>OU898282.1:61219042-61926118 GCA_918026665.1 Diabrotica balteata
ATTAATGAATATAAATGAAAAAAAAAGGAAATAATATATTAACTCGATTATGTAGATTTTTTGTTAAATTACTATTATCTTATTCAAATGTAAAAAAATCTATCAAGAGTACAATATGCAGAAAATTTAAACTTTATTAAATAATTTCGAGACTTTCACAAAATCTCAGTAAATTTTGTAAATTAGTAAAAGTGCACTTTTGATGTGATCGCTGATCGCACTATCTATTCGTAATTATATGGAATCGCGAACAGGCAATTTATTATATTAGTTATGTTTTGCGGTGAGTTAAACATAACCGTTTTGAACAGAGGAACGGAGGTATTGGTTATCTGCTAATTAAATATTGATGTGTTAATTTTATATGATCAATTCTAAGACGATTAATGATTACTTACTTCTAGCTTGTTTCTGGAAATGGTTACATAAATGCACACGAAGTTTGATGGTTTTTTTTATTTTAGACTCAGATTTATCACATGTTGATTGCCGATAGTGGAAAATTTTTCTTAAGCTGCTTTTTCCATTACTGAAGGTTGGCTATCACTACAGCAAATTTCTCTCTATCTTGAGCTATTCTTAGTATCGAATGTGTGTCCATACCTGTCCAATCTCTTACATTTTTCAACCAGGAGCATTTTCTTCTTCCTGGACCTTTTCTTCCTTCCAGTTTTCCTTCCATTATAAGTCGTAGGAAGTTGTATTTTTCTCTTCTGTAAATATATTCTACGTAACTCGTTTTTCTGTTTTTTACAATATTTAGGTGTTCTCTCTCAGTACCCATTCTTCTTGGCACCTCGTTATTGGTCACGTGCTCTATCCAAGAGATCTTCAGAATCCTTCGAAAACCCCACATCTCAAAGGCTTCTATACGCCTCAGACTTATAATTTCGAGAGTCCATGTTTCCACTCCTTGTAGCAATATGAAATAAATAAACCTTTTTTACAAATTAGTATCGGATATCCAACGATAACGTAGAGTTTATTAGAAATTTTTTCATTCGTTAAAATACGGACCTAGCATATTCTATATAAGCACGTATTTCGACCTCTTGGTCAAGATCGTTTGTTATCCAGCAACCAAGATACTGGAATCTTTGTACTGGTTCTATATATGTTTGTTATAGATACCAGCCATTACTTTTGTTTTATTTGTGTTTATATTTAGTCCCAAGCTATCTCCCTCCACGGTTATGACATTCAAAAGGCGTTGTAAACCCTCAGCACAGTCCGCAATAATGACGGTGTCGACTGAGTATCTTAAGTTGCTAACGCATTCTCTGTTGGGATTATATTATGTCTAATAATGAGTTTTTTATGATAGGTGTGGAAATTAATGTATTTTTATCTGTAGTAGCTTTCAATCCTAGTTAATCAACTTTTCTATTGTTCTTAATTCCCACATGTGACATAATCTAGGTAAATAAATCAGTAATGTATAGTATATTTAATTACTATACGACTGTAGAGTCTATAATTTAGTATATTTAATTTATGTCTAATATTCCTTTTAATTGAATGAGTAGAGTATGTTGTAATTCCGTGTGAACTGTATCAATAATTACTCTAATACAGTTGTTACTTTGTGATATATAAGATAGAGTGACCTGGTGTTCGAATATCATATTTGTGTTCTTGACGTATCTACTTTACTCTGGTTTCCATTATGTTTTTTTTTATTAAATAACGTGTCTTGTTTTTTAATTCTTTAAAATGTAATAAATTACCTTGTTTCTTGACCTTTTTAAAAAAATTAAAATTAAATATATTAAAGAAATCACATGATTCCAGGAAAGTACCGATTGCCTACTACAAATTATAGTTTTTTTTCTGGTGAGTAATCTAAAAATATATTATTATATTCTGTACTTGTTTGATTGACATATTTCGTTATTTTATATAGTTAACTTTGCTATCTATTTTACTTTAAAATAGTTATCAGTTTGTATCAGGTATATGTTTTCCAGTTTTTAGGTAAACTGGTTAATTTAATGGTTAGTGTGAGTCGATCAATATATGTATTATAGGAAAACAGTCACCGTCAGGTAGGGACAATTGTAACATTATTTGCAAGTAATAAGCTATAGGATTAAGGTCGACTAAAAAATATTATCTCAATGAAATCTTGTTGCTTGCCTATTATTGAATATTACAGTGTTTAATTTGATTGGCTAATATTATTAGACAGCATACAATCATATTTGTCGCTTTTCTAATGCATGTATATAGTATAATAGGAATTAAAAATTAGTTTAGGATACGTGTAGAGTCTAGTTATATACATTTTGTTTGACGTTTTGATTTGCACTTCAAAAATTGTTGGATAATACCTAATTCCTAGGTATAATTGCCCCGGGTCCCTTGGTGACGTAATATCCTAATGTCTTCCTTATGTAACTCATAGACGTGTATATATCATTTTAAAATAAAAACGTTGCACGTCACAATTTATATAAAGTGACGTCATTTATATTTAAAAATTTCAAAACGTTAACCTTATAGTTCAAATTTGCCTAACACAGCTTCACACATTCACAGCCTAACACACATTCGAAACCCATACGGAACTGCTCGATTTTTCATAGGCGTTACCATGGTATAATAATCAGAAAAATGTAATCATCATTATATGGAGAATTTTAAATTATATTAATTAAAGAATAAAAAACATTTGTTATTATTAATAATACAAATTTTATGAAATAACTCTTCCTAATATTCCACAAAATAATAATTTTATTTTAATAGATTAGACAATTGTATGAGTTGAATGACAGTTCAGAGTGTGACAAAATTGTTTAAAGTATTGCCGCTTTCTTAGAATAAGAATTTTGTTTCTGTTTGATTTCTTACACAATTTGATTATAATATATTATATATTCATAAATTGTATTTCTAAATACATATTAAATTTAGATTAATAGCTTTAAAAACTAATTATTGTTGTGTATTGTTATTCTGCTATGCCAAAACAACTAAATAGTCTGTAGAAAGCTGATAAGCTTTCGTATAAGATAGATTATCTTGAACAAGAAATAATGCCGGAACGTTTTTACTATTAATGCTCTAAAACAGGTAAGTTTAAAATTTAGAATATAGGCTATTCCACGAATATACGACTGTTTTGGTTTACTGCGACAACGAATATTTTACTGTGCAAGTAGAAGTATGAAGGTCAATTGGTCTAATCATTATTCCAATAAAAAGGGTCTAGTAGTATGACATCTAAACTAAAATTATTTCAGTTAAAATCTACAAATAAATACAATGACGTCTATGAAGCCAAATGTGTTTATCAGACATTTGGGTAAGCTTTCCGTGAAATGTAAACACCAAAGAGGCGTGCCGGGTTTCTTTGATATAATACATTTTATTGCTTTATTAGGTATTACAACTGTAATAAAAAGAAATATACTATTTTTAATATAAATGAAAAGAACAAATGGTTCACAAACCAGAAAAAGGATCTAATATTTCACTTTGTTAATTTTAAATATTTGTTTGCTTTGAGTTTATATACTCTTAAAAGTTCCGAAAGTATCGGGTATAACATACCGGCTATTGATAGTTAAAGTACCGAGTCTTAAAGAATAAGAGAATAAGTGAATAAGTAAGTTTTTTTGTTTTTTTAATATTAATTGAATATTCGACTAAAAAATTTACACTAAGTATTTGATCACTTAAGTATTGTTATATTTCGTTTAAATCACATAATACAAAAACCAACTTGTTTACAATGAAATAATTGAAATGAAAAAATAAACTCCATGATAGTAATTATCTACTTCAAAATCTGAATTACAACTGTTTTATAAACTATTAACATTATAGTTATATCATGACTTCATATTTAAATCTAAGGTTTATATTTGTCGTAACAGTATTTTAAAAATGGAGAGAATTTATCATTGTACAATTCAGTACATTGGACCATTTAAATCGACCCCTTAAAACGAATTTAAAAGAGTCGTATATTCGTGGAATGGAGTATATATCATTTTGTATTAAAATTTTTTCTTATGTATTTTAGTGCACTGCAGTAGTCTTAAAACTAAGTGTATTTACTGTTAATATAATAGTTTGACAAATAGTTTACATTTTAAAAATTCCTTACTTACTAACTATTCTGATGTTTTGGCAACGCTGTGGGGTTCTGACGTCGTAAATGTTGAATGACGTGCACATTTTTATCTGAATCTCTGGTGCAATTCCCCACAAGAAGAATTAAAATGTCTATATCTTCAGAACGTGACTTACGGCACAAATTTAGCTATTTTGTTAAGTACTAGGCACCTTAAAAAGTTAGCAGTTCGCAATCAAAAAAAAATACCCATTAACTGTTGATGCTTTACAAAATTCTGGTTACGTAAATGATATTTTACACAGTGCAAATAATAACGATACTTTGTACAGGACTTATAAGCAACTTTATATGAGTTTAAATTCGGCTGAAATACCACTCTATAAATGCGGTTCTAATTTTTCTTCTAAAGTTTCTGGACTATATTTCCTCTAAATCCAAAAAATGTAATTATTTAATAACACCTGGTAATTCGCCAAATAAAATTTTTGAGATGTGTTCAAATTCTTAGTCCGACATGTTCTCGATCTCCCTTTCTAACATTTCTAGTGAACCAAACAACACAAAAGGAGAAGTTCTATCAATTATCGTCTCTATTTTTGATCCTCTTGGTCGAATAAATTTGATTACTATATCTGCATTGTTGATGCAAAAAATTTGGATACGCAACTTAAGTAATGATGACACACTCAAACGAGAAATTTCATTAGAACTGTTAAATTTTTTGGCTCATATTCCTGATCAAGCAAGACTTACTATCTCTAGACCTCTGCTCTAGCGGCTCAGTATTTTTTATCGAATTGAAATCCATGGTTTCTGCGATGCAAGCATAAAGACATATTTACTTTAACTATACTAATTTTAACCAATATTTATTTTTGTGACGATTCTTTTGAAGTACCTTTTGTGCATATTTTCTTGCTACATGATAAACATATAGGCTTTTTATAATTATAGCATAAGTAAAAATAATATCTTTCTATTAAGTTTAGATGCATAAATGGGCATAAATAGCAATATTTCTGAATCTCTAAACAATAAGTGTAACAATTCAGTACAAATAAGTAAAGTTTTTAAAAAACTTTTACTAAACTTTTGTAAGCTAGATTAGGTTAGGTTTAAACCGAACTTTTTGTTACATACTAGTTGATGCAAAACTTACTTCTGAATAATTCATATTAAGTTGTATATAAACATAACATACTTACACTAAAATGATCTTCACAATATAAATACGACATTCGAGATACATTATCGATTCTCATCATTCTTCAAAATCGTAGTTTTGCATCGTTTGAAATACGAAAATAAATTTGAAACAATTTTGTTAACAACTCTCATTCTTTTATCTTGGTAGCTTGTAAATTTAGCGTAAAAAAACTTTATTAATTCCGAATATAAAAAAAAAGCTTTGTAAATATCTTGTTTAAAATGAGAATTTTTGGTAAATGGTTTATAAGTATATCATAAGTATATGATAAACTGGTTTTTATAATTCAAGAAAATTATATTTGTCCCGACTATATATTATACTCCTTAACTCTTTAAACCGTTAATCTTGGTCCAAAATAGGCATAAATAAGCCCATTATTTATTCCTCATGTAAGCATATGTTCGTCTTAGAAATCAACCGACGATGTCGAAGACTAAAATTGGTCAAAGTTGCCGAAGGTAGTACCATTGCACAGTCAGTTATTTAAAGAGTCCGGTCAAGTTCCCAACATATACCTTCCGATGGACAGTCATTATAAAATCATCATTAAACAGCATGTAATTGAAATGGAATTTACTGTAAGACACACGGCATTAGCCTTATTCGGGCCGCGGACAAGAAGAGGAAGTGTAGAATGTGAATAGTGGATGTTGAAGTAAAACCACGTGGTCTTTCGTAGTGGACGTGCGCTGGACGATTGCATGGAGATTAAATTAGGAAGTCTGCTAGAATTGAATTTAACGGTGATGCGGCTGATACTTTTTCATTTTGTAGTGTACAAGGCAGGTACTTAGGATTTATGTTGAAATTGTGAGATAAATTGTTTATTTATTTTATAATGGACAAAAACGACTTTTGTGAAGGGATTTTATTTTTAACAAAACATATCATCGGTATACTGCGAAAACCAGGTAAATGTCAGACTACCGAAAGCTAAAAAAAAAACGTATTTAAAGTTTAGTTTTTTTATTGTGAATTAAGCAGTCAGCTTGTTTTTGGTAGTAGGTTAGGTTTCATACCAGTGCAAGATGCATATATCTGAAATAATATTCCAACATTAGTTTAAAAAAGTTAAGACACCTATCTGAATAATACTAAATTTAAGTTGTAAATAGTTTTACCTGTAAATCAAAATAAATCAGATACTCTGAAAGCAGATTTTGGTAAGATGTCTGTTACATCATTTCCAGTTTTCAAATTACGATACGACCCGTTATATTCTTCCGGTATTACTTCCTTGTCAAACAGCTTTACCTCTTTTTTGCTATGCTAATTGGCAAATGTGCATCATAAAGTCGCTTAAGTTCTTCAAGATTGCTTGTATTGGTTGATAACTTGGCGTGCTTTTTTTCTTGTTGACTGCCGTGCAGTATCAGTAAGGAAATAATTGAAGCTTGTTGATATGTCATAATTAAAATAGTGTTTGTCTCTCCTTTTACGAATATCATTCTTTTTATCTTTAACCACATTATTTTTTCGCCATTTTGGTCTTTTGTCTTTTTTGGTTTTTAATTAAAGTGTGTGACAAACCTTTTATAATAATCTGGCATCCCATAGATAGATCTGTGTTTTTTAGCGATTTAGATACCACTATGCATAAAGTCAGCTTCCATATAGGAATGTCCAGACTCTCTCCAGAATGTTCAAAAATTGTGTTCAATAATATTTAAATGGTCTAGGTTTGAACAGATCATAATAGTGTCGCCAATAGCTCAATTCCGGCTTTAAGATTGTTCAAATTGCAACCATAATTGCAGCCAACGGTACTGCTGGAAATTAAAATACAATTCCTGCTTTACGATTGGTCGACCTACAACCTAATGCAAGCTGCAGTGGCAGAGTGCCATGGAGCACTTGACCTACTTAATTTCGTATAAGAATAGGTGCACAGCGGCCAAAAAGTTCGTTCTGGTCTGGACAGGCTCCGCAGAATCATCCTCTTGGCATTACAGACCTTCTGGTTGATTTAGTTCCTAGAAACTCTACTTTTTATTGGACCTAACCGCTATCCTTTTATTTTAGGATTTTTCTAAGTTCTCTAGCGAGACCTAGTCTAATTTATATTTAAATTGTATTTATTTCAGCATTTTCGACTTAGGATATTATTTCTCGTGATATATTTAGTTTCGAATTAAATGGTATTTTTAACTTGGTACAATTTCATATTTTTGGCCTTTGGACTTTAAAATATTTTGGTATAAAAAATAACTTTGGTATAAAGAATAATTTTCTACTTTTTTAGGTCTCATCGACTTTTTCGAAATTTTCAATAACTTAGTAGAAATTTCATCTTTTTTCGAAATTTTTACTTTTTTGCTTAATTAGTCTTAGGTGTGATAACTAATAACTTTATCTTACAGATTCTTAGTTCTAAGGCTAATTAACACTTTTATTGCAGATTCTTAGTTGTAGTTAATATTTATTTGCATTTGTTTTAAAAAGGTATTTCCCTCTAGCTTGTGGGCGTATACGGCCATTTCAGCTATGGATAGTACGACTGGGCCACATTCCCTTATTTTCGAGGTTTTAGGCGACTGAAAAACTTTCATTTCGGCGACAATAGTTAGACTGCAATATGATGATTACGATTCTGTCCTCCGCAGTTATCAGCAAATAAACTTATCTCACTTATATATTCTGGAACACATTTTGACAAGTAGGGGAGTATGCTTAATATTTCAGAAGTTCCTGGTCATAAGTAATTGTTCATTAGATCTTTTCTTACTATTTTCTTTTTTGAGAGTACATACTTCTTTTCTTTTCTGATGTTTTCTCTAAATGTCTTATCCGATTTGTCGGTTGGATTAGCCCTATCGTATTTATTACAAACTAAACATTAATCAAAAAAACACAGAAGTTAAAACACTTCACAAATGTGTATTTAGGTATAAAACAAACAAGTTAAAACTTTTTAAACAAGTGTCGTCACATTTAAAGTTCTGGCAGAACGTTTTCGATCACTACGGATCATCTTCAGTGCCTAGTATTTGTTGCTAACTATATAAATATGGTGTCTATAAGACTTCCATGTTTGAGTTGGTAAAGTGTCACATTTTACATTAGGTAATGTTGATACTGTAGGTCGATGACAATGGATGTATTTAAAATTTAAAATTTTTTACTTTAGGGACTACATGTCTCCTAAGCTCGAGTACTTGCACGTTGTCAGTTGAAGCGACGACACAGACCAAATGGCTGATGTCACAGGAGATAACTTAAAGACAGCTAAACTTGACAGGATTTCAGTATGTTCCGAAATTAATGTAATTTTTAATTTGTGAAATTATAAAATTTGTTTACTTGTAGTAATGAATAATAACTTATTAATGAACCTGACTTTAACAATTAGATTTGTTTATGATAAAATTTATTGCCTAGATCAGTGAATCTATATTATTGAAATTGAACTATCAATTTAATGGGATTAGTATAAAAGGTTGAAATTTATGACATCATAAGTGATGATAAAATGATGAATGTAGTAGAAGAAGAAGGGTATTGATGTGGTACAGTACAAATGTAAGTATAGTAGTTTTTTTAAACGATGGTATACAGCCAATTACGGGGTTTTTCCCATTAATTTTAAACATTAATCTTTTTTAGAAACAAAAAAGCTTCAATTATAGTCACTAGACGGAAGTATTCTTCGATATGTAATTTCGCTAACTCTTCCAGTTTCTTCTGCTCACAGTCATTTATATAAAGTTGGTACATT
Organism: Diabrotica balteata; assembly: GCA_918026665.1. Classification (NCBI taxonomy): domain Eukaryota; kingdom Metazoa; phylum Arthropoda; class Insecta; order Coleoptera; family Chrysomelidae; genus Diabrotica; species Diabrotica balteata. The sequence continues at coordinate 61,228,052 of OU898282.1, forward strand.
TTTCTTATACTTAAATTGTTGTTTAAATATCTACGCTTAAAACTTTGGCGAAAATAGTGTGGACCCATGGTTGAAAAAGATTAAATATGAGCCTTCACGATTTTTGGGGTTTCACTGCTTGTTTTATTTGTGGGTGTATGCTTACCCTTTTTATCGGTATCTGCGTAACAGCCTAGAATATAAGTTTTTATTAAAACATCTTGTATTAACGACGCTGATATACAAAGTGTCTTACAAAAAAATTTCTCATATACCTCCATGTCTTGAACATTCAAAAAAAAGTAACACTTTGTGGAAAATGCACGTGATTTTTTAAAAGTTGAAAGAACTGCAACGACTTTGTTTGGTGGCTCCGTTTTAATACGTGCAATAGGAAAATTTTTCTGGACTATATATTCTAACTTCCAATAATCACGACATAGTCGTTGTCTGTAATCTTTGCTGAAATAACTGGCACATTTGTAAAAGAACAATTAACTGGTTTTGGTAATTTTGCTGGTCTATTCTTTTTTATCTCATAACGCAAACCTCAGCACGCCTCCATTTTGCGACATTTATTACCCAATCTCTTCTCCAACGTTTAAGTGGACATACGTCTTTTCATAATTTGCCAAGAAGTAGATTTAATATCCAACTAGCCATTTCAGTTGATACTAAATTGTTCGTGGGTGCACCTATTTCAGTCTTTTCTTTCTCATCATTTAGGCTATCAAGGTCAGCTGTTTGTAATTCATATAGACTTCCTAGAGAGAGTGATCGCTCTTCACTTGGCTGATATATGGGGTCAACATTTGAAAAATCACTATTAAAAATGGATTCCATCATTGAGACTATATTGTTCTGAGAATCATCAAGAATTGAACTGCTGTCTTCAGTTTCAAAGGAATCTAAAAAACATAAGATATTGCACAACAAGTAACTAACACCTATTAACAAAATATTTCAACACTTTCTTCCTAGTCACAAATATAGAAGACAAGCAATTTTATTTAATAGCTTGCCTAATTTTAGCCTAATCTTTGAACTTTTTTCCTAATATAAACATGTGAACACCCATGATTATTGTTCAGTATTGATTTCTATGTATTGAGAGTATGATTTTGTATTGTTAAGATTAGGTATTTATGTATACAAAACGATCTTTTAGGAGAAATTTAACATTATCTAGATTTGGAGTTGCATTAGTCTACAACATTAGATGTGGCAGTCCATTATGGCGATTTTTTCATAAACTAAAGCAGTTATGATCAATCAACAAAAGATGGTTGTATTAATTTACTTGATAACGAGGACGAACGAAACTGATGATTTTTAAATATTATAGTAAACATTGCTTATATTCGACAGGCCCAACCAAATTGTCATCATACCTATAATAACAACTTCAAGTCACTCATAAAAATAAGCAATTATTAAGTACACACATAAAACATGTAAGTAACGAGAATATAATGATCAAATTTATTTTCAAAATTCCTATAAGTAGGTAAAAACCAAAATTTTAAATTCAAATTATTTTATTTCTGCTTTCTGTAAAATTGTCACAATGTGTTATTTACTACCGACCTTCTATCAAAGTCATCTTCCAATAGCTCATGGACCAGGTGTCCTTTGGATGGATGCCACATCTTCTTTTTTAGCACTCTTACAGTAGTTGATTGGTAGACATTATTATTTAGTGCGACCTGCCTATAACTGGTATAGGGATTTTCTTGAAACGTCAGTACAACGTCTAGTTTCTTGCCTTCGAATATTAATTTTCTACCACTTTAGGGAAAAGATCTTTAACATGGCTCGTTCCTCTATTCTTGTTTTTTCAATTTTACTTACTGAAAGTTGAGCAATTGCTTCACAATTGGGGTATTTAGCATAAAATAAATTACGAACTTCTGCTTAGTTCTTATTCTGTATCCATAACCAATCACGCTTAAAATCTTGATACTTTCTGTTTCTGTTAGTTTTATTTTTGTAAATGCTGTTATTATTGTCGGCAAAACACTCAAAGAGTAAAAATTTAACGTCTATTATTTGACAGATTCACAGGTCATTGACAAATAAAGACGAGTCAATGACAATATTGATTTAAATATTTTTGAAAAAGAACTTGGAATACTGGCCACAATAATTAATTTCAGATTATAGTGTAGCATTGTTTGTTATCAAAATATATTTTTTTTCGGAACCAGCAAAAAATACTATTTTGTTTTATTCCCGGTGGCGTTCCTTATTCCTTATTCCTTAGTGCCTTTTAGTTCAGTGAATGAATATTTATTGTAATTCCATTTTACTTAACAAAGTTCATAATTTTGGTGAACCCTGTAGAAATAAATACGCAAGTGATTACATTGCAAAGACGATAAGGAGACCTGTCAAATGAGCTGTAGCGTGACCTCGGCTTGTATTTAAAAAAAATCGTCGATTACCTTATTACGCCGACACTGATAAATAAATAGTAAATTTATTCCATAGATTTGCATCATACTGTATACAATTGTATCTTAACAAAAATTAATTTGAACTATCACATTTTTGTGTTTTTTGTTATCTTCTAACAATAAAAACGCTGCAGCATAATTGCATTTAATGCTTGTCAATGTAAGACCTTAATGAAAATGAAGATTTAATTTATAAGTATTATAAATACCTAATTCAATTATGGAGTCATAATTGCATGTTTGTTTGAATACGAAATAGAATGGAGGCAGGAAGCAAGCCATAGTTTAAGCCATCCTGAGAGACTTGCGCATCCCTTAAGTATTACATTAGGGTGAAACAATTCATTCGAGGGAGTAGGATTAACTCGCGTAAACCTGACCTCGCTCAAACGCTCCAGACCATCTACTTTTCCCCCGATATCGGTCTGAATCGCTGTAGAGGCTCTCTTATCAGCAAAGTGGTTATCATGTGGTAGGTCTGGGTACAAGAACTCCCACACGAAATCCTACTCCGAACAATGCGTGTCAGCCTTAGGTACTTGATTCCCACTATCTCCAGTGATGTATCAGCGATCTGTATTGAAATACAGTGAAATGAGAATATCATTTTTTTACTATTGAGTGACAGTCATAGTCTTAAATCGTATATATAGCTTCATAATGCTTTTTTTTTTCTCAACCAGCCAGAATTAAAAATATTTAGGAAGAAGCTGTCGACAAAATTTAAAACAATGTGAACGTGAATATATTTTTTTAATATAATATCACAGTTTTTCATGTATAACCATGATATTTATGTTGTAGTTCTACATTATTTTACTTTTCTTGTAGATTTGCCGTATACATTCCCCCTGCATTAGACGAAGTTACTTATGAAAAGTTAATCGATGGAGAGACCATTCTTAAAGAGATTCACACAATATCTCATCTTCTCAGAACTCATCAGACAAAGAGTTTTTTGTTAATGAAAAAAGAGCGTGTAATAGTTAAATTGAGAAAAAACTTGCTACGTCTGAGACGACAGGTTAAGTGGACAAAGGTAGAAATTCAAAATACTCATGCAGAGATTGGTGATGATGCCTTAAAAAACCATAATAAAATATCATAATATTATATAATCTTACGGGAAAAACACGATTTTTTCTTTTTTTTTTTTTATAACGAGATAATTGACGAGTGCTCAATTGTAAGACAAAATAACAAGCAGATGCGGGTGTAAAAATAATAGAAACAATATGAGTCGGTCCAAGTTTTCCAAATTAAAAAAAAATTTAAAGATTTTAAATAAAAATGAAAATAAACAAACGTAATATGCAGTGCAAATGTTTGCACACAATATTAATCAATTTGTGAACAGTTGTTGGTCCCCTAATTATGTAAGACAGTCCTACAATATGTTCATACAAGCCTGTAAGGTTTAGTTCAAACTTTGGTGTCTTTGTTCGTCAAATAGCTAATTATTTTATAGAATACTGTATGGAGGAGCATCGAATAATAAGAAACTTTAATACAGTTTTAACAAAGCAATCATATTTTATTAATTTTTTTTCTTCTGCAGATTTATTAATACATCTAAATTCTAACGATTTTTTTATACTTCAGCTATCCACATAAACACAACAAATCAGTGTTAACTGAAAAATCGGTAGGTAGGTCAGTAAAGTAACGTGAAATGTGGCGATACTGTGTAATTTTCTGTGTCACCACCGAATTGCATGAAAATTTGAATTTGAGTTCTACACGTATCCTCCACTTCACTTTTGGACTTGTGCGGTTTGCTACTTCTTATTTTTCAGGGTTAAAAATTATCTCTATAAGAAAGATTCAAATCATCTGTTAATGAGGAGAATAAATGTCAATTAACATTAAATAATTTAAGATTTAATCATAGTGTAACCCCTAAATCACACCCTAGATTGGTTATAATTATTAAAACAATGTCATTAAATATCCCATTTGCATGGAAATTTCGATTTAAGTAATAATTACCCCTCACTTTAAAATTGAAGTTTTTATGGTATGCTTTCTATTTTTAGAAGTGAAAGTTTTACTTTTAAAAACTAATACCCTATTAAAAAAAACATGTTAAAGCAATTTATAATTATTTAAGATTTCTTTACTGTTTTAATTTTTTACCTTATAAAAAAAACCATTTCCGAAGAAATTCGAATAATACTATGTTTTTTAATTTAAAATATACAATAAATTTCATAAACAAAATGATAACGTTTAACTTAAAAAACAATCCTTATTATATTATAAGGATGGGTGTGTGTGTTTTAATAGCATATTATGATGCTCCAGTATATGCGTTCTGATATTTCTTAAAATATGTGATTGGTTTTTTACAAACTCGTTTATTAAGCTGTGAAGTACTTAATAAAACCGGTATTGGTATAGGTTTATATATATATATATATATATATATATATATATATATATATATATATATATATATATATATATATATATATATATATATACAAATTGAACGAATTTAAAACGGATCATACAATTTAATATATGTCTGTTTGAATTGCATTTGTAATAGTGGACCAATATAAAACTTGGACAAAAATAATTAAATACCTGGGTTTAGACATTGTATAAAATATCGTTCAACTATCTGTCTCGGAACAATGTTGTTTGCGTAACAATGGTTTGCGTAAAACTGGTTTGACAGCATAATAAAATCGTAGATTTATCTGTAGCTTTCAATTTTTATGATTTCAGAATCCAGCAGCCCGCTGAAGTATTGGATTTTTATAATATAATTATTCGACAACCTTTTGTTGGCCAACCACCTACAGCAAAATTGAGCCGAAATACATAATATTTCGTATGTTCCGAATGTATTTCGTTCAATCTGTATATACATATATATATATATATATATATATATATATATATATATATATATATATATATATATATATGTATATATATATTCTATAGGTTTATTATATATTGGTAGGTTTTTTTAGGGGCAATAGAATATTTGAATTTTTTTAACCCGTATTTTTGAAAGCCTTGCAGTTGAAAAGGCTTGAATTTTGAACAGCCATATCTTTGCAGTCATAATTTTATTTTAGAGGAACAGATAAAAAATTCAAAATGGTGAGAAAAATATACTTAACCTATATTTCTTCACTTTTAAAGATTTTCCGTATTACTAATTATTTTAAAAATATTTTGAAAAAAATTAATTTTTTACAAATTTCAGAATTAATTTTTTTACATGTAATACAAATTTCCTAAAAAATAAGTACTTTGAACCAGTCAAACGTGCAGATCATATAAACAATACATAAGTAAAGTTAATTGTAAAGTAATAACGTTTAATTTTCTTTAGGTGCAAATTAGGGGGTTATTTTCAATATGTTTTTCCAAAAAAAAAAATGGGACCAACTATATTTTGAGCCTAACTCGTATGGTTATGTTAGAAACATAAAGTTTTTTAAATACTTTTAAAAACTTATTTAGTTTTCCTCGAAAAGTCTTTTTTTTTTGTTTATTTTACCTTGAAATATTTGATTTGTTTTTTGACAAATAAGAACCTAATTTTCATGAGCTACAACTCTGCTTTTACTGGGTCTCTATAATTCATGATAAAAGTATATTTTTTGTTATTTTATAAGCTACATTTTTGCTATAAATTTTTTTTTTGATAGTTACTTTTTAAGTAAACTCTATGAAATAAAAGTTGCTTAGAATTAGTCAGTTTGTGTATTTCTGGAATTATTTAAAACCATTTTTTTTCTCACATGTGAGAAGAAAGTACCCGAAAATACCGTTTTACCGAAAGTAAAACAGAGGCTAAGAGGAACCTAAATCCAAATTATCAAATAAATCCGTCTTAACGAGGAAAATTATACTACAAAACGGTCATTTACTGGCAGGGAACGAGGTGCATACGATGCAGTTTTTGAAAGAGAAGCACACATTTTATTGGTACGATGGAGGATAATTGTATAGTAACGGTCTGTATTAATTTTTTCAACGTCAAGTCTTTGAGCTCCGAAAAGTGTTATCACAGAAAGATAAAAGAAAAAGTAATGCAGTCAAACGTTATCGTACAATAAAACCTTTATATGTATGGTGTTGACTTACCTGACAACGGCATTGCAAATTATAGGTCAAGAGTCTTGGAAAAACCATCATTTGAACAGTATTATTATTAATTGCTGTAAAATTTATTAGGAAGTATACAAATCTCATTTACATATATCTTGCTTTAAACAATAATTATTATTTTATTTTTATTATTTTTGTCAAAATAGTAAAGATGTATATAAAAAGTCACCCACAAATATTGTAAGAAGAACATGTACTTGAGTAACCTATAAAGTAAAAAATCAACGACTATCTTAGTGTTCTGGATTAAAACAATGACTGTGCTGATAAGTTTAATGGAAGTGACCATACTTTTGCTCTCAATTAATAAACTAGGATAATAGTATATACATGTAAAAGAAATTTATTATTTATAACTTTTTTTATCACGGTGTCGTTAATCGTCTGCCCTTGTGGTTGATTTTATAACGCAAATGTATAATTCGATCATTTGTATTCGCAGAGATATGACATCATAAGACATTCCTGAGATTCGATTCCAGTGGTTCAATTACCTGCGAACAAAGAAATATTTCATGTCATGTGCTTGTATGTGAGTATGTGTTATGTATGCAAAACAGTCCAACATTTACATTTGCGATTCGAACAAAGTATGCCAATCAAGAATCACAATAATATGTATTAATATAATGCGTTTGTTTGGTTTTTTATTTGTAATCTTGATATGAATCTTGCATTTAATGTGCAATGAAATTATAGTTTGCAAAAGCGTTTAATTGAAAATTAACTGATCTCATGTTCAACTTGATAATTATCCACTTATTGAAATTATGACCGAGAGCTATCTATGAACGAACTTTACGGTGACTCGCTTGTGATATTTCAATGAAAAAGTTATATTACTAATATAGTTACAAATATAGTTTCATGTGCAATATTTTCTAAAATAACCTTATATACTTTTCATACAATTTCTAGAAAATTTTAAGTATTTGTATTTTAATCCACACCATTTTTATATTTTATAATGAAAAATAAGCCAAAGTTTATTGTGTGTATATGGGTTTAAGCCACAATTGATTTTAATAAAAATAACATTTTTAAAGGAAAATTTGACGTGTTAATTTCCACTCGGGAACACGTTTAAAAAAATATTTAAGAATTTTTTTAAAAAGGGTATATGTCGTTACATGTAAAACGTCGGTCAAGTAAATTTCATCAAATCAAATGAACTATTCTTTATTAATAAATACTCTTTATTTTATAGTATCTCCTTCTATGTGTGCCTTGAACGATTATCGAGCATTGGCGATAGTAATTTTAATAACGGCAGCTCGGAAAAAAAATACATAGGATCTGTTAAACAAATCACTCAGGTTTCTAAGCCATGGCGTTCTTCTTCGACCTGGCCCTCTTCTTCCGTCTACGTTGCCTTGTGTTATTAAATGGAGTATATTATATCTCTCTGGGTGGCGCATAACATGCCCAAAATATTCAAGTTTGCGATTTTTAACTGTTTTGACGACTTCCGTAACTTTTCCCAACCGATGCAAAACAACTTCGTTACGAACTTTGTCCACCCAACTTATTCGTAGGATTCTCTGATACACCCAGATTTCAAAGGCGTGCAGTTTCTTGAGAAGTGTATCCGTCAAAATCCAACCTTCGACACCATACAAAAGAGTAGAGAACACATACATCTCACTAATCTAATTTTCATACTTAAAGTAATATTGTTCTCACATAACAGTTTCTTCATCTTAAAAAATGGAGATTTGGCCTTCTCTATCCGTATTCTAATTTCACCACTTCTGTTGTATTGGCGTTTTACTGACGACCATCACCTTTGTTTTTGCGGTGTTTAGCTTAAGGCCATATTTATCACATGTTGTGGTAATCCTATTAACTAGATATTGAAGTTCTTCGTAATTGCTTGCAATTATCACTGTCTCATCCGCATACCTCAAATTATTAATATTGACGCCATTCATTTTTATACCACATTGAACATTATTCACTGCTTTATTGAAAACGAACTCACAATAGATGTTAAATAGTAGCGGGGACAAAATGCAGCCCTGCCTTACTCCTCTTCGTATTTGAAGCTCTTCAGAAGTGTGCCGGTCAATCCTGATGTTTGCACGTTGATGCCAGTAAAGATTTTTATTAATGCGTAGGTCTTTATTATGAATACCTACCTGCTTAGGAATGACTATCGTTTCGTATGTTTTACTTGATCAAACGCCTTTTCAAAGTCAATAAACTGGATGTTCGACATCTCTGCATCTCTGTACCATAACCTAAATACTAAATAGTGCTTCTCTTGTTTCAAGGTTATTGCGGAATCCAAACTGTGTGTCACCAAGTTTTCGTTCTATTTATTGGTACATCCTAAAGTGCAAAATATTTGTAGAAATATCTTTAAAACATGACTCATCTTAGTTACTACATCTTTTTATATTTGCTTTTTTAGGTATTGTTACAAAAGTCGACAGCCGCCAATCCGTTGGTATATAGCCAGTTTCATAAATTTTATTAAACATATGAAGGAAAGATATTTTACCTAAACTTTCGAAGAGCTTTATTATTTCACTCGGTATTTTATCTGATCCCATCGCTTTTTGGGTGTTTGCTAATCGTATTGCTTATTTAATTTAGTCCATAGTTATGTCAGATGCTGTAACTACTTCGTTAATTTCAAGCTCGGGCCTTTCATTACTAAACAGTTCCTTGATATACTCTTTCCATCTGTCTATTTTATGCAAGTTAGTGATAATCAGTTTTCCGTCTCTATCAACGTATCTGTCGTAACTCCCCATTAGCTTAAAGCTATTGATCCTGTGATACTTATGTCAACGAAAAGTATAACATTTTTTTATTTTTGTTTCTAGACAGCATTATCTATAAACTTCAATATTTCTTCGTGTTATGTATTTAATAGTATACATAATAGTCCTGTACTAATACTAAACGGCATTACGTGAAACAAACTGAGTTATCTGAGGATAATCCAATGTCTTCTTTTGCGATTTTAACATTACATTATTACCCGAAAATACAGTTTTAATGTGCGTTATGCTTGTTTAGAAATTACAATGTGTAACATGTACATAAGTTGTGAAAAGAAAATAATTAGAAAATTGATCCGAAAAGAAAAATATTTCTGAAGCTATTTAATATTAAAAAAATTGTAAATAAACAACAATAGATGAGACAAAACTCTATCTATCTATCTAATCAGCCTTAAACGCCCACTCTTGGGCATAGGCCTCCCCTGTTAATCTCCATTTTACTCTATTTTGGGCGATCTGCATTCAGTCCTTTCCTGCCGTTCTCTTAAGGTCGTCAGTTCATCTCATCTGTGGTCTGCCTCTTTTTCTTTTCTTTTCCCATGGTCTCCAGTGTAGAATTCGCTTATTCCATCTTTCATCTTTTTGCCGGAGAGTGTGACCGGCGAAGTTCCATTTAAGTTTTGCAACCTGTCTTGATACATCGTTCACCTTTGTTTTTTCTCTGATCCATGAGTTTTTTTTCCTGTCTTTAAGACCGATACCCAGCATCTGTCTTTCCATTGCTCTTTGTGTTTTGGAGATCCTGTCGATGTTCTCCTTTGTAAAAGTCGATGTTTGTGAGCCATATGCGATAACTGGTAAAATGCACTGATTGAATACTTTCGTTCGCATATATTGAGGGAACTTTTTATTTTTTATTTTTATTTTTATCAATATATGATAGTTTACCAAATGAGGCTCATGCTAGTCTAGTTCTTCTTTTTATTTCTTCTGTTTGATTGTCCCTGTTCAGCTTTATTATCTGTCCTAGGTATATGTATTCTGCCACCTGCTCTAATTTATTCTGGTTGACTACTATTTATAATTGGTCTTCTTGGTTTGTCATAGTCTTGGTTTTACTATAGTTCATCTCTAGACCTACTTCTGTCGCTTTTCTATCTAGTTCCTTAACCATCTTCTGTAACTCTTCCTTCTTATCTGTTATCAGGACTATATCGTCTGCATATCTCAACTGGTTCAATAGCTCTCCATTTATTCTTATTCCGTATGTATCCCATTCTAATTTTTTAAATATGTCTTCCATAGCCTGATTGAACAATTTTGGTGATATTATGTCTCCCTGCCTGATTCCCCTTTCGAATTTTATTGGTTGTGTAGCGTGTTCGTTCGTCAGTTTTATTGTGGTACTCGCATGTATATGTTTGTTATTAGGTCCGTGTACCTGTAATCAATTCTGCCGTTCTGTAGTGAGTTTTTGATGGCATAATGAACAAAATGTATCACTGGATCAAGGATTGGTACAAGTCAATATTCATTTATATACCTAAGTAAAGCCAAAAAATGCTCCACATTTAGAATAACTGGTCAAATGAATAACATTATTAATTTTATTTTAAATCATACATCAAAGCACATACAGCAAATGCAAAATATAAAATTTAATATGTAATTTTAGTTTATTATGAAACTCGTTCCATGAGATACCCTACGGGATATTTGAGCAGGATATGCCAGCCAAGGACCAAAATTGATGTCTGATACATAAACAGATAAAATAAGAAACGTACTGAAGAAAAAAAAATAAAGCGCCAAGAGAAGATAATATCGTTATACTTGTAGAAGCCGTAAAGATTAAAGAAAACATGCTTCTAGAGAATATAACGAAATTGTATAACTTATATCTGCACAAAAGTGAAACACCTGCGAGATGGCACAGTGCACTTACCATTTTATTATTTAAGAAAAACGATCCAGTAGACCTTAAGAATTACCGACCGACAGCGCCGGTTTAACCAGGGGTCTTTGCTGTAGCACCGGGCAGTTGAAGGTTCCATACCAAAGCGTACTTTTAATTGTCTTTAACTTTAAAGATCCAGCACTTTGGCCAGATTGCCATATTTATGCAGAAATGATTCTAGAAAAATGGGTCTATCAGAATCTTACAGATATGATATGACTTTTCAATGTCAAAAAGAAATTTCTGCGAACAAAACAGGTATGCCAGTAAGCAAATATTTTATAAAAAACTATTTAATGGAGAAGTGGTTCGCCGCGATTGGACAATTTACTCCGAGAGCACTGGCAATATATTTTGTCTTTATTGTGTGTTAGTTGAAAAAAAGGAACCAATTTAAAACAGGATTTTTATTATGGAATAAAAGTAAGGAAATATTTGACGAACATGAAAGATCCAATCATCATAGATAACCTGAAAATTTATATAAAAGAAATATAGGTGTGATAGAGTTTATGGTTACCAGGGAATTGGAATTTAGAGGTACTCATGAAAGAATTGGCGACAAATGGAATGGAAACTACTTACGTATACTGAAGCTATTGTCAGAATATGATCCATTTTTAAAAGATCATGTTACTAAACGAGCAAATTTAGGTAAGGACACAACGTTATATGTGTCAAAAGACATATGTAACGAATCACTAAATATTTTGTCCAGTCGATTCATTGATGAAATTTTTAGGCAAATAAAGGCAAACAAATACTATTCTATAGGTGGACAGTAAAGGGAATCCGTAGAAAGCTTTGTGGGATTTTATAAAAACACTAGGCATAGCTCACAAGAACTTGAGAAAACAGTTATTGGGATGTTAAGGGTCTGTAATTAGATATCAAAAACTGTAGAAGCTTTCTTATCACAATGCCAATATTATGAATGGCAAGTATTCTGATTTGCAAGCACATATTAAAGTTTACAATGATTTAACTCTCTTTGTGCCATGTGATGCTCACTCTTTAAATTTGGTTGTCCAAAATGCAGCAGATTGTTGTTTGGAAGCATCTTTTTTTATGTCGGTACAAGATATCTACAATTTTTTCTCCGTGTCTACATACAGGTGAGGGTTATTGTCACGTGCAATAAAGGATTCACCTGAGTCGGGGCACACACTGTTACCTAAAAGAGTGAATACAACCCGTTAGTCTTCTCGTTTTGATGCCAAAAAAAGCGTTTACGGTTTGATTGAAATGTCAACGGAAATAAATGAGGAAAATATAAGAGTTTAAGCATCTTTTCTATCGGAGAAACTTGATTTGTTTGAAAACGAAATATATTTATCATTCTGGCTTGACATTTTACAAAGGGTTAATGAGGTTAATAAAGCAGTACAAAAGAAAAATATGGATTTAAGCACAACCGCTTATCTATCTGTTATCATCTTTAGCAGATTACTTTAATTTTTTCATAATCGTTTTGATGACTACGAGACCTTAGGAATGTTGTTAACAGGAAACGGAAATTATGCTTAGAAAAGGGGTATCAAAAAAATTGCAATTAGGAGAAAATATTTCGGATGTAAGTTTAGGCCAAAAAAAAAATTGCGACCAGACAGATACGTTTTTATAAGAGACAATCTTAAGTCTGAGATTATTTGTCGATCTGATAGTCATAAATATTGTTCAAAAGCATTTGAATATTTGGTTAAACTAAAAACTACGGAAAAAAACGATACTTTCAGATCGGCAACCGATCTGAAACCGAAAACAAAAATACAAGGAGAATTTGGATGGATATTTTCCCCAATATTTTTTAAATGAACACATTTAAATGTGTTCATTTAAAGAATTTGTTAACGATCCTTCCCCAATTAAAAACAGACACTTCTTTAGAATTGGTACCGGTTTTATACGAAAATAACTTAATATCTTCGTTTCCAAACGTTTATATTTGCCTGCGTATTTTTTCTCCATAATGGTTGCAAATCCAATTGGCAAATGCTATCATTTGACACTAAAAAGGGTAAAGACCTACTTCAGAAATGCAATTTCGCAAGAAAATTTGAACTTCTTAGCAGTTTAACCATTAACGAGAACCTGCTAAATAAATAAAATATAAATGAAATCATCGAAAACTTCGCTTCAGTAAAAGCAAGCAAACAAGCGTTTCAATAGTAAAGGTATTTGATTACATGTATGAATGTTATTAGGTGGGTACATTTTTATTTTACTTTTTAAAGTTCGCACTTAATTTTTTTTTTGTATTGTTTTAGTATTTATTTAAGTTTGAACCATTAAAATATGTTGTGTTGAATTGAAATAAAGTTAAGAAATATTTTTGAGACTGGGCGGCATCCGTATTAGCACCGGGTGGCAGACTGTGTTAAACCGGCACTGCTGACCGATAAGCCTGTTAAACCAGCTCTACCAGTACGGATATGAAAATTTGCAATGCTTGTTTATTTTGGATAATCACATCAGACTACGTAGACAACAGTTTGAAAGTGAAGCAGAAATCCTTTTCATCGATAAAGCGCCAACATCTTCTCTGCAATGGTACTTTTGGTATATGGAAAATATCCCAACGAAAATGATCCACTCTCCATCTATAATTACATTTAAAAAACAGCTAGACTGTTATTTGTTTGTAAACTGAGCAGTATTGTGTACAATCTACTAGTCTATAGATTATTTGCGAAACTAATTATTTTGTATTTTTCTAATATTTTGTAATATACTATTTCATTTTTCTTGTAAATGTTTTAATGGACCTTCATGAAAATTAGATTTTTACCAATCTAGGACACAGGCAAATTTTAGAAAAAACTTCACCAAAGGTCACCAACCACCACCTACACTGCATAAAAAGGATTATAAAAAAATCCATCGAATACAACTGACCATTGGTCCTAGCTTTCGTAGACATTAGCAAAGCATCCAATACGAGAGAAATTAACAGCGTAATGATAGCGTTGGAAAATCTTCGGATATATTATCTGACTCCTGTTTATTATAGATAAACAAACTACTCAACTGCAAAGAAGAATCACTTTATCATGGACCGTATATGGAACTCTATTAAACATCTTCAAGAGCAGTATAACAAATAATTTAAAAAAGACTACGTTTGACCAATGTTGACCAATTTATCTAAATGTAGCAACAGAGACTCCCTAATCTGACACGTGCTACCCGCAAAATAGCTGCGATTCCTGGCCAAGGTAAAATTGTTTTCCGCCACCACAAGAATACCATAGCTACCAAAAGGGGAATTAAAAAATTTACAATTCTATATCTAATTAGATCAAAATTTATATTATGGGAGCGCAAATTCTTCAAATTTTATATGGTATTTGCAACACAAGCGTCAAAAACAAATAAAGTCACAGTTCCAAAAACGAGACTATCTAGTAACACCATTACTCCAGTTATCTTCATCGTATTGCATCGTCTCAGATCTTTTCTAATTTCATTTTTAATTTTCTTATTCAAAATTCTTAGTTTATTTTGGTTATGATCGTGATTTTCCCTAAGTTTTCTTTTCTCCTCTAGACTCTAGAAGATGTTTTGTGTTGTGGCTTAATTTTTTGTTATTGTTTTCATGACGAGGACAGTATTTCTTTTCAGCTTCTTTTAATATTTGAGTAATATTATTGTTCATTTCATTGATGCTGATATTCTCTAAGTCGTGTGTATCCAAACTAGTCTTAATATTTTCTTCGTAACGTGATATATCTTCTGGGAACATCCACCTTCCACTTTTCTTTTTGATGACCATTTTTGTTCTTTCAACTTCAGTGTTATTTACTTCAGTGTTACTTTGTATTTTAACACTGAAGATAGAGGGTACTGAAAGAAAAAAAAAATATGGGTAATATTTTTTTCAGATGTAATTGGTATTATAAAAGTGGAAAATAATTTTTCTCGACACACTCGAAATCGGGATTTTTTTTAACGCCCCTAATGAAAAAGTTAAGAACATAATAGAAAGCTCTTTATTTTTATGGGGCTGTCCAAAAACGCATACATATTAATTCATCCATTTGGACCGTATAAATTATCTGCCGTAATATTTACCTTGCACTCGGTTCGTTTATTATTATTAAATGGATACGGCTCTCTGTGAACAAAATTACAATACAATGTTCTGAATTTATTATACGCATTGTGACCCAAAATTCTTTATCGTGTTAATTTTACCGAAGGCAATGTGATAATTTTATATTCAACGCGAGTTTACATTGTTATTAACGAGGAAAAATAAGTGCCCGCAAAAACGGTTTTAAGATGATTTATCGACCTATTAACTAGCCAAGAAAGATCGTTGTTTCTTCAGTACATTTCCAACGGTTTTTGTAGAAAATTATTTATGTTAAAACAGTTTTTATGGTTAACGTATTGTTCCGGCTCTATTTAAAGTCATCAATAAATTCCAAATACGATAATCGCTCTAAAATAGATATTAGTACTAAATTATGCAAACGTCGTATTTTTATACTCTATTGTGTTAAGCTATTCAGCAATGACAGAACAATTAACAGCATTAATTAATAAAATGATAAAATACAATAGAATATCGGAAGAATGGAACACGAGTGAACTAGTTCTACTAACTATTCAAAAAAGGAGTTAAAAACAGCCAGAAAACTACAGAGGTCTGAACTTGTTAAACACTAAATTAAAATTTACAAGTATAAGTTTAGCAAATAAACAATAGGGTTTTCGTAGTGGAAGACCGTATGCAGGTGCAGTATTGGTTATCATGCAAATTACTAAAAAATCACTAGACTATAACAGACCAGCATTTCTGCGTTTGATTTACCTAAAGAAAGAGTTTGACAGAGTAAGCCCCAAAGATGTAATCCATCTTCTGTATAATAAATATTATAAAAACTATCGCAAACGTCTACCAAAATAACAAAATGGACGTCAGAATAGATAGAAAACTTACCGTCAGATTCGGACGTCAGAATAGAACCTATAGAAATAGACAGAGGAATAAGACAGAGGACTCATTGCGCTCCATGCTCTTCAATTTAATGATGGATAAAAGTATCAAAAGCGGTAACAAAATTATAATTATAGCTAATCTGTACTGGAATCAATCAGCGGTATTCCGAATAGATGGAGAATATACAGAACAGGTTAAAATCTTAAGAGGAGTGAGACAGGCGTGCATAATTTCACCACTGATATTCAATCTGTACTCGGAGCACATTTTTGAAGAGGCCCTAAAAGATATTGATAAAGGCATCTCAATAAATGGAGTCAAGCTTAATAACCTGCGGTATGCAGATAATACAATAGTATTGTTCTGAAGCTATTTTCTTGTGGCATTGTAAATTAATTACTATTTAACTGGGAATAAGCCACAATTAAAGATAAAAATACGTTTATTGACGTTTCAATTTCCACTTCGAAAATCGTTCTCAAAATACAAACAGTAAAGTAAACAAATTTTGTTTTATGTTACGTAGTGAAAAATTCTTCTAATAATTTAATTTTATCTGACTCATTTATATTGACAATTCAGACATACATTATGCATCTTAAAGTAGACGACTTTAAAATGATATTGCCAATATTGTTGAGTTGCGCTCCTGGGACGACTTTACTTATAAGATAGTTCATTCGATTATATGAAATCAACTTTAACTTGAGAGTATCCGTCAGAAAAAATCATAGCACGTAATTAGTCTTTAAAAAGACAAACACATGACATGATGACATTAAAATTCTTCTGTTAGTGATTCCATAGTAAATTATGAGGGAAAAACCAGGAAAAAAACCTCATAATACTATCCCGTAGGGATGGGAAAAACCTACCGGTTTTAACCGAAAACCGGTTTTTTTACTTCGAAATAACCGGTTTTATCGGTTGTTTTTTTGTCCCGGTTATAACCGGTTTTTTATTTTTAAAGTAAAAACCGGTTATTAGATTTTTACAGTGATTAGGATTAGGTTAGGTATTATTTTGGATCCCACCCAATCATAATTATTATTCTCAAGTAATTGTTCCAAACAAAACTAAAATTCAATTTTTATTTTATTTTATAAATACAGAAGCAAACTGAAAGTCACTCACATCAGCCAGAAACAATTAAATTTTATTACAGTATTTCGTTGAAAAAGTATTTGTTATCATAATATTCTTACATAAGAACTGATCTGGTATTTATACATCATCTATTTTTCACACTTGACTCTTGACATTGAAAGTGGCTAAATGGCTTTTTCTGATTACTAAAAATAATGACTACGAATATCGAGTTACCGATTTCGAATACGAATCTCCAAGGATTTCCCTACGTTTTCAAAATGATTTATACCCATACCGGAAGTCGTAAATGAGTTAAAAGTAATACATGATAATTTTTTTTGATGGTAGTAAAAATAAAAGATGAATTGCATTATCCAATTTATTTTTAAGTAAAATATTTATGTTGGTATTATTTTCTTCAAATCCCATTTGAAGGAGTCTGGGAAATTTTTGTTGGGGAATTTTTTTCTCAAAAAACACAAAAAATTGTGTTGAATTTACATTGATATTGATGTTCTTTCGATAGTACTAATTTTGATCATATTGATATCGAGTCGAATGTAGTATCGCAAACTAAAGTGCATTGTAAATGTAACTTTCTATTCTATTGGAATAAAAAAACCGAAAACCGGTTTTTGGAAAAACCGGTTTTTTTGGCCGGTTATAACTGCCAGGTTAAACCGTAAGCAAAAAAAACCGGTAAAACCGAAAACCGGTGTTTTGTCAAAAACCGCCATCCCTACTATCCCGACATTGTAAGTATTTGTTCGTAAAATAAAAAATTGAAACATCAATAAACGTATTTTTATCTTTAATGTGGCTTATTCCCAGTTAAATAGTAATTAATACAATAGTGTTTTCCAATATAATAGAAGGGCTGCAAAACTTAATGAACAAAATAACAGAAACAAGTCGAACCTATGGATTGGATATAAACACCAGCAAAACCAAGCTAATAATCATCAGCAAGCAAAACATAACTGAAGCAAGTCTGTATGTGAACCAAATAAGAATTGAACGTATCTCACGATACAATTACTTTAGAACTATAATCAATGAGTCGTGGGACAATACCCAAGAGATTAAATGTCGCATCGGAAAGGCCAAAAGTGCATTCTTGGCTATGAGCTCTGTGTTCAAAAGCCATGACCTCACCCTGAAAACAAAAACAAGGCTCCTTAAATGTTACGTGTACTCAGTTCTTCTGTACGAAGTAAAAACGTGGACATTGAAGGCGGAAACTCTATCAAAACTTCAGGCGTTTGAATTATGGTTATACAGAAGAATTCTAAAGATACCATGAACAGACAAAGTCACCTATGACGAAGTACTGCGGAGGATGAACACAACCGCGGATTTGGTCAACATTGTAAAGAGCCGTAAGCTGGAATACTTGGGACATATAATGAGAAATCAAGGTAGATACGAGCTACTCCAATGCATTTTGCAGGGTAAAATTGAAGGAAAAAGAGCCCCAAGACGAAGAAAAATATCCTGGCTTGCTAACCTGAGAGCATGGTATAGAAAGACCTCAACACAGCTATTTCGTATAGCAACCAACAAAATCATCATAGCCAGAATGATCGCCAACGTTCGGAACGGACAGGCACCCTAAGAAGAAGAAGGTAACAAAGGAAGAGGATACAGAATGGGAAACAAACAAACTAAAAATACTTTGTTACGCAGACGACGCAATAATAATAGCCCAAGATGAAGATAGTCTACAAAGACCCACAGCTATAATTCATGCTTATTTATTATAAAACTAAGTTTTCTTGAGATTTCTCCCAGATAACAACTGTTGCTTTCTTAAGTTATTTTGTAAATGCAGTGTTTTGTTGTGTTTTGTTATTTCCTTTATTAAATCTTGCGGAATCACTTGTTTATAAATGACAATAGATAATAATTTTGTGATAAAATATTTGTTCACAGGTTTTTTTCTTTCTAAAATGCATTTTCGTCAGATCAAATATTTTGGGATCTACCATTTATTGATTTATTGGTACTTTTTTATATTTATATAACTAAAATATCTATTGGTAAGGGATAATTTTTTGTAGATTTCGGTAACGTAACATATATCCCCTTTGCAACAAATCGAGAAAGGGTATCGAGTTGTTAGCTTCTTTTTCATATTAAATTTTGTGCCATAATTTAAACAATTTATTGGGCTAATATTAAAGAAGAAACAGGCTTTAAAGCCTACATAAAACAAGGAAGAAGAAGAAGTAGAAAATATTAAATTTGATTAATTCTTCTTTATAGTTCATGCCTATTAAAAAATGTTTTAGGACTTATGCTCTATAAGGTCACACAAAGAACACATAATTTACATAAAT
This sequence comes from Diabrotica balteata, assembly GCA_918026665.1. Lineage (NCBI taxonomy): Eukaryota > Metazoa > Arthropoda > Insecta > Coleoptera > Chrysomelidae > Diabrotica > Diabrotica balteata. The sequence continues at coordinate 61,247,683 of OU898282.1, forward strand.
CCACTATACTGTGAGTTTTTTGACATAGTTGTACATAATATTATTCCCAAATTCTTATGTGAATATATTTAATTACAATGGAGACAATAAAAAGCCTAGGGCTAATCCAAAATCTTGTTTATAAAAATTGTTGCCAAATTGAAAAAAGGTGTTATCATTGCATTAAGTCAATAGCCAATGTACAGAATATTATGTTAATTTAAGAGGTAGACTAGACAAACCTAGACTAATTTCCAAAAAAACACAAAGCCAACAGACTCCTCAGTCCAAACTACCAACTACCAAAACTACAGCAACATGGGTTATGCTTGCAGAAAACTGTCCTCAGAAAAAGTTCCCTTTAGGTATAATATATTTATTGGCACATAGCATAGATAATTTTATAAATCACACCCATTCCTTGCAAAAACTGGGAGAAATAGATTACAACCCCAACAACATGCCAGTTAATTTTGGCGTCACCAGACTTTTCACTAATGTGCCAAAAATGTTGAAAATAATAAGAACCATACTTGAAAAGGACGATACATTAACATCCAAAATAATACTAAATATATTAGCTATAATTATGCTAATAACATTTTGCACTATTACGACTTATTTTAAACTATATCAAGATTTTTATAAACAAGATTTTGGAATATTATCTATTTTATAATGAAGAGCCATGGACTCTTCATTTTTTCGATTATTAACACATATATTCTTGGAAGAATTCTAAGACAATATTGAAAACAAACATGATAAAAAATCATCAGTGTGTTGGAGAATTTACCTTTGAAAAGAAACACAATAATACCAACAGATATTTAAATTACGACATAAACCATAACATAGTTATCATAAAGATAAACCACAAATAACTACCTATATGCTAGGGCTCAAAACAATTGCTCTAACCAAGAAAAATACCTGACAACAATAATTTTTTACAAAATGATTATCCATTGTCCTTTATAAACAAATAATTTCACAAGACAGGAAACAACAACACAGAAACACGACCGATAAATGCTCACAGAAAGGATTTAAAAAGAACAACAATACCATGTTTAAAAGGTTTATCACAAAACTTAAAAATAATAGAAAATAAATACGTTTAAAATTACAACATTTAAAACAATCAAGGACAACATAGTTTGTAAAATTTGACCAGAGGAGAATATTTTAGAGGAATGGTCGGAGTTATCTTTCTGGGTGAGACTGAACACTAACTCTTAACTCGACAGCAAAACTAAATTTTGGTATCGACTTTAGTGAGAAAAGTAACTTTGGTGCGGCTCAGTGTGGCCCAGAGGCATAGGTGCCTAACCTCAAAAATTTATTTTGTTGCATTAGGCTTAATAAGTGCTAATAATTTTTGTAAAAATCGTGTGCAGAATCAGCCTTAACCTAATTTATGTTGATATGGTGTCCCTATTTATAAACTCGTTTTCCCACCAAGAAAATCTCAAAGAAAGCTTACAGCAAAACTGCCTAACCAACAAAAACATGGCAGATCTAAACATGAGAAGTGACGCACCGGAGCTCTTCGGATCCGTTTTCAGCGATAAAGATAGTAATTATAATCCCAGTTCTTCAAATATCGAGTTTTCGGGTAAGACAGTAACAATATTAATATTATTTAAATATAAACAAACAATATAATCCGTAAATACCCATTTAAAAACAAATGTGGCTTAAGTCGTTTTGCCAAAAACTTATTTGTAATATATTTTTTATTGTTCTAGACAAGAATAATAATAATTGGAGTGCAAAAAACTCAATAAATGGGTTGTTAAACACTAAGAATCAAAACAATGATGAACCAGAAGGCAAATAGCACCAACATTCCAGAAAGAGCGTACGAAATCTTGAGAATCATGCAAGTTATAAAAGGAAGATAGCCAGGGAGAAAGGAGAAGAACATGTCACGAAAGAAGGAAAAAGTAAAAATGCTAAAGAATTCGAAATTTCGCTAAACGAAAGCAAAGCATCTTTAAAAGTATTCTTTCTATTCGCTTAACTGGTCATTTAAAAATGCTTTTGTTCAAGGCCAATAAAAGTAGAAGACAAAAAGAGAACTACCCAAAATTAAAATTCAGGCAGGTCTAAAACTTGTGTATATAGTTTACCAGATAAAAATGGTTGTGACCTAGTAATCTGTAAGAATTTTTTTAAAGACACAGTTTCCATTACAGATGGAAAAATTGTATTAGCTTTGGCACGAAAATTAAAACACAAAACCCTTCTTCAAGATGCAAGGGACAAACATCCACCCCATAATAAAATCAATATTGAACACGAGCAGTATTTATGTGGCTTCATTGAACTGTTCTCAGCATACGAATCCCATTACTCCCGACGAGATAACATAAAAAGGAAATATCTTTTACTGTATGAAAAAAAAATGTACAGAAGACTTAAGAAAACTATTGCTATTTATCTTTCGCAAAATTTTTAACGCCACTGGCATTTTCATGCACCACATAAAGATACTTGTCAAAAGTGTGACAGTCTTAATACTAAAATAAAATCATCTGATACTTCAGAACAGCGTAAACAGGATGCAAAAGTTTAATTGGAATTACACTAAAGAAAAGCAGAAGCAGTAAAAACAAAAAAAAGCAAAATATAATTAAATCAAAAGAATCATAGCAAAAAAATATCAGTTCTAGTCTTTGATCGTCAGAAAACGCTTCCTACTCCCGAGCTGAGTGCAGGTGTAGTTTATTATAAGAGACGACTTCTTCTTCTCGTGCCACTCCTAGCGGAGATTGGAAATCATCATTCCACTGCGACTTTGTTAGCAGCGCGCCTGAAAAGTTCAATCGAACTACACCCGAACCATTCACGTAGATTACGAAGCCACGATATTTTTCTTCTTCCCACACTTCTTTTGCCCTTAATTTTGCCCTGCATGATGTTTCTTAAAAGTTCGTACTTTTCACCTCTCACAATGTGCCCCAAGTATTCCATCTTTCTAGTTTTTATCTCATTTAGAATTTCGCATCTTTTGTCTAAAGTTTGGAGTACTTGCGTGTTAGTGACGCGGTCCATCCATGATATTCTGAGAATGCGCCTATAGCACCACATCTCGAAAGCTTCGATGTTTTTTATGGTCAACTGTTTTAGTGTCCAAGCCTCAACTCCATATAACAGGGTAGAAAAGACATAACACCGCAGCATTCGTATTCGTAACTTTATATTGATATCACGATTGCAAAAGAGTTTGCGCATTCTATTAAAGACTGATCTAGCGATTTCTATTCTACATCTAATCTCTTTTGTTTGATCAGTATCGTCTGTGATCCAAGCACCTAGATATTTATAACAGGGCACACGCTCAATCGTTGTATTGTCTATTACAAGATTAGCTCTGATGTTCTTTGATTTCGTGATTACCATAAATTTAGTTTTTTTCAAATTAATTTTCAAGCCGTAACTGTTACAGTATATATTGAGACTTTGAACGAGATGTTGTAGTTCTACTAGCGTTCCCGTTAGGAGAAAGCACTGTATCGTCAGCATACCTTATATTGTTGATCGTCTCACCATTTATTATCAGACCAAGATCTTCTTCCTCGAGTGCTTGTTCACAGATAGCTTCACTATACAGATTAAATAAAAGTGGCGATAAGATACATCCCTGCCGGACTCCTCAAAGGATTTGAATTTCTTCTGTTAGTCTGCCCTCAACCTTGACATTTGCTGTTTGATTCCAATATAGATTGCATATAATTCGAATATCTCGGCTGTCTATATTTTTCTTTATTAGAACTTGTCTTAGTGGTTCATGTTGTACTTTGTCAAAGGCCTTTTCGAAATCAATAAAGCAGGCGTAAATTTCTTGGTTCATGTCTAAGCATCTCTGTGAGAGAACGTTCATTGCAAACAGAGCCTCCCTTGTACCCAGCCCTTTTCTGAATCCCATCTGAGTGTTACTGATGTCTACGTCTAATTTCCTATAGATCCTATTATGGATTATTTTTAAGAACAGTTTTAGAGCATGACTCATCAAAGCTATCGTACGATATTCGTTGCATTCCTTTGTATTTGCCTTTTTTGGCAGTAGTATAAAGGTCGAACGGAGCCATTCCCTAGGTATTATTCCAGTTCTATATATTGTGTTAAATAGATCTAGGAATATTTTAATAGATTCATCGTCCATAAGTTTGAGCAGTTCTACGGGAATTTCATCAGGACCGGGGGCCTTACCACTTTTTGCTTGTTTGATTGCATATTCTATTTCTTCTCTGATTATATCAGGCCCTGTATCATCAGTATATTCGTTTGAGATTTCTTGTCTATCTTTGTCATCAAACAGTTGTGATATGTATTCTGTCCATCGGTTCATTTTCTGTTGTAAATCTGTTATAATTCTACCATCTGTATCTTTGATCTGTCCTGTCTGTGTTGTTCTTCTCCTTCCTGTCATTTCTTTAATCTTTTTGTGTACATTAAAAAAGTCATATTTTCGCTCCAATTGTTCCAACTCATGGCATTGCTCACTTAGCCATCTTTCTCTAGCTTCTCTTATTTTCTTTTTTATCAGTTTATCTGTTTCTTTGTATCTTATCGGATTATTTGTTTTGTGTACCCTTCTTTCACGCATCAACTGTAGTATTTCCTCATTCATCCATTCTTTATGTTTCCTTTCTTTCGGTGTTAAATTTTCTCTCCCTGCCAACATTATGGCATTTTTAATATTCTCCCATTTTTGGTCTATGTTATCAGTATTTCTATTCAGTTTCTCTATATTTTGTAAATTTTCTTTGATGTTCACTATTGTTTTCTCTTTTATATGTTGTTCATTCAGTCTTCTCACGTCAATTTGTTTCTGTATGTGTTTTTTAATGATCTTTAGTTTTATTCTTAATGTGACTACTACAGGATTATGATCCGAGCCTATATCTGCTCCTGGGTAGGTTTTAGCTGAGAGTATAGAGTTGCGGAATCTTTGACTAACAAGGACAAAGTCAATTTGGTTTCTGACTACTCTACCTTCGGTGTCACTCGGAGATATCCATGTGTACAGTCGTCTGTTAGGTAACTTAAAAAGAGTGTTAGCAACTACTAACTCCTCCGCTTGACAAAATTGTACCATACGGTCTCCTCGTTCGTTTCGTTCTCCTAATCCATAGTCACCCACATAACCGTCCACACTTCCATGTCCAATTTTGGCATTAAAATCGCCCATTACTACTGTAGTATGATGTTTCTTCATTGATTTTAGAATTTGTTCCAGATCGTAATAGAAACTTTCAATTTCATCATCATCTTTATCAGCCGTAGGAGCATATACTTGTATAATATTTATAATTTGTTTATTTGACTGAAGTTGTAGTGTCATTATTCTATCAGAGAAGGGAGTAAAGCTTGTTACACAGTTACTAATTTTCTTTGATACCAAGACAGCGACACCGTAACGATGAGTTGAACTGTTAGTGCCTGAATAATAAAGTGTTCCACTGTGATTCGTGCATTTTCCTGATCCTGGCCACTGTACATCACTTATACCTAGGACATCAATTTTAAGGTTTTCCATTTCAAGGGCTACATTATTTAATTTACCTGCTGCAAAGAGACTTCTTACATTCCACGTCGCTATTCTTAATATCTTAAGGTGATTGATATTACTTACACAGGGATTTCGCTGGTTCACGACCCGAGAGGCCCTATGGTCTGTCTGTGGTTTTCCTCTCCTGCCGGATCTTGGGTTCCGAGGTCCATGATCAGTAACATGAGTGATTGATGTGACATTTGCCATCATGATTATACTAGGGAATCTTAAAGATCATTAATACAGTGGTTTCCCGTTGCCTTCTGTATCCTTACGCCGTTGACCATTCCTTGATTCATCCGCCTTCGAGACAGATTTCTGACGAAGAGACGACTGTGGACATATAATTTGGGCATCCATAATAAAGTCACAGAAACAGGACACATGTCTGGCCTAAATATGTCGCATTCCGAGGAGCAGTTTTTTCGTAGCAAGTTCCTTGAGAATAAAATAATAAATAGAAAAGTTACTATAACTGGCGAAAAATTTGAACGGCTTAAAATTCAACAGATAAGGTATCTTAACACTTTAACTGCCAAGCAGGTTAAAGCAGTTTTTCACCCAGGCCATTGTGTTATCTCTTAATTTTCGGCATGATATACAGCTAGAATTAAACTGTATGCATTTTTCAATTTGACATTGGGTTTTATTCCAGCAATTTCAGGAGTGTATTTCTAATGATACACTCGGCCAATCCGAATTTGTTTTACCACAGGCCGGGTGTATCCCTAGTGATACACCGAAATAATGTATTTAATATGTAATACCATTTTTTGTTTCAGGTAGACGTTTTGCGGACAAAGTGAAAAAAGACTAATAAATACTTAACAATAGTATTAACTGTGAGTGACTATATAGACAATGGCTAGAAAATATCTCACACAAGAAGAATTGCAACGATATTGGGAGACAGCGGCACGAGCGACGAAAAGTATTTGGATTCAAAAGATGACCCTGATTATCATGCCTCGGCAACGGATACCAGCGACAAAGACAGTGAAAATTCGACGTCAGGACATAACCTCATTGCTCCAGGAGTTTCTGCGTAATTATTCCCCAAAGCCAGGAACATCTGAAACTTCACCAAACAGACCACTAACTTAAGGAATATCTGGATACCCACAAAACGTATCCCCTGTGTCAGCGGGAACTGCAACTGCAGTAGATAGTTTTAAAGATATTAATTGGAGTGACCCGGTCGAAAAACAGCAGCACTTCACTTTCAGTGCTCAATCTGGTATGGATCCAACAATCTCAGGAATATTGGCGTTAGCTAAACCAATCGATTATTTTTCGTTATTTTTTAACCACGAATTAATAAATATCATGGTAAATCAAACTAACTTGTTTGCCACATAGTATCTTCAACGTGCAAATAATGTTCCAAGTTTTTCACGTATGATGCCACGTATGATGATTCTAGATGCCAAATGAAACAGTTTGTGAGTTTGTTTGGATGGATGGGCGTGGTAAACGTCCGCGAACTTTCCGATCTGGTCTCAAAATCGATTGTTTTTATTTCCATTACTAAAAAACACTATGCCACGTAATCGTTTTACTGAGATTTTGGTATATCTTTAATAACGACGAACCAACACCAGGAGATAGTACCCACAAAAGTAATGACATTTTTAATGAGTTTATAAAAAATTTCAAAAGTGCTTACATGCCAGGTGAAGCCATATGCATAGAGGAGACGATGATACCCTTTAGATGACGGCTAAGCTTCCGTCAATATATTCCGTAGAAAAGACACCGTTATGGAATAAAATTGTACAAATTATGCACTAAAAATGGATGCACTTAGAACGCCAGCATTTACGTGGAAAAATATCAAACTACTGATAATACGGGGTTAGCTTCATACAATGTCGTTATGAATCTTATTGAGGATCTGCTCAATGAGGGAAGAACATATGTATGTGGATAATTTTTATACGAGTGTGCCTTTAGCTTATAAAGTACCTACTTCAGTTACAAACACACTTAGTAAGCACAATGCGTGCCAACCGGAAATATATTCCAGAAGCAATTCAAGATGCCAAACTACGCAAAGGTGAAATAATGGTGAAACAGTCACTCTAAGGGGTGACAATTATAAAATGGCGGGACCAAAGAGATGTACGAATGTTGTCTACTTGCCAATTGGTTACAAAGACCACTGTTACTACGTCTAGACGTCAAACCGAAAAAGTAAAACCCAAATGCATTGTAGATTATCACAATGGAAAGGCTCCTGTTGACGTAAGCGAACAACTAGCGTCTCATAATGCAGCTCCAAGACGCTATAACAAGTGGTATAAAAAACTCATTCTTAAGATTTTGTGGGGTACTTCTTTGTGAATGTATATTTTTTGTATACAAAAAACAATGTCAATGGCAGATATTTAAACATCACGTAATTTCGACAAAAAGTAATTATTTCATTGTTGGAAGGTAACAGAAATACTACTGGTAATAAAAGAAAACACGTAATCCACCACTTAGTTACCCACGCAGAAAAAAAGAAAGCCAGGTGTGTAAAATGCTATGAAATGGATGGGAAGAAAGGCAAAATCGTAGATGGAAATAACACAATGGCATCGCAAGTTATTACCATTTGTGACACTTGGGAAGGAAATCTCCACTTCTGCCGGGATTGTTTTAATGCCAAACATTAATCGTGTTTTAAATTATTGTTTGAGTTATTTTATTTATCACAAAAATATCGTTAGAGTTAAGACGTTAATGTTTTTCATATTGGTTTTGTATCAATAAAAATGAATTGCGTTTAGTATTTGCTTGATGTTTATTTTTTTTGTAAAATCTTCTTAGTACCTTTATAAGACGTTTTATAATAAACAGATTTTAACCAACATATTTATTCTACGTTTTTTAACCCATTTTCAACATGTCACATTTCAACCACTCATATATTATTCACGTAAGACTCAGGCCAAAACTGTTTATAAAACTAATGGCATAGTGCTCTCACACCCAGTGTATCGATAGAGATACAACTGGCAGGGAAAGCGTTAAAAACGAACCAAAAAAAATTTTATGTAAAATATACAGCACAAGACATGGTTTTATCATCTACTATAATGCACAACCTAGATGTTCTGTATCCAAATGGAAAAGCAATAACAATAGAAAAGAAAAAGAATTTAATGAAGTTACTTAAGTTTATTCCGCCTGAATTTCACAGCTTTTATTCTGGATCGAAAGATAGCTCCAATGCATCAGATAAGGGATTAGAAAAAACAATTATTCATGAAAATTAAAAATACGCACGAGAATATGTTTTTAGCTAATACATAAGTTTAAAATTTCTTTTCTGTATAATTTTTGTTTTGGACAATTTACTTGTTTTGATGTCCTTTATTTCAAATGTGTATAAACATAGCTTAACACACAATTTTCTCTAGGAATATATTTTTTCTAACGGCAGATGTGCCTACACTTTTTGAACACAGAATTGTGTTCCTTAAATGTTGTTTTAAAACATTAGCTTTTCTTTTTTAAGACATTAGAATTTACTGTTTGTATTTTGAAAATGATTTCCGAAGTGGAAATTGAAACGTCAATAAACCTACTTTAACCTTTAGTTTGGCTTATTCCCAGTTAAATAGCATTTAATTTAAAATGCCATAAGAATTTAGCTTCAGAACAATATTATCTTTTTCTTAAAAAAAAAAATAAAGTGTTACATTTTTTTATCTAAAAAATTGTATTCTTTATTTAATTAACTTTAATATGATTTATCACAAAAACTCCACTTTGTGACTTAGTTACCATTGTCTCTAAGCCACCGGTTTTTAAAGAAAATTCACAAATAATTAATAAAATCAGATAAATTTAAATGAGATGGGATATGGTTAATTCTGGTTTTTATAAAAGAGCTTAATAACTAAAATTGTTTATTTCCGAAGTAAAATATTTGAAACATTTTTAAATTTTTCACTTTTAGTAACAGTTTTCTCTAATATCCATTAAGTAGTATTTGTGAGGAACAATTAATACCGTTCTAACCGTAAATGGTGATTTTGCATTCAGATGAAGTGATTAGCACATTCTTTTACTCAATAATCAATACAACAGGTACGAACCTTAAAAGAACTTTAGTGTTATTCTATGGAATACAGCACATGCTCCTCCTTATAAGGTTTTTCCTTATAATGTCAATAATTACAAGAAGTGAATAATTCAGGAGTTGTTACAAAAAGTGTGAGAGTGCCTGTTGATGCAAGCAAATATTTTTGTTTAATATAGATGTTTGACTCAGTAAATCGTAACTATTTATTTATTGTTGTTTTATTAATAAAATATTTAGATAAACTTTGTAACGTTTTTATTGATAAAATTCTTTACTTTAAAATGTGCATCCGTTTTTATCATTTGACTTTTTGTCAAATAAATGTCACAGTCAGAATACACATGGCTAGAACTTTCCCAAAAAATACTCAATATTAATAAATATAAAAGTATTTTTAACAGTTGTATTAAGTAAAACTGGTTGAAAACTAAGCCGAACTTCGACAGTTAAAAGTACTGTCAACTAAATAACCAAATCAATCCACAAAAGTTATAGTAGCGTTATTACAAATAAATATTAGTGAGCTTATTGAAGAAAATCTGTAAGTAATTTTAATCTAATTAGAGATACTTACGTAAAACAAGTTCCTATTGTGTATATTACTTGAAGTTACTACACAAATGAAAATGGATGATATTAATACTCCAGAAGCGTCAAAGGCCCAAAACTTATTGACATCATACCAAACTCCTTCATATTCTGCAGCATTAATTAACTCTTCCCAGAAACAAGCAATTTAATATTATGCTCTGTAAAACGCCAAACTTGGCGAATATCTATTTGCCCTGGGAAAAATTATAGATCTGAAACATATTATTTTTTCATCGCAAATTTCAAATCACCGTATATGTATTTACCTATCTAGTGAAAAATTAGGAGAAACTGTGATGAATGCTGACATCAGAAATGTGATCAACGATTAATTACACCAAATAAAAGATTCTTTTTCTTGTAGTGCCTATCCGTTTCGGATGTTGGCGACCATCATGGCAATCTGCACTTTGCACTGATCTTTTTTAATGTCTGCTCTAGTATTCCTCACACTTTTATAGAATTTGAACTTATAAAATTAGGCCTCAATTTATTAACTCAACTAGGCCTCAACTTCATAAACATAAATTTGAATGTACAGGGTGATCCATGCAAGTCTGGCATAGTCCAGAATCTATATGTTAAATGAAACACCCTGTATATTTTTACGTTTTTAAAAGCTCCTTAATAACCTGATCTTAATTAAGTATATCATGTAGGGTCTATTATGAATTAAACAAGGTGAAATTTTAAAATTAAGTATAATTTTCTTCTAGACAATTAGTTCATAGAATACCCGAGGTAATGGATTGGATTACATTAAAATAAATGTTCAAAATGTTCTCCACCTTGTTGTTGGCAATAACATAGACTCCTATAAAACTCGTCCCGAACTTTATTTAAAGTTTGAGGTAAAATATTCCGTATTTCTGTAGTTATCCTTTCTTCAAGGTCTTCAATGCTGGTTGGTTGTGTTGCATATACTTTGTTCTTGAGATAACCCCACAGAAAAAAATCCTAAGGCGTAAGATCTGGCGACCTAGCTGGCCACTCAATAGTACCCCTTCGTCCAATCCATTTATTAAAGAAGATTTGATTCAAGTAATTTCTCACCGTTACAGCCTAATGGGGTGTTGCACCGTCCTGCTGGAACCAGACAGTTTCATGAGGTAGAGTGGGATATATTAGATTGGGATATAATTTAGCCAACTGAGGCAAAATATCCTCTCTTAGCATGCTTAAATATTTTTCCGCTGTCAAATTACCATCTACAAATATAGGACCAATAATATGATCTCCTATAATACCAGCCCCAAACATTCAACTTTTGGGGATACTGAGTGTGTATCTCACGCATCCAATAAGGATTCTCCGCTGACCAATATCTACAGTTTTGTCGGTTTACGTATCCATGCAATGTAAATGTTGATTAATCAAGAAAAAGAATTGTGCCAACAGCTATTTCATTTGTGTTAATTTTATCCAACATTCTTTCGCAGAAATTCATTCTAAGATCTGGATCGTCTTCTGTTAGCTCCTGCACAAAAGTCAATTTATATGGATGAAGTTTTTTTTCATGAAGACACCTTAGGACAGTTGTGTGACTCACATTATTTTGAAATGCAATTTGACGTGAACTTGACGTTGGATTCTCTGCGACACTTAACAAAATATCCACTTTTACCTCATCTTCAATGAAGTTCGGTTTTCTTTTTAACGGTTTGACATGTCCAAGTTCTCTGAATTGTGCATAAATTTCAGACACAGTACCTTGTGAAATATTAGGTAACTGAAAATACCTCAGATTAAATAATTTTGCTACTTCAACTTGACTTCTAAATTCTCCCCGTAACCGATCATCATTAAAATCTCAATTCAGTAGGTCTCAGTTAAATATTTCATTTTTGTTTTTGCAAGATATTCGCTTTTAATTAGGAATTTATTATTTTAGTGTAAAATGTCAACACACCAACAAGAGAATGATAACAAACCGCATTATTTACCGATTTAGTTTAATTAGCAGACTATCTAGACAGTTTTTACCGATTCAAATGTTACAAAAAGTGTTAACACGGTTACTAAACAGAAATTTTCCCCAATATGCTAACACTTAGAGTAGAAGTATATTTCTGTATTTAGCTAATTTAAAATAATACCATAACACGTGATACATTATTAATTTCAAAATTTCACCTTGTATTATTCATTATAGACCCTACATGATATAGTTTGTTGAAATCAGGTTGTTGAGAATCTTTTAAAAATATAAAAATATACAGGGTGTTTCATTAAAAATAAGGATTATGGACTAAGCCAGACTTGCGTGGATCACCCTGTACATTTAAATTTATGTTTAAAAAGCGCACATTTAAATTGAAAAGTTAACATGTTCCAGAGTTTTTTATTATTTTCTATAATAAGGACACAAACAATTTTATTCCGTAAGTGGTTTCCACACTGTATGAAAATGCCACAACAACCATAAGTCTACATTCTGCAACTAATAAAATAAAGATAAAAAGGGAAGTCAGGCAAGGTGATACCATGTCACCAAAGCTGTTCATTATCGTTCTTGAGTATGCATTTAAAAGACTAACATGGCAACACAAAGGAATATCCATCGATGGAAAAAGATTAAACCGTCTACGTTTTGTAGACGATATCGTGCTTCTGTCAGATAATCTGGGAGAGATCAAAGACATGCTCCAAGAACTGAATGACATACTACAAGAGAGTGGGCTGGAGATAAATTTTGAGAAAATCAAAATGATGACCAATATGGCTCCCAGCGAAGAGATACAGATCAATAACAACAAGGTAGAATTATTCGATAAATACACATACTTGGGTCATGAAATTAGAATAACCAGAGACAACCAAACCTGCGAGCTAAATAGACGAATCACGTTGGGATGGGCGGCATACGGAAGGATGAGAGACATTCTTAAAACAAATATTCCAATTCACCTGAAAAGGAAAGCATATAACCAATGCATCTTACCAGACTTGACCTACGGAACAGAGACCCTAACTTTAACGAAAGCTGCTGACGAAAAACTGAGGGTAACACAAAGGCGAATAAAAAGATCAATGCTGGGCCTGACTTGGCGTAGACGATATTATACTGCGAATCAATAAACAAAAGTGGAGGTGGGCTGGACATGTTGCTAGCATGGAAGACGGAAGATAGACGAAAAGATTATTGGTGTGGAGATCAAGAGCCGACAAGCAAAGTCAAGGCAGACCACCCACCCGATGGACCGACGAGTGACGACCTAAGGAGGATAGAAACAAACTGGATTGCAGCAGCTAGAGATAGAGATAAAATCAGAAATGCTATAAAGTTAGCAAAGAACAAGAAAGCCATTGGCTCTGATAACATACCGACAGAGATGTTAAAACTTATAAATGAGGAGAACATTGGAATACTGGTCAAGCTTTTCAATGATGTTTATTCGACTGGTGATATTCCTGAAGATTGGTTGAAGTCCGAATTCATAACACTACCAAAAAAACAACGTTTGAAAAACTGTAGCGTATATAGAATCATAAGCCTTATAAGCCACACTTTGAAAATATTTCTACGCATCATCCACAGTAGAATCAGAGATAAATGTGAAGAAGACCAGGATGAAACACAATTGGCTTCAGAAATGGACTGGGAACTCGGGACGCCCTCTTTGTACTAAATGTATTACTGCAGAAATGTCAAGATCAAAGGAAAGACGTCTTTGCTGTATTTATTGGCTATGAAAAGGCCTTTCATCGAGTACAGCATCACAAATTAATTACAATATTAAAAGGAAAAGGAGTTGATAGTCAATAAATACGATTCATAGAAAAGTTATACTGGCGTCAAACAGCGACAGCTTGCATAAACGAAAAATCAAAAGAAATATTATTTAAAATACAAAGAGGTGTCAGACAGGGTTGTATACTATCCTCACTGTTATTTAATTTATATTCAGATAGAATATTTAAAGAAGCGCTGCATAATTTAGAATGTGGACGTGAAAGTTATTGGAATTCTGATAAATACAATCAGATATGCAGACGATACAGTTATTTTAAGTGATGACATGATTCTGCTACAATACCTTTTAAATGCCATTAATACAGTGAGAAGAGAGTTTGGCCTAAACATAAATTGTTCAAAAACAAAACACGTGGTGTTTATCCGTTTAGCACATCAACATGCACGATTATATGCTGATGGTCATATAACTTAAAGAGTGTCCAGTTTTAATTATCTTGGTTGCCATATTACTGAACAACTAGATCCAGATCAAGATCGAGGTCAGATGTAAAATCGAGATAGCCGCACGACATTTTTAAAAATGAAGTCATTCTTGTTTAATGATAACTTGCAACTTCAACTTCGAAAGCGCATTATTAAATGCTACATTTGGTCAGTCCTCTTGTACGGAGTCGAAGCATGGACATTAAACATATCCACCATTAATCGTCTGGAGGCCTTTGAAATGTGGCTGCACAGACTTATACTAAAAATTCCATGGACGGCTATACTGACAAATGTGGCAATCCTTAAGAGAGCAAATGCTGCTCGCGAGCTGCTTGATAACATCAAATGTAGAAAGATGGCCTATTTTGGACACGTAGTAAGAGGAAACGAATATAATATTCTTCAACTTATTATGATGGGTAAAATCGAAGGACGCAGAGAAATTGGTAGAAAGCAGGCCTCTTGGTTGAAGAATATCAGGGAGTGGACAGGAATAGGGAAAGCTGGGCAACTCTTTAAAATAGCTCGAGACAGAGACAGTTTCGCCATGTTAATCGCCAACGTCAAGAGGACTTGATAGGGCACGTTAAGAAGAAGAAGAGATAGAGAGAACTGGAGACGTTTGGAGGAGGCCTATATCTAACAATGGATGTGAAAATGGGGCTGGATGATGATGATGATTATCACTGAGCTATACGATTACACTACTGGTTAAAAATGAGTCAAATTAAGTTAAATATTTAGTCTGCAGTTAAACATATCAAAGATAAAAATCAAGATAGTGGATAGACTACGTAACAATCATTCACACATATCTTTATCTGGTATTATTAATCATAAACACATGGACAGAATAATACAGAAATAAATCAAACGTAGAAGTGATCTAGCACAAGTCATCTTCATCAAAATATAAAGGGACTCTCAAATTAAAGAACTCTAAAAATAATACTGATCAACTTCTTAATTATCCTAATACTGACATACAAATGTAAATTTTGCACTCTACGACAAGCAGAAAAAAGAAAGATAGACGCCACTAAAATTTTTTGGTAAAAAAGAATGTTACAAATTCCGTGTAACAACCACAGGGCACATATTTTAAATGAGCCCAGTGATAGCAGGAGGCTATCCAGCAAAGTCATCTCCAACAATTCAAATACTTTGTACATGTTATTGGAGCATATACAGAAAATATAGAAAATACGTATCCAAGGAAATGTCGAAGGTCTAAGATCACGAGGAAGATGGGCCAACAAGATTGGCCCATCAAATAACAGGAATATAAAAGAAACCTTCTTCTAGTTCCATGACCATTATCGATCGTTGGATATTATATTGGCCATTATATTCGCTGTCGTGACTTTATTGACAGTAGCTTTATATAACGATGTAGTCGATGATCAATACCGATGTTCTTTTTCTATCAGGACCACGTTTACCCTGGATCTTTCCCTAAATGATCACATGTAAAAAAGTTCATAAGATATTTCTCAAGGTGTCTAATAATGTAACGGAAGTATTCCAGCTTGCGTATTTTTATTCAATTGACCAATTGTCTTGTTAATTTCAGTCGTCTAAGGACCTCCTCATTTCTGACTCAGTCGTCTATGTAACCACATCTTAAAGGCATCCAAGCATTTAAGAATCGCGTCACTTAGGGTCCACCTACAGTAGCACTGAAAAAATATAGCAGTATGTCATTCGAACGCGAAGGTCAATACTAATATCGTGGCTGCAAAGTACGTTTCGTAAGTATGTTTGTTTAATTTTGATCATTATATTTTGAAGGTCTTCTCCGCAATTATGCAGCACTATTACTTACACCATTAACAATAATACCTTCTGTTGTCTCCATTAGGGCTTCCCTATATATTGTATCTAAATACAAGCTAAAGAGTAGAGTAATTAGTATATAGCCTTTTTTCCCTTCACTTTTTCTATGTATTACATGCAATTGTCAAATTTCTGTCAAAAAAACTATGCATAAAAGAAAATAAATGACCAGAAACAGAGATCTTAGGAGACTGACAATACATGATATTACGATGTCCACAACACGTCCTTCAGACGGTCAGGATTGATGAAAGAGGAATTTACGTATACATTTATCATCATCAACCTGTATGTGTCCATTGCTTAACATAGGTTTCCCTCAGCTCTTTGCATTTTTCTCTTTCTTGTGCGGCTTGCAGTTATTGCTTACGTGCTTCAGGTCCATCTAGTGGGTAAGCGTACTTTGCTCCGTATTGCTTCTTGACTTGGTCTTTACTCTAAAATACGTTTTGTCCATCGGTTATGTGAAAATCTGACGACGTGTTCTGACGAATCCCAATTCGATTTTAACGATGCAATTTTTTCCGTAGCGTCTGTTGTTTTTGTTCTACGACGTATTCCTTCATTTGGGATTCGGTCTCTCAAAGAGACACCCAACATCTAGCGGTCCATAGCCATTTGCTTGTTCAGATGTGAATAGTTTTGGAGAGATTGTGTGTTCTTGCCGCACTCCTCGCTATATACAGAATTTAGTTGTTTCGTGTTCAGATAGTCTTACGCTAGCTGTGGCATTTTCGTAGATATATTTTATTATGGTAATGTAGCGATGGTCTATTTAGTATTCTGTCAATGCTTTTAACATTTTTTAATGGAGACAAATATCACTGCCAATGATTTGTTGTATTCTGCAGACTTCTCTATTAGGTTCTTTATCACTAGTAAGTGGTTAGTGTTGTATTCTAAATCCAGCTTGTTCTCTAGGCTGATAAAAGTCTTAATTAGGGTCCAGTCTTTATTTAATAATTTTTGTGAAAAGTTTATATATGTGAAAAGTAAACGTTTTTTCCTTGGTATCCTTGGCATTCGGTAAAAAACTTGGCCAAGCTCCGTCATGGCCAGGAGATTTGTTGTTTTTCATTTCTAAAATTGTTTTTTTGATTTCGTATGGAGTTTCGTATTTTGTATTTCTGGCAATAATTCTGGCAATAATTTACACATTTACACATTAATTTACGTATATATTACATGTTTTAAATGCATTTTGATTTGAACGTTTTCTTCTTCCTTTAATGCTTATATGTTTCGGATGTTGGCGATCATCATGGCAATTTGTATTTTGCAAACTAGTGCTCTGAAAAGATTTGTGGTTTTTGGGTTGGACGACCTACGTAAATTTTTAGGCCAGGAAATTCTTTACCTTTCTGTTTCTCGTTTTTTCTTTGTACTTCTTCTAGTAGAATTAATTGCAGCAACCCACATCTTTCGCTGTTCCTCATGATGTAACTGAGGTATTCGTTTTTGGCTGTTTTTATTTTTCTACTAACTACCTAATTCTAAACAGTAGTTGAGAAACCCTTCGTTTATAGAAATACTGGGTTAATGTCATCTAATACTTCCAAATGTATTGTATACAAAATCGTTGTAAACTTAATTGAGATTCTGTGCATAAAGAGTTTTCAGATACTCGTTTTTCTTTTTTAAATACAGGATATCTGAAATAATTTAGGAACTTTTTTTTAAATAATTACTTGCTGTTGACTGTAGTCTTGGTAGGTGTGTTCCATTACTCTGATCCACTTAGCGTTGGTGTTAAAACTAGCTCGTGGTAGCTCGTGTCAACAGAAAGCTTTCTCAAAATTTCTTTTTGGTTCATGCACATTATTTTTTATGCATATGATTATATCATAGGGGCTCGCTTCTTCAAGAACTTGACACCAACGCATCGAACAATGTTAAAATCAGCACCCGATCCAGACCTATACTAGACATTCTTAATCAATGACTTTACATGCAAATTATTATTATTTATCTTTTTGATGGTTGTGCATGTTATACTTACTCACAGGTGTTAGTTTTTGTTCACAGCGAGTACTTATACTACCCCTCTCTTGGTATTGATATTAAGAATACCTAGAGAGCATCCTCCTTCACAAGATGCTGCGCCTAAGACAAAACCGATAAACGGAACATAATTGTTATTACCATTATCATTTATTTAACCAACTAAATTTCGTTGTAGTCTTCTCCATTGGATCATATCAATTTTATTAGCTTTACTGGTATGTCCAGTCTAATATTTTTTCATTACATATTTGGAACTTTTTTATACTCCCTTAAGTATCTTGAAATCCATAGACTCTTCTTACTGCTCCGATATATACTTCCCTATACGTTTAGTTTTATCCATTTATGTGATTCTTAATATTTTCATTTCTGTAATACGTATTCATTTGTTCTTCTTGCCTTTTTTGTTATTACTTTTTAGAAAAAGCATTAATAAGATATATTTAAAAGTACAAACACAATATTACAAAATTCTAGTATCAAACTCAATTTATGATGTTTAACTGTTAACTTAACTGTTAACGATTGACTTGTTAAACAACAGTTTTGATAATTAATCATCTACTCAGTATTTATTTTTTAATAAAATATAAAATAATATCAGATTACGTAATTTTCAATAATCAAAAACATGTAATATAAAGGCAAAGTAAAAATTCGATGGTAATATGATCGTCACAGATGTCGCGGAAGGACATATTTCCTTGTCAAATTGTATAGACTAGCTGATAGTTGTGTTCTTGAGTTGGTAAAGACATAAATTAATATTTGTGTGTAGATTTAAGAGATTATTTCAAAGAAACGCATTATTTTTAGAAAATCACGTACCCATATTTCTAAAATTAAGGCAATAATTAGACAAATAAAAAATTCACGTAACCACAACGGTACTTAACGACATCACGACTTCTGAGCGACATTACCATTGAACTAATTTCTATTAAAATAATTTAATAAAAAAAAAATGCTAACCACGCCGCTAGAATTGTGAAATTTTCCAATGACGGTTTAACAGTTATTTCTTTACAATGAATTACCCTCTTTAATTGATTGTTGGGACATAGCAGAATACGCATATATATTCTAGAGTTGTTTAATAATTAGTGTAACTGCAATATCTAAATACTTGTAATTGACTAAACTGTATCTTAATTTTACCTGGTAAAGTTTTTTCCACAGTGCACGTCACCCGTCATGAGCTGCTCCACTTAGTGGTGCAGTCTTTTGGATGAATTCTTATCTGAATTTGAGGCAACTCACGGCAGTAATATAATAATACATCGGGTGCCTCAGCTTAATTGTAAGCTTTTTCTTTTCTATCGAAGGTACCAGTCTACTTCTTTTTGTGCAGGTATCTTACCAGTTAGTGTGAATGGTAACCTGACTGAAGTTATTTTCGATCAGCCAGTAATAATAATTCTTATCTTATTGAGATTATTGTTAGCGTAGTGTTTACTAAAGCCTTCAAAACCGAATCAGCATATTTCACTTGTAATGTAATGTAATGTAATAATGATGATGTAATTCCTCGTACTTACTTTGTTCTGCAACTCATGAAAATGTTTAAATAAGATATTATTCGATTCAACAAAAATTCTTAACTTTGTAAACGTGCAGAAGATAAAATTGCTAGAAATGTCTAGCATATAGAATAAAGATAATGATTAAGGTGGTTTGAATAGGCGCTCTATTGTAGTAGGAAGGAATTAATATATTATAATATACATATAAAATTGACGTTAAAAATATGATGACGAAATTTATATGAATATAAATTACATGGAATCTCTTAATTAATCTGCACTTTAAATAAGTCAAGGATTTAAAGAAAAAAGAGGTGAAAAGAGGCTTCTCTTTAGTGGAGCCATGAACTGTTTCAATAATCAAATTTATACTATTTGTAAAAATAACCCATTTAGTGAAGTACAATATTAAGTTGTGAATGTTGTTAATGGATTATGAAATACTCCAACAACATTTCAAAAACATTTACATTTTAATATTAGGTAATTACATCCCAAGTGATTTTAATATACACATTACTAGAAGGCAATTGAATAACATTTTGAGGCAAATGGCTTCCGACATGCAAAGACAAATAATGGATGAATAGAACTTTCTCCGTTATAGTTATCTGGTCGAATTTATAGAACCGATTACGAAATTTACTGGACAGAATGAATACGCGAGACTGGTTTTATTTGTAGCGATTCAGCTTGTTTTATCGTGAATGGTTGCCTTGTTTCTGCATATTTCGAGATTAACTTTCTATTGATATTCTATTTCAAAGGATTTATCGGTAGACTAAGAGGTTTTGAAGATAATTGAATTCAGATTATGATTTTCATTGATAGGATATTATTAATTATAACTTTAATGCAATAATTGCTTATTACTAATTATTGCTTTAATCACTTTTATGTTGTCATCCTAGATATAATCTTTTGTCGAATGAATATGGGAGTCAAGAAGCTTTTATCTAGTTACAATACTATCGCTCTTCCTAAAGAAAATTTACTTACTTTACAATACCAGTATTGAGTTGACAACTAGATAAATAGAAAAAAAAAACAAAAACTAATATTTTTATCAAAAAAATAGTACATCTGTTGTTACTCTAATAATCGTTATAATTATATATTTGACATACGAGAATAGTGACACTTCTCAGTTGTGTTTAATCGCTAGCAAGGAAAAAAGTGTTTATTATCACGAAAACTGATATTTGGACAAGTTCCAGTAGATTTTATATAATCTTTAATAAAAAAGTGTCATATTTTGGTTGTGTCGTTATTATACATAAGATAAGTGATTTACTAATAATTGGTTTGTTTTCCTGATTTTGGTATCAATTATAAAAATGCCAATATTCATGCAAATAATTTTCAATATTTCGACTTGTGATACTTTTTATTGTTCTGAAGCTATTTTCTTGTGGCATTGTAAATTAATTACTATTTAACAGGGAATAAGCCACAATTAAAGATAAAAATACGTTTATTGACGTTTCAATTTCCACTTCGGAAATCGTTCTCAAAATACAAATTATTTTGTATTTTAAGAACGATTTCCGAAGTGGAAATTGATACGTCAATAAACGTATTTTTATATTTAATTGTGACTTATTCCCAGTTAAATAGTAATTAATTGTGATACTTTTCTTACAAAAATATATGTTGATTCACATAAATACATGCAATGTTTAAAAATGTGTCGTTTGAATTTGTAGCAATGTTTTTTTTTTATTTAAATAAATACACCCACCCGTATCAACCACTAAGGATTATTAGCAAGTGCAATGGATTTATTAGAAGCAAATAACAGCAAAAGGATCTCACTAATGCTAACATTAGCACAGCAAACACATGGCCAAGTTGAAGTAAACAAAATGCAGAATTGTTCCTTACTCTAAAGTGGAATCTCAAAATGGAATATGTGACTTAGCAAGTCTAAGACATGCTAATTGAAAATTAGTTAATAATTTTTATTAAATTGGTCCTCTTTTAGAAAACTGGCCAGGAAATATAATTGCAGGTTGAAAAGCTTCAATCTTTCTACCAATAACCATTCAGTGAAGACTTTGCAAGAGAATTTGCCATCCAGCATGCAATGTTATGGGCAGATATAGGAAGGATAGGCTTATTTGGGCCTACAACGCTAAGTGCGTCTTGGCTGCGTTTAGTACTCTCCTCCACTCTTGCCGGTCTTGTGCAGCAATCTCCAATTGTTGCACCCTCAGCTTACATGGACCACTCGTCACTGCATATTTATATATTTTTTTCTTAGACCAACAACTGATATTGACTGACATAAAAAAGAGAAGAGTAATAAAGCCAACAAAACAGGTAACAAGCGAATATTATGATTGTAATGAATACAAAAATACTCCAAAGACTTCGATTGAAACTTAGTGAAGTTATATGTAAAAATTCATCCAAAGTTTAATAAAGCCAAAAAACTGCTGCCGCTTTCTAATACAAAATACGTGCAAATTAAAATGCTTTTTAAAAATTTCTAACGGTGAAAGTAAACGGGTATTTATTTACTGTTGGGATCTATCTAATGTAAAATACAAATACCTTTTTTTATTTAGCATGGCAACAGTAAATCCAAAGTACAGATACCTTAAAGAAAACAGTTACAGACATAAACATAATGCATTTTATTTTAAGATGTGTCGAAAAAAGATATACCTAAGTTTGTAATTTTTTTTTCAGAAATACCTAAGGCATAAATGATAAGTACAGATATTATCATTATATGGATGTACAAAGCATAAGAATCATGCTAGAGTTAATTAAGATAAAAAATCAGATATTTCAAATCACCCTTTAAAATCATCCTGAAAAGGAGTAAGGACAATTGCTAAATTGCACCGCATTACATGAAGAGAACCAGTGCGATTTTTGTTATAGTTTCAAAAATCCAAGGGAAGAATAAAAACGAACTCTAAAGAAAATGTGAAACCGCTCTACCTTAAAAGTAAAAGACAAGTCTAAAAACACTGATGCAGTTTGTGATGATGCGTATTCCCGTTCATCGGGAGATGTGTTTGTCCTCTACTATGTTTTTTAATTAAAAACTTTAAACTTAACGGTTTATAATATTAATTATCCAGTTACTTTTGCGAAGCATGTATATAAATTTATATCAATAAATATATGGTATGATTATTACCGTTGCCCCTATTCATGAAATTTTCCGTAAGTTTCTATCTTAGAGTATACCAATATCAATGACTTTTACCGACATGTCCCACGTAAACCTATTCCTCCAGGTCTTCTTTGGTATTTCTCTTCTACTTATTCTAGCAAATCAGCAATTTTTTACACTGGGTCATTAGTCTCCTCTAGTCTCTTCGCCGAATATACTAATTCTTAATATTATATTTTTTTATCACTTCACCAATCTATCTAAGCATTCTTATTTCAGCTACATGCATTCATTGTTTCTTTTTTTGCAGCCCAGAATTCGGTTCCTTATATCATAGTTACTCTTATAGCACTTTTCCAATAATATTTAGTGAAATATTTCTGTCACACAACTCAGCACTCGCTTTTTTCGATTTTATGCATTCTGTTCTAGCTCTTCTACATTTCACCACTCAAAGATATAATTTTATGAATGCAGAATATTTGCAGCAACTTAATCCTTACATGAACATTTTAAATACTATGTTTTTATCCCATAAGTTGTAAACCTGTTACTTTAGGAGTTTGTCTTTATTGTTTATTTCAGCATTTCCCAATCCAGTACTTACTTAATAGTAAAACTGTTCTTTCTCTCCAACTGCTTTACAGGTATCAATCTTTTAATGCTTCTTCGTTTGTTATTTTGATGACCATGTTGTTAATGCCTTCGTATGGTCCACTTGAATTTTTTTCAAATTGTTCATTTAATAAACTGTCAAAGTACTTTTTCTCTCGCTTTTTGATATCCTTTTCGTGCGATAGAAGTTATTTTATTTTTTGTTAGTTCGGTTAGATTTAATCTGATTAAACCGATTGCTTTTTTGCTCTATATTTGTCTATTTTATATACCTTTGTTTTAACTTCCTTTGGAAATCTTATAGTTTTGACGGCTTGTGACCGACCTATTTTTTCTTGTCATTATTTATCTAGTTTTCTATTTTTCTTAACTTTTCTTGAATTTTGTTTTACCACCGCTACGTCTTATTATTTTACTCTCATCACTTTACCCGGATTGAACCTTTTTATTATCTTTTGATATCCGGCACTTGATTTTTTTAGTTCTCTCCAATATTTTGTTTTTCATTTATCTTTTATCACTTCACCAATCTATCTAAGCATTCTTATTTCAGCTACATGCATTCATTGTTTCTTTTTTTGCTGCCCAGAATTCGGTTCCTTATATCATAGTTACTCTTGTAGCACTTTTCCAATAATATTTAGTGAAATATTTCTGTCACACAACTCAGCACTCGCTTTTTTTCGATTTTATCCATTCTGTTCTAGCTCTACTACATTTCACCACTCAAAGATATAATTTTATGAATGCAGAATATTTGCAGCAACTTAATCCTTACATGAACATTTTAAATACTGTGTTTTTATCCCATAAGTTGTAAACCTTTTACTTTAGGAGTTTGTCTTTATTGTTTATTTCAGCATTTCCCAATCCAGTACTTACTTAGTAGCAAAACTGTTCTTTCTCTATAACTGCTTTACAGGTATCAATCTTTTAAGTGCTTCTTCGTTTGTTATTTTGATGACCATGTTGTTAATGCCTTCGTATGGTCCACTTGAATTTTTTTCAAATTGTTCATTTAATAAACTGTCAAAGTACTTTTTCTCTCGCTTTTTGATATCCTTTTCGTGCGATAGAAGTTATTTTTTTTTATTTGTTAGTTCGGTTAGATTTAATCTGATTAAACCGATTGCTTTTTTGCTCTATATTTGTCTATTTTATATACCTTTGTTTTAACTTCCTTTGGAAATCTTATAGTTTTGACGGCTTGTGACCGACCTATTTTTTCTTGTCATTATTTATCTAGTTTTCTATTTTTCTTAACTTTTCTTGAATTTTGTTTTACCACCGCTACGTCTCATTATTTTACTCTCATCACTTTACCCGGATTGAACCTTTTTATTATCTTTTGATATCCGGCACTTGATTTTTTTAGTTCTCTCCAATATTTTGTTTTTCATTTATCTTTTTTACTGTAATATCCGGCATAAGTAACTTTATAGCTGCCTTACCGTCTTAGTAACTATTATGTGCATGATTATTTTTTAAATAATTAATTTTTTTTTTCGTTTTAATTTTTGTTTTAATTTTATCGTTTAGTTTACTATTTTTATTCTAAAAAGAGTTGTAGGTCAACTTTCTGTTTACTAAATATTCTATCATAATTTTTATTTTTAAATTTTTATATTTCCCGTATTCAGATCCAATATCTACTTCCATGCCATAGATATATAAAATATCTATGATGTTTATGCACCGATTGTAAGTGACAAATTATTTTGTCAGTAGGCAACTCTAGACTTCCGTCAGATCAGTTTTTGTTCAATGCAGAAGTAAAGAATATATTTTTATATAACAGACATGTTTTGGCGGTTTATTTTTCAATGTATTAATTGAATGCAGCTAGAATCTTTAATGTAATTTAACTTATGTAATTAATAATAACCATATTTATTTAATCCTTGCCAATTTGCCATTTTCCTCAGACCCCCCTTTCATCCCTTATTTTTTTTTAAATTACTTCTACCTTTTTTTTTAACACATGCTGCTTAAGTGATTGGTTCATATAAACAATAAATCCAAATAAAAAAACTGGATTAAAAAAAATTATTGTTTGAAAAATTTTATTACAAAATTTATAATTATAGGTAATGGATTTTGACAAGAGCTCTGACCTTGTTAATAACAGGTAAACGTGTGTACTGCATTGGCATAACTCATAGCTCTTGTTAAAATCCATTACCTCTACCATTTCACTACCAAAAACGTGTAAAACAATTGTTCAAAATGACTGGTATTCCCTTCCATACAATAGCATAATCTATTTTAAAATTTTTCTCTGAGATTTCTCAACACGTCTGCCTTTAATTGTCGACGTTTGTCCACTATTCTTTATCGTATATAATCTTTAGATCCTGGTTGAGTATCATAAACTTTTGTTTTAAAATACTCTTATAACAAGAAGTCTAGGGGTGTTAAATCCAGTGACTTGTGTGGCCAATCCATCATCTGTCCTCTTCTTCATATCCAACGAGCAGAAAAATTTTCGTTTAAAAATTGTCGGACAGGTAGAGCAAAGTGTCGGGGAGCTTTATCATGTTGAAATACAACCAAACCTTCGGAAATGTTATCATTATTTTCTAATATTTTTTTAATACAATCAACCACTTACCTAAGCAACTTAAGATGCGATGTACCATTTAAGTTTCCAGTGATAAACAACGGACTGATAATGTGATCACCTAGGATATCACACCCTAGTTTGACCTTTGAGGATGCTGTTTGTGAAATTCACGCACAATATGTGGATCACTCTCAGTCGCTCTTTTTGTTTTGTATGCCGTGCTTGTTTTCAAGTGTTGAATATCGTCCTAATAACAAGCTCGGCAGCTAGATGAAACCATTTTTTAATCTTTTGACTTTTCCATTTTCCATTTTAATTTTATGCCAGGATAGTTGTCTTCTTTCGACCCAGCGTTTTCCTTCGATTTTGACCTGAATTATCATCCGGAGTAAGCGATATTTATGTCCTATCGTTTTATGACCGAAGTACTGGACCTTTTTAATTTTGATGAGTTAGATTAACTTTCGCTCTTTTCGCATGGTTTCTATCACATGTTAGTTAGATGTGTGTACTATCCACGAGATTCGGAGCATTTGACGGTAATACCACAACTCAAACGCTTCTTATTAATTAAGATTTTTTATTGTTGTTTTCCAGGTTTCACATTAATGGAAAAAAGCGGACGAGATGTAGAACTTCAATAATCTTCGATTCTTGGTCAATGACAGAATTCTATTTCACAGTACAGAACGGCAGTTAATAAAGCTTATTCATGCAAATTCTCTTCTCGTCGAAATTCTATCGTCACTTTTTCACTTACACTTATATCTGTAGCCCAGTATCGACAATTATGTATGTTCACTAGTCTATTTAATGCAAATAAAAATTCATCCGAAAAGCAAATATTGTTTAACAATTATTGTTGATTGTTAGTGATTCTTGTGTCATTAATTCGCAAAATCCAAGACGACAAAAACAATCTTCTTTATTTAACTCTTTTACGAATTTAATTTTGTATGGATGAAACTTAAATTTATGGAGCACTCGGTAAGCTGTAGAAGGTGAAAAACTGATTGCTCTGCTTATTGTTGATAGTGACTATGATTGCTCAGCCTCTAAGTTAACTTGCCCTAAACCGGCATCTTGGATTGCTTAGTTATTTATGAGTTTCTGTCGATTATATTTTTTAATGCAAACTGAAACTGTTGCTCTAAATTTTTACATCAGCTCAATCACATGCTTATGAGTTGTATGTGTATTGTGGTGTGTTTTATTAAAAATTCTACCAGCAGCTCTTCCACAATTATGATTCTTATCATATAATCGTACAATTTTGATTCTCTTTCTTGCAAACTGTAAACCATTTTAGCAATCAAATTGCACATTTATCAAGATATACTGTTACAAGATATAACAACTTGTCATTGACTATTATATATATATATATATATATATATATATATATATATATATAGTCCCAAGATTCCTAAGAGGAACATAGGGCTTCCACAAAGTGTCTCCAGCGAACTCTATTTCTGGCTATGCTTTGATTTCAAGGCAGGATTTTCCCATTTTTCTCCCTTCGTCCAGTACTGTCCTTCTCCAAGTTCCCTTAGGTCTGCCTACTTTCCGTCGGCCTTGGGGATTCCAATCCAGCGCAGTCCTGGCAATGTCATTTGGAGGTCTACGGAGTGTGTGGCCCAGCCATCTCCATTTTCTTCGCCTTATTTGCTTTATGACATTTTCTTGGTTTGACTATTAACGCATTAAAATTATTATCCAAATAATATCAAAAACTTTTAATAAAACTTTAATATAAAGTAAGTTTTTTTTTTGTTTTTGAGGGTACTATACTCCTGCTTCCTTAAGTATTTTTAAAAAATATTTTGTTTGACGATGAATGTAGATTTACATTAAATAAAAAACCATATCTTCAAAGTTATACCTAACCTAACCTAAGAGAAGAAGATGATGAAAGGCAAGCGAAGTTTTGGAATGACATTTTAGAGGGGGCTTATGTACACAGATCATTTTTTTAAAATATTTTGTTAGGTGATGAATGTAGATATATGTTTAATAATAAACCAAATCTTCAAAGTTACAGGATTTCGTCCACAAGAAAGCCTAAAAATATTATTGAAAACTATAGGTACCCATTATCTTCGAAAAATAAATGATTGATTAGAAATAGGTAGACAAAATATTATTAGACTTTTTTCTATGACGAAAATATAAATTCAAAAAAGTTTTTGAACCTGCTACAATAACAGACGTGAAAATAGCCAGGATAATAAAAATGTTCCTAAAAACAGTTTTAATATTTGTTTGATTGGGCCTAATTTTAACATTAAGTGTCCGGGAGATCTAGCTCGAAATGATTACTTTACCTGAGGCATCTAAATTATAAATTTTTTTTTTCCCAAAAATTTACCGATATTGGAGCAATAAAAATGCGAATTAATGACTAATGATAGAAGAGAATTTTACAATCGATTGGGATACTGCTTGGTACAAAATGAAGAATTGTTCGAACGTTTGTTTTGGTTTTATGTTTAGAATTTATTATAAATAATTTTTTACTTGTTTTTTAAGTAACCAAAATGCACATTTACAATTAACAATGGCGGTCCAATTTATGTTATTTTTAAACTTTTTTAAATTCTTCGAATTTTTCTATAACCCGAAATATTAACAATTTAAATATTTTTAATCTAACTTCTTTGTGATTTGTTTTTTTAATGGAAACCTATATTTTTTCTCTATATTAAACCTTTACTAAATAATAATGGTTTAAGTTATCTCAGATTTGCATTCTTTTACCATGCCTACACTTACAATAGACAGCATAACAACTAATTTAACCTACATTAGAAGAAGTACACCTGATCGTTACTTATCCAGTTTGCATATTTATATGATCATAATTTATCAATGCTCTGTAGGAACTACAATATTATTTCTTTATGTATACCATTTCTAATAATTATTTCTGAAATATGAGTAACATACTGTAAAGTAGTACATTTAACTATTGATAAAATAAGTAACAATATTTATTGGTAATAAAATACAAATTTAATCGATTATTTAAACAAACTAAAATTTATAATCACTAGAGTGTTATATTATTCAGATTTTATACAATAATTTTAGTACTTCAACAATAAAGATATAAACAACTATATTATATTTAATAGTGCTAGTATAGAATTTATTTTATATTTTTATTTTATAATATGTATGTAATTATATAATATATATATATATATATATATATATATATATATATATATATATATAATATAATATATATATATATATATATATATTAAATATATATATATATATATATATATATATATATATACAAAATCGGAAAAAACAAAATAGATATGACTAATAAGATCTGGAAATCCATTCCAGGACAAAATGAATAAATGAAATTAATTCTTAACAAAACAAACGCAAGAATTGTATATTATTGACAACCATAAACTTCAAAAATCAAAACACTTAATACTGTTTTAAACTATCACAAACATTTTTTTTTTTTATTTTTTAATGGCTTTGGATTATTGATCCATTCAGCCACGGTATTATAATAAATACTGTTATAATAATAATTATAATAATAATTAAATACAATATTAAATACTATATACACATGCGCAGCACATATACAAACTTATGCACGCACACACATATATAGGCATTGTTGTATAAAAATAAAAAAAAAATACAAAAAGGAAGTGGAAACATTAAATTGACCTCTATTTAAACTCTTCATTCAGGACCCTAACCAACTTAAATTAATTTACAAATAAGAACTATGCAAATAATACTAAATGCTAATACTAAATGCTAATAATTAATAATTGTCACAGCGCTAAGACATAAACCCGGTTCAACACCTCGGAGGTTTAGGCCTTCTTTGTGATCGTTTTTTTTTATTATTTTTATTATTTTTTTTTATTTTTTATTATTTTTTTTTTCTTTTTTTTTTTCTTAATTTTTTTTTTCTTTTTTTCCCTTTTTTTTTCTTTAATTTTTTTTTTTATATAATTTTTCAGTTTTTTTTATATATGATTTTTTATTTACATATATTTTTTAATTTTATTTATATAATTTTTTTTTTTTTTTTAAACATATATTTTTTAATTTTTTAAATAACAATGTTCGTATTTTTCAGGGAGGTACTTAATAATACATAAGATTAATTATAAAAACAATAATTGCTAAACACATTCAAGCCGACTCATTCATCCAAGTTAGATTTTTCTCTTAGTCCTTTTTAAAAATTCTCAAATAATTTGTTGTATTTTATGATTTCGTCGAGACAAGTATAAAAGAGAATTTTGGTTTTGTGGTAAAGGTATTTGTTCTTGAGACAGGGTGTGCAGCAAATATTTAATTGCATCATCATTATGCTTGCATCCAAACAACCAATGATTAATATCATCAACGTAACCATTGCAATCACAAAGTTCTGATTCGGATAGATTTAGTCTATAGACGTATGTCTTGACAGTGGCATGGTTAAAGAGACATCTAACAAACATGGAATAAATATTTCTATTGGGGTAACTTCTTACGGCAAACGGCTCAGTAGGTAAAACTGGATGAATTTTTGTATAAAGATTATTGCTTCGATTACAAAAAGCAAACCATTCAATGTCCCAATTTTGTTTTAGACTTTTCTTGCAAGTGGCTGTTAGATCGCTTCTATCTAGCCAATTTATTTCTGATCCTTTTAAGATTGCCTCTTTAGCATAAAAATCTGCTTTGAGGTTACCGGAAATACCAAAGTGTCCCTTTACCCAGACGAAAAGTACAGTAGTATGTTCTTCCAGCAGCTTAAGTTGGTTTTCTAAAATTTTAACGACAAGACTATTTTTATATAAATGTTGACGTGAGTTTTCTAAAGCTAATAACGCAGACATTGAATCTGATATAATTACTACTTGGTGGTTAGAAATTTTTTTGTTGACCGCCCATTCTAGAGCTTTATGAATTGCGAACATTTCTGCAGAGTATATAGAGCATTGTTTATCTAACTTGAACATTAGGGATTCTTTGTGATCCGGAATATATACAGCACAGCCGACTCCCAATCTTGATTTAGAACCATCCGTGAAGATCCTGCATGGATTATTAAGCTTGGCTATCTGATGCTGAAAATCAACTGTATTCTCATTGTCAAAATTGGGAAACCAAACATTGACTTTGGCGTAAGAAACATTGAAATTCGATTGAAAGAATGTCAAGTCACACGGAGTGTTTAGACGTTGAGAAACATTAGGATAAGCCACTGCCAGAATAGGAGAATTTCTGTTATGCCACCATTTGTCGACTAGATTAGAAACAGCAATATCACATATTTTTTGTAGTAGCTCAGTTTGATTGTAAGACTGGCATTTGAGAATAAATTTTTCAGCTAAAAATAGTCGTCTTAAATGTAAGGGAGGTTCCATAGATTCGGCTAGAAGATTCTCTGCAGGTGTAGATTTGAGCGCCCCTAAAACTAATCGCAGAGCCTTATACTGAAGGCGGTCTAGTTTTTTAAGACGACTATTTGTGGCAGATCCGTATAAAAAGCATCCACAGTCGAGAATGGATCTGGTGTATGCACGATAAAATATTAAGTTAATCTTGGGGTCGGCACCCCATCGATAGCGATTAACTACTTTAAGAATATTTAGACTTTTCTCACATTTCATTAAGCACTCGTTAATGTGTTCGTCCCATGTTAACTTGGTGTCTAATGTAATACCAAGATAAGTGTAGTGATTGTGAACGGGTATACTTAGGCTGTTAAACATAATGCTGGATATAACTGGTAAACGATGTCGCGTAAAAAATACTACAGCTGATTTCTTCGTAGTAAGCTCAAACCCTTGTTTAAAGAAATACTCTCTTGCGTCACACATAATAGTTTTTATTGAGTTAATACTTTGTTGGTATGAATTATTCACAGTGTAAAAGCAGAAATCGTCCGCATATTGTAATATATTGCATTTAATGCCTATATTGTGAAGATCTACGGTGTATAAATTAAACAACAGGGGGCTAAGCACAGAGCCTTGCGGTAGACCTTGATGCACTACTCTCGGGCCAATCAATCTATCATTACATCGAATGAATACCTGTCTATTCAGAAATAGGTTAACTAACACATATGAACACAAAGGTGGAATACCTATGTGCTTTAGTTTTTCGAATAATAGATTTAAATTGACGTTATCATAAGCTCCTGAAATATCAAGAAATATGGCAGATAGATAATTATTATTTGAGAAGGATAACTGAATATCAGTCGTTAATTGAGACACACAATCCATAGTCCCTTTATTTCTACGAAAGCCGTATTGACTAACTGGGAAAATATTTTTGTTTTCACACCACCATTCTAATCTGCTTTTCATAATTCGTTCAAATGTTTTAAGCAAACAAGACGTAAGAGAGATAGGTCTTAGGGCAGTACGCTGATTTACTTTGGGTATAGGAATAACCAAGCATTGTTTAAGAGAATCACAGTTGTCTCCTTTAAGTAAAATATTGTTGTATATTTTGCACAGATAATGTATGGCAATTACTGGCAGGTTTAAAAGCATGCTGTAATTAATGCCGTCAATACCAGGAGCTGTATTTTAGAACTCTTAATATTTGCTTTAAGTTCGTCAGCTGAAATGGGGGTTAGTAAAAAGTGATCATTAGTGGAGATACTCGGCATAAATACTGGTAGATGGACATAATCTGGAGAGATTTTTCTAAAAAGACTTTCTACCATGTCTTCATTTTTAGCGGTGTACTTTTTCTAACCTTGAATTTTGTTTACCCTTTTCCAAAGCTCTGAGGGTGAAGTTTGCCTACTAAGTGAGGAACAAAATCGAGCCCAACTAGATTTGGCTTTTGAGCGGAATGTGCGTTTACACATAGCTTCATTCCTCTTATATTCAATAAAGTTTGAAAGGGTTAGATTGGATTTATACATTTTAAAAGAATTTTTCCTTGCATTCGAAACTGTGAGACATTCATCATCCCACCATGGTGGAGTTTTAAAAGATTTTACTGAGGGTTTGATAATTTTAAAAGATTTGTTGGCTGCAGTAGTAATAGAATCTAATAAAAAGAATATCATTTCATTGGTTTGAAGCATCTGAAGGTGCTTTCTACAGAATCTCTAAATTTTTCCCAATTTGCATTGGACATGGACCATTTAATTGAAGATGTGAAAATTGTGTTTTCAAATTTTATATCCTGCACGGAAAGTCTAATGGGAAAATGATCGGATCCATAGGTATCTGAAAGAACGGTCCAGTCAAAGGCTGAACATAAACTAGAGCTTATAATAGTAAGATCTACAACCGATTTGATATGTCCTGGAGGAGTAGCTCTAGTAACCGACCCGTCATTTACAACAACTAGATTAGGAAATGCATCTAATGCTTCTACTAGTATATTATTATCGACGGAACATAAATTGGATCCCCATAATCCATGGTGAGCATTAAAGTCTCCGGTAATGATACAATCATTTTTAATTTGAGAAAAAAGACTAACGTAATCTTGCATTGTTACTCTAACTTTTGCTGGACGATACACTCTCAGAATAGAATAAATTTTTTGGTCAATATTAATATTTACACCACAAACTTCGAGATTAGGATTGAAATTGTTAACGAATGAAATGGGCTCATAAATAATGTTATTTGCTAAAATTACGGCAACTCCTCCATATCCCTTACTTCTACTTTTATTAACTATATTAAAATTATTGAAGCAAACAGTATCAGATGGTTTGGACCAAGTTTCTGATAAAAGAGCAATGTCAAAACGTTCTTCAAAAAGTAATTGATTTAAAGAATATTTGTTTGCATTTAGCGAACGAATATTCCATTGAATAATTTTAATGCTTTTGGAAGCCATTAAAGTTATGTAAAAAGATTACCTATAATATCTTTAATTTTATTTTCTAATTCAATTTCGTACATTTTAAGATTAGATTCTACATTTGAGGAAGAATTACAATAATCTTGGATACTTTGTTGAATCAAATTTTTAAGTGAAGCACTCAGCTGACTGATAAACTTATTGAATTCATTAGGAGGATCAGGGTTTCCAAACTGAAATATAGATCCCGAACAGAAGCTGGTCTGGTATTCTCTACGAATAGGAGGAAAATTAGGAGTTGTATCACAATTTTTTCTTTTTTTGGGGGGACTAACTGTAGGGGAGGATATATGCTTGTGAGTATTATTATTTTTGTAAGCAGTGTTAGAATTCAAAGGTTTAGCAGAAGAGCTTTTTAATGGAGGGAAATCGGTGTCACAGGTAGTTAAGGGTGCAAATTTGTTTTTTTGAACTAAACTGGAATAACTTGGATTTTCAATAGCTTTTTCAGCTTCTTTAAACGAAATATTTAAGTTAGCCATAGCTTCTTTAGTTTTCTTTTGTTTCAAATATTCGGGGCATTCCTTAAAAATTGACTCGTGGTTATTATTTTTACAAAAAACGCAAAATGCAATACATTGATCAGGGCAACCAATTTTTCCTTAATTGCCGCATTTTTTACATCTTTTTTGTGACTTACATTGGGTGGTTGAATGATCATATCGAAGACAATTAAAACATTGCATAACCGGACTAACATATATTTCAACTGGACATCTAACTTTATTAATGTAAATATATTGGGGAATTAATTTACCCTCAAAGCTAATTATGACCATTTGTCTAGGAACTCTTTCAGATACCATTATTTTGTACTAATCTAGTCATTCTATAAACTTTTTTAATAGGAATATTAGACTTAATAGTGTTGAGCAATGCATTCTCACTTAAAGTAGTATCCACTCCACGAACGAGACCTTTTTTTCTGTTAAATAATTTGGAATATATGCTATTAGATTATTTTTTTCAAACAAATCTTCTGTAACTAACTTATTAGCTACAGCATCTGAATCTACTTGAATTTTGATACGGTTTTTACCTACACTAACAATTTCTAAAATATTTTTATCATAATTGGATAATGAAAGTAGTTTCTCTCCAAGTCTCATTGGATGCAAACGACCTATATTTAAATTAATATGTTGAACAAATATAAAAAAAGGACCATTATCACTAGAACTAAATCGATTAACTGAGTTAAATACCTGATTTTTCTGAATATTTGTTTTAGGCGAAGTTGAACGCAAGTTTTTGCTATCAATATTGTTTTTAGTATCATTCCTATCTCTAAATTCAATGTCCTCTACACCAGGATCTGGTGGATCCTTCCCAGAGATACCATTTTTGCCCGCGGACATGACGGGGTACGGCGTTTAACAAAAAAATTATTAAAAAATTTCTACTTACAGTACAGTTGACAGAGTACTGGAACTTAAAATATAAAGCAAAAAAAAACAAAATCGCTAAACACCCTGTATTATATCTTGAAATACACTTCTGCACTTCACAAGAGATCGAAATCTAATAAAAAAAAAACTTTAGAACTACTTAAATATGTAAATTTTCCCGAGGAACTCTTAAACGCGTCCAAACACTTTGACAGTTGTTTGACAGATGCAAACATTTTTTATAAATATATATTTTTTGACATTCCAAACTTCACGAGACATTTTATGAATTTTCGATGTCATCTTGAATGTTCTCAAACTATTCGTCTTCTTTGTCTTTGTCTTTGAAGGGCCTTTTTCTATATGAGGTAAATCTTACGGAACACTTGTAACAATATTTATGCTGCGTTAGTAAAACAGAGGAAAAGTGTATTAGGAGGTTTTAAAGATATGGTAGTGCCCCTTTTCGCTTTTTATTTTACCGTTATATTAACCTGTTCACCATGTCTGATTAAAACCGGATATACCGTTTTTGATCAATTATTTTCGACTTCAGACGCGCGGATAAAAAAAGCAAGTTGTATTTAGAATAAACTTTAGAATAAAGTTAATTAAAAAGAATAAGGATGTCTGAGTTCTTTAGCAAAATACCTGTCTAAAAATGTGCCACATATGGTATATTCTCTATTTAATATTTAAAGGTTGGGGTACTGAAAGGGAGGGGTTAACAATTGACAGATATCTGTATCGTTTAAAGAGGACGCCTTTAGAATAAAAATCGACCCGTTTTAGCACTTTTACAAAATCCAATGAATACCGACAAAGATCAGGTTTGACTCTTTTCAGTGGCCAACCCTGCATCTGTAGCTAGGAGCACGACTGTTTAAATTTAAATAGACACAGGAATGAGATGAAAATCATTGCAATTAAGGTTATCAATCCAAGAGAAATTAATTATTAAAAAAAGTGAAAATAGTATGTATACTTTTCATGTAGTATTCATGCACTTGTTCAGGTCTACTGATTATGAAGTAATTTATAGATGTAAGACCAATGGCAATCACAATGGTTTTCGTTCCTAAAAACTGATAAGGTAAAAATACATTACAAAACATTACAATTATACACGCATTATATATTATACCTACATCATTAAAAATTTGACAAAATTCTTAGAAGGTCCACTGTTTTAAAGTTAAGTTTGTAAAAAATAAAACAGAAATTGAAGCGACGAAAACAAGATGTAATTTGAAGAAAAGAGAAACTGTAGTCGTCAATGTATATTGACAATGTAGATATCAAAAAATTTTTATATTTATTAAGGAACAAAGCACCTTAACATAAAACTATTTATTTTAAATATTACAAAAACTCTCTCATACGATTATGTAGGAATGTCAAATGTATTAAAAGGAAAACCAAAATTTTCCTAAAGAACCTTATGGTTTAACTTTTTAGTTAAACACATAAACATCAATGCATAAAGAAATAACCAATAAAAATAGAGCAAATAATTGTTATAACAAAAAGATTCTTTTTTAGATATTCTCTGTGGACAAGAAAAAGTCACTAATTGCTCCTAAAAACTATGTGAGAAAATTGGACTTATACACTTTTTATTTGAGTAAAATTTTATTTTTGTTTTGATTATTATGAAACTTTAAAATTTTGACGTAACATTGAATAATTATAATCGAGTTAGAATCTATGGAGAGGGCATCACGTGACTCAAAACGACCTCACTTCGGTCATATTGTGAATATTGTTTTGACACTTTTGACAGATCGTATATGTTTTTTTACGTTTGTTGTTTTTAGAATATTTTTAGTTTTATAATACCTACTTTTATACAAACTGTAATAATATTTTGTAATAGTGCATAATAATGGTTTCTTGTTCTCAACGTAGTTGCAGTAGCAGAAGCAATGTTAATAAAAAATCTTCAGGAATAACGTTGTACAGGTTACAATACAAAAATGTAGTGTACTTTTTTATATTATGATTAAATCTTCTAAATAACTAGTCATATTTTTATAGTAGTTTTAATATTATTGAGTCCGGCCATGATCCCACCGCCATATTGGTATTATCGTTAGCCACACCTACCTACGCTGTTTTTAATACACACTTTAATATGCTCATAGTTTCTCCATAGATTCTAACTCGATGAAAATTATAATACTAAGGTAATAAATAAAAAATAAACCTCTGTTGTTGATATTTATGAAGTTTTACGTGTTTTAGTACTTAATGATTTTTTTCTGCAATAACTTGGATAAAATGAACTGGATTGCGATTTTATTATAATGAGATTTTCTAACAAAAAATGAAGAAGAAGCTGAATAAATGAATTTATTCTGAACCAGGCAGCTGCTTCTTTTGTTATGTTTCCTGATGTGACTAATTTTTATCTTTATTTCTGTTTTTAATAAGATTTAAGGATAACTCTCGCAGGTTGAAAAAGTCTATATAATTAGGGACATTGACATCATATTCACCTTTCTTTTTATTTTTTGGATTGAAAGAACGGGCAGATTTTAATATTCCCGCCCAATTGTTCATGGTAAAGGCACTCTTATATCTCATTCCATATGAGAATGCCCTGACTCCAAAAATTTTATCTCGATTATTTTTAGGTTTGCAATAATTTGTAACAGCATAAATCGTCACCACGGCAACATTTTGGTTTCGATTTTGCCCTTCGCATGTATCACAAAAGAGAGAAACATAATTAACTACGGAAGGGGGTGATTGTAAAATCTTAATTGGGGGTGATTGTAAAATCAACATAGTGTTACTTCACTGCTGGAAATTGTTTAATGTGTTTTTTTGCCATAGTAATTTGATTTTTGATAGGTTTTTTTGTAGGAGCTTTTTCGCTTTTTTTGTCTATTCCCACAAAACATCTAACAGCACTTTGATTTTTTTTATAGCGGTGTTAACAGGGCCATTTAAAGTACAAAGTGTTCTCTCAAAAATTATTTTTGCACACACCTTGTATCTATCCTGATCATTTTCCACAAAGCAAAAGTTTGAAATACTTCGGGCATTGCTGTTTTCTACTTTTCTACGTTTATGTTGCAGTCGTGTTACTCTCTCTTGTTGTGTAAATATGGAAGTGCATTTAAAACTACAAGTACTGTAATGAACCTGATCAGGAAAGTTTGAAAGGTATTCTTTTTTTTTTGCTTATATACGGGAAAAAATTAGCTCGCTTTTCTTTCGTAATATTAGCTTTTCAGTTTTTTGGTTTGTTGGTTCTAAACCTTATCAACTTCTGCCTTTCGTTTCTGGAATTTTATAATCATAGAAATCAGTAATATCAGAGCAGTCCTCCTCTTGAAATATTGAGTCTTTATCAGAATCTCCAGAAAAGTCAAATTTACCTTTTATTTTATAATCATAGTCCACAAGGCAGTTACATTTCACTTGAAAGGAATTAAATATGAGATAGTTTCCCCATCGTTTAAGCAAATCGATATCGATATAAAAAATATTCTACTGAACTTCTTTATGTTTTTATCTTTTGCGATTTTTATATAATATACATAAAGAAATAAAGCGTAATGTACTCTAAGTAGTCACAATTAAATTAAATGATCAACATTCAAATATGCCTGGAGAAAAATATTTCTTACAAAAGTATATATATATATATATATATATATATATATATATATATATATATATATATATATATATATATATATATATATATATATATATAGCGCAGCATAGACCTATAAAAGCAGAAGAAAAAAACACACATTCTACTATTTTAGCAACCTTCCTGACACAACAGGTATATTACATAAAAATATTTATTTACGCTAGGTCTGGACGCTAAACAATATAGTTATAAAATATCACTCACGTATGTGACTGTTTTGTTTTAACAACATCACTTGCTGCATTCAGTACTGGTACTGGCTGATCAATGGATTGTTGTGCACTTTCGCTCTTCTAAAAATATTTAAAATAGCATTATTCACCAGTCAACATAACCTCAAACACTTGTTTGCATGTTTCCTTCAGATTCTTTTCTACGATAAACTATTTCTAAGATCCTCCGGCTCCTTAATAGCTCCGACGATATCTTAAATATTACTCTAATAATATTGCACAAACAATTTAAAAATCCTAAAATATTAAAAATTCATATCAAATGATAGCTCATTACCTGTCTTGCCGTGTCGCAAATAGAAAAGAAAAAATCACTTAATGAATTTTAGAGGTACATAACTCTGTTATTGGTAGAATATTGTAGTTAGTGCCCTTTTTCCAGCAAAACATACAATCAAATTAAAGTAGTTAGTGGAAAAAGCTGCATTTCGCTAATGTGTGTACTTAATGACATTTTCTTGTCAACAGACATAAAACAATATTAGAGATAGAACAATTAAACCTGATTCAAAATATATTATAAAAATTTTCAAGGCAACCTAGCGATTAAATTGTTGTTAGTAGTTTAAATCTAAGAACTTACTTAATAATATCGTACTATTATAACTTTTTCTTTGTTACGTAGTTTTATTAAAGTTTCGATATCCATTCTGTCTCTGTACACTTTTAAGTGGCATACTATTAAAAAACTTGTATATTAATAAATTTTGACAGGATAGCGCACAAAATAAAACACTTCTTTAGTAATATTGTTTTTTATTAAATAATTTACAGTAAATCATCAATACTTAAAGCTTTTTCTAAGTTTCATAAAATCAACAAACACAAAACAAAGAACATAATTTAAGGCTTGCTTTATACCATGAATGTATTCTGTATCTATATTATACAAATCATAATAATAATAAAAAAATAAATTAAAAATCTTCTACAAGCAAAATATTTTATATGTCTACTAAAAATATCTTAATTTATGCGTATGTATATTTTGTGAATATATTGTAATGTTCCCGGAAATGATCAACCGTTCCCGGAATTACAAAAATGTTACCAAAATCAGCTGTTCTTTTTATGTATCCTCCTACACCATCCAGAGGGCCCTTATTATGCCCAGGCTCGCTAATATTCCAAGTGGATTTTGTCAGTTGTTGAAAATCATTATTCAATGTTTGTATCCAAAAAGTTATATTTGTACGGTTCCATTATTATGATGCTCCGTCAGGGTAAATATGAAGTGTGTCAATTTCTTTGTTTTTTTTTCTAAATTGTTATTATTATTGGTTTCATATGAGCCCATATAGCATGTGCTGGATGATCTAAAGTATTACTACTAACTGTAGTAAGGCTAAATGACGAAAGTCTATGCCACAAAAAAAATTGTAGCAAAAGATTTTAATTTCAAATTACTATCAAAGCTTTGCAATTAATATGGCCAGTATAAATATAAAATGTATTTGTATCATCATCTTACTTTTATGTAAATTTTCTTTTAGTCGTTTTAGTCCTCTTTTTCAATTTATTGTAACTATAGATGCCATATAAGTGTTCCTTTTTAGCCGAAATATCTTCTTCTAAAGCAATTTTTAATTTTTATACTGTACTGTAGATTTTTTGACAACTCAAACGCTTTGTGGAAATATATAAAACACTAATAGGGATCTGTTTTATTCTATGGATTTTTTAATGAGTTATTTTATCGTTTACAGTTGGTTATTGGTACCAAATTGTAATCGAAATCATGCTAGCTCTCTGCTTGGAGTTATTCCGCAAAAAATTATTCACTGGTTTTGTCTTCCTTTTAATTTCACACAATGTTATAATTTGATAATAAAATCATGTGCAAAGATTTGTTTTTGTTAAAAAAAAAAGAAACAATTATTCTTTTACTAACAGTATATTAAACATAATTTTCATAATTCAAAAGTGGAAATTATGAACAGTAATATTATACCAATTGACACTGGACAACAAACAAGTATATTGCAAAATTTACTGCTCTATAAAACGGGCGATTTATTCTTCAATAAAATATAAGTTGATGACCAAATGATTACCAATAAATCAGCATTGATTTAAATCAAAACTAAAAGCATAATGATTTGCAGTTCATAATTAAATCAGGTATGCAAAATTTAATTAATGAAGTACACAACTATAAAATTGAACAAAAGTATAATGTAGATAAAAGATTTTGCTTCCTATATAAAAAAATATTACCTATTTTGTGAGCTATACGCAGCTGACAAAATACCACTAAACAGGAAATCATAGCACTATTAGGATTACTATTTCTTGCAGGGACTAAAAAACAAAATCATACACACTTCCTCGAATTGTGGACAAAAAAAAACCAAGTACTGTTTAAATTAATTAAATTGAAAATGAACAATTACATTTTTTCTGAAGTAACAGAATAATAATTTAAATTTATATTCTAATTTAATAATAAACCGAATGCTGCTGACTTACCTGAAAAAAGTGCAGTGTACGCGACTTTCCTTTGTGTAGGTCGGTCCTGGATTAACGATGAGAGTGGAAAAAAACACCTCATGGAATAGCATCTTCTCCACTCAACACTCCAAAGAAGTTCCACGGACACACCCACCACAGCATAAATTACTAAAGAGAAAAATAACACTTAATGATATTAGAAATAGTAGACCCAACCAACAGATTGCTCTACCGATTATGCGCATCGACCCAAAGGGGAAGAGGTACAGTACAGTGAACCGTTAGCCTATCAGTTAAGAAACCAAATAAGTACTATATAACCTGGGTTATAAATTTCGATTAACCTGTGAAGGCAAGTTTTTGGGAGACGGAATGAGGATCTTCCACCAATGACATATGAGGACGACTAGTTGATACGCCAATAGCTCTAGAAATTATCACCTTTCAATCAACACCACCACAGTAGACTTGGTACCGGGGTATCTGGTCATGATCCGTCGGCCGTCCTGTGGCAATGCCAGACCTAAGGATCGTTTTCTGACCGTGCGGTTCAATAAACCTTGTTATTGTTTAACTGGTATTATTGGGAACAAGTCCTTTGGCGGAAAAGCAAGATAAGTGCGAGAAAAGCATTAACCTATCATTATCCATCTTAACAAAGTCGTTTCTCAGCATGTACCATTGTGAAGGCGGACCTACTCCTCCGCCTATCCTCCAAGCACGAATAATAGAATATGGAGTATAGATAGACCCAATCTTGCTTATGCCGCGCCAGAGATTTGATTATGTTTTTATGGAACGCTTAGCCTAGACCAGCTGTTATTGGCCCACATTGATAGGAACCCCCTCTTTCGAGAGAACTT
This sequence comes from Diabrotica balteata, assembly GCA_918026665.1. Lineage (NCBI taxonomy): Eukaryota > Metazoa > Arthropoda > Insecta > Coleoptera > Chrysomelidae > Diabrotica > Diabrotica balteata. The sequence goes on from OU898282.1 coordinate 61,290,240, forward strand.
GGCATGCTTATCAAAGCATTAATTAGACTCTTACGACATAGATTGTAGCCTCGGCCTTTTTCTACTATCGAGTACCGTATGCCTAAATCGATGCAGAGCCTTTATACAGAAAGGATGAGGTTGCTTTGTACATATTTTAAATTTAATTAATGTATTTTCTGTTCTTATTTAAAAGTTAATAATAAATTTAATATTTTTAAAAATGTAATGTTAAAGGTACAAATTCCAGAAGACAAAAAAAATTGTAAAATAGGTATATCATTCTGTTACCGTGATGTGTTTAATTAAATAATATACAATATGCTACAAAAAAGTTAGCGGTGCGGGGAGGAAAGATTTGGAGACCCCATCTAAAATCTAGAAAAACTGAGAAAAAATTGTTCGTTACTTCAGTTTTATTGGCCATGGCCTGCTAATACATAATATAAATTTTCATAAAAAAAATTAAATCCGTTTTGAAGCAATTATAAAAAATTCGGTTGTATTTTGTAACTTTAACACCCTGTACCTTTTTTCCGATGCACTTTTGCATGTAGATAAGTAAGTCCAAAACGACTTAGAAACATGCATATGTACACAGATACATTCCCAAATAAAAGTTAAAAATACATGGTGAAAATATTAAATTGCCTAAAAACGTTACGTGTTTATTAACGAATTTTAAATTGTCAAGGTATCAACGTATCACTTAAACCTCGTAAATAAGAAATCAAGGATATTTTATGCATGAGTGTGAAACAGTTAAGTTTAATTTATTTTCACAAAAACTTAAAACTAAAGCGCAACATAATTTAATTAAATCTGATCTGTGTTGGAATTAATATCACGTCATGTTGACAATACGAATTATAACATATCATAAATAATTTCTTTTCAGGTTAACACGTTTATACTTGAATTTACACTAAATATAAAACGCTTGTATATGATTTGCTAGGAATGTAAAGCAAAACATATTATATATATGCAGTTTGTATAATGCAATATTGCAGAGCATTTTTAAGTTTATTGGAGGTGTATACATAATAATTGCAAAGTTTTAAGCTAACTTTTGTGATTATTCGATAGGCCAAAACAAAAATATCTTATTTTACCTAATTTTAACATAAAGTTTTTTAACAAACGTTCGTGAAACGACACCAAAGTTTTTTAAAATTGTACTAAATGCGGCCCAAGCTAATTTTTTTTTGCTATTTATTTACTCGGTTTGGTAAATTTTTAAACTTAGATTTATATTTGTCATAAGTATATGTATTTATTTATTTGTTCGTGATTTAGGATGTATCACAATTCATTTGGTATTCCATTTTTATTAATTTGATAATAAAGTCTTCAATAAATTTTTGTGATCTTTTTGTAGTAAAATGTTATAAGCATAAGTACGTAATGTAGGTATTGTCTGTTTAAGGTACTAAAAACTTAGTATCCTGTAATAACTATAATAACTTGATATAGCTAAATTGCATCAGTCTAGCATTTTGTTGTTGTTTGTTTGTGTTTAAATGACTGCGGACACTAAATCCATTCGCCAATCTTACAATTTGAGGTGTAGTGTGTGTGTGTGTGTGTGTGTGTGTGTGTGTGTGTGTGTGTGTGTGTGTGTGTGTGTGTGTGTGTGTGTTTGTGTGTGTGTGTGTGTGTGTGTGTGTGTGTGTGTGTGTGTGTGTGTGTAGAGTAATTGTCTTGATACTTAGCAAAGTCGACGTCATTGTCTTTGCTAAGAGACGCTAATTGTATCCGAACGTCTGCGGTCCCTCCGGTGTGTACCGATCACACAAGGATAAAAATTATTTTCATTAATTTTTTTAATAAACGAAAATTTCCACCCAGGTGGGATTCGAACTCACGACCTTTAGGTTTAAATTGAAAAAGACTGTAAGACTTGTACACACTTCTAAATAGGTCTAACTGGTAAGCTGGTTTTGTATGTTTTCAATAAAATTGATAGTGTGTAAAATAATTTAATATTTAAGCTAAGTATACTTTCGACATAATAAATGTCATCATCAGAGCTATCCTAAAATAACGTTAAGTTAAGTAAATTTTTTATATAAAATACAATGATAGAAAAAACTTACGTCAATTAGGCAATAAATACTTCATAGAAGGACAATTGTGCACAAACGACATATTAAAATTCAAAGATCGGGCTCTGTAGGCCACAGATCTTGGGTCTAACCCTTATACATATGTATAATTCACATTTAAAAAGTTTTTATAAAAACATGGTTACCACATACAGTAACGACAACAGCTGTCTTTGACTTACATTTTTGAAGTAAAATGAAAATGAAATAGGAAGCTCGGATATACGGAAATAAATCCTAGAGCGACCTCTGTATTTAAATTATTAATCAAAAATTGAAAATGTCTAAAATGACGTCTGAAGGTTATTGATTATTAATTTTAGCTACTGTAGAATTTTAAATTTAAATATTTTAAATTGATTAGTTAACGTGAAGATTTAAATATACATTTATCAAAATTATCAAAAAACAAAACTTTAAAGTTTGACCAAATAGAAGAAAGTAGATGAAAAACCAACCAAGGAGAAGTATCATTTGCTAAGTTAAGAGTTCACAGCTATTATTGATTATCGGTATTATTAATAAAATAAATATGAAGAAGAAAATATCAAACATTCTCTATGTAGATGAAATCAATGAAAGAAAGTACAAGAAAATCTCTCTTTTAAATCTCTTTTATTATAAATAAGGGTCAACGCTTGATCAAATGATGGTTAATTTTATACTAAGTGTATTATTAAAGAAACTTCTTAAAGATAGGATCAAACTTACAATTTAAGTTAATTTGAGTGTTGACACAATTTTGAGGATTCCTTTTCATTTCTCTACTGATTTCAAGATCTTCTAGTAAATTCATTTTTATATAATTATTATTGGGTATACTGTGTAGGATCTTACTATCTCTATAAGGACTAAAGCCATGCTTTGAAGCATGTATATGATTCCCAAAACTAGATTTATCAATCTTAGACAGATGTTCTTTGATGCGTATATCCAAAGGTCGCATTGTTCTACCCACATAGGTCACCGGGCATTCACCACAGGATAATTTATAAATACCACTTTTTGACGATTTGTTAATTTTGTCTTTAGTGTGGGAAAAAATAGATTTGATATTTTCTTTAACTTTGAAAGAAAGTTTTAGATTAGGGATGTTTTTTAAGATTCTGGCTATATTGTCTGATGGATAGAGATGGATGAGAGGAGCAGGCGCAATACAGCAGAACGCACACCTACAACGCAGAGGACACTAAAGTAAATAGAAATATTAAGTAGAACTGTCTACAAAACCAATATGTAGTGAAAAAAGGTTAAAATCTGAAATTTATTATGGCGATTGGTCAGGGAAGGAAAATATGGATTGTCAAATAAGTGACGGTTTAGATGTAAGTTAGGAATGAATCAGTATAAATGTATAGGGTTGGATATAATAGTAAGTACTAGTGGGAACTAAAGAGAAAGTTGATAGGTAACTGGGAAGTGATAATCAATGATCAAAGGAAACGGAAATGAAACAGTCTGGATGACAAAAGAACGTCGAAGAATTCCTCATTTGATACAGGAGAGAAGAGAATGGTACAATAAACTGAGGTTGTCGATATCGGTATGTTTATTCATGGTGGAGGCATTGAGGAAAATATGGCACATTTCAAGAAAGCTTCTCTTGAAATGGTTGCTTTTTGTGCAGAGAATTTTGACATGTTCATAATCTGGTCGGTGGTCAGACGTAAGAATGTGTGGTGCTTAGTCACTGAAATGTTTTTATCATCTGATATCACTCTTGTGAGAAGTTAGTCGACCTTTAAGGGATCTACGAGTCTGGCCAATGTAACATAGGTTACAATCCATACAGGGGATGTTGTAAACCACACAAGGGAGAGAGTAGAAACGTAAAGGGAAGAAGGATCATTAAGAGAGTCGTTTTCTACTGTGTCTACTAAGATATCAGGTTGACTCTGTACTTAACTATTGTAATTCAAACTGTGTCTAGACAGTGTGTAACTGGTAGAGAAAAGAAATTTATTAATTACATATAATGGATAAGAATTCTGTATCAAAATGGACTTCAGAAGGCTAAGAGAATCCCTTCGGTGAAAAGGATGTGTCAACCTTTGAACCCTAAAACTAAGAGCTTGTACGAGGTTGTATTTGTATCTCATCACATGGTGTGAGTGGTAATAAAGGACACGGTTACTAGCCATTTTTTTTCTATACCAAGGAGTACTTAACCTAAGATCACAACCTCGCATAATACGCATATCTAGAAAAGGGATACTAATATGACTCTCCAGCTCACAAGTGAACTGTAGATGAGGATCATTATGCATTGAAATGTGATAAGGTGCTCTAAACCTTATCTGGCGGAAGTGCCAATATAAGGTCGTCGACATACCTTTTCACAAAAGGAACAAGAAAAGTCAAACTGTGTAGCCGATTTTTGACTAAATCATCAAGGACAAAATTGACTAATATTGGGCATATTGAGAACTCGATGGGAGTACCAAATATTTGGAGATAAAATTGATTATTAAAAATTAAATAATTTGTCTCAAAAATAAGTTTCAGCAAATCAGAAACGACTTCCCAAGGGATTGGGGATAAGGTCTGAATAATATCCCAATGTTTGTGAATTGAAGTAAGGATAACTGAAAGAGGAAAGTTAGAAAATAAAGAAACTACATCAAAACTCACCAGCATGTAACCTTCAGGCAGATTAGACAATATAAGGCAATAGAAACGTGGAGCACAGCCAATATAGAAGTGGAGAAGCTTAGCAATGTTCTGGTCTAGAAGTTTGTCTTTTTTTAATTTAATCCACAAGAAAAATAATTCCAGTAGCTGGCTGTATACCACTTATCACAAAAAAGAGGTTAGTCTTCGTAAATGGGTATATTTATTTAAAAAAACCCTTAAAAGGGTCACATCAAAAAAATAATCGTTTTCGGACTAAACAGTCCATCATCAGGTTTAAATTTTAAAATTGCTAGGTTAAAATGCCTGAGCCACCAAAATACATGGGTAAAAACCCTTTAAATTACATATAGTTGTAAAAGATTATACATCATGTTATTAAAAAACTGTGATGTTCAGTATTAAATTAAATATGACTTCAGGTAACATACATGGCTGAATTAAGTTCCAGAGCCGGAGAGTAAACCTCTTCACACGGAGAACAACTGGTAACTGGTAGTTACCAGTCCTTATGACTAACAAATTTATGGGCATATTTAGGTGATTATGTTAATGATGGTAATTTGTAACAGAAGTTTTACAAAAAAATGAAGACCTATTTATAGAAACAACATAACTGTATTTTTAATATTTTACATACAATAGAAAAAATCTAATTTCTATGAAAGAATTGGAAATTTAAATATTATATATAATATCTATAAATAATATCATTTCCAAGTTTCCAAATTCTTTCCTAGAAATTATGTAGGTTTGTTATATTTTATGTAAAACATTAAAACTACAGTTATTGTATGTTATTCTTGTAAAGAGGTATTCAAATGTTACTCTTATAAATATGATTTAATTGTATATCTCATGTTGACGTTTTATATGCAAAATTCATAGTTTTCGTTGTCAATAACTTATTAATGCCTTTTTATTCTACTGTATACGTATACATGATATAAAATATTTTACTCTTACTGCCGGCAGATGCATTTTATCCAAGCCGGTCCTGTGAGACAATGAGCAATCAACAGCTGGAGAAAACCGACAACACTGCGCGTTTATTCTCAATAAGAAAAGCATTGCCGTATCTTCCCCGTACTGCACTCTCAGTGTGACATTTTCTATAGACACAGTTTGAATTACAATAGTTAAGTACAGAGTCAACCTTATATCTTAGTAGAAACACCAGAAAACGTCTCTCATAACGTTCCTTCTTCCCCTTTACGTTATTATTTTCTCCCTTATTTCTCCCATCTGATTGAGAAGCTCGCAGAACTTGTAACATCTTCACCAGTTAAAATTGGAATTAATAATGTCAGATCAGTTGGTAAACTTTTTTCTAAAACTAAAACCCCTTTAAACTCGCTGGAAAAGATCAATGTGGTTTACAACATCCCCTGTATGGATTGTAACCTATGTTAAATTGGCCAGACTCCTAGATCCCTTAAAGGTGGACTAACTTCTTACAAGAGTGATATCAAATATCAAAAACATTCCAGTGCCTTAGCACAACACTTTCTTACGTCTGACCACCGACCAGATTATGAACATGTCAAAATTCTCTGTACAGAAAGCAACCATTTCAAGAGAAGCTTTCTTGAAATGTGCCACATTTTCCTCAATCCCTCCACCATAAATAAACGTAGCGACATCGACAACGTACTTCACTACACAGTTCCACTTAATATTTCTATTTACTTCAGTGTTCTCTGAGTTGTAGGTTTGCGTTCTGGTGTATCGCGCCTGCTCCTCTCATACTCCCCAAAAGTTGTATCAACTCACCACTATGAAAGACACACATTCTACTTCATTGAAAATGCCGGCAACTAGACATTCGTTTTCGGGTTAGAATCCTTTAATTTAAAATGCGCCCTAAAGTGAAGTACAAAATCTTTTTTAATGTTAACTTTGTTATAACAACAGCTCTGTGCCAGTATGTTTTGTTATTTTTAAATTTTATATCTACACTTTACTGTTATAAGTTAGTTTTTTTTTTCACGTGCAATGTGACGGGTTTTTGTAGAGCTTTGTAGTAGTTTTTATTCATTCTTTCACTTTTAAATAAAACTTTATCTCATTGTTATATATGAATGCTACATAGAAACATTTAAGCTACTATTTCAACACCAGCATTTTTATATTTTGACCACGATTACCAAGAGAATGGTGTGTTTGTTTTACACCTTATTATTTTGCACTCACCATTCGTAAGTTCTTTTTCCATGTTTTTATTTTATTGTCTACCACCATTGTAATTTATATATATATATATATATATATATATATATATATATATATATATATATATATATATAATCATATCATATCGCTAATCAGCGATACTGTTTGGTCTTTTAAAATAAAGTTTAGAATTGAAATAACCCCATAATAAGTAATCGAGACGTGTCAATCGGGGGATCTAGCCGGTCATTCGATTGTTCCACGTCTTACAATTCACCTATTGGTAAAAAGCTCGTTTAAATTACTATCCATGAAAAATGCAGTGGAGCTTCGTCTTGTACGTAGTAAATTGATCGATCTATTTCATTTGGATTATTAACATCAGGAAAAAATCTTTGTAATGTAGGCACTAAAAGTTAATCAAAAAATCTAGATAAACCTCACCATCAACTGTGCCCTCAAAAACAAAAGGACCAATAATTTTATTGTTAATCATACCAGCCCAAACGTTAACTTTTTCAGGATACTGCGTGTTAGTTACACACTCAGTGAGGTGCAAATCTGCGTTCATTCTGAACATCATCATTTCACATTATTCTTACCTTATATCATTTATCATCTTCATTTAACTTCTGAAGCAACTAAACTTTGTAAGGGTGGTATTTTTCTTTATGCAAAATTCTCAAATTAGATACTAGAGAATTATTATTATAGATAATAGAGAATAGATTATAGAGAATATTAGATACTAGATATTAAATAAGTACTTGAGTTTCCTTATGCGGATTTTCCTTAATCTCTAGAAGTACATCACATTTTTTCATCAGTAAATTTAACATCTTTACCTGGTTTTTCAATATTTTTTACATTTCCAGTATAACGAAACTTTTTTTTCAATTTTGCTAACTGTAGACTGCGAAACTTGTTGACCAGGGTATTTATTATTTAACAATTCACAAACTTCCTTTTATGAAATAAATGTCTATTCTTTGAGTCTCCGACAAATGAGCCATAATTAAATTTAATATTGAATTCCAAAATCGCCTCTGTTACTGTTAAGAAGTGAATAATAGTGGTCATGTTAAACATTTAATTTAATTGTAAAAATCAGTTTTCTCAGTTGTCGAAGTTGGTTAGAAGTTTAAGTTTTGATAACATATTAAAAATAATATTGTGCGTAATAGTTAAGTCGGTTATTGTTTTTTATATTTTATAAATAATAGACCGCAAAAAGCCGAGAATTACTAAAATATTTTATGATAAAATTTTGAGGTTATAATGATCAATAATTGTAGCGCTTGTTCTCAAGATCTTGGTACTGATGAAAAGCAAATAATAGCATGCGACAGTTGCCGTTCAAGGAAACACATTGCAAAAAAATGCTCTGGCTTATCCACATCCGAGATACGAGCAATTATTTTGCAGAAACGTCTACTTATGTACTTTTGCGCTACCTGTCATGATGCATTTAAGAGTGTTCCTATGTTTATGCGAATCTTTGCCAAGGTGGAGAAAGAAATCACCAGTCTCAAAGAAAAGGGTACATTAATGGAAAATAGCAATTCACAGACAACAGCTAATTTAGTTTTTTGTAAAGTACAACAACGTATAGGTAGAGCTCAAAATATTATGATTTATAAAATTCCTAAATCTAATGTTTTAGCTGATCGCATTAGCCATGACAAATCTCAGGTGTGTGAGGTCTTTCGTTTACTTGCCTTACAGCAAGAGGAATCCACCATATCACACGTTATCCGTGTTGGCAAAGTGTCCAGTTACAATCAAGCTAGACTAGTTAAATTTATATGCAATGCTAATACAGGGAAATTGGCTCTTAAGTCTAATAATAAGCTTCGAAATACTGTTTATAGAATATCAAACGATCAAACTAAGATGGAACAAGACGCTTACAAGGCAGCTAAAAAGGAACTAGAGAAAAGAAAATTTGCTAGGATGAAAATTTATGCATTAGATACCGCAGTGGTCATCCTACGGTTTGTGAAGTTAAACTACAAAAAAACTAATATCCTTCCCATTAACAGTTTTTTATCAAAATGTTGAAGTAATTCGTACAAAGATTTTGGATATCGCAAAAAGTATTTCCTGCTGCTTGTACAATATAATTATTTTAGTAGAGAGTAACTTGAATGATAACATAACTGACTGTGAACTTAAATGTGATGGTTTTAGTATCTACGGATGTGTAAATCCCAGAGAATCAGTGTAAAGTTGAGTGGCGGTGATATACTACTATTTGTTAACAAAAAGCTAAAATGACAAACCATTAGTATTCGTAAAGATCAGGCTGAGCAAATATATATCTTATGTCAACTTAATGAAGTCAAGTTTGTGGTCATTGGTATTTACATATCTCCATAATCACCTCGTGATGTATACAATTGGCATTGTCAAACTGTGGAAAATGTACTGCAATACTCAGCATAGGATATTTATGTTTTTGGTGATTACAATCTTCCCAATGTATTATGGGAGAATGATGAGTTTGGTGTGATATTGAATTGTCCTGCAGGTGATCCAGCTGTGAATATTGCTCAAGCCTTTGGTTTTTTCAAATTGTATCAGCTTAGTAAAATTCCCAATAATTGTAATATATTTTTGGATTTTGTTTTATAATGTTAGGAAGCTAAATATCTTAAAAGCAAGGGATTCAGCAAAGTGAAAAAATACCCCAAAAGTGGCTAAGATCAACTTTTAGACCAATTCCTAAGAAACCCAATGCCAAAAAATGTCAAGATGACCGAATAATAAGCCTTATGAGCCATCTCCTGATAAATTTTTAAAAAATTATACATAAAAGAATATATAAAAAGTGTTAAGAACACATGACAAACACACTCCTTTATATGCTATAACACAAATCACCAACTTTTGTTATCTTTTTTTTTTTTTTTTTTTTTTTTGGGAGGTAGAATCTTCAAAAGACCGTCTGGGATCGGGTGTCAGCCCTTTACCCAGGTGTGTCGGATTCAATCTCTCACGCTTCACCGCGTCACGGGACCGCCTACCGACCTAAACCACCCCCTCTTCCTCCGACCAACGGGCCCGGAACCGCTCTTAGCAAGCATATCTGGCCCGTCAGCCTTACTCTTAACTTCCCTCTGGCACTTTTCGCGTGCATTATATGGATTTGACGGCCTCCCGGCCTCCCTCACCCGCATAAGACTCGGGCGAGACTGGCTGGTGAAGCTACCGTCCCGCTCAATCATTATGCCGGCGAGACAGCCTGGTTGCCCCACTCCCTTCCACATTGGAACTAACAAGTAGAACCAGTTGGCAATTAACAGTAACACCATTCATTCGTACTTCCATCAATTCAGTTCCGCATTCATACCTTCATTCACTAATTTTTGGGGTATCTGGACATCCGACGGGATTAGATGTAAAGAGTCTTTTCTTGTCCCATGTCCCACGGCCCTTACCATTAAATAAAATAAATAAATTAGTAAATAAAGTAGATAAAAGGAAATAAGTTAAAAATAGCGTGGGTAAAAAAAAAATAAAATAAAAATAGCTAAAATTGGTATTGATAAAATTATAGTAAAAAACGAAAGTAACTTGAATAAATAAAATACAATAAAATAAATACAACGATAAATAAATATAGCGGTCAGTCCACCTGCAGCCGCCTCTCTTTCTCTTCCTTGTGCTTTATGGTTTTTGTGACAAAAGCAATGATCAGTTCGAAATCGTGCTTGCTGTCGATGGCTTTATCGATCAGCTCGTGAGGCTCGCCTAGTGGAAATCCCAGGCTCCGTTGCAGTTCGTTTCGCCATATGTGATATGCAGGGCAGTCGAACACAACATGCCGCGCATCATCTACCACTCCACACTCAGGACACAGATCGTCTCCGGATTTTCCAATTCTATGGGTGTATTTCCGAAATGATCCGTGTCCCGTTATAAACTGCGTGAAGTAGTAGTTGACGCGCCGATGTTGACACCTATACCATCTCACTACATCCGGGACCAGGGACCTCGTCCAGGCTGCCTTTTCGACTTCGGCTGCCCATTCCCTCTGCCACATCTCCAAGCTTCTGTCTCTTTCTTGTGGCCCTGAACCAACCGCCCCGTTGCCCCTCGGATACATTCGAGCTCTCTCCCTGGCCAGGATGTGCACGGGTACAGAACCAGCCACCACCTGTAAGGCAATGGTAGATACAGTTCTGTACGCGCTGCACACCCTGATCAGAGGTTTCCTTTGAGCCCTAGAGAGCATGTCCTTATATTTCTTCTTCTGGAGGACCTCATGCCACACGGGGGCCCCGTATAAAATGATCGATAATATTGATTGTAACATCACTGATCTCTTCTGAGATCCAGGCCCCCCTACGTTTGGCATTAATTTGTTCAATGCTGAGGTCCTCCCTTCCGCCTTTCGACATGCTTCTTGTATGTGCTGCCCAAAGGTAAGTCGGTCATCGAAAGTAATACCGAGATATTTCACTGTCCTTTGGGGTCTTATTTCGGAGCCTTGACATTTGAACACTAAGTTCTCCCTTTTCCTTGGTCCTCTTAGAATTATTATCTCTGTCTTGTCTACTGCTAATTTTAAGTCGTTTTTCTCGATCCACGCCGCGGTCGTGTTTATTGCTTTATTTACCTTTTCTGTTATGCCCCAATTCATATCATCCTCAACCAGTAGGGCTAGATCGTCTGCGTATGCTATCACTTTGACTCCTTGTCTCTGCTTGTGAATTTCTAGTACCCCATTGTATAACATGTTCCAGAGTAAGGGTCCCAAGACTGACCCCTGGGGTACTCCCGCGGTAATTTTTTTCTTTTTCTTCTTGTATATGCATACGGATCGTTCAGAAAGGTAGTCCTTTATTATATTGGACATATATTCCGGAGCCCCGCTTTCGACTATTCGGTCTACTATGAGGCCCCAGTTTGCTGAATTAAAGGCATTTTTTATGTCCAACAGAACAAGAACCACCCATCTTTTCTTGCTTGATTTGGCCGCGTTCCTTATCCAGGTCGCGGCGTCGATTGTCGATCTGCCTTTCCTAAATCCGTATTGTTGGTTGGATAAGACTCTCTCATCTTCCAACATACCTTCCAGTCTCTTCTTGATAAGTCTTTCATAGAACTTACCAAGGCAGTCCAGAAGGCATATTGGCCGATAAGAGGTCGGTGAATCAGGGGGTTTCCCGGGTTTTAAAAGTAGAACCAAGTTTGCCTTCTTCAAATCCCTGGGAAACTCTTGTTTCTGCAGTAGATCATTAAATATTCTTCTGATCAAACCTGGTTTCTCAGTTGCTACTATCTTTATTGCCTCTGGTGGCAGCCCGTCAGGGCCGGGAGCTTTCCCTGTCTTCGTATCCTGGCCAGCGGTTTTCACCTCCTCTTCTGTGAACTCCTCTAGCATGGTTGGGAAAACCTTGGTGAAATATTGTATATCTTTGTTGGGAAAGAGGAGTTCAGCTGATCTCATCCTCTGGTCTTCGTCGAGTCTATATGGGGCCATTAGCTTTAAGGTCTTCATTGTGATTTTGTATGCGTCACCCCATATATCCTCGTCGAGTGCTTTTATCAGGGTCTGCCACTTTTCTTTTTTCTCTTTTTTTATTGTATTATTTAATATTTTCTTCAAATCTTTATATGTTTCTTTAAGCTCGACGTTGCCCTGGCTTCTCGTATAATTCCTTCGAGCTCTGAGGCATCTCTCCCGTAGATCTTCTATCTCATCTGTCCACCAATAGGGGGATTTTTTTCCATTTTTCTTCTTCTCGGTAGCCAATTTTGCCGCATTTTGTAGAGCTGTTCTAAGTTGGCCGAGGTCAGAAATCTCATCTTCGCTTATTTTTCTGACCTCCGATAGGTACTTGTTTTTGTTGAAATATGATTTTACCGTACCTATCGACCGCTTTATCCCCCTTTTAACCTTTACCTCAAATTGTATATATCGGTGGTAGGTAAAGAGCTGATCGTCGAATACATCCCACCCGTACACCTTACTGGATAGCCCTTCGCTCGCGAATGTGATGTCAATGTGTGATTGGCTGGCCCCTCGTACGAAGGTTGGCTTATTGTTGTTTAGCACTTGGAGGCCAGCCTGGGCTATCCATTCATTCCAGAGTTCCCCCTTTTTGTCGTTTATGGGGGAGCCCCATTGTCTAGACTTCGCATTTATGTCCCCGGCGATTAGTATTTGTTTTTCGTTTATAGCGGCACCCATTATTTCATTAACGATTGTTTCGTATCTCATCATAGGGATATTTGGAGATACATAGCATGCCAGGAGACAGAAATCCCTCAACCTAATGAGTAAATAATTTCCTCAACTTACAATGCTCTGCACTCCGACATCCCTATTTTTAATGAGCACCACTACATTTTTTCCCTCGTCTTGAATCCACCCACCACCTGTCGTTATCTTTTTGTTAGGTTCGGGTACGATGAGCAGATCTATGTTTAGCTTGCAGGCTTTTGCGTAGATAAGGTCGTGAGCTCGGCGCGCCCTGCCTACGTTCACCTGCAAAATCTTTATACCAGGTTGATCTTTGGGGTTCATTATGGTTCAGTTCCCTGAGGTCGCTTCTGCAGTGGATTCGCGTCTTATATTAAACTTAAAATTATTATAGACTAGAATAAAAAAATAAATAAGTATAGATAAAATCAGTGTATAAATAAAAGTTTTATAAATATATGTATAAATAAAATATGTATAAATAAAATATATGTATAGATAAAATATATAAATAAAATAAGAAATATGTGTATATATATAAATTTTAAATAAATAACGTGTATGAGTATATAAATATAATAAATTGCATTTAATAAATAACGTGAGTATAATATTATAATACTTGGATGCCTTTATCCATGAAAAGCTGAGGGAGATGGCTTCCTGTCCCGCCGGTGGGCTGTATAGGGGCCAACTCGCGTTCTCTAGGGAGCCACCTCTCGCTTTTTTGCTTTTCTTGTTACATTTACCCACCCTTTTGGGGTTCCCTGTCAACTCCCCTGCCATACACCCACCCTCTGTAGGCTGGGCACTGCATCCTATCCATTCTATGGCCTTCTTCATTACAGGTGAGGCAATATGAAGTGCTGTCGCACTGCACTGCTGTGTGTCCTGATTTTAAGCAGTTGTAGCAGCACGCTGCCCTGCTCTCACCTTTGCACTCATATGCGCTGTGGCCATAGTGAAGGCACTTGTTGGGGTATATCTTTCCCTGATAGGACATGACACCCAGCCTATAATTATGGAGCTGTATCTCCTCAGTTCTTCAGCTCTTGAGGGGCGTACGGCTACGGTCGCCACCTGCTCCCCATGTTTACCTATTCTTAGCGTCTTTATGTCAATTTCATTTGTGGGTATTCCTGTGTACATTTTTATGGCACTTTGTAGTCGTTCCTCCGTCACCCCTGGATCCAAACCAGTTATGTTAAAAAAACATTCTTTGCGCCGGATTGCCATATTTATCCCTGTCATCCTTGTATCCATCTCTTTTCGTAGTTTTTCTGCGGCTCCCTTGCCCTTTAGTTTTACTAGGATATCCCCTCCTTCTGTTTTTTTGAGCCTATCTACTTTTACCCCTATCTTGCCGATGTTAATTTTTTGGTTCATTTCCTTCAATACTTCCGTGTACGATTTGCCCCCTGTTTTGATTAGGAGGGCTTCCTCTTGCTCGTTCTTTACGCCTTTATCCATGTCTTTACCTCTTACTTGGATTTCCCATACGATGTTTTCTGCCCGGCCTACAAACTCCAGGGCTTTCCGTACCTCATCTTTGTTTATATCATTATTGATAACCACCCTTATTGTTTCAGGTGGCTCTTTTCTTTCCCTTATACGTTTGATGGTCTTCTCGGCTATTTCATACATACCTTGTTTTTTTGGTTTGGCCACATATGTGTACCACTCCCTTCTTTGGCTGGCTATGGAACTTTCATTCCCGTTCTTTATATATTCCACATTTCCTTCTTCGCAGACCTCTGTTAATTCATGAACTTCCTCCCTGAGAGCACGTATCACGTCTTCTACTCCCCCGTCTTTTATATCCTTTTTTGTTATTATAAGGCATTCTTTTTTAGTTATCGTCTCCTGTAAGCTTACCTGTTCCCATTTTGGCTTTTCAAATACTTTTTCTTCCCATTTCTTTTTTTGTATTTGATTGAAGTTATTTATATCTCCCTCTTTTTTTAAAGCGCTTATTATTTTTTCTGTTTCCTTTCTTTGTCTTTCTTGCAGTAGTTTTATTTTACACTGCTCACACTTAGTTTCTTCGTCCTCCCCTTTTGCCGATTTTTTTTTACTTTGGCTGGTCTTAATCTGAATTGTGTTAATTTCCACTATTAGTTTGCTTGCTTTGGCTTTTTGTTCCCCCTCGATGGGTCCCTTTCCATTTAGAATATCCATTACTTCTTTTAGTTTCCTCTGTATTCTTTCATCTTCTGTCTCCTCTTAGTATCTCTCGCTTTCTCTTTCTTCTTTCTTTTCTTTCTTGAGTTTTTTATTTATCTCAAAACTGTCCCGTTTCCTCTTTTTCTTTTTTTTCATCTCTTCTTGGTCGTCATCGTCGAACAGCGAAGCTGTCAGGATACTTTCCTCTATGTTCTGCCAGTTTCTAATTCCTTGTTCATTTTTCTCTTCTTCCTCTATGTCCACCACATCTGTGATTTCTATTGATAATTCCTCGTCCCCTGAATTTTCTTCTTTTCCTTTGTCTTTTTTGTTGATTTCTCTTAAAATGTCCTCTCCCACCAACGTTGAGTGTTTTGGAGGACCTGATCTGTTTATCTTCGGCTGAATCTTATGCCAGTTAAGCATCTCTTCTTCGAATTTCTTTTGTTCTTCCGCTTCGCTTAATCTGCCGTCTTGCGGCTGTTCTACCCCATTTTCGTTATCATTCATCTTCATTTCTTGCTCGTTAGTTTGCTTATATTTTTCACCGTCGTTTCCGTCCTTCTTTTTGTGTGTAAAGTCCATGCAGTTCCCACGAGTGGGGACGTACTATATGTCCGGCGCGGCAGTGCGCCCTTACCGCGCTAAGGCTAAGTCACTTCGGGAGGTCGCCAGGTATCCCGAAGGGATCGTTTGTGATGCTCTAACCCTCGCATCTCCCGTATCTTTGGCACAATACCTTTCACCGTGATAGTGGGGATTTTTTTTTTTTGAGGTTTACTCCTCTAGGCTTTGTTTTGTCACGGTTGTCTCCGGACGCAGTGGCAGTCTGTATGAGCAGGCTGCTTGGAGTTTCCACGTAACTGCTGCCTCCCCTATTACGTGGGAGTTGGAATAGGACGTTTGACGGAAAAGGTGACAGGTGGGGAAAACATGTCGACTACTCTTGAGATTTGTTGGGGATTGAGAAATTTTTTTTTTTTTTTTTTTGGAGTGGACGAGATTGGAAATTGGGATTGAGTAGCCGTAGGAGCGTTGGTAGGTAGTTGTGTTACTGAAAGCAGAAGGCGTCCCAACTGCTCGCCTCGGTTGCGGCGCCTTTTTTAGCATCCAGCGGCGGTGTCCGGCGCCAACCCGGTGCACAGTCGCTGGACGCTGGGACTGTTCTTGGTTTCACCGGTCGTGCTCCCCTCACAATTTTAGGGACCACGACCCGTTACTCGGCTCTCCCACCGTCGTCGAGGTAAAAATACAGTCCCAGGGAGAGAACTTTTGTTATCTGGGTGCTAACTTAAATGAACAGTGGAACCAATCGACGGAAATTAAGATAAGGATCGAGAAGGCAAGATCCGCTTTCGTCTTAATAAAAAATATCTTTAACAGCCACGACATAAAATTGGAAATAAAAGTTCGTTTACTAAAATGCTACGTATTTTCCGTTCTTTTATATGCGTAGAGTCATGGACCTTAACTGAATCATCACTGAAGAGACTCGAAGCATTTGAGATGTGGTGGTACAGACGCATGTTCAGGATTTCCTAGATACACAGAATTACCAACAAAGAAGTACTACATAGAATGGGTAAAGAGCGCGAACTAGTCGTAACCATAAAACGCCGAAAACTAGAATACATGGGCCATATAATGCGCAATGAACAACGATATGACCTACTTCGTAACATAGTTCAAGGTAAAGTGCATGGGATAAGAGGTCCAGGACGGAGAAGAATATCCTGGCTGCATAACCTGCGAAAGAGGTTTAACTTAACCACTACCGGACTTTTCAGGGCAGCAGTCAACAAAGTCAGAATAGCCATGTTAGTGTCCAACATCCGTAACGGATAGGCACCATAAGAAGAAGAAGTAAAATTCCCAATAATCGTAATGTATTTTTAGATTTAGTTTTTTCTAATGTTAGGAAGCTAAATATCTTAAAAGCAAGTGATCCCCTTGTAGATCCTAACATCCAACATATGGGTTATGAATGTTGGTTAAACCTGGATGTTAAAGAAACAAATAGAAATAAGTTGGTTTATGATGAGTTGTTTTATGATTTTCAGAATGGTGAGTATATTGCGCTTAACAACTTCCTTGCTTCCATAGACTGGCAGGTATGTATAGGTAATGATGTTAAAGTTGCTACAAAATTATTCTATGAAGTTTCTCTGTATAGAAATTGCTTACTTTGTGCCATTGAAGAAATATAGAACTTCAACTTTTCCCAAGTGGTTCTCTGCTAATCATAAAAGACCGACGAAAAAATATGCTTAGTATATTTATGTTATCAATATAGTAAATATAAAATAATCGTTCTGATAATGACTATATTAGATTTTCCCACCTAAGAGCTGAATGTAAACAACTGTCTGAAATTTGCTTCAGCATCTATAATAAAGGTATAGATACTGGCCTAAGGAATGATCCAAAACCATTTTGGAAGTACGTAAATTATAAGAGGTCTAGTCATAACCTACCTAACTCCTTGTTTTATTAAGTCCAATTTGCAACAAATGGTCAAGACATAGCTAATTTATTTATGAACTTCTTTCAAACTATGTATTCGCCAAATAACAACAACCTTTACATACTTGTCCGTCTATTAAATAACAACTTTAGTAAATTTAGTACATTATATTGATTCAATAACCAAAAACATTTGTTATTATTAATAATATAAATTTTATGAAATAACTTTTAAAGTCTAATATTCGACAAAATAATAATTTTAATTAAATAGAGTAGATAATTGTATGGGAATACTTCAAATTTTATTGACAGTTCAGCGTGTGACAAAATTATTTGAAGTGTTGCCGCTTTTTTAAAGTAATATTTTGTTTGTTTTGATTTCTCACACAATTTGATCATAATAAACATTATATATTAATAATTGTATTTATAAATACATAATAAATTTAGATTAATAGCTTTAAAAACTAATTATTGTTGTGTATTGTGATTGTGCTATGCCAAAACAAAGAAATAGTCTGTAGAAATCTGATAAGCTTTCATATAAGATAGATTATTTTCAACAAGAAATAATGGCAGGAAATGTTATCATTAAAGCCCTAAAACTAGAGGTAAGTTTAAAATTTAGAATATATAATTTTGTATTAAAATGTTTTCTTATGTATTTTAGTGTATTGCAGTTGTCTTAAAACTAAATGTATTTACTGTTAATATTGTAGTTTGCCAAATAGTTGACATTTTAAAAAATTCCTCACTCACTAACTCTATTCTAATGTTTAAGCAACGCTGTGGGCTTCTGACGTCGTAAATCTTCAATGGCGTGCAACCATTTTTATATGAGAAACGAGTTAAAGGGAAATCATAATAAAAACTAATAGTAAATTTAAAACATTAGTATTCAGTCAAATATAATAAAAATAAAGTTAGAAAAAGTGAGATGCATAGATCATGTCAAGGGACAAGGTCAGCGCATAGTACGGTTGGTTTCCAAAGAAACCTTAAAATGAGATGCTGCTGGGAATACCAAGTTTACAGTGGATCATTAATACAGCAGCCAATTTAGGTACCCCAAATATTTAATAACCAAAGGAACCAATCATGGACCGCAAGTGGTGGCAGATGGTGACGTACGTCAGCCAAAATGCACCCCAGGTTATAGTGATAGAGGGCGAGAAAGTCAAAATAAACAATCATAACAATATATAATATATAACGTAAAATATTTAACGCATACAAGGTATTAAAGAGAACGAATTATAAATAAATATGTCACATTTTAACAAATGATTGTTTTTAAAAAACTTTTAGTCTATTTTTGACGAAAAACAAGAGTATTCTAAACTTTCTCAGGTTAATACAAAGTTATTTGATATAGTAGTTAATCGTTAACCTTTAAGCTTTGAAACAACAGTTACTGCTGCTACCATATAAGTCTCTAAAATTATACCAACCGCAATCTAGATAAGGTGAGCAATATAAAACATCAATATTGTGATACTTGTAAGTTTGAGTGTACGGTAACAATAAAATTATTAGTAATTTTTCAGTTGCTCGACGACCCGTAACCCGCTTGTTGCTGAAGGCTCGAGTGTGGTACTTTAACGATGATACGCAGCCGATATTGAATATGGGTTTGCACCTTGGATGTATCATACACTACTTCTGGGAATGCGGAAAGAAATGCTTAACTCAGTACCGTAATCAGTCGGTCTGAAAATTGCAGGAAAAAAAGAATACTGTAAAATTTACTGCAGAATACGAATATCTGATCCAAAAAATATAACTACCGAACTGTTACGCTTATAGCAGTGAATATTCTTTCTCGGTCAAAGATTGCAATAGTGTCTACAGCTAGAGGTGTCATTTCTTGTTTTATATTATTTTTATGCCAAATTCTTCTTTTTAATACAAAGTTACTGTTGATATTCTACAAAACAGTTTGCTGCCTATACCGATACAGTCTCTATTTTTTTTTATTTATAATGATACAGCTAATAAATTTGATTCATTATTTTCGTTATTATGTTTGTAATTGTTTCGTAATTAATTCTAAAACTAATTGTCGAAACTATATTCAGATTTCTGCTTTAATCTGTATGTTAAGAATTGCAAGGCAGAACAGACGTTGATAAAGATGTAATTAAAGACATGGGCATATAAAATTGCACTGCACAACATATCTCCTCAACTAAGCCAAAATGTTTAGCGATTTGGTTTCTAGTACATATAAAGAGTATATTGAGATAAAAGGAAAGACAGTTAAGATTTTATTTCACGTACAGTGCGTTTGTATATCCGCTTATACGTATTTAATATATAAACGCACTGTACGTGAAATAAAATCTTAACTGTCTTTCTTTTTGTCTCGATATGAGTACTAGAAAGCAATTCCCCTAAGGATTTTTGCTTAGTTGAGGAGATATGTTTTGGAATTCAATTTTAGATTGCCCGTGTCTCTAATTACATCTTTACTACCGTCTGTTTTGCCTTGCAATTCTTAGAAGGCACATATTAAAGCAGAAATCTGAATTTGATTTCGACAATTAGTTTTCGGTTTTATAATCAGATGCCGCTATTGCGTCCATATCGAATCCATTTTAGTTTTGCTAAAATTCTTTTTTCTGTCGTTGCTTCTACAACGACAGGAAATATTGGTTTCGCGTTCAGAGTGTTTGTAAATAGCCGCTCCGTCGATTCCTTTTAGTATGAAATACGTATAAGCGGATATACAGACGCACTGTACGTGAAATCAAATCTTAACTGTCTTAACTTTTGTTTCGTAATTCTTTGCATATTATACACACTTTTTTTTGTGTGTTTTTTTCTTGGACAATGGTCATTCAGCCAGTCTCAATCAAGATAAGTTTATTATTGTAGTGAGTGTGTGTGTGTGTGTGTGTTTGTGTGTGTAGAGTAATTGTCTTGATACTTAGCAAAGTCGACGTCATTGTCTTTGCTAAGAGACGCTAATTGTATCCGAACGTCTGCGGTCCCTCCGTTTATACACACTTGTTTATAATAACTCTTTTTACGAATTTATTGTAATCCAACTATAATTTAAAAAGTTTTGTATTTCTCAATAATAATAATAATAATTCTTAGTAGTAGGTATACTTATTATATTATATTTTAGACTTCTTTCTAAATTTGGCGGTTACTTGATCAAAATTCATGATTATTACTGAAACCAACCATAAAAATAAGGATTTTTTAATTTCTTCAGAACGTCCTCAACTTAACAAGTTACAATAAATGTCATCCTCAAAACCAAAAATTTGATTTAATTTTATTACCTTAAGCAAATTGTAATACTACCTAATGAAGTACTACTAAAGACCGAATTGTAAACATGGCAATACATTTCTAAAATAAGCAAGGTTGTAGCAAAAAATATCTAAAGACTGTAAGTAAATATCAACATTATTATCATCAACCTATACATGCTCACTGCTAGACATAGATGTCCCTCAGCTTTTTCCATCAGACTCTGTCTTGTGCGGCTTGCATTCAGTTACGGATAACAAGCCTTAGGTCATCAGACCATCTAGTTTCTGGTCATTTTCTGCTTTGTTGTGCTTCTTGTTTTGGCCTCCATTCTACAATACGTGTTGTCTGATAATCTGACTATTGGTTCTGCCCAATTCCATTTTAGCGACCCGATTTTCTCGATACAGTATGTTGTTTTCTTGTTCTACAAGATATATCTCTCTTTGCGATTCGAAAGAGAGACCACCCAACATATGGCGCTCTATAGTCTTCTTAATTACGCTAATCTAATTTACTACCTATTCTGTGAGTGCGAATGTTTCCGGTTCGTGAGTACAGGTATACACTGGTCAAAGATTTTTCTTAAGAGACTTATGGGTAGGTCCGATTTAAATACATAGTCTAATTTACCATACTTTTGAGGCTAATCCAATGTAGCACGGGAGCTCAACTGTCTGGTTATCTCTGCCCAACTAAATTTTACGTCCTAGGTGCTTATACAGTGTAGTCTGCACAATATTCATTTCATCCATACTACATTATTATTTAGATTACATCAATATAAAGAACTGCTGTCAATAAAGTGACAATAGCGAATATGGTAACCAGCATGATATCCAAAGATCAATAAAGTTCATGGAACTAAAAGAAGACGAAAAATTTTCTTTACAAAAAATTACTGCGGAATACCTTAAATTTTTCTAAACCGGAAGGTTTAGATGGTACACAACGGAAAATTCCCTATTTTTTTATTGTAAACAATGCATTTGCGATTCACTACTGAAACCGTTTTTGGAAATACCTCTTAACGGATCAACGCGAAGAGTGTTTAATTACAGTTTATCTCGCGCTCTAAGAACCGTCCAAAATGTATTTGGTATTGCTGCAGCTGTTTTTAAAGCATTTTATAAATTCATGTTGCTTTAACCTGAAGAGGCTAAATTAGTAATGATTATAATACCTGACATCACAATGAGAATCGGACAAGATGAAATAGAACAAGTTAAGGATTATATATATCTTGGTCAAACTATAAAACTTAACAAAGAGAACCAAACAGCAGAGATCAAGAGACGAGTTAGACTGTCATGGGCGGCATTTGGCAAACTAAGCTACATTCTTAAAAACAAAAGATATCCACAGCATCTTAAGACCAAAGTATATAATCAATGCGTACTCCCTGTTCTTACTTATGGTTCCCAAACGGGGACATTTACAAAAGCAAACATGAACAAAATCATAAAAACCCAAAGAGCAATGGAAAGACAAATGTTGCACATAAGACTAATGGATAAGAAGAGAAACGAGTGGATAAGAGAGAAAACAAAAGTGAGGGATGTTAGACAAGAAGTTGCAAAATTGAAATAGAGATTTGCCAGACACAATATAAGACAAAAAGAAGACCGATGGAACAAAATTCTTATAAGTTGGAGACCGTGGGAATATAAACGAAGCAGAGGAAGGCCCCAAATGAGATGGGCAGATGATATCAAGAAACACGTGGGCAGGATGGCTGCGATGGATGACTGTAGCGACAGACAGAGAAGAATGGAAAAGGATTGGGGAGGCCTATGTCCAAAGATGGACCGAAGAAGGCTAATTAGATATAATACCTGATCTACATATTTGTGTAAGAAACATTTCCTCATCGTCACTCTGTATACGTGAAGTGAAATTTTTTGTTACAGAAATTGAAAGAATCCTTGTAAAGAGAACCAATAAAACTAATAAAACAATGTCTTCGCTGTTTCTAATTCTTCTTATGGTGCCCTATCCAATTAGAGGATGTTGGCGACAATTCTGGAATACTCCTCTTGATCTTGAGTGGCTCTAAAAAGTGCATGGACATCGAGATTTGTCCAATCCCTTATGTTTTTAAGCCATGACTATTTCTTTTTTCTGATGCCTCGTTTTCCTTCTATCTTCCTTTCCATAATAAGCTTTAAGAACTGGTACTTGGAATTTCGAAATATGTTTCTAATTAAAAATATTTTTATAAGATCAATCAAAAATGCAGTGCTAATTGGAGACGAATTAGCTGAGTCCTTTTAGAATCAAAATTGACTTTTGTGGCAAGGTATTTATGCGTAATTTAAAATTGCACTTATTTAACTTTACCTTTTCCCGTACTGTGACCCATTTAGCTTATTAGATTTTAAAGTGCTGTTAATAGAACATTATTTTTTTACGCTCATTTACTGTCATGCTACGTTCTACAGTAAGTTCTTGCCAAGCATAATGTATTTATTTTGGAAACTACTTATAAAATAAATGGTAGTGTCCTCCGTCCACTTCATAGCTAGATCAGGGAATTAACAATTTTTCCATGATACTTGTTGATAAAAGTATCTTATAGTTACTTTTAATAAAAAGATTTAACGTCATTTTTACTTATAATCAATATAAAAAAATGTAATATCGCTATTGGATTTGAAATACTAAAGGTGAAGACCTATAAATTATATGGAAAAGTAACACAAATTTTCTGTAAAATCACAAAAATCCTTTACAATAAGAGTTTAAAAAATTATTTTTGTTAGTTTGTTGCTTATTTATTGCAAAAATGGCTTTAAAAGTTCAATTTTTGAAAATGAATATTAATAATAAGAAAGTTTTCTAAAAATGCACAAAACACTTGATGGTTCGTAAAAAAGGACAATATTACAAATATTGAGCTTTAAAATTTTCAAAAAGTTCCACTTAATAGTTATTGAAAAACTAAAATTAATTATTCTAAAACAACGTCATTAGGCAAAAATTATTGTGATTATATGAACTTTGAAAGCACCAAATTAAAAAAAAGGCATATTTTATCAAATTAAATAATTTAACGATTAAGAAATTCTTGTAAAATATTGCAAAATGTTTTTGAAAAGTTACTGTGATTGTAAGCCTATAAACAATTAAAATAGCAAACGCAATATCATGTAGGAAGTAAATGTTTATTAGCTATGTTTGTTTTTTTACACGAATTCAAAATAAATCATAATGTCCATAAAAACCATAAGTTAGCCATTTTTTTCAAGAAATCACCGGGGTTTGTTTATAAACATTAAGAAATTTAAAAAGAATCATTTAAAAGATAACGAATTCAAGTTTGGACAAAAAAATTATAAACGATTTCTTTAAATATAAGGTATCCATTATGCGCCAAAAATAGTCTTGCTTTACTGCTTCCAACCCTTTCATCTTTGGACATCCCCTCCTTTTTTCCCTATTTTGTCCTTTTTCAGTATTGTTTTAACATTTCGATTCTCTGGCGTTCGTATAATATGTCTAAGCCATCTAGCTCTTTGGTTTCCTATTTTTGCTGTAATTGTTGGTTTTCCATACGTCCTTATTATTTCTTTATTCGTTCGTATTCTCCAAATTATCTCTGCCGTCTTTATTCCTCCGAAGATTTTTCTGAGCACCTTTCTTTCTTAGATATTTACTTTCTTTTCTTCCTGATAGTTCATAACCAACGTTTTACTGGCATACATCACTGTGGGTCTGCTGATTACTAATTTTTTGCTTTCTGTAATAAATTTATTGACTCTGCCGCTCTGCTTTCCTTCAGTAATCTCTTGTCTATCTCTTTTTCATCTTTTCCGTTTTCGTTATTGTTAATCCTAAGTATAGTACTATACTAATTGTTCAAATTCTGACACGTTTTCAAAACTATACAGTGCTTTTCAGATAAAACTATCCACCTTAAATAACTTTTGAACCTCTAATTTTTTGGAAAAACGCAAAAACACTTTAATTGATATCTGAAGTGGGAGGCATAATATCATATTTAAGGTTGCTGGAAAATGCAACCTCTCACCCCCTGTATCAACCCTTTATTTTTTTTAAATAACTTCCCCCTTTTTTATTCTACATTTGGATTCTCCTTTTTGTACTGATTTCAGAAATGTATATTACATGATACTTGAAGTGATTAGTTTATGAGAAAAGTAACTACAAAAACAAGAAAATTGGATTGAAAAAAAATTATTTTTTAACAATTTCATTACACACATTTAGAACAAATATTTCACTATTAAAATTTTTTACAATAATTGTTCAAAATAACTGCCTTTCACTTCCATACAATAGTACAATCTATTTTTAAATTCTTCTCTGACATTGCTTAACACGTCTGCATTTAATTGTCGACATTCATCCTCTATTCTTTGTTGTAAATCATCTAGATATTTTGGTTGAGTAGCATAATTTTTGTTTTTAAATACTCCCATAAGAAGAAGTCTAGGGGTGTTCAATCCGGTGACCTAGGTGGCCAATCGATCATCTGTCGTCTTTTACCTATCTAAGGACCGGGAAACGTTTCGTTTAAAAATTATCGCAAGTAAAGCAAAGTGTGGAGAAGCTCCATCATGTTGAAATACAACCAAAACATCGGAAAGGTTATCATCATTTCTACTATTGTTCTAACGATCAATCACTTGCCTATATAATTCAAGATACGATGCACCATTTAAGTTTCCAGTGATAAAGAAGGGTCTGATAATGTGATTACGTAGGATACCACACCATACGTTTAACCTTTGAGGATGCTGTGTGTGAAATTCGCGTACAATATGTGGAGACCAGTATCGGCAGTTATATCTGTTCACCAAACCGCTTAATGAGAATGAGCATTCATCCGAGAAGCAAATATTGTTTAACAATTGTGGATTCTTAATGATGCATTTAATCATTAATTCGCAACATTCGGAACGAGGATCAAAATCTTCTTCATTTAACTCTTGTACTAATTTAATTTTATATGGATAAAACTTAAATTTATGGAGGACTCGGAAGGCTGTAGAAGATGAAACACAGATTGCTCTGCTTATTGTTGACAGTGACTGTGATTGTTAAGAGTCTAGTTAACTTGCCCTAAAACAGCTACTTGGATTGCTTTTTTATTTAAAAGTTCCTGTCGGTTATGTTTTTTTATTGAAAACTGACCCTCTTGATCTAATTTTTTCTGCATCAGTTCAATCACACACTCATGAGTTGTATGTCTATTGTGGTGTGTTTAATGAAAAATTCTAGCAGCAGCTCTTGCACAATTATTATTTTAGTAGTATAAACCTACAATTTCGATTCTTCCTTGCAAAGTGTACACCATTTCAGCGATAAAATTGCACACGTATCAAAATAAGCTGTTACTTACAAGTTATAACAAATTGTCGCTATTAACCGATTAAAACAAATGTAAAAATGATATCGAAAACCTTTGATAAATCTTGAATAAAAAGTGAATTTTTTTGTTTCTTGGTTTTTAAAGGTACAAAAAACAGTACGGTTAAATATTTAAAGAGTTTAAATTATGATACAACCTATTTTGTTAGAGTTAATTAAGGTGAGGAGATACTGTCTTGTTAACAGGAAAATTGTCTATCTGATAAACTAATCACTTCAAGCCAAAGATATTATACATTTTTGAAATTAGAACAAAAAGGGGAATCCAAATATAAAACAAAAAAGGGGGAAGTAATTTAAAAAAAAATAAAGGGTTGATACAGGGGGTGAGAAGTGCATTTTCCAGCAACCTTTAATATGATATTATGTCTCCCCCTTCAGATATTAATTGACGTGTTTTTGCGTTTTTCCAAAAAATTAGAGGTTCAAAAGTTATTTAAGGTGGATAGTTTTATCTGAAAAGCACTGTATAGTCTTTGCTCCTTTCATTTTAATATATTTAATTTTATGTGTTATGTCTCGTCTCATTTTCATATATTGCGTTTTTGTTAGGCTTAATATTAATATGTTTTTTTTTGCTTCTTTTTTTTCTGGAAACTTTTTCGTTTTTTTTTTTTTGTTCTTGCTAGTAACACAACATCATCCAGGTACGTTATACACTGTTCCCTGCTATTGAAAATGGTTCTGTTTGTGCTTATATTTGATCTTCCTACGATTTGTTCTAATACTAGGTTGAATAAATTTCTTCATAGCAGATACCCTTGTTTTGAACCTCTATTCACTGAGAACTGTATTGCAAAACTTCCTTCCATTGTTACCCTATTCATCGTGTTCCTAAGCGTCATTTCCACAAGCCTTATAAGCTTTCCTGGTATTTCTAATGTTCTCATGGCCTCATATAGCACGTTTAATTTAGGGAGTCATATGCTTGTTTAAAATCGATAAATAGCATATTTAATCCTAAGTTTTGTTCGTAGCTATTATTTTGTATTAATTTTAACTTACTTATTTGATCAGTAATTGTTCTTTCTGATCTAAAACCTTCCTGGTATTCTCCAATCACTTTGTTATCATATTCTATTAATCTTTTTCAGTTTTATTTCCTTTTTTATAGCTAGGACAAATAAGAGCGCTATTCCATTGTTTCAGCCATTTCTTCCTTTTGCCAAATTATAAGTGTCATTCATTAGTATATAATAATTAACGTATTATAATTAATATACGTACATTATTGTTACTTAAAATTATACAAAGTTTGTAACAATTAAGTTGTTTAAAACATATCTGTATTTTTTTCAGTGATGTAAAGTTATTGAAAAAATAATCATGGTTCAAAAAAATTAACACGTATTGAATGTAAAATTGATTTATTCGTTGATGGATTGTTTAAAACGCTATTATAGAAACTTTACTTTAAAAATGACGTTTCATCTTTCGCACCTTTTGTTTATTGCGTATTGTTATCACCAAATTTATCAAAAGCAGTTGCTAGATACCCGGTTTTTGTTAGAAACCACAAAGAGTTTTTATTAGTTAATTTCTCTAGTATAAATAGCAGTTATTTCGACTGAATAAGCGAAACATAAGATACATTGCGGGTATGTACGCAAACCTGTCCAACCATGCAAACATGGTATGATGCAATGGCAAAATACCTAAAACCGATTGGGCACCTCGATGTTACTATCTTACGATGTTACACTGCTGCGCAATGCAGTTTAGACTTGTGCGACGATAATTCATGATTATGTCATTATAGAATAACAATAATAGCCTAAATAGTTCGTCATGTTATACAGCGCATTGGAATTTTCCTTGAGATCTTAAGATTTTCTAGTTGAAAAAGAAACGAATGAAATAACGCGACTCAGTTAGCAATAATCGGAGAGAACATAGTTTAAAAACTATATCAACTAGCCCACATAATCGTTTACGAAGATCCCATCATAAAATCATCATCATCATCATATTCTATTAAACACAAGACCATTGTACTAGCTTAATAAAATTTAAACTTTTAATTGCTAATGAATATAGAAAGAAAGAACAAATCTGTTGTTTTATGTAGAGAATATTGTTCATTTACATTTAGTATTTATTTACTTTGTCTCCCAGTAAGTGTGGTTTTTCTAATTTAGTATAATAAATTTATTAAATCATCCGGTATATTATTTAAATTCTGTTATTACATTTAACTTTTAAATTATAGAATAACTTACAACAATTCACATGCATATATTATATTATTTAATGATTTACAAAGTGGCAGGTCCACCTCTATAAATAAATTTTCACAAAGATGTGAAGAAGAAAGATTGCAGACGCGTAGTCTCAGGAGTATAATATGGTGATCTATTATTTAATCGGTTTCTAACCGTTAGCTTATATCTTGATTTTTCAATATTTTTTTCGTTTATACACACGTATCGGTATCGTCTACACATGATATTGCACTCTGCGGAACTGCAAAAAGCTGGAAATCATTATCAAGATTCGTGATGTTCGCTATGCATAAAGGTCGACTGACCAGAATAGAGGGTGACACAACTAAAATTTAAGGATTTAATTTTTAATTAAGTTCCAAGTTATTGTTTTTTAAACGATCTATCACTGATAAGGCTATTCATAAAGTGAGATCCAGCTATTTTTTACACTACTTTAATTGTTAGTAAATATTGTGTAAAGTTAAAAGTATCTATACTATTATTCTATTTTTGTGACTAAAATGATAAACGGTAATGTATGTTTATTTAGTATATATTTTACTGTTTTTTTTTTTAATGAAAATATAAACATATACAAAATTGAAGACTTGAACTCTACGCGAAAAGCTACATCTACCGAACTTTTTTTGTCTATCCATAAATATAAAGACATATTTAATTGTTTAAACTTAATATTAAGAGAGTGTTAGTGTTTAATTTGGATTATGAGAAACATATTTTACACACAACCATGTTTAAAAAAAAACAAATAGATTTGCATATAAATTTGCAGAATACTTACTCAATATTCTAGTATCAATTTTGAGTAAAAAATTAATACTTTTAGGTTAAATATCGACTTTCATCCCAATTGGAAATGATTCTTTAACGGTTTGAAATTTTAAATAATTACATTTATAATTGAGGAGGTAACATGCAAACAGCCGTAAGTCACAAAAAATCAAAGTTGAGTTAGATATGCCAATGCAATGATTTGTTTTAGCCAAAGTAAATTATTTTATCTGATTCGTGCAAAAACAATTATTACCAATGGTAGAAGCATATTAGAATCTTTACATCCAAAACAACTTATTTCCTTTATACTGGTCCATGCTAACCAATAGGAGGTCTGCAACTGCCACTCAGCTGACCCAATGAGTTTTACAAATTTAAGGTTATGTGAGGGTTTATTGTCAAAATATTTAAAACAATCAGTAAGTACTTTATTATTTAAAGAATAAGGGATGAAGCAGATGGAAGTGTTGATGAAGAAAATGAAGAGACTAGAAAGAGAAGAGAAAGAGGAAAAAGGAAAAGTGTACAAATTACCAGGTATGTACCTCCTAAAAGAGCCCTAATTTTGTACCGTTTAAGAAAAACAATAAATGTTTCACTAGCGTAAAGATACGGCAATACAATTGCTAGTTTGATTCATACAACACAAATCAAAAAACATATACCTAGGTCGGTAAACAAAAAAACTGTCAAAACCTGGACCTAAGTGAAAGTAATCAATAAAATATTTTTTTTCGACTGCCTCTGGTGCTAAAACTTCTGTATGTTTACGGCTTTTTCGCATTGTAATTAGCATTGAAGAAACTACAATAAACACGTAGCTAAAAAGAGCATTTTGGGCTTGCTGTTGAAATGACAAAATGAGGTGGCTTTACCATTTACCATCATATAAAAAGCAAAACTCATTCTTAATTTGTAACAATGCCACTTTAAGAGGTTAGTCAAAAATTTTATAAAAGACCACCTAAAGGTTCTGGTTGCCAATGGGTTAAAAAAATTGATGTAATCCACAAAAGAAAAATGCAGTTCTATTACTTGGGTACATTTCTTTATCTATTTTTTATAGTACCTTTAAAACACATTTTACCGCTCCTTTACCATCCTAATATGGTGATTGTCAATGTTCAATCTTTCATTTCGTACATTAGAAAAGTTAGAATTGCTTTTATTTAACTATATATAAATAATCATTCTTGAATGTTTTTAAGTATTCAGTTATTTATATATTAGCATGTAACTTTTTCGCAGAATTTACACTGCTGGTGATTAGATATTGTTATGTGGTAATAATTGCAGTAGATTACTTTATATTTTTTATTGTTATAAAGAGCTATTTTCTTTTGACATCTTAATGCAATTTTAAATTTTAAATTAAACTAATATCCTATTTCCAACAAAAATAGTAAATTATATTCTCTATGTTTAGAATGTTTGTTCCATGTTGTTGTGTTATTTTTGCTTTTTGATTTCTTATGCTAGGTAAATTCTTTAGCATCTTTTGTGTGTATTAAAAGCGAATATGTCACATGTTTATTATCAGTATGTAATAATAAAAAAGTAGTCTACAATATTCCCTACAAAGCAGTCTCACTTGTCTAAGATTCTTTTTCATTTTCTTTCTCTAAGATATAAAAGACTCCTTTTCTTCATACTTGTAGTTTTTCAAGCCTCTTACCAAAACAATATTTTTGTAAGACTTTCCTTTTCCATCTTTTAGGATGTGTTCAATTTCTTCTTTTGTTCAGTAGCATATTTTAATTTTCTTCAGTTCACTAATTGATTAAATGTCCTTATAGTATTCACTTAGCTTCCTATTTTCAAGAAATGGCCAATCTTCTCCTGGTGCTCTTACCTTACGTATTCCTTTTAAATTAAAATTATGGGTTTGTTTTTGGTAACGGTTTTTTTGCTCTTCCAAAACCACGGTCGGTGGATTTAAAACTATGTCCACGTACAGCGAAATACAATAAACCGATTTTTGGATCGATGTTATTATGTGTGTTTCCAGAAAATAAATCAGTGTTCTCAGGACAATTTTATTTTAATTTTGAGAAACACAACTATCGCTTAACAACCTTAATACAGAACTTAAAAATCAGCTTCTTTCAAATAGTTAAAGAGAAATAAAACACTATAACACTTTGCCTTTAAGTTATCAATACTAGATCGTTGATAATAGTGAAAAAAATTGCGCCAATAGATGTCTCACTGCCCAAAAAGTCTGATTAAAAAGTAACGTTAGTTATTTAGTGAATGTTCTTTGGACAATTCAAATGTAATGATAATTTATAATTGTTTCAAATTGTTAAATCGACGATGATAAAAAACAATGTTGATATCGTGGAGTAAATTATAATTTTAGTAACAGTACTTAATTATTACACTATAGTTGTTGTTGAGGTTAAAATTTATAATAGACTGCGTCCCAAACTAGTCCCGACGATATATTTATAATTTGAATAAAATGCTACGATTCATCAATGAAGTGTATTGCCCTCTGTATAGAACAAAATCATTTAACTTTTGAAAGCTGTCAAATTTAATTTAAACCGAGGAAATAATTGATATCTTGGCCATAATACTTATTAGTCAATCTATAGTTTGAACAACGTTAAACAAACTGTAATTAAGCTACTAATCGATATATTTTACAAATTATACATGGTGAAATTATAAAAATTTAGGAAATTAAGGATATAATTGGATTATAATAATTTGACCCATAATTTAATTGCCGAAATCAATAGTACTCTTCTATTAAAAATAAATATTATATCGTTAAAACAATTTTTGTTGGATCGGTTCAAACACAATATTATTATGTATTAAAAACTGACATATTAAATAATACACCTATCAAAAACTACAACATATTTCGGCAATAATCAAATACCAATGTAATATAAACCACCATAATGTAAGTACAATATCTGACTTTTTATATATACTGTAATAACTGACTGTCATGATTACCAAAATTGGCGAGGTAGATATGAAATTTCAGCAAAAATCTATACCGCACTCAATATAGAATATAAAAGTGATTAACTTTTTAAAAAGCAATTAATTTATATAATAAAATTTAGTTGTAATCAACTAAGTTTGTTAATTAATTGTTATATAAATTTCATATTTTTGTAGCTAATAATCAGTAGAAAATGATAAGTTAGTAATTTTTTTTGTAGTTTGGGCTTGGTTTGGAACTTTGATAATAAAATAAAAAATACATTACAAAGCTTGAAAATACCTGTAGATATAAGTAGAGGTGTGTGTATTTACTTGCTCAATTCTTATTTTATCGACAGGATTCCAGGACTCCTTTTGCAAGGTATTTTGCCTTGGACTATTAGTTTATAGTACTTAGTATCTGTCATTTCTTCTGAGTATCCTGTAGTCTCATTTTAACTGCTTTTATGTTTTTGTCGATGTATCTTTTAGAGTCTATGTTTGTTCAGTAATAAACACATTTATGTAGGCAAAATTTCTAGGTGATTGTTAAATTAAAGTAGAGGTAAGGGATTTTGGGAACAGCTATGACCTTGAAAATGTCACAAAGAATATAACAAAATATCTCTTTTCTTACTCAGACTCTTTAAAGTCTTTTACAATATTTTAGAATCGAAGATATGTAATTATATTATTAATGTATTGGATTTTGACAAGAGCTATGCATTATGCCTATTTAGTACACAAGTTTATGTGAAATGTTCAAGGTCATAGTTGTTCCCAAAATCCATTACCTCTAAACTATTTTGTAGTAATGTTATGACTATCACCCTTGAATTGATGAAGTGTAGATAAATTGGCTATAAACCTTGTAAAGATAAACCATCCGGTATAGAAATTTTTCTTCGCCAGTGGTTAAAGAAACATATGGCCGTAGTTAGGAGTCAAGAGTTCGACAATTAGGAATTCGAGATCTCTGTTATGGATAATTATCGGTACAGTATTGGCAAAGCATAAATCACTTAGTGTCCCAAGGTTATTTTTGCGATTTTAAAAGATTAAAATTATACACAACGTGCTTTTATTTGTTACGGTAGAAGAAACTCACGAGCTAATACGCCCTTTAATGTACTAGTTTTGTTAATGAAGACATTTAAAAAATAATTTTTAAAATAGTATTATTTTATTACTATATGCTAGTAGATTGTTGATAAAAAAATAACAGAAGTTTTTAAATAAACTCTTTTTATAAACCTTACAACGTTAACCCATTATGACCCGAGTTATTTTTTGTAATTTAAAAAAGAAACTAATATATTTTTATTAAAAATGTATAATAATAACAAATTACGAATTTTTAAACCCAAAAACTTAGTTAACTAACAAAAAAATATGTGTTGTATAAATGTAACGCTAGGTCATTACGGTACCGTAAATAAAATAAAATAAATGTTTAAGAAACACAATGAAATTTATATTATAACTAGAATTTCTTTATATAAAAAGTATAATAAATTGAAGGCAATAAACATGCCGACATCACATTTACTACACATTGTTCGAGTACTACTGCTACACCCCTCTTCTGCACAGCGACGTCTTTTGTTGTTAGGTATAAATATTAAAAGGTGATTGTTTCCATCATACCTTAGATTAAGATTCTATTAAGCGAGACACTAAATATCGAAGAACTGGGTTTTCTTCCATGCTTAAGAGCATTTTTATATTTTTTTAACATATGACTGAGCAATATATCTTCTGAAATAGAATTGGGAAATCTTGGGGTACTGGTGCTTGTACAATATTCAGCTGTTACTAATACTTGCATCAATTAGCCATGTAAAGATACACCACTGCCACTTTTTTAAACGGATTTCAATTCTATATGTAGAGATGTTTTGGTCCATTAAATCCTTTCCTCCCATAATATTGTTATATTTGGCAATGATTTGTGGTCTTGGAATTTGCACATATTTATTTTCTTTTTTACTATATCTACCCACAGTTGCCACAGGCGCAGCACCATAAGCTGTAGATGCAGCAGCCACAACTATGTTGTTTACCCACTTTATGAAAAAAATACCATGATTGCTGTCGATACATAAAGCAAAACTACCACGGTCCAAATGTTTCAATTCTTTTTTTCTCGGTAGTGTACAAGTTTTAGGAATTCTGTCATCCCTAAATATTCTCGTTATATTATATCTTTTTAATCTGAAGTAGTTAAATACGTTTATATTAGTAAAAAGATTATCCACATAAAAATGATAAGGATATTCTTTATGTGGTATCTGCTCCAACATTTTTGTCAGCGGAATGGTAGCTTTTCCAATGGTTTCCTTAACTGTGTTGTGTATATCTTTTTATTTACCTAGGTAAAATTCAAAATCTAGAACATATCCATTGTAGGAATTGAGCATCAACATCTTGAAACCAAATATAATTGGCTTTGCTTTAATATATTGCTTGCACCCGTGCTTGCCCAAGTATCGAATCGTTGACTTATCATAAGACAGGTGTTCAACGGAAACAAAATGTTTATGAAAATTATTTTTTATTATATCTGCAAGCGGTCGACGTTTAAATAATTTGTCATAAGCATCTACTTTGGAGTTCTTTGCGCAATGTATAAATCGCATTATCTGGGTGAATCTTTCCCGTCTCATGGCATTATAAACTGCTTTATTTCGCATGTCAGACTGGCTGTCTCAAAAATGTCGCTCGTTAGGTTTGCAGTCGTATCCACTCACAATTAGAACGGCAATGAAACATCGAATTTCTTTCGCTGTAATTTGAGGATCTGGTCAGTTTTTAAAAATAGCATCTTCTTTTTTCTGTTACTAACATCTGGATAATACTATCATCTAACATTTTTGCTAACAGAGCAACAGGATCTTAGATCTTTTTTTATTACTTTGCCAAAAAAAGGGTCATGCATGTGATGGATCTAAATCATAATTCTCGTTTCAGTCGATTTTGCTGTTAAGCATAATTAATGCTGTTAAGCATGTTTTTTGGGATATCGTCCCTCTATTCCTGATTTTCAAAACTCTTATATTTTATAGTTGCTCCGTCTGTATTTTGTTCAGATGCATCATCTGAAAGAGCTTATCATCGTCACCATCTCTATATTTTTTAAATCTAATTTTCAGTTGACGGCCAGTTAGATTGTCTAAAGTGCCTCCCTCATCCTTATTTCTAGAATCCTCATCCGTTAATTCAATAGCATCCGGATGATCAATAAAAATTTCATCTGCATTATCTACGTATGCTAATTTTATTTCTTCTTGTAGAGGGAAACCTCGTCTAGAAATAAATAAAGAGTATTAATAGGTATTTCAAGATTAAAAAGGACACGTACTTCAGAGAGCCTAGCATCATATATATGTTACTCTACAATTCAATGCTGTTTTTATCAAACATACACAAAGTATTTTATAAATTTTGACATACAACAAAAAAGTATTATTTAATACTACCATTGTGATAATCATGCATATCATGCATTTTACTCTAAAACTAAAATTTTTGTAACACTTATGCGAAACGAATGTTATGCTCCATGATAGTTGCTAAATTATATCTGTTTCAGACAGCAGTTACTCACTAGCTAAAACAGCTATCAGCGTGGCTTTGCACATAATGCTTTTTATGTTTGTTTTGAATACCTTACACCGCCATCTACGTGATTATAGCCAAACTGAAACTTCATGTACACTTTTCTAAGTACCTCTGCAGGAGTTACATAAAAGTAACATTAGGTCATAATGGGTTAAAATCTGAAGCTTAAGTTAAAATATTTTAAACAAGAAATGGGTATCCCATTGGAATATTTTACTAAAAAAAAAGATTATGCTATCTGTATTTAATATAAGCTGCGTGTAATATACTAGTCACTTAAATTTATTACACATTCAAATAAATGTTGTTTATTTAAAATTACACGATACACGGACCATATTGTTGCTACCATTGGCGCTCCATTGTCAGAATGTGCTAGTTTGGCAGAAGATAGAAAAACGTGGAGGAACATTGGAAAAATTACCTAACAGCTTCATGATATCACCATACCTGCATCAGGTTAACGACTAAGAAGAAGAAGAAGATTTAAAATTATATTAGTGGCACTTCCTGTTATTATTAGGATTTGAAGTTATAATATTAGATAATTCTTAAGAATGTATTAAAGGAATTAAAATTACTTGTTAAGAAAATCTATTTTTTGCATGAAAACTGCGCCTCATATAAAAAATAGGAAAAAAAAATTTTGGCAAAAATGAAATATTTATTTAAAAATGATTCTTTATTAGACAAATCTCAGTGTAGTACCATTTTTTTCTTGAGAGAAAAAGTTGACCATTACCAATATGCGCACTAATGATACATTTAATTGTACTTAATTGTACGTCAACAAATCCGCAATAACCAATTCTTTAAACCCACCAAATTTCGTTTGCATATTTCAGGGTCTTAAATAAATCGTTCGTTTTTAAGAAATATTTTAACACCCTGTATCTCGGAAAAGGAATCATTTGTGGGCCTACGGTTATAAAGCAAACTGTTATTATTTTTCATGAAGAATCACTCCCTGATGTCAGTAGTAAAAAAATTAAAACCGACACTTTGAAACTCGATAACTCAGAAACAATTAATTTGAACCAATAATAACTTTTGATCAGCATGGTCAAAGCTGCCTGTCTGCAAAGATTCGATCAATTTAACTGAAACTACTCTTACATTAGAAAAGTGCTGGGGTTTTATATGATATCCAATAAGTAAGCCAATTGATAAGTATTACCTGTTAAAAATTAGTGCTTATATTACAGTTGATTTAGTATAATGAAACGAAATAACAGTCATTACAAGTTCGTACCGCAAATACCTTTATACGATTTTAAAATTGTAGACAGTAAGTTTATTTACAGCCTCTATTAAAACTATTATATTATTCATATAAGAAATCTGCATGAAAATGTCATGTCGTGTCTTTATACTGCCGAATTACCGAGAACAGATAGAAACATATTGACAACCAAGTTTCTCATATTAAAATACTTTGAAAAAATTAATAAATGAAAATGAAATATTAATTAATTATATTTTTGGTATCAGTATTATTTTTCAACGATCTTTGAAATGCTGTAACATGATGTAACAGTTTATACTTTATATAACAACCCACCGCAGTTGCTTGTTAATCAAAATAATTAGCTGTGAAACCAACTTATTCTAGCATATTACTAAAATGGTGACTATAAAATGAAAAATCCCATTAGTAAGTTACAGCGAAGTTCATAAACAATTATAAAAGTAGCAATTTTGCAACTAGCAGTGTGCAATATTTAAAAAAAAATTATTAACGGTTGTTTATACTTATATGGGAAGTACTACTTCTGAGTGAGTGACTAAGTGAGATGGAGAGGGATAAAGAGACAAAGAGAGAGAGAGACAGAGAGAGAGAGAGTAGAACTCACAATATGTTTTGTTGTATCAACTCATTTAATCAAAACTGTTATATTAAATCCTTATTTTATTATGTTTCACCTTTATCCAAGTAAATTGAGTCAATTTCTCTTAACACACAGTGTGCTGTATTTTTGTATATCCTACTGTTTAATCTTTATTCGTCCATACTTTGGACGTTTTTTTTTGGGTTCTCTTCTGAACCATTCTTTTTAGTGCCAATTTTATTTGTTTAAGTTAAAAACACTTTCTTTCAGACATGACTGTGTGCCCATACCACATACTCAAAATTAGAATTCGCCAAAATTTGCCAGCTCTTTGTGGCATCGATTAGGCAACACTTTTCTCTTGAACCTTGCATATCCTACTTATAAGAGTGTTAGATTTTAGTATTGGGAGCTCAGTAATAACAGCAGAAATTTCACCATATGATGACTCAATAAATTATAGTGCTGTTGTCTGGTGACTTGCCGATTTAGTTAGCATCATGTAGGTGCATGATGTGATATTATTAATATTTTTATATATGTAATAAAAAATATATTAGTAGTAAATAATGTCAATAATAAAAGAATTAAAAAAAATACAAAGGAAACTAGAAAACAATAAAAGTTCAAACGTAACAATATTTTAAGCATAACCTTCTACACGTAATAATACTGGGCAAACTCGCTGGAAGAAGTGGCCCAGGCGAAGAAGGATATCCTTTCTCCGAAATCTCCGAGATTGGTATCAATAGACATCCGTTACTAGGTTTCGATCAGCTGTTAACAGAGTTATTACTGCCAATATAATTGTTAAAATTCGAGAATTGGACAGTGTACTGAAAGAAAAAAAAAGAAGTAAAAAGTAAGTAAAGAATATTTTTACTTTTTTTATGCAGAAAAACGTAAATAATAAACAATAATATAGTTTGACTTTGATAGCAAAAGATTTTAATGTAAAATGTATAAATTTTGAGAAATCTGTTACAACAGATTCGTACAATTATAGAGGTATTGCTGTGACAAATTCAGTCAGTCGAATATACGAAAAAGTGATTAAAAGTAATATAGATAATAAATACAAAGATTTAGAAGCCGAAGAATAAGCGGGATTCAGGGTGAGTAGATCAACTGTTGTCCATATATTCTGCCTTACACATACTTGCCGATAACGATTTACTGAAAATTGCTGTTAACCAGAAAGTACATTTACTGTATGTAGACATAAGAAAGGCATATGACACTATCCCATAAATCACACTATGCGAATCATTAGAGACAGCATATAAAAACCGTTAAACAAATATTAGCTACATAATGGTAAAGGCTAAAGGCAATGATAAAAACTAAAAACAGTCTATCCAAGAGATTCCAAACCAGCAGAGTTCTTAAGCAAGACTGCTGTGTCTTAGTCACATTATTTTTTATTTACCTCGTACAAACAATTGGGAAAAAATATGAGGTTTTCGTTAAATAGCAATACTATATATATATATATATATATATATATATATATATATATATTCATATATATATATATATATATATATATATATATATATATATTCATATATATATATATATATATATATATATATATATATATATATATATATACCGGTATATAGGCGGCACGACATTCCGGTAGGGATCTATGGAGGAGTATCACTGAGCCGCAAGCCCTTATCTCTTGCCGTACTGCTCCACCATAGGTAGATCAGACACCAGCATATTCTACACCGAGCTGGGGATCGAATCAACATCCACTGAACCACTCGCAGTGAAGCGAATAAAAACCGGTTGCCCAGCCCGCTTGGCTGTCTAACCGACTAGCAATACTCTATATATTATTATTATTTACAAATGAATAACTAGTAATAGCACAAAAGTATGAAGATATTGACAATATGACAAAAAAATTAATCTAGATGTATAAAAAATGGAGACTTAAAATAAACATAAAAATGACAGAATATATTGTGTGTCGATATGATACAGCAGGATATCGCACTAGAAGATGGAGAATTGATCAAACATTGCGACATAAATAAGTACTTGAGTGTGATCATCAGAACAGAAGGAAATGCAGATGACACAATACAAAAAAGAAACAACTAGGGAAGAAAAGCATTACTATCTCTTGTAAATAGTACACTTTGGGACCAATCAATAACAAATAGTAACAAACGTAGGGTATACAATACAATTATTAAGAGCCTAATCTGCTACAGCAGTGAAGTATAGCAGAAAAAGGAATGATAAAAGAGAAAACTTAAGGAAACGGAAATGAATTTCTGGAGACGTTCGGCATAAAAATCAAGATTTTGTAGATTTACTAACAGTAAAATAAAAGAAATTGTAAAAGTAAATCATACACGAGTAGAAGATATTGGAAACCAACAAGTAAGATGGTACAGACATATACAAAGAGTGTCCGAAGATCGATTCCAAAACAAATCCTAATATGGCAGCTTCATGGTAGAAGGAAAATAGGTAGGTAGATTTAGAACACCCTGAAGATTTCCAGGGCAACAATTAACAATAAACACGGAGGACGCTACATTGCTCCCATAGTGGTCTATTCCCAAATTAACAGGCTCCATTTCTAAATTGGCTGCACTGTACTGAAGACGACCAATAGTCAGAAATACGTATATACGGCTGCCTTTCATTTATATACTATTTTTTGATTTTTGTTTTCCTGTTTTGCGAGACATGCCATTGCATTTTACTTTGATTATTTACTCGCATTAACCGCATATATCTATATATATTTATATATATATATATATATATATATATATATATATATATATATATATATATATATATTATATATATATATATATATATATATAAGGTTAATGCGAGTGGTATATATACATATTCAAAATTTGATTAATATCAACTTTCTGAAGACAATCTAAGGAAGGAATCTAAGGTTCGTTATTATATAACCAACTTAAGAAATTTTTGTACAAATCTCCAATAAGTCTTCTGTAGAAATTGTGTTTTTTATCCTACCAGAACTATTTTTTGAATATTTTTTTACAATTAAATAAAATAAAATATTTCAAATAAATAAAAAAAACAAAAATGTAAAAAGATGGGCATAATGCTACTTTATAGCTTTCGTAATACTACTAAGATTTTACTACAAGAATGGTATATAATTATTGTAATAATAAATATTATTTCGTTAAAAAATTGTAATACAATGAAAAATCTTAAGTTATATACTATATACAGCTATATTGACTCAACACGTGTGGAATATATTCTCGAAATTCTATTTCAAAATCATGATGGCAACGACGCACATAAATTAATTGAAAGGGCGCTTGCATCATTGTACATAGAAAGATCACATTCCTCGAGTTCTTATTTGCATAATTCTTTTATTGTTGTAGCCCATTCTCGGTATAATGTGTATAAACACAGAGTTCGAAAGTGTTATTGCTCAGTGCAACTTATTTCTATGGTTAATGTTTCTAGACGGTACCGGCGTTGCAATGTTTGTTCGAATAATGTTTAAATGAAATTCCATAGTGCATCAGTCGAATCTATACTGTCTTAAAATCAATATTAATGACCCATTCAGAGTTCGAATTATGATCTGCAAAAGCAGCTGGTAAATGTAATGTAAAACTTGGTTGAGATCAGAGTTCAGAGTATAGTTTCAGATAGTTCTGTATGTTTCTTATAAAACCCATAACAAAAAGTAATTTTTACTTTAATTATGAAGCAGGTCTTCAAATAAATATGTTTGTTACATACTTAAGAAACTGATATGGTATACGATAAAATAAAAATGGCTGGAATAGCTAATCACAAGTTTTACCATCATGCAAAATATCTTAAGAATATATTAACATGAGATAACGAACTATTTATTACGCCATATCACTAAAAATTTAAACCATTAAAACTGATTTGGATTTTAATAATGTTCTATCTCACAGTTAATTTTTGACATGGTAATTTCTATTGATCTATGTAACATGCTATGGTAAGCTGCCAACCGTATATTAATTTACTATTGTCATATAAATCATTGAATTTCGAATCATTGAATCAGACTTAAGGTTGCGGCGTATTATCATGCACGTATAGTTTCCGGCACGTAGCCTTTCTAGTCCAGCAATCGGACTGCCCGATCACATTTTCATACATAGAACGTTTCAGTTTGTTTCAGTGAAGATATGATCTCGCTTTTCGCGACAAAAATTATGTGCAATTGCTCTTCTACTTAACGATTAAGAAAGAAAAACTATAGTGAAAAGAAGGTTTGAAGTGCATCCAATGCTAAGAGAAATATTATTATTATTTTGTCATAAATGACAAAATAGCCTCAAAAATTATTTTTTTAAATATTTTGTATCAAAATCAAACAAATACCTAAATAAACAACGACAAAAAAACGACGAACTTCTAACTCTCATTGTCCGTACCAACAGGTTTCGATTAGTTCCGTAGCCGTCGGCATCCTTAAAATATTGTATTCGAATATACTGAAAGAAAACGTTAGGTGTCTGATACGATACGTTCCGGACAGTGTGAATTGTTCATATTTAAAACCATTTAAATTATATTTTTCGGAAACTAAACGCTACTGGCTGGAAACGCAACGTGCATGATAATATGCCACGACCTTTAAAAACAAACATGAGTCCGTATTTTATACACCTACCATACTGACATAACTATG
The DNA here is from genome assembly GCA_918026665.1 of Diabrotica balteata. Taxonomy (NCBI): domain Eukaryota; kingdom Metazoa; phylum Arthropoda; class Insecta; order Coleoptera; family Chrysomelidae; genus Diabrotica; species Diabrotica balteata. Next base: position 61,332,728 of record OU898282.1, read on the forward strand.
CAGAATTCAACATCCTAATATAAACTGGCAGCCCACCATAGCATGTTACATAGAATAATAGAAATTCCGATGTCAAAATACAACTTTGAGATAGAATTAGATGTTATTAAGCAAACAGCAGTAAACAATTTTTACAACGAATAAACAATTAGTAAAATTTTAAATCGAAAACTACATAAGAATTTATGTAGTAGTAGTTAGTATTTCCACCACCAGAGAAAAAACTCAATATCTTTTGCTCGATAACATATACTGCCAAGAAATCGGCAAAAGTAGGCAAACACATAAAAAATAAAGAAGTAACACCAGCTGTTAGAAAAAAAAACAACTTAGGCAAATATATTAACAGCAACAAAGGCCAAAATAAAAAGCACGTGTGTTTACAAACTTAAATATGGCAACTGCCCAAAAACTTACATCGTTCAAATTGGTAAAACTTTTAACAAACGCATAGCAGAACATGAAAGGTCTTTCACTAATGAAAAACAGATTCTGCATACGCACTTCACGTTCTAGATTACAACTATTCTTTAAATCAAGAATTTCAAATTCTTTATAGCATTATGCTATCTTCTTTGAATATATGGAAATTACCAAATTAAAAAATACAGACCTAATTCTTAATGACCAACGTAAGACAAACTGTTTTCCCCTCCTCAAGCTATTTAGTTAAAAATAATAAAGTGTAACACATAACAAAAATGGATCACTTCAGAAAGGCACTCTGCAAAAACAGGTGTAGTAATAAAATATTATATTAAATTTTGTGGATGTTTTGAAAACAAAGTTTATAGTATTTTATTGTTATATAAAATTATGTTTATGCTATTATTACTTACTATAAGGTTAAAACTTATGAAAAAATGTAATAAAACATGCAAATTAGCCAGGTGTTAGAGTCTACACAACTTAGTGGCAGAAGATATAAGTGTACTTAATTATAGAAAAATACCAAAACTTTGTTAAGTACATATACTTATTCTATACCTAAATAAATATGTGGATCTCTTCGGATTAGAACAGATTTTTATTTCTAAAGAGACTAAAAGTGGCACTATTCTTTCTTCGATTATCATATTTGGTTTTCAGTATAGCTTCGATTATCATATTTAGTTTTCAGTAAATAGTACATGAAAGACTATGCAAAAAATAGATGAAGATATAGATGACACCCAGTTTGGATTCAGAGGAGGACTAGGAACGAGAAAGGCCCTGTTCGCTTTAAACTTTCTCGAGCAAAGACGACTAGATAGATAGTCGAGATATACGGATTATTGTCAATCTGTACTGGAATCAAAAAGCAAAGGTTAGAATCGAAAATGTCGATACAGAAACAATAGAAATCAAAAGAGGTGTTAGACAGGGTTGCGTGCTGTCCCCATTATTATTCAATCTGTACAGTGAAGCTATTTTTAAGGAAGCAATATTAGAGGAACCACAGGGTATATCAATAAACGAAAAAATCCTTAACAACATAAGATTCGCAGACGACACCGCTGTTTTTGCATACAGTCTAGAAGCATTGCAACGCTTAGTAAATAGATTGCATCAAGTTAGTATCAAATATGGACTACAAATGAACGTTAAGAAAATCAAGGTCATAATTATTTCCAAGCAACATACAGTAGGAAGGCTAGGTATCAATGGAAAACAAGTAGAAAGAGTAAATAACTACAAATCTCAGGGAAATGGGTAAATAAAAACAATGACCAAGGTAGAGAAATAAGGACACACATTGATATTGCAAGACAAGCATTTATAAAAATGAAAACAATGTTTGTCAATCGAGACCTTCCTCTGGATCTGAGGATAAGAGCCTTAAGATGCTACGTGTTCTCGTCTTTGTTGTATGGAATGAGAGCTGGACACTAAAAGTGGATAATATAAAGAAGTTGGAATCATTTGAGATGTGGTGCTATAGAAGGACTTTGAAAATACCACAACGAGTTACACATGCAGAAGTGTTAAGAAGGCTACAAAAGGATTGCGAGGTCATAAAGCACATCAGAAGGAGAAAGCTGGAATATTTAGGCCACATTACCAGAGGTGCGAAATATTAGATATTAAGGCTCATAATGCAAGGTAAAATCAAGGGTAAAAGATCCATAGGAAGACGAAGAATTTCCTGGCTGAGAAACCTAAACGAGTGGTATAGTTGCAGCTCAGTAGATCTTTTCAGAGCAGCCGCCAATAAGGTACGGATAGCTGTGATGATAGCCAACCTCCGATAGGAGAAGGAACTACAAGAAGAAGAAGTTTTCAGTAATTATGGGATTATGATTGGACCATGGAATGTAAGAGGGACTTTTAAATTAGCAACACTAAAAACTTAACAGGCACCTTGGACCAAATAAAACAGATCTTGCATCCATTCAGGAGACCAAAAAAAAGAATTTCTAATAACAAATAGGAAATTTTAACAGTGGAGACAATGAACGATAATTTTTGGTTCGATTTCTTATTTCGAAACAAATTTCTTATCCGGTGATACATTTTAAAGCAGTTATAATTTTTTGTAAAATACGAATAAGGGCAATACATGAAAATAAATAAAAAAATTACATTTATAAAAATACCTACATGCACCAAAAGAAGGAAGGCTAAAGATATTAAAGATAACTATTATGAACATTAGAGTTGAGTTGACTGGTCTAAAATGCGTCCTATGATACAAAAATTATTATAGGAGAGTTTAATGCAAAAACTGCTAAGTAAGAAAAAAAAGGCAAAACAGTCAAAAAGAATAAACATAATGAAAGTAACTTTAATAACAGAAGAGTTATCGAACTGACTTTCAAACATAATATGCGAATTATGAGTCCTTAATCTGATCACAAAAAAATTCATAAATTTACTTGTATGTCACCAAATGGGCAGACAAGTATGTAAACAGACCATGTGCTAATACGCAAAGCTATAGGGGAGCGGACGTCAGGAAAGATCACTTCTTGGTTAAAGTTAAAATGGAACAAGAAACATCAACAACTAAAAAAAGTAAAATAATATAAAGAATTAAAATATTAAGGAAAAATTTAGAGAGTAGGTAGAAGAAAAACTTCTACAATGAAACCTACAATGAAATTAAAACTTCTGGTGTAATTGGTATATTCGTAGAATTACTAAAATAATGAAAATATCCAAAAGAATTACAATTTTCAAAACGCTTTTAGGCTTATCAGACAATTATCAGTGCAACGTGACCGTATGTGTCTTACTTTAATTTCATGAACAAAAAGGCTATTGTTGACTGTTAACTAACTTATACAATACAATTTAAAAACATGTGGTATGATTACAGTACTTATAAAGATTTAGATTAAGATTAAGATTTAACCAAAAGTTCAGACACAATGACGTAAACATGAAAGTCAAGAGAAAAATTCACAATGCGATAAAAATACTAATAATAACATACACAAGCAAAAACTGGAAAATTCGAAAAATCTCAGTAATCAAAAATCAACGCAATCGAAATGAAACATTTGAGAAAAATGTACGGAAAACAAAATGAAACGGGGAAAAAAATGAAGATATCAGACAAATAACAAAACAGAAATACTATTACAGAGTATATTAAACAGAAGCAAATTCTCTGGTTAAGATATATTAATAGATTAAAACCAAAAAGAATCAGAAGACAAAATATAAGTATTTGTAAATAGACAGAAAGTAAATCAAAGAAATTAAGACACGTATAGAAATGGCACGTGCATCATTCGTTAAACTTAAAAAGTTTCTTTGTTGTCGGGATATAAGGTTAGGATTATGCCTAAGGATGATTCAGTGTTACTTAGTTACTACTCTTCTTTATGGGTTGAAAGCATATAAATTAAAACAAGTGCATCTTAATGAGTTAAGCACATTTGGGTTTTCCGGTTAGAGAAGAATCCTACGAATATCATGGGCTCAAAGTATGTCAAACGCAGAAGTTACTGGAAGAATAGGAAATGAAGCCTAAATAATATTGCATATAATAACTTATTATGCTAGGCAAAATTCGAGAAAAGTGGAACGTGGAAAGACGAAGAAAATCGTAGCTTAAGAGCTTGACGAAATAGTTTTGATGCAGTAGTGCAGAACTATTTAAAGCGGCAGTCAACAAAACAGGGTCCGTATAGCCATGATGATTTACAACCTTCGTTAGAAGATGGAACGTGAAGAAAATTAAAAAGCTCAAAGCGATATGAAGTCACCTGGTAATTTGTACCTGGACTGTAATTTATATCTTTTTTCTTGTTATAGTATGTGAGCTTTTTTGCACTTGATTTTCACATACTATATTTTGTTTATCAATTTAAAACGTTTACAGGCCTAAGTATTAACGGCATTTTTACTAGTTTTAGGTAAAAAACCAATTAATAAATTCAAAATGACCTGCATTTAGTACCCTACTTAAAAATCATTTTAATGCACTGATGTAATTATTTTCCTAATTTCTGTTTTACACCAACTTCAAAGAAGTTGAAGAAGAAAAAGAAGTAGAAGAGGAAGAAGAAGAAGAAGAAGAAGAAAGAATTTCAAAAGGTTCTAAATATTATACACTCACTTCCGAAATTTCAAAAACTGGTTTAAATTGACTAAAGAGAGAATATAAATGTCAAGTTTAGTCTTGCGTAACTCTTCTTCATATATCATAAAGTTATCCTGAAATAATTTTACCCGCGTATATGTAACATGATTGTTACTAATTTTTAGTTAAAATCAAAACATTTAAATCTAATGATCACTTATAAATTTAAATAAGTAAGTATAAAAGATGAGTAAAGGCCGCTCAATATATTAGCAAAGAAATGAAATATTATTTTTAATTATTCGTAAATTTATATGCTCCGATTTGTAGTTTAGCATAGAAATGAGACATACGCCCCGATTTCAATTTACAATGTGCTTTATCGATGCTAAGCTGCAATTTTATTTACATAATTATAGCTCTGTGACCTCTCAGTTCCTCATGTAGGTAGTACTTACTATTGATACAGGGTTATTACGGCATGATAAAAAATTTATTGTTAAGTCATAATTCTAAGAAGCATTAATATTTGTAGTAATTACGAATATCCTGTGTGAAAGAGTGGAAAATAAAAACCATCTACACCTACTTATGTGAATGAGATAAAATAATAAAAATAATAAAAATTTTAAAATTTAAAGCTTGCAAAAGTTAAGCAATCTTCCATTCTAATAACTTTCAAGACTTGAAACGATTCAAGATAAGAATTTGAAAGATGGTTTCTATTAGACACATTTATTATCAACAATAAACTGGAAATTATAAAATAATGCCTTTTATTGAAAAAGATCTTTATAGACCGTCGGATTTTAACCCAAGGTTCAACTACAACTTTATTCCTTATGCCTTTTTTGTACTGAAAATGTCATATAAGATATGCAAAAAACAAGTTTCCTGTTGAACTAGGATGCTTTTTGTGAAAAGAAAATTTACTTAATTATCAGCAACTTTTCAAAGATAAAAGGTCAATTTATTGGATTTTGCAGAATACTTTTGCAATCAAATAAAAAAAAAATAGAATTTTTTAAAATCTTGAACAACAAAAACTAGACCATATGGAAGTTTGCCACTATTTTCACTCATAAAAAAAGCACTTCACTGATCAGACGTACTTTATGGAATTGAAATCGGATTATTTGAGCGGCCTCAGGAATCTTTTTGGATTATAAATAATTTTTTGGTTTAAGGTATAAAAAATAGTTACTCGAATTAGACCGACGTTATTCGAATAGAGACAACTAAAAACGCATTAACAAATCCCAAAGAAGCTTTAGTTTTGTTATAAATAAATAATTTTATTTATACTCTACTCGTCAGAGACGAACATGCAACTGAACTACTAAAAATCATACCAACAGGCTAAACTTTACTGATAATATACGAAGAATGTTGCGTTTCGATTTAATTTGAGTCTCTTACCACTCCCTGACACGTGTTTCTGGGTCTACCCGTCATCAGAAGGAGTTTGTAAGAAGACTCAAACCAAATCAAAACGCACCGATTACTCTGGCAATTACATGAAAATAACTACCAGAGTATGCAACTAGAGACCTCTAGTGAGGCAAGATGAAGATACGTCGATAGCAATTAAAGTAAACTGTGTACCCAAGCTTAAACAAGCCATTCAGAGCGGTACTGAGAATAAAATATTCCACTATGTACCAACAATTTACCCATATAAATTACCATCAATTTTTGTACTCATTGCGTCGAGTAGGGACGATAAATATACGAAGAATGTTGCGTTTCGATTTAATTTGAGTCTCTTACCACTCCCTGACACGTGTTTCTGGGTCTACCCGTCATCACTTCATTTACTGATAATGTTAATTTTGCGACCTAAAAAAATATGCAAAAAGGTTTACTACACCCATCCTCTGGTTTTTTCCTAAAATCACCACCATCACAGGATGAGAAAACGAAGAAAATTGAGTTAATAAGAATCTGTACTACGTTGAAAAAATATTTTAGATAAAAAATGTAGCTACGATAATTTTAAACACAAATGTATATATACATAAATGCTCTCCATGTATAAAATAAATCATTCTTTTCAAATGACGCTTAAAGCGACAGGCAATATTAAATGTCAGCTACTCGCTCGAAATCAATTTGAAATAAAATTTGTATCAATTTGACGGTAAAACTTCGATATATTTTGATCAAAAATCAAAAATCGTTTTTATGGTTCAGCTTTTTTATGTAATTTTTGCAGTTTGCATCAATTAAAGCCAGTTTCTATCAAAGTGTTAAATGGTTAAATATTGCGCGATTTTTGCCATTTTTTACGATTCTGATCAGATCATTGAAATTGATTACTTTTCCATTAACCTGTCACTATGGTTTGTTCTATTAAAAAAAATTGTTTATAACTTTAAAACATTTCTGAGGTTGCCCAAATAATCCGATTCCAATTCCATAGAACAACTTCATGCACGTTAGACAGCTAAAGGGCTTTAAGTTAAAAAATTTGGAAACTTCTATATGGGCTAGTTTTTGTTGTCTAAGATTTAAAAGAATTTCAATTTTTTTTTAACTAGCTTTCATAATTATTATGGGAAATTTATTAAATCAATTTTAATGAAATTTGGTGGGTGTTTTATTATGTTATAAAGATTTACTAGACGAATTATGAAGGTCCGAAGTGCAACTAAAATAGGTATATGAAAAACTTTAATAAAACCTGGCTTCTTTCATTTTCTTCTTATGTGTTTATTGCTATTTTGCGACAAAGTTAATAAATTAAATATTTTTACCCATCTTTTCTTAAAGAAAATTCAATTGTCATAATTTTATTTTATTACTTCTTTGCTAGAAAATAATTTTTTTACACAAGTTATAAGCAATGAAAGTAGACAAAATCGACGTTTTTAGTAATTTTTAAATATTTTAATTTTTTAATAATGTCTTCGACGTCTTTAAGAGGGGTAATAGGTTAATTATTATTAGGGCAGCTATCACACAACTTTTTCTGCAAAAATCCAAAACAACCTCTTACATCCACCTTAAAACAGATCCGTAATGGTCTATTATGAATGTTGATAGTGTTAATACAGCAGAGTATATTTCAATGTAGCGCTTCTGACGTTAACCGTATCAATTACATCAATTGTTGCTTGTAATATTTTTTTCTAATTATTATATATTTCTTTAAGATTAACTTTAAAAAACTTTTTGCAATTACGGCAGCTATGCCACTAGCAGTAACCAAAAATATCCCTTTTGCACCTTGCCGACGCGAATGAGACGTCCCGATATAGTCCTTTATGAGAATGAAACGGTACTTTAGATTGTGTATCTTTATAGACCTAAGTCTTCGATATCTTTTAGATTTTTTATTTCTTAAAAGAAGTATCGAAACATTCATATTACTTGATGGCTGCTTTATTAAAAATTTGAGAGCAATCGTCATTTTTTGAAAACAAAGAACATTTAATCTCCTTTTTTATAGCACTGGAAAGAGAGTAATGAAATTTGTTAAACTTCTTAGAAATATCTTTAGTTCAAAGAGAAACTTTCCCTCAATATGATACAGTTATTTGCCTTTTTGCTTTCCTTTATAAAAAAATACCGTTATGTTTATATGTTTCCTTCGAAAATGAAAATAAGTGGGTTCTTCTTAAGAGGGAGTTCTTTATGTGGGGATGATCCTGTTATAGGGGATAGTTTGTCCAATTTGAGAAAAAGAGGATGACTTCATTTGGTAGTTCAAGAGATTAGACTGACTTTCGGTTGCGTCGTCTTGGAGTTTGGACGTATTTATTTATCTGGGAATTTATCTATAAGTGTATATATACGCTTCTATCTCAAGTAGTTTGATCTAACACTTAAGTAGATCAAATATACATTATAAATTAACTTCAGAGTTTGATACTAAAGTTGAGTACAGCGAATAAGAGGCAACATCATCTAAAGATACTCTAAGTGGTCTTAGTAGTAATATTAACTCCAATTATATCCAAAGTAGAGTAATCTACGTTCTACATTTTAGACAACATTTTCCTGATCGGTGGTTAAAGTTAAATACCGATGCAATCAATTACTCTAAGGAATCACGATTTCATTAATTGCACTTTTCAGAACTTTCATTAACTTTTATATCTTGTCAATAACAAATACTAATTACAAACATTCATTATTTAAATATAAGCTGTGCAAGTATCGTTTGTGAACCAGGTGCGGGTTGGTCCTCATCCTCTTTGGTAGAACCAATTTTTATGATCTTGTCTCTGTACTTGTACAACTTTATTGTAAATTAATTTAGTATTATTTTATACTTGCTATAAATTAGTACTTTTAAAGCCAATTATTTCGAGATAAGCCTAAAACTGCAAGGAGATATATTTATGTGATCTACTCTTTTGGAAATCTCTTAAAACATCAACTTCTCCTTAATGTTATGTTTAATTTTTGTGTGCATCTATCTATGTCTATTATATTGAGAGATTTTGCATTTGTTTACATGTCACGGTATATTTATTTGTATTTCTTGTTTTTGAAATTCACTTGTCTGGTGATTCAGTTATTAAATATATTTTGTTTTGTTTACCTACTAAATTTTATTTATCGACTCCTAATAAGTTTCCCGAATAAGAATATTTGCTAATAAAAACTATTACGATATCTCTGACCAGGACAAAGATTAGGCTGTATATGTTTGTAGGCAAGTAGGTGGATAAATTCCACCGTACTTATTATTTGTTATTTGTTTATTTAGTGTGTTGACGACATTTATTTAATAATTAACTGTTAATAGCTTTTTTATTATTTGGTCCCGGAACCTAATTATCTCTCCTTATCTCTTTTCGTTTCTTAATTTTACCCTTGTAACCCTAAAAAGTTCAGTGGCACCCTTTTCCTATCTTCTCTTATATCTGGTAATCTTAAGTCTCTAGTGTTATCTATTTCTCTGTCTTTTTTAATCTATCTTATCTTATCTTATCTTATTTTTATTATTTCTTCTGTTGGATCCATTCCCGTTTCCAAAAGCTAGTTTAGAACTCCCGACTCACTCTACACTAACCATCTACCTGCCGTTCGCAGTGCCTCGATTGGTGACCTTTCTAGCACCATCCAAAAAATTTTTCGAGGTTAAAATGATGTAAGAATCTGCAAACTACTTAACACTTCCAATAAAATTAAAACATATAACACCTCGATTGTTAATTATATACTTGATATTTGATGTTTATATTGTTTATATTACTTGTGTAACGATAGAATCAATCACGAGTCACCAATCATATTTATTTTCAATAATGTTTATAATAAATAATAAATTCAAGAGTTTAATAAAAACAATTATTATTAAAACTGTTTTAAAGCTGTTTTCTTGTGACATTTTAATGCAACTACTATTATTTTTTAGGAATAAGCCATACGTTTAAAATAAGTTTATTTTTGACGTTTCGATTTCTACTTCGAAAATCGTTCTCAAAATACGAAAAAATAATAAATTAATACTAATAATTTGTATCTTTGAGTAATGATACGAATATCAAATATGCGAATAAATTTTCGCATTCTTATTAATTTAAAAAAGGTTTAAAATTATAAATTAAGGTCGTAGGTTGTGAAAGGTTGTAAAACATTAGCTTTGAACAAAAATTTTAATATAATCACTCTATATTATATTATAATATCCACCTATTAAATTATAATGTTTCATATCACAGTACATTTGATATGTTTACTTAATTATTAAATTTTTATTAAATCTTAGTTTTAATAAGTCTAATTAAATCTGCACCATATAATATTTAGTTTTACGAAAAAAGTTTTTTTATATAAAGATTTAAAATTGATAAAATTATCAAATATTAATTTTTTTTCAGTCATATACGCATTTTATCAAAAAATATGATTTTGTGGTGCAAACTTAAATGGACCATATAAACTTTTTTGTTTTTAAATTTATGAAGTTCTGAATAATCTGAAACCCAGAATTTTAATTTTTTAGTCACATACGCGGTTTGTCCAACAATATGACGTTATATGGAAATTATTTCCTATACAGTGCCGACTTAATGGACATGGGTTCATAAGGCGCTTATAAATTATATCTAAAGGGGTTAAATGCAGCAGCCAATTTTTGATTAAATTATTATCGACGGAGGTTAAAAACAAAACAAAATTTTAATATTAACGCAACTTATAAACTAAAAAGGATTATATATTCAAGATATATCCAAATTGTTTTGTCAATTATATATCAAATTATATCGATAATTTAAATGGTACATTGTCCTTACAGTTATGAGTCTTATTCCATATTTGTCCAACAAGTACGTTAATTGGAAATACTTATTTTATTGGTATTGACAAATTTCTTTTGAGTCAATTATATTTACCGTACCGTTAAGTATGTGAATTGCCAGAAAGAAGAACTTCGAACTCTAGTTTTTGTTACCAGTAAAAATACACTGTAAATATTTAGATTCATCTAAATTTTATATAAATATAAATTAAAAATATGATATCTAATAATTTGTTTTTACAATTAGATAGATACACCTAATAGCAGATCAGAAAATTTAACAATCATTTGTATTTCATATAACTACAGCAAACACGGAATTAACAAACAGCTCGTGGCACTTGGAGAGCGCCGACAAATGTGAATACTCCTTATTCCGCGTTCTTACAGTGGAATTAATGAAATTGTATGTGTACTTATTACTGAATTGTTAATATTTTTTAATATAACACCACACATTTAGGATCTGTAAAATTTTTAAAATCTTATTTTTTTCTTTCAAATTTTTTTTATTGATTTTAGTGATTTTTGAAATTTGTTAAATATACTGTTACGATAAATAATGACTCATATCTAAACTGTAAAGATCTTTTTTATTTAACTTTTTATTTAAAAAACATTTTTTAGTCTGAATATAATGTATTGAGTTTGAAATATTGTAACGCGGAAATGTAGTATATAAATTAGAATCGGTAAATACTTTATATAAATTAATAAAGTCTTTAATAAACTTGTAAGAGTTGTAAAAGTGTAGAAGTGAACTCAGTTCAATACTATGGAATTTATTAATTGGTTTAGTGACGCCAATCCAAATAAGTTTATAACTGTATGTGGAAAAAATTTTTGCCATGCTCCTCACAATTTCATGTATTTTTTCACCCTTTAAACCTTCCTTCGACTATTATTTAAAAATTTAAATTATTTCAGTTGTTCTCTGGTTGTTATAAAAAAATTATAAAAAAATTATAAAAAAAAAATAAAATGAAATTTTATTTTTACATTAACTGTAAAATACACGCTAAAATATTTTTCCGACTCGTGTAAAAATGTATGCCGAGCAAAATAAAGTATTCACTTCTAAAAAATAAAGCTAAAACGGAAGGTCCGATAACTCAGTAGAATATCTGACCATCAGGTAGAAGACCGGGGATCGAGCCCCAGCGCCGACGAAAACATATAGATATTTTTAGAATATCTACTGGCTCCGGTACACTCAGTCTGAATAAGGTAAGTAGTTTGGGTAAAACGCAATAATAAGCATGTTAGATGGTTAAAACATACCACTGGCCCTACTATCTTCCTTGTATACCGCAAGCCTACCTTGTATACCGTAAAAGAGATAGCAGACTACGCTGTTATAACCTTAACCCACACTAGCAACATAAAGGAACATGTAGATTTATTATTTAAAGCCTAAATCAAGATAAATTTGGACTCTAGATGTATTATTTGGAATCTATTGAACTAATTTTATTTTTGCAGTGTTGAATAACATTTAATTTTATTTTTAGTCAGTTAATAAATGTCATGTTATTTAACGAAACTTAATCGTAAATTAATTAGGACTTTTCATGATGATTCTTGTTTTAGTATGAGAGACCAACTCCTATTATACTGAACTTTCTGCCTCGGCAGACTGTACTGTTTGTGGGGGACCAGACGCTCCAGCCCACATTTTTAACTGCCAGATATGGGCAAATGAGAGGGGAGATATTTAGAGAGGCAAATAGGTTTCGCTGAATGAAAGAAACATGGTAAACATAATGTTGAGAGGAAAGAAATAATGGAGAGAAGCACACTGCCTAATTTCTGGAGTAATGAAGAAGAAGGAGCAGAAGGAATTCTTCTTCTTTACCGTCTTCTTTCGACGGTTGGAGATCTAAAGGGCAATTATAGCTTTGGATATTGCTGTACAGAAGATTTTTGTAGATAAGCGGTCAAACCATCTCCTCACGTATTTCAGTCACGAGTTCTGGCGCCTTCCAACTGATCTTTTGCCCTAAACTTTACCTTTCAATATGATTTAGAGTAAATCATATCTTTCACCCCTCAACAGATGACCCAAGTCTAGTATTTTCCACTCTTTGATTATGTTAAGTAATTCTTTATGTTTATTAATGCGCCTAAGTACCTTACCATTGCTAAGTTTTTGTATCCATGGAATTTTCAGTACCCGTCTGTTTATATACATTTCAAAGGCATCTATTCTTGTTTCTGTTTCAGAGTCCATGGTTCAACTTTCAGAGCCATACAGCAAAACAAAGCAAACCTAACATCTGATCGTTCCAATTCTGAGCTCTGGATTAAGATCTGATGTGGTAAAAAATGTATTCATGTTCATGAGTGTTTTCCTTACTTGTTTGGTTCTTGATAGTTTTTCTTTTTTTGGATTACACTTGCTGTTGATATTTGCTTCCAAATATTTGATGGAAGTTATTTGTTCTATTATTTGTGCCTTAGCATACAAATGTAAGTCTGTTTTTATCTTTGAAAATACTAGAATTTTAGTTTTGGAAACGTTTAATGTAGGTTTAGATGTAAACCAAACATTTAGCTATGACCAACTACCTCATTTTGCAGTTCTTGTGCGTTGCTTGCTATTAAGACGGTATCATCAGCGTACCTGATGATGTCTATGCTAGTTTAGTTAATTTTGATTCCATCTTGAACCTCGTTTTATGCTTTTCTGCATATAGATTCCGAATACAGATTATCTAATAGTGGGGATAGGACGCAACCGTGTTGCACTCTGCGTCAGATTCGTATATCTGTGAATGTTGTGTGCTCAATTTCAATTGTTGCCGTTTGGTATCAATATAGTTCTGAGAGCAGAAAAACAAATGAAGAAATTAAACAAGGGATCTGAAATTTATGGTTATTATTATTTATAAGTTTATGGCACCACGGAAATATTTTCTGATTCACGGTGATAGGTATAGTTATTTGTAAGTTTTTAGTTTTTTATTTTAGCTATTCATTCAGTGGCAAGACCACTACTCTGGAATGATGATTAAAGTGTTAGCCAGAACACGGGTAATCAAGTATTATCTTATGGTCTTCTGGCCTAATATTCTACTCGGCCGAAAGATGGTCTTGATCCGTGACGTTAGATGTCTAAAAAAGATTTTCCTCACCGTTGCCAGCCAGAATTCAATGGAGACTTTCTTAGGTTCTTACTGGAATCTGGCAATGTGGCAGTTAGAAATAAAAGATTATTTTTCGATAGGAAGGGGTTAAAAGTTAAATCTTGTGTTTATTTCGATCCCACACACTTAATTTAAGTAATATTAAATATACATTATTTTACATCTACACAATAACAACGATGTCTTTATTTTACAGTGTAGAATCGATAGCTTTTATGCTTTTAGTTTACAGCAATTACTTGTTATTTATTACCAATAATTGCGATCTACACATCCAAGAAATTCCGTTGTTGTATCTCGCAATTGCCTAAGCGGTAAAGTGTGTAATAATTTCATTACATATGTGTTTATAAAACACAAAATTGTATATTATTATTAGGCTATAAGCTGCAGCTAATAACAAACTTAAGGCTACTGATGAGCTTCAATGGCCAATTATGTAGATGTGGATACTTTATTTTGTCAATTAGATCAATCATAAAAACGATATAATAAAACAAATGGTAGAGAATAAGGAAAATGCTTATTTATTATGCGTAATTATGAGATGAAAGTTTCTTACAGATTATCTGAATTATTAAAATTAAAATTTGTAAGAAAAATACTTAGTATCACAGATATTACTTTGTAATTCAGTTACTTTAACAATTTACAATATCGTTACTTTTTGAATGATACTATGTTAATATTATAAATAAATGTTTTCTTTACGAGTATAAATATTTTTTAGGTCTTTCAATGGGATACCTGTAATAGAATGTTAGGAATTAGTAATATGGTATCCCTTATAAAGTATGTGTCTACTAGTGGCGGAATGTGCATAAAAATAGACTAACTGACAGGGCAATGCATTTGGTATAAGTACTATAAGTAAGCTCATTGTGGGGTAACATTGCACTATGGTTGCATTGGTAGTGTGTTGCTAAAATTATACTGGATATTTTATGATGGTGATAAAAAGGTCACTTAGTTATCAAATGTCCAAAAATATTTTTGGGTGGTATTATTGAACTTTCTTCAACATACAAATTATACGAATTTTCATCTGATTTTAATCTGATTTTAAGATTTAACGTAACATCTCTATTAATTAGAATTTTCTTTAATTTATAGAAGTCTGGCTTTTTCAATGCGTATTCTTATTTCTTTATTTATATCTCGGTTATCGTTAACGTTTTAGCCCAAATAGCTAATGTTGTGGACTCTTTCTAACTCTATTCCATACGCTCTGATGTTCGTTGCTTGTAACTCCGTTTTGCTGACAATCATAAGTTATGTCTTAGAAGTATTAAGTTTTAGTCCATATTCATCACATGATTTGGTTACGCTGTTTATACATCGTTGCAGGTCTTCATCATTGAAGGCAATAAGTACCGTGTCATCTGCATATCTGAGATTGTTGACAATAATTGTTGTGTCCAGTTGTCCAATTGTGTAGTGTCCAATTCGTATGTTTGCACATATTTGCCAATACAAATTTTTGATAATACGGAGGTCTCGGTCATTAATTCTCACCTCTGGCAAGACACCTATAAATTTGTCATGGTTACTCAGTCAAATGCCTTTTCTAAGTCGATAAAACACACATATACCGATTGTTCGATATTCCTACATCTTTGAACCATGACCTGCAAACTGAAGAGTGCTTCTCTGGATTCAAGTTTGTTTCTGAAACCAAATTGTGTTTCACTTAGTTGTACTTCTATTTTGTTGTAAATTCTCGAGTACAGTATTCTTAGAAAAATTTTCAGTACATAACTCATCAGACTAATAGTGAGATGATCGATACACTATTTGGCATTTATTTTTTTCGGTATTATTACAAATGTTAGAAGTAGCTAGTTTGTTGGTATATGTCATGTTCGTATATTTTATTTAAGAGGCTTAGAATAGAATGTTTACCCTTATCATCGAGTAGTTTAATTATTTCGCTTGGAATTTAATCTGGACCAGTTGCTTTCCTATTCTTTGATATCTTTATAGCTCTTTCTATTTCATCGAGTAATATGTTTGGATCAGTCTAGATATTTTTTGGCTGCAATTTAAATTTCGATTTAAATTTCGAAAAATCGATCTTGTTAACACTGCCTGGAATAATGGCGGGGTGGATAGAGTAGCTCTGCGGTAACCACAGCCGGCCCTAAGCCCGGATAAAATGTAAAGGGTGGTTGGCAACCTACCAATCGTAAAAACAAATACTGCTCAAAGAAACAATGTAAGCCTCGGAACCGGATTGATGCTATGAAGACGACTGCGGCAAGTAGTAAGGATGAGCGAAAAATATCCAACACCCAGATGAGAATTACTACTTGGAATATCAGATCACGCAACTAAAGAGACCGAGATATAACCCAAATGCTGAAAGAGGAAAGAAGTATACATTTGTGCTCTACATGAAACCAAAAAGAAAGGAAAATGTCAAACAAAATTAGGTTAATACATACTAATTTACAGTGAAGTAGCAAAAAATCATGGCCAAAGAAGGTATAGCCTTGCTAATATACCAAAGGTACCAAAATCACATCAAAGAGTGTCAATATATATCAGAAAGAATAGTAACAACAAAGATAAGAATGGAAAGAGAAGACCTGAAAATCATCGGAGTATACAGCCCAGAAAATAATAAGCCTCAAACAACAAACGAAGCATTTTACAACCAATTACAACAAGTAGTAGGTCAAGTTAGAGGAAATATGATAATGTTGATAATGAGGAGATTTTAACACTCGAATAGACAACCAAGTAATACCCGGCGTCAAACAAAAACACAACGAGAATGTTAAAAATAAAAATGGAAAACTAATGATCAACTTATACACGAATAAGGAACTAAGAATAAACAACACATTTTTTGATAACAAAGACCAACTCATTTAATAACACCCGTGGACAAAGATCTATGATAGATTATATTATAACCAACAGAGATATACATCCATCAAAAATAATCGACGTAAGATGCCTTAACTCAGCACACATAGGTAGCAACCATAGCCCATTATTATGTAAAATAAGAGCAATCCTGAAATACTTCCTAGCCAAGAGAGCGGCTTTGACACAAACAAAAATTAAAGTCGAAGTACTAAATATGGAATAGACGGAATACTTATACAGGAGAAAAATTTTAGAGAAGATCGCAGAGAATAAAATATTAGAAAACGATAACATCAAGGAAAGCTGGGAAAAAATCTAAAATATTATAATTAAAGCAGCAACAGAATCACTTGAAGAGAGGAAAGTAACGAACACTAACATATCAAAAAAAAAACACCATGGTTTTGAGAGAAAGTGAAGACAAAACGTAAAGAAAATAAGAAAACATTTTTACATTACAGACCACAACAAACACAACAGGCATACAACCACTATAAACGAATCAGAAATGAAACGAATACTTTAGTTAGACAAATAAAAAAGGAACATGGCAGACTTTCTTTTTGATCAAGAAAGCCAATGTTTGCTAAAGGGTAACGATGATGAACCACCAACACCAAAGGTGACGACGAACAAAAAAAAATATTGAGGAGGAAGAGGTAAAGAAGGCATTAAGGAGATTAACAAATAAAAATGAACAGGAGAGGACAGAATACCGAACGAACTCCTAAAGAACGGAGTACCAGATCTGACCAAACACCTATTAAAACTAATTCAGAAAATAATAAAACAAAACAGAATTCCTCAAGAATGGAGATCAAGCATACTTGTATACCTAATACCTAATACCTCTTGTAACGAGTCTGTCACTTCATCATTTTTAAATAAAATTTTTTTTACCATTTGACTACCAGATATTGCATTTTTACAGTTATTCCTTGCTTACTATTTGGTTACATAAGTTAAAATTATTATGTCTTTTGATTCTTATTACTAGGTACACTTATCTGTGTATACTTTATACTGGTATGGAACTATATTAAATGCTACTAGTTATTATATATTTTGGTTGTTAATTTGATTATAATCTTTTGTTCATTTGGTTTGCCATGTTGAAAAGAATGTTGCGTTTTTTTTTGTGTATAGATTTAATCACTTTATAGGTCATAGTCATACTTTATTTTAATTAATATTCTGACGTACTATATGGGATGATTCCAAAATCAGTGACTAGGAACTATTTATATACTTACTTTGTAGGTTTTTCTTATATGCTTTTATGTCATATGGACTATTCTGCCTATGCATACTTGATTGAATACGTGGGTTCGAAGTTGTTAAATTAGAGGCCTCAGTTGTTCGATGAGTTTCGGAATTCACCATTTTCATGACAGGTTATGTAGATGACTGGGAAGTAATATGTTTCGTTCATAATTATCGAACCATCTTCAATTTGAATTCTAATTTGAACATTTTAGTTGGAATCTCGAGTCTTTTCAGACTATGTTCAATTATAATTACAAAAGATTTCCTTTAGCTGATTTCTTAGTCTCACTTATGTCAAGATTCTTGACATTGCTACCTCTATGGTTAGCATAGTTAGATTGCTCTTTTGAAATTATTAGTAATTTATACTTTAGTCAACAAACGACCATTTACAGTTACATTCACTTCTTTCCTTAGACATTCACTTATTGAGTTTGGATTTAGAACTAGAACATATCTTGTTCTTTCTTAGTAATGTCAGAACGAATCAGTAATTTGCAGTTTCTACTGAAATTGGCCTGTTCATTCTTGATGTATTGTTGTTGGTTACTTACTTATTTATTATTTGCTTGATTACTTACTTATTCAACTATTACTTTTCAGATATTTTGAGTAGTTACTGTTGGCCTACTAACTGCCATGTAGCTAACTTATGTCTGATATTCTTATAAATCTGTTGTAGTTACCTGCTATAGTTTGTGACTATCAGCAAAAGTTAATTTGATTGATGTTGATTTATAGTCGATGATTTATTCTATGAATGTTGTGGCTTAGGATGTGGGTATATGTATTAAGCTATTGCCATGACGAACAGTTCATAGAATGTAACTCACTTACATGTTACTGAGTTACAGTAACACTGTAACTCAGAGGGAAGTCCGTCACTTCAATATCATTTTTAAATAAAATTTTTAAATTCAAATCCTCTTAATGATTTTCTTAATATATTGTCATGATCTTATGATCTTAAAATATTGTCAAACCATGCGAAGGTCACACCATTTACAAAATCATTAAAGCTTTTTGTTCCCAGTAACTTTTTTATCGTATCTTTCCAATCGTATCGTATCTTTCTTGTCTTTTTTCCTACTTTTTATTAAGAGTAAAGATCAACGCTAACACAAATGTTATTTTAGCCTACTTTCAGTCTACGAAGTTTAGTCCAGAATCAAGAATTCATCAGCTTATTTTTGTTGGGAATTATATTAGAAAAGAAATTGAGTTGTTCCCCACTGGGTTTACACCTTTGCCGTCACCCTGAGCTGTTCCATCAAGGGTCCAGACCTCATATAAGCCTTCCCGGATATCTTCAGGGAACCAGTTAGAAAGACAGCCCTAGAGTGTGGAACACAGCTAATTTTATCAAGTTTTGTTTTTTAATTTTAATAACTTTTATACGCTATTTTTGTTTTTCAATTGTAATAATTTTTATTCATTATTTTTTGTTTAACTTTAAATACTACTACTTTGACTAATAATAAAGACCCGTCATTTTTTTTTAATAATTTTAAATAACGTTTAAGGACTAATTGCCAATTACAGGTTGAGTTTTTAAATACTCCCTTTTAACTCAGTTGTACGGTTTTATGTTTATTGATATTTTATTATTATTATATATTTAAGCCTCTGGGCATCTATCCCGCTACGATACTATAGGGCATGCAAATTGGCTGAATCCTCTTTTGAGTGTCAAGTATTCACTCTCCGGCAGATTCTGCTAGCCACCTTTAATTTATTTGTTATCTGTTACATTACTCCAAATACTTTTATTACATTCACATCGTAAACTCCTTTGTCCACACATTTTGTGTTACACTCTCTTTAATAAGGGAGACAAATCGGACCCGAAAAATTACAGAAGAATTAATTTATTAAACAAAACACTAAAATTAAGAACCAAAGTGATAACAAATAAATTGAATAAATTCATAACAATAGCAGAAGAACAACAAGGTTTTAGGTCGGGAAGATCATGCACCGACGCTTTATTTGACGAGTCAAATTAAAAGACGTTATCCACTTTCAGTATGCAAGAGAGATACCCTTAGGAATAATCAAAACGATCGTAAATGTCCGAAATATAACTTGCAGATTTAATATAGCAAGTGACTTCTTTATTTACAATGTATGCGACGGCATTTCGGTAGTTAGTGCCGTCTTCTCCAGAGTAGAATACATCATAGTCATCTATCCTACATTTACCAGTCCCCGGTCACCGCATTTCGCTTATACCAAGAACTGGTATATTGAACGTTATAATCATCTTACGTATGGTATTTTGTATCTTAACGAGATCGTAGATACTTCTCACATTCCATGTGCCTATTGTGATACCTGATTTTATTCTTATTTCTTTTTCATTATCACAGGGATTTGGCTGGATAACGGCCTGGGAAGCCCTGTGTGCTTATCTTTTCCTGTCGGATCTTGGTATCGAAAAGTATTATTTTGAACTCGTAAAAAAATCATACCACGTGAATAGAAATACTGACTTTATTAAAAATTATATTAATATTTCGCTATGAGGGAAAAATATGATTAATTTTTTATATTTATTTGTATTTAGTTGTTTTGTTACTCATATAGCATATATCATAAAAAAGTATTCTTTAAGTAATTATGTAGATCTTCAGAATCAATGCACATAGTGACAGATGATCTATGATAACCATTAATTTGGAGATTTGGCAAGTCTAAATATTTGGAAATGTTTTTGACAGTACCTCGAATTTTGTTTTTTTTTTCTATAAAAACTTTTTTTAAAATTTTGGCTGTCTTGGATACTGTTATTTAATGTCTAAGTGTGCGTTCATAACGAGGCGCCGACCCTCGAAAGGACCATAGGATGGTATCATTTTATCATCGCCACGTAAAATAAATACATTACTTTAAATGCGAGCGTTCACTGTCAGTGATATGCTCTAGGCGAGGATACCATGCATTGGTCTCCGTAATGAACGCACCCTAAGTTTGTAAATCCTTTACGTATTAATTCTAAATTCATTTTTCATTTCAAAAAACTCGTTTAAGCGGCAAATACCAAATGAATTATTGTAATTCCAATAATTAATAGAACCTGAAGCAAATAAAAATTAAGTTTTTAAAATATAATTGTATTTAACATATTCAACAGAAAAATTTCATCAGAAACTTTGTCCATCGCTATCATATTTTACTCCGGGGTTACAAGACGTCTTTGCTTGAAATCCTTCAGATTTTCTTTTTGAAAACGCTTGTAATTTTTCATGTTTTTTTAGATCATCGCTAAGATATATTCTGAAAAAAAACATAATCATAGATTAGAATGACCACAATAAACGTGGTTTGTATTTTGCACTTGATTTAGCGAGTAACTATTATATTATTATGAGATATTTTATTAATACATTTTTATATATTATAATACATACTCGTATGAGTTATATAATGAAGATATAATATATTATAATACATACACAAATACTAAATTAATTTTAGTTTGATTATTTTGTTACTGGAGTGCAATTTGGAATAGGGGACATTAATCGCCCGTCATTATTCCCTAAGGAGATAATATGGCGATATACGGTAAAAATTACAAGTATAACATTTGCATTTTAGTCTTATTAGTCGTATATATTTAGAACACATAAATAAAACATTTATACATTTTCCAAATACAATTATTTATTGATATAATAATAACATTTTTTCGATAGTATTAAAATCTAAAATAGTATAAAACTGTATATAATTACGGTTTGTTATATAATCAAATTAAAGTTGTTTTCTATTTGACCATATCTGGATAATAAGCAAAAACGACTATATCTTGTGCTCAAGAAACTCTGTCAATAATAGTTTTGAATTCTCGTTAACAAACGACTAAACAATTTTTTTAATTTGAAATTCACGATTCCCACCTTATCTCTGTCACTTAATCTTGTAGTGTAAATTCTTTTTCTTTTTTCGTAATTTACAATGCCATTATTACATCAGAAAATCCCAAGTAAATTGATGAAATAGGTTTTTTCCAACGTTTTGTGATTTCTGTGGGCACGAAGAAGAACTTTATTACTTTATCTCGTCTGACATTTTGGTTTGTGGTAAACGGTTATAGTTCACTGGTTAATCTCTGACAATGGATGCATAAATTCTTATTGTAACTTTCACAAAAATGTTATCATTTCGTAAAACCGAGCGGTTGGCGATACAGCTTAAAATACAATTTGTATTTAAGCGAGACATGCATCAGTGTGTCGTAAACTATTTCCTTACAGGAACACTGCAATTTATTAGTTGTCCTTAGGGAATAAGTTGCTATTATAATTTTATTATATTATATTATATATATATATATATATATATATATATATATATATATATATGTATATATATATGTATATATATATGTATATATATATATATATATATATATATATATATATATATATATATATATATCGGAAAAGGAGTACGACCGTCAATCCAATATATATAAGGATCACTCAGACGAGTGGTGGGTTCTTATATCGGTCTCAAGGTGGAGAAATAAAAGACAAAGTTGATAGGCTACTTTATCTATTTTGAAGACGTTTCGCTTTCGTAATCTGAAAGCATCATGAGAACCACACAATTATGGAAACGATGTTATAAATGTTACCTTAAAAAGACATGTAGCAGTCAAAGATATTAACAAATATGTGAATATAACTCAAGTAAATGGACATTATACGGTGATATTGTATAAACAATCAAGTGACTAACAACATATAGCAACTTATAAAAAATTCGCACAGCAGCTGACCATGTGGTCTAAAGTAAATGAAATATTATATTTAATCTTAAGTAATGCAAAGAAGAACCAAGAAAATCATAGATTTACTTCCAACTATTTGATAATTATTAGAAAATCATAGATTTACTTCCAACTATTTGATAATTATTAAGCTTTGATTTTTACTTTAGGTAGCATTATAAGTGATGTTAATAAAAAATTATTTAAAAAGTAGTGTAAATGAAGTTACCGATCAAAGCCTTACAGCTACCGCCGGAAAAATGGCGTTAAACGAAACAGACCGAACTAAATCGTGAAAAGACAGCCAACCTTGATGTCAAAAATTTTCTTTTTTTTTGACAGAGCAACCCAAATAGTTGGGCGGTCTATTTAAAAGTTTAAATGAGTTTGGATGACAACCCGCTTGTAAGAGACAAACCAATGAAAGAAATTGGTATTGTAATAGCAATTCCTTATATATAAATAATAACGTTAAACATTATGGCTTGATAATCCACCACAGGTGATTAACGAAAAGATAATTTCCACAGCCTTAGCGTTTGAACCTTGGGCTATGGAAATTATACTTGAAACTTCCGCTGGAGCTATATGTGGTTTCAGTTGTTTTACGGGTTCGACTCCACGTTAAATAGTTTTGGTTTTTAGAAAATCCATTGTTTTGGCGACGTTTCGGCAAGGTCACACTTGTTCCATGTTCCATGTTTATGTTTCATAATGAGTTCGCCTGGAACATCAAAAAGAAGCAGAACTAATCTGACTTGACCATGGCAAGTGTTACCTTGTCGAAACGTCGCCAAAACAACGGATTTTATAAAAAATAAAAATATTTAACGCGGAGTCAAACCGATATATATATATATATATATATATATATATATATATATATATATATATATATATATATATATATATATATACCTGGACTGTTTAAACGTTTAATACTATAAAATTATATATACACTGTATAAAACTCGATAACTCATTATCGCATTTTCATATTGAACTCTCCTGAATAAAACGAATAACAAGAGTTTTCTTGATATCCAATCTTCACCCAAAGAAACTACAGACTTAATAGCTTCCGCAACGCGATGTGCTCTTTAATTACATTCCGTACGAACAATGAACGCTTTGTTAACCATAAGTAGATAAAAAATGAAAATTGTTTAAGGCGATTCACCAATTTATATTAAATCTGACTAATAATTATTCCGACTGAATTTTATAAAGATTTCAAAGTAGACTAAATTTTAATCCTTAGACCAAGACGTTCAATTTGTTACGTAAAGTACTACGTTGACTTATTTAGGGAACCCATCAGTTTTTTTATGAAAACGTGTAAATTGTTCTAGTTAATGTATGTTTCAAGGAAGAAATTAATAAATAACATATTTACATATATCTGGAAATTTTGTTAAAATAAAAAAATTCAAAAAATTAAAATAAGAATTTACTAAAGAAGAATATTGTCTTCAGTACAATGCTGATTATACATGATAATATATTTGTAAATGCTAATATTTCTTTTTGTATCTACTAAACTCCGTTTTATGTTGGGTATAGATAGACTTGCCTAGTGTTTGAAGAGATTGTTTTCTTGATGAAAAACCTGGATACTTAGTTATGTATATGACGAAACTGATTAGAGCAGTAATATCAAGAAGGTTTATAAGGAACAAGTCGACTAGGCCAGTCGATCACACGTGTATTCTCAAATAATTTTATAGGCATATTTACCTCTTTTTATTATTTATTCCTTTAGTGAAAGTGTATGATATTATTTCTGGCATTCTATTTCTTTATTAGAAATACACTTACGTTGATGTTACGTAGACAGGACACGGACTAGTTTGTTTTTTTTTTGAAGATAAGATACTGTTACGATTTTAAATGTTATGGCATATAGAACTGTAAATATTTTATGACTAATCCTTTTTTATTGATTCTCGTAATTTGTAGGTCAAAATATACCTGAGCTTCACTACCAGTTATTTACAGAAATATCTAGACCCTTCTACAAGAAAGGTCGAGTATTCAGGAATGCAGTCGACGGCCGAGAATGACTCACCTAATGGATGGAAAGATCGATGCCTAGCCAGATTTCTCTAGATAACGGCATTTTGATGTATAAATAACGGTGATCCTCATTGAGAGGCAGTCAGTGATAAGAAGCTCTGCAACCGCGATATTTAAATGTAACGAAACATAAATTATTATTTGTAATATAAATTAGAATTAATAAAGACTTTAATAAATTCGTAATTAGTTATCGTGAGTTTTAATAAATTAGATTATAGACAATAAATTAGAATAAAGACATATAAATTAGAACTATATAAACTTCACAGTGGTGTCAGAAAAAGTGGGATCGTAGATAAATTTAATTTGATTTTTGAAAAAGACTTTTGAACTTTTGAAAGGTATTGTTCGTCGGGAACATCCGCGTAGTTCAGTAGTGATCGTTGTACGAAAGAACATTTAAAAAGTACGTGTGTGCCTGACCAAAGATGCTGCTAGTAGAACTTTCAGTGAAACAGTTGCGTGAGCAACTAGAAGAACGCGATGAAGACTGCAGCGGGTCCAAGAAGATCCTCCAAGAACGACTGAAGACTGTTCTCAACAAGAATGGAGACGACCCAGAGACATTCCAGTTCCAGTCAGCAGAAGAAGCCGTTTTAACTAAAATAATCGATGGAAAATTTGAGAATGTCTCACAAATGATCGAAGAGAGTTCTAGAAAAAATGATGAGAATGTTTCCAAAACATTCAATGAAACGTCTCAAATTATTAAAGAAGTAGCTAGACAAAATGACGAGAAATTTGAAAATGTTGCTAGAAGATTTGACGAGACTTCTCAAATAATTGAAGAAATATGTATTCAGAATAGTGAGAAGTTTGAAGAAGTCTCTAAAACATTTGATAAAGTTGAAGAGAAAATCAAACAGTTAGAGACCATGATAACTAACACGAGAGTGCTACCACCAATTAATACGGTAGCTTTAGATCCGGTAGAGATAAAAGAAGACGAGACGAAATGTAAGTTGGAAACACGGCCGAAATTTGAAGGAAGTGGAAGTTCCGTTCATGTCAAAGTCCCAACTTTCGACGGAAAATCATCATGGAACAACTACATGAAACAGTTCGAATCAGCTGCAAGAGCGAATGGATGGTCTGAAAAAGAAAAGGCTGTAAACCTGACTATCGCTCTTCGAGGAGATGCCTTAGATGTGCTCCAGACCATAGCCGTAGAGGAGACGGATGATTTAGAACAACTGAAGAAGAGGTTAAATATGCGATATGGCCACGAACACTTAGAGCATGTATATCAGTCGCAGCTCAAAAATCGAAGACAAAAGAAAGATGAGGCTCTTCAAGAATATGAAGTAGATATCGCCAGATTAGTGCGATATGCTTATCCAACAGCTCCCGAAGACATGATGGAAAAATTGGCCGTTCAAACGTTTATTGATGGTCTTCGTGATCATGAGATGCAGAGAACACTACGATTAGCTCGTCACAAGACGCTGATGGATGTCTTATCTGCCGCCCTCGAATACGAGTCAGCTACGCAGGCCTCTGGCGGGTATAGCAAAGTTAGGACTGTAAAAGAGGAAGGAGATGAAGATAAACTTGACCAGCTCTTTAATATGATAAAAAGCATGACACACAAGAAAACGAAGACCATAAGACCGAAGACAAAACCAGAACGCGTCGGCCTTAGGGGAGCAGCTTCGACCCAGAACTTTACCAAAGACCCTCTGATACTAATAGCTTCTTTGAAATGTCGTGAAGATAGTGTATATGTATTGTTGGTGGATACTGGAGCGACCAGAACCATTATACGCCCGACAGTTATAAACAGCCGAAAGAAACTGTTACCAACGAGATTGCGACTTCGGACCGCCACAGGGGAAAATGCCAACATTCCTGGAGAAATCCAGGTACAATTAGGAATTGGAGCAGAAAAGTTCGTCCATACTGTTATAGTTGCTGACATCGAAGAGGATGTTATATTAGGAATGGACGTAATGAATACGCATGGATTCCAATTGGATTTTAAGAATAAGGTCATCAAAGTTGGTAACGAGGAGGTATTTCTCCATCCACATGATGACAACACTATGCAAGCAGCCGTTAAAGAAGATACAGTCGTGCCTGCGAGAAGTGAAACGATAATAGTAGCGCGGTTACAGGGAATTGTGAATGAAGGAACACCTGTTATGATGGAGCCTCGGAATCATGACGACGAAGTTGGCCGTGGAATCATAATTGGAAAGGAATTAGTGACTTCGGCTAAAGAAATTCTGTAAGACTTATTAATGTCAATGACTACCCAGTAACCATCAAGAAAGAGACAAAAGTAGGAACTTGTGTACCTGTCACATCCATAATCCGTCAGACGACAACGTCTGATAATTCCAACGATAAATTTGATCAAATGGTTGCGGTTGCTGGACAGTCTCTGAATCAGATTGAGAAAAGGAAATTAAGGGAATTTCTTCGGCAGTATCGTGATATTTTCGTACCGAAAGGAGGAAAGACGGGAAGAACTACCGTTGTTAAGCATAAAATTGATACTGGTAATGCTAAGCCAATTCGTCAAACAGCTCGACGATTACCACAGGCGAAAAGAGAGGAAGCTGAAACGATTGTTCAGGAAATGAAGAAAGACGGGGTGATAGAACCTTCTACGAGCCCATGGGTCTCTCCGGTGGTCCTGGTTAAGAAGAAAGACGGAACAACGAGGTTCTGTGTGGATTACCGTTTGCTGAACAACGTTACCAAGAAAGATAGTTATCCTCTTCCTCGGATCGATGACACATTAGACACATTGGCTGGAAGTAAATTATTTTCTACTTTGGACTTGAAGTCTGGATACTGGCAGGTAGAAATGGACCCGGTAGATAAAGAAAAGACAGCCTTCACCACAGGATCTGGATTATGGCAATTCAACGTTATGCCATTTGGACTTTGTAACGCTCCTGCGACATTTGAGAGGCTTATGGAGAATGTGCTGAGAGGGTTATCTTGGAAAACATGCCTAGTTTATCTAGACGACATAATTGTCTTGGGGGAGACATTTGAAGACCATCTGAAGAATTTAGAAAACGTTTTTAATCGGCTTAAAGCTGCCCAGTTGATGTTAAACCCAAGAAGTGCCAGCTATTTCAAGGTAAAGTCAATTATCTGGGTCATATAGTCAGTAAAGAAGGAGTGGCCGTGGATAAGGGAAAAATCGATTCTATTAAGGAATGGCCAAAACCAACTGACAAACACCAAGTGAGAAGTTTTCTGGGACTGTGTACTTACTACCGGAGGTTTATTAAGAAGTTTGCAGATATCGCTAAACCATTAACGCGACTTACAGAGGAAGCAAGAGAATACCGCTGGGATGTAGACTGCCAGAATGCCTTTGAAACCTTAAAAAAGCATTTAATCACAGCACCAATTTTAGGGTATCCACTGCCAGAAGGAGAGTTCATCTTAGATACAGATGCAAGTAATGTGGGAATTGGAGGAGTGCTGTCTCAGATTCAAGGAGGACAGGAAGAGTCCTTGGATATTTTAGTAAAGTTCTCTCAAAACCTGAGCGAAATTATTGCGTCACGAGAAGAGAACTTCTGGCAGTAGTGAAATCAGTAGAGCACTTCTATCAATACCTCTATGGAAGGAAGTTTTTAATCCGAACCGACCATGCCGCCCTTAAGTGGTTGATGCAGTTTAAGAATCCAGAGGGTCAGATAGCCAGGTGGATCGAACGACTCCAAGAATATGATTTTAAGATTGAGCACCGGGCCGGAGTTAGCCACCGAAACGCTGATTCTCTTTCCAGAAGGCCATGCCCAGCAGAGTGTTCTCACTGCAACAAAACGGAATCCAAGGAAGCAGCAGTGCTAAGAACGACGGTGGTCCACGACGACTGGACGCCTACCAAGATCAGGGAAGAACAAGAGAGAGATCCAGTTATACAGAAAATCAGAAAATGGAAAGAGGAAAACCGTCGACCACCTTGGCAAGAAATATCGAACCTAGGCTCAATAGTTAAGACGTATTGGGCCCAGTGGGACTCATTTGTCATGGAAGATGGCTTGCTCAAACGAGTCCTGGAAAATGATGACGGTTCAGAGAAGAGAAGACAGTTGGTGATTCCAAAGAGCAGAATAGCCGAAGTACTTCGTCAGTTACACGACAGTCCATCAGGAGGGCATTTTGGTGTGAAAAAGACCCTTCAGCGAATTCGGGAACGGTTTTATTGGATGAATAGTTCCGACGATGTAAAAGACTGGTGTAAGAAATGTACTATTTGTGCTACGAGTAACGGGCCTTATCGAAAAAGGAGAGCTCCTATGAGACAATATAATGTTGGAAGCCCGTTTGAAAGAATAGCTTTGGACATTGCTGGGCCATTTCCAGAAAGTGATAATGGAGGCAAGTACATGTTGGTAGTAATGGATTACTTCACTAAGTGGGTCGAGATTTACGCACTTCCAGACCAGAAGGCCGCCACCGTTGCAGATAAGTTGATCCAAGAATATATCAGCCGATTTGGAGTGCCTTTGGAGATCCATAGTGACCAAGGCAGGAACTTCGAAAGCGATTTATTCCAAAG
This sequence comes from Diabrotica balteata, assembly GCA_918026665.1. Lineage (NCBI taxonomy): Eukaryota > Metazoa > Arthropoda > Insecta > Coleoptera > Chrysomelidae > Diabrotica > Diabrotica balteata. The sequence continues at coordinate 61,362,167 of OU898282.1, forward strand.
AATATGTGATAGACTAGGTATGAAGAAAACAAGAACTACGGCTTATCATCCGCAATCGGATGGTATGATAGAACGAATGAATAGAACAGTTGGCAAGTATTTGACAAAGATGGTATCCGATCATCAGCGAGACTGGGACCAATATCTTCCATTCTTCACAATGGCCTACAGATCTGCTGTTAATGAATCAACAGGCCAGACACCAGCCAGAGTCCTGTTCGGACGCGAGATGCGACTACCTTGTGATCTAGAGTTTGGGTGTCGACCTGGAGAAGATGTAGCAGGTGAAAATTATGTGATCGAATTACGAAGAAGAATGGACGATGTACACGAGTTGGTCCGTTCCCATCTCCAAATCGCTAGTGACCGAATGAAGAAACGGTACGATACACAAGCCGAAAAGGGGTGTTTTAAGAAGAACGATAAAGTCTGGCTTTATAACCCCAAAAGCGAAAAGGTTGTTCTCCCAAATTGCAGCAGTTTTGGGAAGGTCCATACCTCATTATGGAGAAGATCAATGATGTTATTTACCGAATAAGCAAGATTCCGAGAGGAAAGCCGATGATAGTACACCATAACCGGTTGGCGTCTTTCGAGGGTGACCACGACGTAGATGAAGAAGTGGAAGTAAACCAAGTCCAAGATGTGTCTGACCTCACGTTTGAGGAATTCATGGGTGCCTATGGAGGTACCGGTAAAGCAAGACCATGGTGTTACCACTGAAGAAAGGCAAGATCTACTCGCGCTTCCCGATGACTACTCACTGGCCCTTACCATCCCGGCCAGTATCAAAGATGCACCAGGGTTGGCATCCGTCTTTCGAAGGAAGTTTGGTCGAGTTGCAGAACTTCAATGCCAAGTGCCAGCCCCTGGTAAAACCTTGAAACTTCAAGATGCATCACGTTACCTTTTCTACCTGGTAACAAAAGACACTGCCCGTGACCAACCTACCTACCGAGATGTATGGGAAGCCTTACTTCAGTTGAGAGAGCACGTACTAGAGTCCGACGTGCAAAAGTTAGCCATGCCAAAGTTGGAGTGCCGCCAATTAGATTGGAGGGTTATACGAAACATGGTGGAGGAAATCTTTAAAGACACCGAAGTCCAGGTGTTAGTCTGTTGCAATCCGCATAGTTACTGCTGCGGAGAGAAAACCGTCCCTTGTCATTTCTATACAACTGGAAGTTGTAAAAGAGGGTCCAGTTGCCGATATCAGCATGTCGTTCCAGTTCCAGTCCCGACAAGGTTCCAGGAGGAACCATCTTTTAAGAGGGGGGCAATGTTACGATTTTAAATGTTATGGCATATAGAACTGTAAATATTTTATGACTAATCCTTTTTTATTGATTCTCGTAATTTGTAGGTCAAAATATACCTGAGCTTCACTACCAGTTATTTACAGAAATATCTAGACCCTTCTACAAGAAAGGTCGAGTATTCAGGAATGCAGTCGACGGCCGAGAATGACTCACCTAATGGATGGAAAGATCGATGCCTAGCCAGATTTCTCTAGATAACGGCATTTTGATGTATAAATAACGGTGATCCTCATTGAGGGGCAGTCAGTGATAAGAAGCTCGGCAACCGCGATATTTAAATGTAACGAAACATAAATTATTATTTGTAATATAAATTAGAATTAATAAAGACTTTAATAAATTCGTAATTAGTTATCGTGAGTTTTAATAAATTAGATTATAGACAATAAATTAGAATAAAGACATATAAATTAGAACTATATAAACTTCACAATACCATGACAACTTTTTCCGAAAATTCAAACCCAGGCGAGAAAACATATCAGTTTCTAGAACTGTTTAATTCCATTAAAGTGTCTGGCTTGTTTTGCGAACAATTCCAAGCAAAGTTATATTTTTGGTCAAAAGAAACTTGAACAATGCTAGGGACGTAAAGAAATTATCTGTAGTAAACCCTTGATTTTTATCAGATTACGCCCTTGGTTACTTGCCCGTGGAAATTTGCAAATTATGCAGGTATGTTGTTTCACGTCTAATAGTGCCCAAATATTAATACCATACTTTGCATACTTTCAGCTCATGTACCTACTATTTGAATGGACACTTTTGTCTTAAAGCTACCAGATGTTCATCGACAGTTACTTATTCATGGGGAACAGTCTGTTTACAATTTTTAACAAAAAGTTAATATATGTCTCCAAATGCAGCTTACTTATATGTTTTGCGCTTTTTTTATGTTTCGCTCTTTTTTGTCATGTCGATTTATCATAACATTAGATAAAATTGCTTACCTGAGTAAATCTGTCGATTTAAAATGCCTTTATGTCATGAGTACTGAGTTAAAAATATTAAATATTTTATAGGCATTGCTAGCATATGCCGTTGGCGCTGATAGTAACAATATTTTTTGAAAAACGTCGAGATAGAAGAGCATAACAGCTCCACACACGTCAAGATTTTGCAGTATACATTTTTATTGTTTCTTCTCACTCCCTCCTTTATAAGTTGACCGTTCCTCTCTTCTCCAATCTCATTATTTAGTATCGTATTTTCAGCGTGATCGTCTTCGTTCTTTTTAACACCTACGTTAAAATGGTCTCTTTTAGTATAATATGGGGATCTTAATCGTCATTATGAGTTTGATTTTTCTTATTCAAATTATTTAATATTTCCTCAAGCTCAGTTTTGGTTAAGGGTTTTCGATAATATTTTTGCATTGTTGATATACAGGATGTCCAGAAGCTCTCCTGATAAACGAAGACCGGAAATTCCTCATATAATTTTCAGACAATTTAACCCAATTCACCTAGTCCGAAAATGCTTCCTTAAGGAGCTAGAGCTCTTTAAAGATGGCCCTTTTTAATTAGTTTTTTTTAAATACCTAAAGAATGCCTTTGTTAAGAAAACGAAAACTGGTACGATTATTTATCCTCCACAGTTAAATCGATTTCATTAATTGTGAATTCTAGTACCAATCATGGGCGTCTGTTTTGGGTAGGTCAGCGGCTATTTTAACGCATACCTTTTTTTCTTTACCTTTAAGAATTTGTGATACTAGATTATTAAATTTTTTAAGTTATTTTAGTACTAAAAGGTGCTCTCATTATATATATATATATATATATATATATATATATATATATATATATATATATATATATATATATATATATATATATATATATATATATATAATTGACGGATTTGTAGTTTACTGTTTTTATTTGCGTAAAAATAACTCTAATTCCTACAATATATAAAATTGACAATATTAAAAAAAACTAATTAATTCCCATTACTTACTGTTCTCTTGCTGTCTGCTAAATTATTAAATTATTTAAATTTTTCCCTAACCGGTGACAGTTTGTTTTCTGACGTTTTGATATTATATTTGACATAGTTTATGGAACAGTAGCAACGGGAAATTTTGGGTAACATGATAGAACTAAAATTTAACTAAATACATTGTATACAAAAAATAAATATTCGTAACACTCCCACCCGGTACAGTTCGATGCGAAAAAGAGACTGTACCACTTATTTTTCATCATCTTTTTGGTCTCCATTTATTGGTATTACCGCTAATTTTATAACAAGACGTTCATATATTCCACTTTTTGTTTGAACTATTGCTCGTCGCACTTACCCATCAGGTGATTCTTTAACTTCTATTACCTTACCCTTTGGCCAATTGCATGTTGGTAAATCTTTATCACATATAATTACAATATCGCCCTCTTTAATTGGTACAACTTGTTTATGCCATTATATATACATATATATAAGGATACTAAGTCGATAGGATACACTGTTTTCTAGAAAAATCAATTTGATTTTTTTTTTGTTTTTTGGTCATGGAAATTAAATTAATATTTTTTGCGCTAGTTGGTCGTGACCCGTCAACAGAAGTAAAATTTACGATTTTAATTGTCAAATCGTGGTCAGTTCGTGAAGTTTAACATATTAATTTTAAATCAATAAAAATGGTTTTTACTAATGAAGAATACGCTGATATGCTTTAGTTTATGGCGAATTGATCGGCGAATGGTTTTAGTTGAAAAGAATTTGTTTAAAAAGTTGATTTTTACAATTTGATTAAATTTTTTTTATGACCACTTCTCGCTGTGGTGACTTCTTGAATATTATTCGGGTGTGTTATACACTACATACAATAATCAGCTTTTCGCCTTATCTATTCGATAAAAAACACAGGACCGAAATTTGTATAATTCTGTATATTATTAAACTCTTGCATGTGTTGTCCTCTAGTCATTCTATAAAATATAACATGTTACTGTAAAGCAGAAAATGTATCACAATAGTTTACTAGACTAAAATATAGCAAAAGGTGTTAACCTAATAAATAATAATGACACTCTTGCAAATTACTGTCATTTTGTACAAAATACACACAAAACAAAAGAAATTGTTTTGAACAAAACGTCGCATTGTGTTATTATAGCCGTCAATGTAGTTTAGATAATAGTAAAATTGCATTCTTCCATGACGCACATGTGGAGTTAAGTGTCAATGTATTAATATTAAAGTCTACTAGATACGAAGAATAAGCTTTCACAAATATATAAAAGAAAAACTAAATTTTCCTAATTGTATATTTATAGCTAAATTTTTGCAATAAGCAGCAAAACTTTGTCGTCGGTATAGCTTTACAGTAAAATACTGCTAATAATATAATAATTCATAGTGCTTATGCAAACGTCAAGTACCTTTAATTATGTAACATTTACTAGTACCGAGACAGTTAAAAAAGTAATTTTCTTCATATTATTTTATCGCTAACGCGCAGTTGCAATTTAATTATGATTGGGTTAAGGTGCTATAACAGTATTTTCTGACATGTATACCTAATACAACCTAACGAATGGCGTTAAGCAAACAAGTCAATGAATAAACATGTACACATATTAGTATAAATATTTATGCCCTTGTATACCTAATTTTTAACTAGTAAATTATTTTACAGGGTTGGACTAAACTCTGGAACCAACTGCCTAACTTTAAAATGAATAGAAAGACATTTAGATAAGAGCTTTCTAGATAAGGGCAATTTCTACAAAATAAAATATGTACAATTGAGTTTTTCTTGTTAATAATCTAATTCCAATTTAACCCGTTTAACCCTTATCACACAATTTTAAATTCGTACATACGAGTACTAGGTTTACCGGAAAAAAATTATAAACTAAAATCTGAGAAGATCGCCAATGTGAGTCGATAATACTAATGTATAGAATAGAAGTCAATGATGATGTCCCCAAATCCAATAAGAGGCATCGAATTAGAGATAGTGCAAGCACTCCTGACCACGGCGCAGTAGAAGAAATTTGGTTTAGTCCCCACTTCCATGCGAAACGTATTGTACTATACACTGTATAATTCCACTTACAATAGAACCTTTCTGTCTTTACGTGAATTTGACTCCGCCTTCGCGCAGCTCCATGATCAGGAGTGTTTGAACTAACTATACCAATATTAACGATGATATAGAGAGACGTCTTATCGCTGACTTTTTTTGTTTAATTTTTGACAGAATGATTATTCAGCTTAAAAATGGGTTTACTGATTTAAAGCATTTAAAATGTTCGGCGCTATATAATTTTAACCATCTTAAAAATTATGCAAACAAATTTCCAGATAACGCCTTTCATTAACTTGTAAAGCTAAATGGACAAAAATTTGACACAGTTTAATTTTAAACAAAATTGATCTTTATAATGATCCAGATTATATTTAAAAAATGTACAAAAATTGTATCAATATTTAAAATATTCAGAACTTGATAAATGCATTTGCGGAAGATCTAAATTTGGCAAATCTATTTTTAATAATTCGGCTACAAATGCACCTGTTGGAAGACGTTTTTCAGCAATGAAACAGAGTAAAACATATCAAATAAATAACCAATTGCAAAATCGACAGTCGTTACTCTCTTTATTTTCCATTGACAAACAACGCTTTTCAAGTGAATTAATGACAAAACCTTTTTTTTACTCTGTTCTTAACATGTTTTCAAATAAAGGAAATCGCCGAGAGATATATATATATATATATATATATATATATATATATATATATATATATATATATATATATATATATATATATATATATATATATATATATATTATATATCTATCTATATATATATATATATATATATATATATATATATATATATATATATATATATATATATATATATATAGTCTCACAGCTTAAATGATGCAGTCGCTACTCAATATTTAGTTATTTAATGTATGATTTTGATGTCACAGCTAAAATGATGCACACTTTAAAACAAGAAAATTAATAAATAAAACAGACCCGACGTATTAAAAAATGATTGCTAATATTTTGTAAATCCTCCTTCTTTATCAATTACAGCCAGTAGTGGCGTTCATTCGTCCCACTTTCTAGTGTCTCTGGAAAAATTCCCCGACGTAATAAAAAATGATTGCTAATATTTTGTAAATCCTCCTTCTTTATCAATTACAGCCTGTAGTGGCGTTCATTCGTCCCACTTTCTAGTGTCTCTGGAAAAATTCTGTTCCAAGCTTCAGTAATTTTTACTTTTAATTCATTTCTATTTGATATTGGGGCAGTATTTACTTTATTTTTTAATGTTAACCACACATTTTTAATACCTTTCAAATCTGGTAACTGGGCTTGTGTTAATTTCGGTAGAAGCTGGGGACAATTCGGTAATTATAAAACAACCAAGTACTAGCCCGATATGACGTGTGTTTTGGATCGTTGTCCCGATAAACCGATAATTGTTTTTGATACCTAATTTTTGAGCACTAGTAGCAAGATGCTGCCGTAGTATATCCAAAAGATGTATTGGTTGATATTTCCTTATATGCGTGTTATCTACTCCTGCGAACGACATACACGCCCACATCATGCCCCACCTTTACCGTAAGTAACCGTAGCTTTTATATTTTTTAATTTTAGTTCTTCATTTGGTTTTCTCCACACTGATATGTTTTCATTGGACCCAAACAAGTTAATTTTGGTTTTATCAGCAAATATAACTTAAAATATTATTTAAATCAGATTGAAATATATTTTATTATCTGTGTTTCTTTTTTGTCATTTATTGCGTTGGCATTTCTTTTTATTTCTATTGATTTGTATAATATCTTCCTCTTCTTTTGGTTTTGTTCGGTTTTTAAAATTTTGATGTTTTCGAAGTCAAATTAATGCTTCTTTTCTTTTAATGTTTTATGAGCGCAGTGACGTTGTTGATATCATATTTGGGAGAACGAATTCTGGATTGAAGCCGTTGACTGGTTTGCCCGATATAGACACCTTCACAGTTAATACATGTTATCTCATAAACAACATGTGACTTTGTAAGTTTTAAAGTTTAGGTTTATAGTTTATTGGAATATTTATTTAAAAGGTTGTTGCCTTTGTGGGCCAATGTTATGTTATGCTTGACTAAAAGATGTGTTAATTGTTCGGATAAAACTTTTATATATGAAAGAGTTGTATAAGTAGTTTTGATACTGTTGGGTTTATTGCTATTTGTATTGCTGTAAAATTTATTGAGTGTTGATTTAAAAATAGTTTTGATTAGATGTTCGGGATATGCATTCTTTAGAACGGCATTTTTGCTTTTTTTATTGCAATTAGTCTGTATTCTGGATCTGTTAGTTGCATAGATTCATCAGCAAGACTTATAATTACGTTACTTTCTTGTTCTGAAAGCATTTTTCATACAAAAGAAACAACAAAATTTAAGTGTATAGAAAAATTTTAAGTGGGATTTGCAGCTCTAAATCTTCCCAAACTTTTGAGTACGTTCAAATCAAATAAATTTTGTGACATTATTAGCTTAATTTTTTACCACTTTTTCGTAAAACTAGTTTTTTTGCTAGTTAGCCATAAAATTTAAATTGGTTTCTATGGATACAATAATTACAAACAGTTTCATCAATAATAGTCAATAATTTGCAGCTATCATTTATTGTGTGAACAAGATTAATATTAAAAATTTTGACTGCACATTTCAGAAAATGGCAGATATGCATTTAACTATGGGAAGTTGGATCAGATTATACTATTATGATTTCAATAAATTATCGGGGATATTGTAGGTGAATATCAAGGAAATAGTGCAGCAGCCGCAAGGCGTTATGCAGTAAAATACCCCAATCGAAATAGACCCGATAAATGATTATTTCTGACCATTGATCGTCGTTTACGAGAAACGGGTACATTCCAACCGCAAGTTGCTGGCAATAGTGGTCTTTTAATAATGGATGCAACTGATGAAGACATTTCAGAAATCATTAAAAAAGATCCTGAAACAAGTACAAGGGTAATAGCTGCTTAACTAAATGTTCCTCACGTAAGGGTTTGGAGGCGTTTGAAAGATCAGCTACTTAAACCCTATCACTTAACAACGGTTCAAGAGTTATTGGTTAAAGATTAATATTGGTTAAAGATTAACTTAAAAGGATAGGATTTTGCGATTGGTTGTTAATGGAAAACACTTGAAATGTTAATTTTATTAGAAAAGTTTTGTTTATCGACAAGGCTACCTTCAGTAGAAATGGAATAACAAACCATCATGACGAGTATATTTGGGCCGACGAAAAACTTCACGCCAAAAAAACGACTCATCACCAAAGGACTTTCAAAGTTAATGTTTGGGCAGGAATTGTGGATAACAATCTAATAGGAACAGTATTTATTCCAAACAATTTAAATGGTGGCAATTATTTGCAGTTCCGGGCAAACGATTTACAAGAGTATTTGGAAGAAGTAAATATTGCAATAAGGCAAAATATGTGGTTTCTAGAAGATGGCGCTCCACAGCATTACAAAAATGAAGTCCGGGAATAACTTTGCAGGTAGTTTAACCTTGTCGGTGGATTGGAAGGGGTCGTGACGCTTAGTTCTTGGCCACCCAGAAGTCCAGGTCTTAACCCCATGAACTTTTGCTTTTGGGGGTTTATGAAAGAGAAAGTGTATTCTGTAACAATAGAGGATCAACAACAATTAAGGGTTAGAATAATTGAAGCTCCAAATCAATTTCGTCAGAAAAGTATGATTTTTCAGCGCATTTGGTTTTCCTTATTAAAACCATACCGAATGTATATTGAAGAAAATGGGGGTCATTTTGAAAATTTATTGTAATGTTGTATTTATAGAGGTTATAGCCATTTTTGTACTTGTTAATTCATTTAAGCCATTTATTTAGTTTAATTTTTTAAAGCTTAATGAAAAGGGCCGTAACTCAATAAAAACTGTGTTTTGAAAAAAGTGATAGGAGGTAAAAAATTTTTAAAAATAGTGTGTTAAACTAGAGATGCCAGAAAATTTATTTGATTTGAACGTACTCAAAAGTTCAGGGGGGTTTAGGACTGCACACCCCCTTAAAATTTTTGCGTGCGCTTAGATTTAGTTGTTCCTTTTTTATAAAAAATGCTTTCAGAACAAAAAATTAATGTATCCATTTTTATTAAAAAATGTCAATTAGGTTAGAAGATAATTAAAAAAAAAATTTTTGATTTTGTAAAGAGCTGTAACTTGTTTTGTGTACACTTTTGTACCAAGGTAAGTTGGATTCCATCAATTAATTTTTATCCCCGGAATGCATGATTTAATTTATGATATACCTTTTTGAAACACCCTGTATAATAACAGTTGAGTTTGAATTATATCATGGTATTGCGTGTCATTGCTACATACTCTACCCTCTCTTTCTTCTTGCGACTACTACGTTCACTTGCATAATTGTAAAGAAAAGGAATAAAACTAAATTCTTTACTTTATTAATTTTCTCCCATCAATTTTAGGTTATATAGAACGTCTTTGAGCCGTAACCAAAATTTATTTGGAATCAAAAAGAGAAATCATACGATTTCTACCTGGCGAAATCGAATTCAAATCTCAGCCACCGTGCTTTCTAAAACTGGCAAAGCAAACAGCTTGATGAATAAATCGGCAAGGGAATCTAAGATTGCATTTCAAATGCCGTTCATCATGGCCGAAATTCTTAGTGAATTCAATTTCTGATACTTCAAACGAAGTATAGAAATAAACAAAATGACGGTATTAGATTTTGATTCGATACAGAGCAGCGACAAACCGCATATACGTATTTCGACCTCTTTAGGTCTCTTCAGTACGGTATAGCCACTACTATGGTCTACGACGGGAAAAGATTTTGTTTCGATACGGAGTAGTGGCTATACCGTACTGAAGAGACCTAAAGAGGTCGAAATACGTATCTGCGGCTTGTCGCTGCTCTGTATCGAATCAAAATCTAATATAGTCATTTTGTTTATTCGGAATCATCATTTTTCCAATTAAGGTATTATCCAGCAAGTATTCACGCATCTGGAAGATTTCTGGATTTTTAAGACTTTCATTAACCTATATGAAATATTTTTTTAGCCTTTTTGTCGATATTGGCTTATTTAAACATCTACTGTAACATTGAGTAACGACTAAAATTAATTTCTATGGCTCTAAAGATATTAGTTGTGACTACATAATCCAATATAGGTTATTTTCTGATCAAGGTAATCCCAATACATAAAATATGAACCAAATTAAACGTACGGACGTTTCAAAAGCAAAACATTTTTAAATTTTTAAAACTTTTTATATATTCAACAGCTTTATAAATTAGCGGTTATCTCATTTAGAATCAATAATTTTAGACTTACATGAATTCCAGACGACTACAGGCTAAATGCTAACGGTAAACAAATTTAAACAATAGGTAAATGCTTATTTCCCTTAAGGCTCTAAAAATCTGTTTTACGTAATTATCCTCACATCCGAACAATATTCAGTATTTATCTCTAAACTGCTTGTCCAATATTAATAAACGAACGTAGCTAACAGCGTAAAAATCCAAATAGCCTGCAGAAGCTTCGGGCTCTAAAACAATCAAACACGAAATCTGTTCAATATAGGTCATCTGTATTCCAATTTAGCTATCTATTAACCTCCATTGTGTATGCAGATCGTATCTTTGTACACCTGTTTCATCTTTGGCCTTTGATAGAAAATTTTAAACCAGGGACGGAATGAATCATAATTTTACGTTAATTTTCTAACTTATTTTTATTATCCCATTATTTTACATTTTTCTTACTTGTAACTAGTTAACTAAAAAGATTAACAATAAGCAAATAGTTTATTAAAACTTTAATTATATACAAAAAAAACCAACGGCGGCGGCAGAATTTAAAATAAATTTATCATTCATCCACTTATGTCTTATGCCGGGCAGAGCCCAACTCTAGACGTTTGAAAATTTGTTTATTTTTCGTAGTTGTTATCCAGTTTCATATTATTCTGTATAGATAATCTGTACATCTAGACGTCCTACATTATTTTTGTCAGTTCTCTTCTGTAATCATTTTTGTCTACCTGTAATCTTATTTTTGCCTTTGTCCTTTCAAAAGTTTTATTTTTTTTTGTAATTATTTATCTTTTAATGGATAACTGTGAACTGTGTTAAAGTTACGATCTCCTCATTTTTCCTCCTCCTTCGTACCTGGTAGTACATACACCTGGTAATATAAGTGCGTTAAAATTTGCTGTTTTTCTAAATTTTGCCCTAATATATACATATATATATATATATATATATATATATATATATATATATATATATATATATATATATATATATATATATATATATATATATATATATACATATTTTAATAATTAAATATGTTTATTTGATATGTTGTTATATTCAAATAAAAATTCGTAAAATAGTTTTATTTTTACTAAGACTACCGAAAAATGACTTCAAACTGTTTATAATAGAATGTTTACTTTAAAGTCTTTATAGTAAAAAGGCTAACGCAGCGGTTTAAAATTTTAAATGAATCTGCGGCTAAGTCTAGAACATGATGGTATCTGATCGGCCTATGGTGGAGCAGTACGGCAAGAGATAAGGGCTTGGGGCTCGGTGATAGTCCTCCATAGATCCCTACTGGAAGGGCGTGTGCCGCCTAAATACCGGGTATATATATATATATATATATATATATATATATATATATATATATATATATATATACTACTTTATTGTCTCCACACATGGTCGTAGATTGTGTAAAATATATCAACTTCTTAACTGTTGCTTCAAGTTAATGAATACAAGCAAACAGTCCATTTGAATTTATTACTTTCATTACATAAAATTTTAATGCTACCAAAATCCATAATATGGTCTTTGTCGATTACATGCTCTGCTAAAGCACAAGATGGTTTTTTAATTCTACAGTCACTTTTGTGGGAAATAATACGGTTTGACAGATTCCTTCCAGTCTCACCAACATACACAGCTTCCACTGAGTACAACTAATGCTGTAGGATACTTTCGGAATATAAAGATCAAATAGTTTTGATGTTCTTTGTTGCTTTTTTTTATTGTCAATAACTTTTAGTGTTTGTATCAATTTAGGTGTTAATGATGGTATAAAAGGCAGTGAATGATAATAGGTGTTCTGATTATTGGATACAATGTTCTGAGATTTAGCAAAAAATGGTGTGAAGTTATTTATATTAGAAATATTAGAAAAAAGCATCCTATGTAGCATCTCTGGAGGATAATAGTTCTCAATTAAAATATTTTTTAATAATTGAAGATCTTCTTGTAGATAATCTGGATGGGAAAGCTTTAAAACACGTTCGTTTAATCCTGTTATAAGGTTCATTTTCATCTTATTTGGATAATGTGAGTGATAGCTTATAAATTTATTACTACATATGGGTTTTCTGAATCATCTAGTTTTCAACACGTTGTCTGTAGTTTTTACAATTCTCATGTCAAGCAATGGTAGAGAATTATCTACCTATTCTTTAACTCTAAACTGTATTATGTTGATTATGATTGTTGAAAATGTTAACTGTTTCATGAATTTTGTGTTTAGGAAGTGCCAAGACTAAATCATCATCATATATTTTAATATAAGGAATGAAAAGTATGCAGTTGTTGATATAATCACTAATAACATCATCCCTGACATAGCTACTTAGAGTGGGTGAGAATAGGATTACCAAAAATTTGTTTATAAAAGAAACCATTAAATCTAATAATATTAGAATTAAAAACAAAGTTAATAAGTGTTTTAAAATGTAATAAATCAATATTAGTATGTTTCGAAATCTCATTCGAATGTTTTTTAATACTACTTATGATTAAATCTATAGGTAAATTGGTAAAAAGAAATGTTACATCAAAACTACCTAAAACATAATTTTGTGGTAATTGGAAATTATTAATGAAAGACCTAAAATCAAATAAATCTTTAATGTAAAAATTGTTGTTTAAATTATAAGCATTAGTTAAGATGTCAGTGAGAAGCTGTGCTATTGGTCCATTAGGAGGTCATAAAGATGAAATAATTGGTCTCATAGATAAACTTTGGTTTATGTATTTTAGGTAGAGCATAAAACCTTGGAGCAACAGAATTATAAATTTTGAGCTCTTTTTCTTTTTTGTTATCAATAAATTAAAAGCTCGAGTAAAAAATAATTAACCAATAGCCCCTTTTATTGACTCCAACCTATCCAAAACATTTATATATTTTTTCCAAACGAGACACAAGTACTTCTTTTTTTCTTACCCTCATATATATATATATATATATATATATATTATATATATATATATATATATATATATATTATATATTGTTTCCTTTTTTTGTGTGGTCTATTATTATCTTCTTCTATCTCCTGTTAACTAACCCTAAATGTATGTAGTAAAAATAACCAGATACTTGGACAAAATAGATCTAAAGTTTATTAAGTTATGAGGAATAAGGACACAAAATAAACTAAATTCCTAATGTTGGGTAACGTTATTAGATTTTATTATCATCCCCACAAGCGTAAACCTGTATATAAATAACAAATTCAGATATTAAAGAGTTAAGAAACATTAGGTAAACTTTAAAGAATGTTACTTAAAGGCCAAATAGACGATTATCAAGTCCAATATATTTATATAGTGTATTCGCGTCTGCACAGGTTTTCTTTAGTCTTCCTTTACTACATCTTCCAAAAAACCGCATAACAGCAATTCTTCATATTTGGTAACTATCGTCTTGATGTTGAACATAAATAAAGCATCTTAAACTATGCTCTCTTATTTTTCCTTTAGAAATCTTCAATGAAATTTTTCTATCACATCACACACCACTCGCTTTCTTCAACTGTGATGAACATTACAACTGCCTTGTTTTTATCCTAATAAGTTTTAAACTATTTTCCTTAACAGCTTGTCTCCACTGTTAGATTTTGTGTTGAACATCGCATTGACTATTTCCTAATAATACTATATTATCCGCATACATTAAGCATCAGGGAATGAACATTATAATGAACTTTCGCTGTTATCTAGTCCAATTCTAATGAGAATAAATAAGGCCTAAACGACAAGCCTTGGTGCAATCCTACTTTTACATAAAATTTATCAATCTCTCCCACTATATTTATTTCCTCATACATGTCTCTCACATTCTTTACCTAGGAGTTCTTTCTTATTACTTTCTCACCACAAAATCTTCCGAGAAACTATAGCATGTGCTTTATCAAGATAAATTAAGACGATACAGATATTTGTTTTTTGTTGGTTGGTGTTTTTATAAAGTCTCGTACAATAAAAATTGCATCAGTTGTTGATCTGTCTTTCATAAGGATAAATGATTACCAGATATTTCGGTTTCTTCACGTTTCCGTTTATCAATTACTCGGATCCATATTTTCATGGCTTGACTAAGTAGTTTTATGGCCCGTAGTTTTTACATTGTTGTATATCTCCCTTGTTTTGTAAACATGTACTAATTTAATGCTTCTTCATTTATCGAAAATTTGTCAATTGTATTAAAACTTTTTTAGTTGATATGTACCTGCCTCTTATAAAGCTGTCCATATTTCTTCAGGAATATAAGCTGGTTCAACTTTTTTTCCTTTATTTATTTTTTGACACTGCTTGGCCCACATTGTCGTTTGTAATTTTGGTAACCATTTTTACACAAACTGTGAAAGTACTTTTTTATTTATTTTTCACTTTATTTTCGTGAACTATAATACAACATTTTATTATTTTTATCACGGATACGTATAATATATAATTCCCTGGTATCAAGTTGATCGTATATATTTGTATACGTTTATGCTTTAGCTTTTGGAACTGCCGCTTTGCTTTCTTTTTGGTGACCGTATAGTTTTGAGGGATCTGTGTACGACTTACGTTCCTGTTTCTCTTTGTATAATATTCTCCTTTTTTTTTTTTAATTTGCGGAACTTTGTATATTGACATTCAGGCACCTTTGTATGAGTTTATTAGGTAAAAAAAAAAACTTTACGAGTTCGTGGGCCTTTGCGAAACCGAAATTGTTTACCGAAATTGTTTATCTATGTCTAGTTTATGACATATTGGGTTATAGATGACTTTTGGTAGTAACTTTAGCACACGAAATATTAAGCTAATGGTGCGGTAATCACCGCATTATTTTGTGTTTCTCTTGTTACAGAGACAAATAAAGGTCGACGTTAACCAGTCTTACGCCTGAGCTATAAGTTTTATTCGAGAGTGCCACTAAAATATCATGGTACTACTTATTTATAATTCTTAGTAAGTCGATAGACAGAATGCCCAAGGTTTTTCTGCTTTTCATTGTTTTAAATGAATGTAATACTTCTTTTTTTTGTAATATCTGGACCCACTTCTTCTGAAATAAGTTCTATGTGTTCCTAATCTTCTCTTTCATCATCGAACAGTTCGTCAATGTATTCTGCCCAGTATTATATCTTTTCATGCATATGTGTTACAGTAATCTCATCGCTAGCCAGAAGTGCAATAGTGAGATTTTGTTTTCTCAGTTCTACCATTTCTTAAACTTTCTTATGTAGTTTAAATGGATCGTATCTTTTTTAAAGGTACTCGATCTCTTTACATTTATTTTCAAAGTATTTTTCTTTTGCCTGCTTTATCATCATTTTGAGCATATGGTTAATCTGGCTACATTTATTGTTATCTTTGTCCCATCAATTTAGTATTTGATCATTCATCCGTTTCTGTTTTTCTTTGCGGAAGTCTTCAGTATTTTTTTTACATGGTTCCAGTAGACAATGCTATAGTCGATTTTAGTGCTTGTCACTATCATTGGTGTCTATGTTCAGTTTTCTGCAGTTCATTTGCACTTCGTGTTAAAGGCATTCTTTTACTTTGTGTTCTTTAAGCTTGCTTTTGTCTATTGTAGGAATATTATGTTGTCTTTTAATATTTGCAAGTATGAATGCAATACTGGCGATAAGTAGGTTGTGATATAAGGCCACGTCTGCTCCGGGATATAATTTCAAAAAAACTTCCACGGAATTCCTTTCATTGACTTCCGGGATTCCAGGATTCTTCCACGGAACTATTTTTTCAGAACCTGTCACATTTGTTAGCAAATTTGTTAGCAAATTTGTTAGTTCTATGCAATGACTTAAATATTAATTACTCTGTTGCTTGTGCTACCCAATTATCCTTGGTCAATATATTCGAATCGTATGGTTTCACAATGCACGTTAATTCTCCTACAAGAACTACTAATGCGACATCTACCATAATTGATTATATAGTGGGTCCTGTTTTTTTCCTGATTTTTATTAATGACATCACTTATTAAAAAATTAAGGAAAAATTTTTCTTTTTGCTGATGATACCAGTATTACCTGGAAGAACTTTAATATTGCAACTTTTGATGCAGTTATAACTTCTGATTTACTTTAAATAAAAACATAGTCCGACTCTAATTTACTTTCTTTTAATGTGGATAGGACAGTAGCATTATTCTATAAAGGAGCTCTTGCACCCTTGCTTTTTAATAACAGCCAGGTCAATATCGTTGATTTTGTAATTTCTTATTATAGACAGTATAGGTATTTTTATAAAAAGCAACCTTACATGTTCCCTTCATATCGATTTGTTAAGTAAGAAACCAGCTTCAACCTGCGATGCAATAAACAAAATGACATATTTTTTTTTTGTTCGAGACTCATCTTCGATATGAACTTTCTTTTTGGGGTTCTACTGCCAATCTGATGTTATTTTTAAATTACAAAAAAGATTAATACAGTATCTTTTTGGCCTTAGTGGAATAACACATTACAGAAGCTAATTAAAAAATCACGGGATTTTTACTCTACCCTCTTTATATATATATATATATATATATATATATATATATATATATTTACGGCATAAAGTGGACTCCGCCCATGTCAAAATTCAGGTTCAGGTGAGCTCCGTGGTCAAGTGGACACCGATATACGGAGCTCACTTGACCATTCCATAATATTGGCTCTGTCGATTCGTCAACATGTATAGTTTCATAATTTTTAAAAAAATTTTGGAGCCCATAATTATCCCTGTATCATAAATGTATATCGCTTAGTTCACGTGTATATATTATAGGGGTCGTTCAGATCTTTTTCACTGTATATTGGAACCATATGTATATCAGTTTAAGTAAGCTCTGATAGTTTGGCAACTCTGCTGTAAGATGTATAATTCTCGCGTAAAGTCTGGACGGTTTATATGGACTCCTTAGTTTTGTTATCATTCATACGCATTACAGTGTGTAACAGATATGTATACTATTAACTACCTGTTTTTGGTAGGTACGAGTTCTCTAAAAATAGCTTTATAGATACAAAAGGATTTCATTACCAAATTGGATTTTGTTTCATATGCAGAAATTTCCTAATGTATTTTGTTAACGTGAATATGTCTTCATAAGTTTTATTTAAGAATCCATTAATAAGAACTTCTTTTATTTCATCCATTGTTTTATGATATCTTGTATACAGCTTTTTTATTATTTTATTTCTGGTTTTATCTATGTACTACATTTAAGTTTGGATAAAAGGTTATCTCAAAATAAATATTTAAGTGCTAAAATAGATATTTTTGTGTAAAAATGGGTAGTAGTGCACAAAAAAACAAAGAATTTATCTAACAAGCATTATACCACTTCTCCAATATTACATACTTCTGAATGTTTTATTTTCTATTTAGGGGTAATATGTTATCAATATAAGTGGAGTTAGTTTCAAATTTGCAATGATCTTTATAAGTAAAAGCTTACTGGCTATACTTAACATGTTTAGTTCAAATAAATAAACCTTGTCCCTTCAGAAAAGAGCGATTTAAATGGAAAAGTCAACTAAGAAAGTGTGATGAATCTTATACCACCCCACATTCACACAGGTTAACCGGTGTTTGCAGGCAAGATTCCTCCAGGCAAATTTAAGGAAGATAACAACCAACAACTCTGGACAATGCGATATACTTGGATATAAAGTTTACTATGCTGGAAACAACACAAAACATCACAGAAACGGCACTGCAACAGTAGTTGCCCCACATATTAATTCGGCAGTAAAATCTTTCACTCCCCATTCAGATAGAATGATGCTTTTACAAATTCGAGCAACACCGGTGGATATTAATATATTACAGGTATACGCGCCAACGGCAGATGAAGCAGATGAGGCAACCAGCGAAGAATTCTACGAACAACTGGGAAGCCTGATGAAAATGATAAAAAATCATGAAGTAACAATAGTGATGGGAGATTTCAATGCAAAGGTTGGCAGAGGCAAGGTGAATGAGATCGTGGGAAACTTCGGCCTAGGGGAGAGAAACGACAGAGGTGATAGACTTATATGCTTCTGCCAGGAATATAACCTGCTGTTAAGTAATACACTCTTCAAGCTCCCCAAACGTCGACTTTACACATGGAAATCCCCCGCTGACTCACCTGACAACATCATTAGAAATCAGATAGATTATATAGCAGTACCAACAAGATATAAAAACATGATAAAATCATCAAAAACGTACCCAGGTGCCGATGTTCATACGGACCACAATGTGTTGGTATGCAGAATGGTCATGAGAGTAAAACGGCTCGAGAAAAGATCTAATTTAAACACAATCGATATTAAAAAACTCACTAACCCAGAAACCGAAATAAAAGTACGAGAACAACTAGGAAAGAAAATAAAGGACATTAACGAGAACACGTCGGACATAATAGAGAGATGGGATAAATCGAGGGAAGCAATTAAAACAACATGCGCGACTCTATTAAAGCGTGACCGACGAAAAAAGAAAGAATGGATGTCTGATGAGATAATGGATATGATGGATGAAAGACGTAAATTCAAGAATGAAAATGCAGAAAAATACCAGCAGATCCACAAAACCATAAGAACGAAAATTCGAGAAGCCAAAGAAAAATGGTTTTCCAACGAATGCAGGGAAATAGAACAATACGAACGAAAATACGACAGTTACAATATGCACAAAAAAATAAAATCGATGACAAACAAGAGGAAATTCAATAAGTCACCCAACAGCATAAAAGGTAGCGATGGAAATCTTATCTCGGAGCCATCAACGATCTTAAAAACATGGAAATCATACATAGAAAAATTATTTGCATCCAACAGGAATGATGATCACCTATATGGAGAAGGAGCAACAGGACCTTCAATTCTTAAATCGGAGATAGAAGATGCCATTGCAGCACTAAAAAACAATAAGTCAGCAGGTCCGGACAATGTACCCTGCGAAATATTAAAGATCCTATGTAAATCAGACAAACAGTTTCTTGATAATCTAGTTGTACTTTTTAACAACATATATAATAGCGGTAAAATCCCGGAGAACTGGCTACAGTCAACATTTATTACAATCCCGAAGAAACCAAATGCCCAGATTTGTGATGACTACCGGCTTATAAGCTTGATCAATCATGTCACTAAAGCGTTCACTAAGATCATTCACAGAAGAATATATGATAAATGTGAGTCAAATATTGATAGATCGCAGTTTGGTTTTCGGAAAGCACTTGGAACTAGAGAAGCAATTTTCGCTCTCCAGGTGCTTATACAACGGTGTAGAGACGTTGATAAAGACGTGTATCTGTGCTTTGTAGATTTTAGAAAAGCATTTGACAATGTCAATCATGAACAATTGATAGGTATTCTGCGAAAGACAGGTATTGACGACAAGGACATTCGAATTGTGGCAAACCTATACTGGGGTCAAACAGCAAGAGCAAAAATTGGCAACGAACTCACTGAAAGCGTGCAGATCAAAAGAGGTGTCCGTCAGGGATGTATATTATCCCCACTCCTATTCAATATGTATTCCGAGGAAATACTTAACAAATGTATGGAAAATGCAAATGAGGGCATTAAAATAAACGGCGAGTTAACGAACAATATAAGATACGCCGACGACACGGTGATCCTTGCCAGTACCATAGACGAATTACAACAAGTAATGGAAAGACCTTATTCAGTTAGTGAGGAATACGGCCTGAGCCTCAATTTCAAGAAGACAAAGTGGATGCTGATAAGCAAAAAGCAACAACCTGCTCGACAATTACGGATAAGTAACATATTAATTGACCATGTAGAGTCTTATGTGTACCTTGGCACCAACGTAAATGCAAAATGGGAACAGACCATAGAAATTAAGGCGAGAATAGAACGAGCTAGAGCAGCATTTAGCAATATAAAAAAGCTCCTCATAAGCAAGGATTTGTCTCTTCCCCTAAAACTACGTATAGTTAAATGCTACATTTTTCCGATCTTGCTGTATGGCGTGGAGGCCTGGACGCTGACGGAGACGCTAACGAGAAAACTAGAAGCATTCGAAATGTGGGTGTACCGACGCATTCTTCGTATATCCTGGACCGAACATGTCACCAACATAGAGGTACTCCAAAGAATCGGAAAGGAGAAAGAAATCGTGAATACAATTAAACAAAGAAAGCTTGAATATCTAGGCCACATATTGAGACACGATAAGTACCGTCTGCTACAATTGATTGTCCAGGGAAAAATAGACAGTAAGCGAGGGCCAGGCAGGAGAAGACACTCGTGGCTCCAAAATCTGCGGAAGTGGTTCGGGCTCACATCGGTCGAACTATTCAGAAGCGCCGCAAACAAGATCAAAATTGCCATGTTAATAGCCAACGTTCGCAACGGACAGGGCACTTGAAGAAGAAGAACAACCATAAGGAACTTCCTTTCGAGGGTTCAGATGGCGAGGAGCAGCTTATATTTTTTTTGTATATCTTGCAGATGTGATGATCTGATGACTGACTAATTTATAGCTAAATATACTTACGTGTTAAGTATGTGTTTTTGTCACCCATACTAGCAAGGTATATTCGGCAGCATAAGCATAGAGTTTAAGTCTACGTTTTAAGGGTGGAAGAATGTGCTTCCTATTTTGAGCTGACGAGTTTGCGGAGAATATTATTTTTCTGGTTCTAGGTTGCCATTTGGTTTTAAACAAAGTTCTGTGATAGAAACTATCTTCAAGGTATTTATAGCAAGTCCAGAGTTTAAGGATTTCATGACACTATTGGTTCAGGTATATCTTCAGATTTGTGAAAGCGTCTCTATTAGGGGGTTTGGCTTAAAATTGATTTATAATCTATTTTTATTATTTCTTATCCTATTCCTATTACTACTTAAAACTAAACATTTGTCATCATTGTCCGGTTTATTTAGTAATTTTTCTTTCTCTACTTGTTGCTTGGCCTCTCCTTGGTTCTTTTTATGTTGCTCTGATAGTTTTTTGAACACGCTATTTCCAACACATTTTCTTCTTTATAGCACCATCTCCATTCCTTGCCGTCCACTGTGATTTTATTGTATCCTATTTTGACCATTTTTCCATTTTCCCTCATTTCTCTTGCTTTATCTCTTAAAGCTTCCATTTTCTCTCTTTCTCTCCTTTTGTGAGATCCTCTGTAATCCATATATTTTCGATCTTCACATTCTTAAGTTTGTATTTGTTTCTTAAGATTGTTGTTTTTTCTTCTTCGCTTTCAAGTTCAATTAAGCATGTTTTTGTTCCTATCTTTTGTGCTCTTTTAATATTGGTTTTGACTTCAAGATGATTTTCTAATATAGTAGTCATTCCCTCTTTCAATGTTTTTGGGTCTTCAGAGTCTATTTTTGATCCACTGATGATTATATTCTTTTTTCTTTGTCTAACCTTTCTAATGAGCGTTTTAGATCATTTAATTCTTCCGTTATCTTTTTGTTATCGGTTTTGGTTAGTTCGTTTTCTCTTTTCAGTTCTTCTTTCTCTTTTGTCCATTCTTCCTTCACCCTTTCTATTTCCAGTTTTATGTTTTTTATTTCTTCGTTATTTTGTTTTATCTCTTCTTTAACTTCATCTTCTCATCTCCTTATTTTCTTCCTTCATTTCTGTTTTCAGCTCTTTTATTTCCATTTTAATCTCCTTATTTATTTCTTCTAGTAGTTTCTTTAGTTCTTCCATTTCGCGATTTTTTATGTTATCCTTTGGAAATGTTCTTAACGTGGCTTTGCTTCTTTTTAAGGCTTCCTCCTCGTCGAATGAGTTATCGTGTTCTGGCTTATTTCTTTTGCTGTTCATTCGATTTAGTTATTGTATTACATTTACTTTTAATTTATTATTTTAATTTAATTTAATTCTAATCCCAACTTTAATCAAATCTATTTTAAAGCCAGATCTGGATTTTTGTAATAAAATTATGTGGCTTTTATTTTGATCATTAATTTCTTGTCAGCACTAATTACTTTCTTATTTGCCAAAAAAAAAACAAAAACAAAAAACGCGTAGGAATGCCTAAGCAGGTCGACCCTTCGAACATTCGCCAAAACCACTTTTTTAATCTTTCACTCAATTATTCATTTACTTAAGACTTGTTAAAATTATTAAAATAGTTCTATCTTACTTGTCTGATGGTATTTTCTTTATTAACTACTATCATCTGTATGCACTTAACTTTTGATACTTATTTTTGAACTCGGTTGAATTTTCTAAGTTGTAATTCCCGAATAATTTTAAGTTTATTACGAAGCGAAATTAAATGAACCTACTGTTGTCACTTGCAGGACCGTTTCAAATAGTCAAGAAATTAATAAACAGCCTACTAAAATATAAATATCGCCTATTTAAGACGTAATCCATTACCGGCCCAAGGTACAAAGCACTCCTAGCACATGCTAATGATATAGATCTCATAAGAAACTCTCTCGTCTGCAAACATCTTCAATAAAGTGAAGAGAGCACGAAAAATTTTTCACTTAAAATCAACGAAATGAAAACCAGATACAAGCGAATCAACAAAAAAGACCAATTCAATAAATCTAGATAAAATATTAAAGTTAACAATCACAATTTCCAAAATATGGAACACTTTAAATATCTTATAAGATAAATTATCACGGTTAATAATAATGCCACTAAAAAATACAGAGAATAATTCAAACTTTAGACCTATTTTAATACATGGATGCGAATCATTGACAATGAGTAAAACAAGTAAGGAAGAATTACGAATATTTGAAAGAAAAATAATAAACATTTTTTAACCTCATTATCATATCGCTACAAATCTGCATAGAATAAGAACACATACTAAATAAAGATAGCTCTTATAACGGTATTGTTCCGGAAAATAAATCCCTTAAGGTAGATCGGACACATGCATAGACGCCAAGATGTCAAACTTATAAAACTGGTATGGAAGGAAGTTAGCACAGAAAATGCCATATCTAAAAAAAATAACATTTCAGTTGATTACAGATTCGTGAAAAATCGATCAACTTCGAGAAAATTTGTAGTTAGCGAAGACCCACCCAGTGTTGTAGCGCTACGTTATGATAATGATAAAGACAAAGGAGAAACAGTGACAAAAAGCAACAAACATGGACTAATGGAGTGAAGCTGCTTTAAAATCTTGATTGGAGAGGATTAAAATGAAAGTATAAGAAATAAAATGTACTTTCTTAGCAGTGTACTTTTACCTCTTTCAATAAAGTATGTTTATATGGACTTCTTATTTTTGTTATCATTCATACGCATTACAGTGTGTAACAGATATGTATACTAATGACTACCTGTTTTTGGTAGGTACGTGCTTCTCTAAAAATAGCTTTATAGATACAAAAGGATTTCATTACCAAATTGGATTTTGTTTCATATGCGGAAATTTCCTAATGTATTTTGTTAAGTGAGTGAGTATGTCTTTATACGTTTTATTTAAGAACGCTCTTAATAAAAACTTCTTTTATTTCATCTCTTGTTTTATGATATCTTGTATACAGCTTTTTTATTATTTTATTTCTAGTTGTATCTGTGTATTACATATAATTCTGGATAGATGGTTATCTCGAAATATAGTGCTAAAATAGATATTTTTGTGTAAAAATGGGTAGTAGTGCACTAAAAAGGGAAGAATGCTTAATTTATCTAACAAGAATTATATTACTTCACGATCATTACATATTTCTGAATATTTTATCTAGTATTTAGGGGTAATATGTAATCAATATGAGTGGAGGTAGTGTCAAATTTGCAATGATCTTTACTTTATAAGTAATAGCTTACTGACTGTACTTTACATGTTTAGTTCAAATAAATTAACCTTTTCCTTTAGAAAAGACCGATTTGGATGATAAAGTCAACTAAGAAAGATTGATGAATCTTGTACCACCCCACATTCACATAGGTTAACCGAGTCCTCCTGGCAGATTTAAGGAAGATAACTACAATCAGGAAGTTTCTTTTGAGGGTTCAGATGTCGAGGAGCAGCTTACTTTTTTTTGTATATCCTGCAGAAGTGTTGATCTGGCCAGTTTTTTCTTCGATTCTAGTCATAAAATGGGCTGGTATGCGTGGAGTTGATGTTACGAATCTGGACTTTGTTTCTTTCGTTCTCTAGCTACTTATCTTCGGATATTAGGTGGATTGATAGCTACGATATTTGTAGAGCTTATGTATGGATGTGAGTCTTAATAACTAGGTATATTCGGCAGAAGCATAGAGTTCAAGTCTACGTTTTAAGGGTGGAAGAATGTGCTCCCTATTTTTAGCTGACAAGTTTGCGGAGAATATTATTTTTTTGGTTCTCATTTCATTTTTATAGTAGTATTAGGTTTTCATTTAGTTTTAAACAAAGTTCTGTGAATAATAAAGTGTGATAGAAACTATCTTCAAGGTATTTATAACAAGTGCATAGTTTAAAGATTTCTTGACACTATTGGTTCAGGTATATGTTCAGATTTGTGAAAGCGTCTTTGTTAGGAACATTGAAGGAGCATACCTAACTTTTTCCGGGGTGTGGCTTAAAATTGATTCAGATTCTATATTTAGTTTGTTTAAGGTATTATTTAGATTTTTCTCTACTTTAGCAACAAAAGTTTTTGGTTATGCAACAATAGATGTATCGTCTACATAATAAAAGTCCTACTATTTACCGGTATGGGTTGTGTAAATGTTATACAGCGTAGGTGCGATTACGGTACCCCAAAGAAGACCGTTCTTCTACGTTCTCCATCTGCTATTCTTACCGTTGAGTGATACGAAAAATCTTATGTTGTGTAGGCATACACGGATAATACAAGTGAGTTTATTACCTAAGGGTATATCACATCGATCTTGAAAAAAATGCCCTCTAATTTAAGGTGTCGTAAGCGGCATTGAGATTGACAAATACGACTCCTCATACCTGATATTTTTCATACCCGTCTTCGCTGTGTTGGGCAAGATTTAGTATTTGTGATGTACACGATCTTCCCTGTCCTATAGCCACTTTTGTCTTTATAGCCACTTTTGTATTTTATATAGCTGACAAAATAAATAGATATATTGGCCGATAGCTTTTGTGGTCGTTGGAGTTTTTGCCAGGTTAAAGCATAGTGATAACTTTGTCTTTGCTTTGCTTGTCTACAGAGTTTAGATATTAGCCATTCTAGTATTTTTGGTCAAAATTTTATAATTAATTTTGTGCTCAGATCCTCAATCGGGAGCCGTAATATTGTTTATTTTATACGTGGATAGTGGATCCAAGCTCAACATAGTTAAATGGTTCCCGCAGTGACTAGTTTGAGTCCTCTCTCATTTTAAGTTTTTCTTTGCTTCTTTGCCGGCACTTATTATGTAATCTTCTGCGATCAGTTTTATACCAAATACCCTAGGTTTGGCCCTCTATGTGCTTACTGCACTAAAAATACGTCACATTTGTGTTAAGCGTTTATGTCTGATAAGCTTAAGTAAAGTATAGCGTATGTATAATACCCAGTTAAGTGACAATCATATTATTCATGTTAATGTAAAGGTTATATACTTTTTGCTTATACAATTACTCAATATAGTATTTGCTTTATTTATTACACCTTCCATCAGGCTTATGAATTGTCTTTATCTCTAGATATAGTTTACTTTATCTCTATAGAATAGTTGGTCCTAAAAAGGACCGATTTCACAAAACTCATATTGGACGAGTGATTGAAGAATTAACCAATTAATTAATTATTCATTACCCAAGGTACGCCCGATTGCGGTGGTCTTATTAGTACTTAAATTTTCGTGAAGGCTTCTACGTTGAACTCCATTAAAAATGACAAAGTATTTACTTTATATAGACTTTTTGTAAAAAGTAAATGAGTTTGTAACATCGGTCACAACTCATATATGGATAATAAGGAAACAAACAGGTTAAAATAGGTGTACACAATTTTAACTGCATATATATCGGCGCCATTGATCAGGAGATGAGTTTATTCCAGAGATCAGATTACATTCTTTTACATGGATATTCTAGCTTCTATTTACTTATTTTCATTACTAAAAAGTATATTTATAATAAAGGCCTTAAGCTGTCTTTAGATTCTATGAAATTTTT
Source organism: Diabrotica balteata (assembly GCA_918026665.1). Lineage (NCBI taxonomy): Eukaryota > Metazoa > Arthropoda > Insecta > Coleoptera > Chrysomelidae > Diabrotica > Diabrotica balteata. The sequence goes on from OU898282.1 coordinate 61,388,913, forward strand.
TTGGCATAGACTTTTAGTCATTTAGCCAGACTCAACATGGTACAAATAGTTGTTTGTGTTTATATTAATAAATATACAAAACAAAAGACAGGTAAACAGGGTCACTCTCTTCTCGCCTAGGGGCCCATCAAGGCATTTTTTAAAAAGACGTACAACACTAGGCCACGGTAAGAAAGGAATTTGACAATTGGGTTAGAAACAAAGGTTACGTGCAAAACTAATGCATAATTATTTAGATGGTTATTTGACTATCCTTTAAAAACATAACTAAGGAATCATACACTGCTCTCGAGTCTAGTGATATCCATGAAAATTTAAACCTATGGAAATTCTCAAATTACAAAATACAGACATAATTCTGAATACGAACTTGGGACAAACAGTTTTCCCCTCCTCAACTTATTCAGTTATAATCTATAACGTGTAAACGCATACTTGTTTTATTGTTAGATACAATGAATTTCCATCAAGTAACTTTCAGCAATGTGACAACAAATTGCTATATAACAGTACGAGGCAATATCATCATATTTGCCTTACATTAATATTTATGTGGCAATCAGCTGTAAAAGTCATTGCCGTTTTTCCGATCGTATCATATTTTAGCATAGTCACATAAGAATTCTTTTTAAGCAATATACTGTGTCATATTCTTCTGATTTATTTTGTTGACAATTTATTTATGCTTATTCGTTCACCTTTTGTAAAGCAGTCTGTTTAAATATTAGGGATTTATATAATCTTTTTGTTTATATAATTTGTTTATCGATTTTACTATTTTAGATAGAGTTTCATAGTTATAGTTTTTTTTTATTTTTTCTATGGTAATACATATACATACCCAATTCGAAAGGGAGAAAACCAACGAGTTCTAAATTGAACATAGACATTATTCTCCATTTCTTCCTATATGTTATATAGAGATCATTGTCATCGTATAGTCGGAACGCAACAAGATTTCATTACCATTTCTTCCTTTTTGTCTCCTCATTCCTATTGCAAACTCAGCGACATAAATGGCGTTTTAAAAATATATGTCAATATTGCCGAAGTGCCTTTCCTAGCATACTTTTTGTAAGCCTAGTTCGTTTGATTACATGTAATTGATTTGATAGTCCTCAACAGATATGTATTGATTGTAGGTAGGATAGCAGGTGTTGATAAATATGATGAGTCGGTAAGTAGTCTCATTATTCCTAAATCTGTGCCCTTCATCCGTGGACATCCTAAGGGCATTTTTTCTCTCGGGGCATCCTACCAATTTAACTTGGGAATGCAGTTAATGAGAGAGCCTTTGGATAAAGCCAGCGCAACTTTGGAGTTGAGATTTAGGTTCTTGTACCTCGTTGCTATCTTTATATATGTGTTTGACCTTGACATTAGTTTCGTTCGATATTGGTTAGTACTCGGACCTTTGTAAGTCGGGAAATACCTCTGATGGCTTTTCTAGCAATCCTGATCTAATTAATACGTTCTCGTTACATATCCACACATTAGCACTGGTTCACTGTTTTATATATCCTGATTTTAGAGATTTATATTAGGCTTCTGGATTTAAAAGTGTTTAAAAGGGTTCTATATACATCAGTTAGCTACCTGAATTTTCCCTTTTATTTCTTATGTGACAACGTTATCTACGATATCTAAAACGCTGGAATCTTTCAAAATTATATAGCTTTATTGTTACGTTATGCCTTACTCTACATCCTTTCTTTTGTATGTTAAAAAACATTTATTTGATTTTCTCATTAGTGACTATTATACCGTTTTTGCTGCTAGTAGCATTATTTTATAGCATTCTAATATTTAATTTATGGATTATATTTGGATAGCAAATAAATATTTTTTTCCGCAAATCGCCAGGAAATTTTGACATTCCTGTCAAAATTTCTTGAAGAAAAAGTCAGGACTTCCTTACTGTAAGGAAATGTCATTTCCTTACTGTAAGGAAATGATATTTCCGTACAGTTGTTAGTGTTCTACATAAATGATAAAAAAGTTTGACAATTCAACCTCAATAAGTTTCCATAGTAACCCAAGTAATTTTATTAGGAATTTCAAAGCACCATTTATTTGGGAATAAAATTATCGCGTTTTTTTTAAATCAATCAATATCAGTCGAATTTTAAACGATTTGCGAAAAAATAGTATGTTTACCTCGTAGGAAAAGCCACATTCCTGGACTCTGTGTTGCTAATCTTCACAGTCGTCCAGGAATGTTAAGCTTTTCCTACCCGGTAAACAATGTACTATTACTTTCTCGGAGAAATAATATTCTAACACACAAAATCCTATTAAATTGCCAAAAACCTCCGTACATATTCTATTCACTTATGAGGGCAGTATAGTCCTGGACTGGCTAATTTTTGGATAATAGGAAACATGAATGTAGCAGTTTTAATGTTTTCGGGACTGCTACTTGGTATCGGGGAGCAGAAATATCATACCAAGGTATTGCATATAGGAATTGTTGCTTGAACTTTATTATTATTAAACAACACTATATTTCCTAGTAAAATCATTATGACTTTACAGTAAGACAAATTTTCGATGTTGGTTATGAAAAACATCATGTACATACCACCGGGTTCCCTATGTCGATCTCCAGAAAAATCTTTGTAATAATGATACGGGAAACAAAAAACCAAGAATGAAAATATGCGCCAAGAAACTCTGTGATATAACAGTCGAATAAAATACAGATTGTCGATTCAAATAGTCAAAAAATTAATGAACAGCTTACTAAAATGGAAATATCGCCTATTTAAGATGTAATTCATTAAAGGCCCAAGGTACAAAGCACTCCTAGCATATGCTAATGACATAGATCTCATAAGAAACTCTCCCGTCCGCAAACATCTTCCACAAAGTAAAGAGAGCACGAAAAATCAACGAAATGAAAACCAAATACAAGCGAATCAACAGAAAAGACCAATTTAATAAATATAGATAAAATATTAAAGTTAACAACTACAATTTCAAAAATATGGAACACTTTAAATATCTTAGATAAATAATCACTGTTAATAATAATGTCAATAACTAAATACTTTTAGCATAATTCAAATTTTAGACCTATTTTAATACATGGATGCGAATCATTGACATTGACTTAAAAAAATAAGGAAGAAGTACGAATATTTGAAATAAAAATAATTAGAAAAATGTTTTAACCTCATTATCATATCTCTACAAATCCGTATAGAATAAGAACCCATACTGAATAAAGAAAGCTTTTATAACAATATTGTTTAGAAAAATAAATCGCTTAAGGTAGATCGGACACATGCATAGACGCCAATATATCAAACTTGTAAAACTGGTATGGAAGGAAGTTAGCACAGAAGAAAGAATGCCGCTTAGGCGTCTCAGTAAGCAATGGAGAGAAAATATCCAATTATATCTCAAATTATGAACATTTCATTTGATTACAGATTCGTGGAAAATCGATTAACTTGGAGAAAATTTGTAGTTAGCGAAGACCCACCCAGTGTTGAAGCGCCACGTAATGATGATGATAATGAAAAAGGAGAAATAGTGACAAAAAGTAATAAAAATGGACTAATGGAGCAAACCTGCTTTAAAATCTTGATTGGAGAGGATTAAAATGAAAGTATAAGAAATACAATGAATGATTGATGGATTCGAGAAACTTGAGACTTGAGAAAAGCACACTGACGTGTCTATCCATATTAAATTCCTTAGATTTTTATACTTTTTTTTAGACTTTTATACTAATAGCTTTAAAATTGAATGTTTGGTGAAAATAGCTACGCGACTTTAATGCATCAAATATTTTGTTATTTAAAAATCAACATATTGAAATTAGACAGCAAAAAATTATAATATTAAAGATTAATTTATAAATTATTATAGTCTAATTTTAACTACTTCATGAAATAAATATTACACGCCATAAACTGCAGTAATTGAAAAATTATAAAGGTCTTACAGAAGAGTTTCTTAAACTGTTAGACGATTACGCTACTCGATGTTCATATTAATAGGTTCCAAAATGTACCACCTATAAAATTTAAAAATCTACTACTAATACAATTATTGGCAACATCGCAGGAGTTAAGAAGTGTACGGGAAAAGTTATATACGGATCCCAAAAATGTTTGATCCTATTACGGAGTCCACTTGATCCGACGTATTAGTCGGAGTCTACATAAAGCGCTACTCAGATAATAATATACACGGCGTATATTCTCCTGGAGTTAGTATAATACCGTTTTAGTACGGAGCCCATATTAACCGCTAGAAGTATATATATATATATATATATATATATATATATATATATATATACTTCTAACGGTTAATGTAGGCTCCGTACTAAAACGGTATTATACTAACTCCAGTAGAATATACACCATGTATATTATTATCTAGGTAGCGCTTTATGTAAACTCCGACCAACAGGTAGGATCTAGTGGACTCCGTAACTGGATAAAAATTTTTGGGATCCGTATATAGTTTTTAGCATACACAACTAAGCTCCTGCAATGTTGTCAATAATTGTATTAGTCGTAGATTTTCAAATTTTATAGCAGGTACATTTTGGAACTAAAATTTATTTAAATATCCACCAGTTCACTCATCGAGGAATTTCATGAATATTTGGCTAATGTATTTAAATAGGTTACAATATAAATTGTTAACAATATAATTTTATTTTTATGTATAATAAGCACGGTGATAATTTATATTACTTGCTCTAATTATTTTCAAACTTTAGTAAGTGTCTATTATAAACTAATTAATGCTAATAAATAGCATTATTTTATAGCATTCTAATATTTTATCTATTGATTAAATCCGAATAGCGGTTTGATCTCCTTTTACTTTCTCGAAGTTATATTCTAACACACAAGAGCTTATTAAATTGCCAAAACCTTCCTTTTATATTCCATTCACTTATAAGGGGCAGCACTAATATCAGTACGATAATAACGCGTACCTATAGTCCTGGGCTGGCTAATAGGAAGCATGAGTGTAACAGTTTTATTGGTTTCGGAACAGCTACCTGGATTGGGGAAGCAGGATATCAGCATTAAGTTAATGCATATAGAAATTGTTGCTTAAACAGCGAAATATTAAATACCAGACGGCACGACGCTAGCAGTCTGAGAAAGTAACGCAAAACAACTTATTATTAGACAATATCATATTTTCTAATAAAATAATATTGACTTTACAACGAGACAAATTTTCTGCTGTTGGACATCGAAACATGTACATAGCAACGAATTTTCTACGTCGGTATCCCGAAAAATTGTTGTAATAGTGATAAGGGAAACAAAAAACTTAAGATGGAAAGGAGCGCCAAGAAACTCTGCATTAATAAACAGTAGAATAAAATACAGATTCTCAATTAAAATAGTCAAAAAATTAAAGAACAGCGTATTAAGATAGAAATAGCACCTATTTACGATGTAATCCATTAACGGCCCAAGGTACAAAACAGCTCCTAGTTATGCTGATGATAAGATCTAGAGCATAAATGTAATAATAGAACATAGAAGATTGGAGCAATTTAGATATCTCTGATAACGTTGTCACATAAAAAATGCATGTAGTAAACCATAGACATATAATACAAATAGTCTGGCTGCCGCCATACATCCGCGTTTCCGCAATGCGACAGAGAAAACTGACGAAAAGCAATCCCTGCATCTTTCTCTAATGGGACGGGTTTATTGACCACGTGTTCGATAAACCTGACAAATTAGAAAGAGATGCAGGGACTACTTTTCACTAGCGTCTAGAGCCTGACCTACTCTTATGTGCAGACATGCGCAGTTCAATTGTATCCATTTCTGAATGTGTCAATGAGGTTTATGTGTATTGTTGGTTGCAAACATTTTTTTTTATAAATTAATAATATAATTACTTCAATCTATCTCTTAATAAATAAATAACTCTAAAATAAATAGTAAATAATAGCAACACAAAACTAAAGGTTTTTTAAAATGGTTTTAAAAAGTATTAAAAAAAAACTTTTGCGCATTTTTTTCAATAAAAATTTGTTATTTTATATACAGGATGTTGACTGATGTTATGTATCAATTACTATGATACCAACTTTAATATTTTAAATGAAACATTGGTTATATTATAAAGTTTTTGGATTCTGAACAAAATTCCCAGAACTTTGATATATTGCATGTTATAGTTTTAATTAACTTATTTTAGGATACAGGGTGGTTAATGAATAGATCACTCTCTGCATGTCTCCTTATGCCTTTAAAAGGTTCTATACCTAATTTCAATAAAGAAGAGTGAGTTCAGTTTCGTATCTCAACTTGTTTTTAATAATGTATATAGTATATACTCTAAGATATGTACCTATATTTTTTTAACATAGATATTATGTCAAATAAATGAAACTGCGCAAGTCTGCACATAAGAGTAGGTCAGGCTCTAGACGCTACTCTACTTTTCGTCACTTTTCTCTGTCGCACTGGGGAAAGGGATCTTTATTGCAACAGTTAGTCCATTTGTATTTTATGTCTATGTATCAAACTGATATCTTCATATCACTATTAAATCTACAAAAAGAAGAAATTGCAATATAAACAAAATTTGTTTAGTACGTGTCTAGAAAAGAACTAAAAAAAGGAATTTGGATATAGAAACGTCAACTACATGTGTAGTATAAAAATCAAATTTATTCTTTTAACCAAAATGTTCACACCAAGTTTGATTGTATTAAAATATTCGGTAGCTCCAACTAACTGTACTCTATAGTATTCAGTTATCCATCTCAATATGTCCAACTTTATTTTTTTTTATTTTTTGGATAGAATACAAGAAATATGACACAATATTTATTAATACATATTTTATTTGGCGTTTCGATGTTTAAATAGGAGTTCGTTTTCAAAAATGTACAATATTATTTTTACAAGGTATTGCGTAGATACAAGATAGTAGTGCAAGATGTTATTTATGTTTTTACTTTATCTGGCTGGTTATATTATAATCAATTAGTTCCCAGTTGTTTCGCACTTTGTATTTATTTGTGATATTATCCATAACAGGTTCATATATTTCTTTAATAATATTCTTCTTTCTGCAACGCTCAATCGGCTGTTATTTTGTTTTTTCGTCGTCCATTTAATTTTTTGCTTAAAAAGGAGCGATTGCCAGTATATATTCTGTTGTTAATCTCGTTTGTAATGTTTTTATTAACAGTGATTTTAGTTCACACATAATTAGACCGATGAACAATTTCTAAGTTGTACTGGTCTATTGACATAGTATATCTTATCATGTTTCTCTTTTTATGATATATTTTTTTATCCTCGTTTATATGGAGCACCCATTTTTTCCGCTTTTTCGTATTGAATTTATCGAAGTTTTTGTTGTTACTATTGTAGTTCTGCAACTACATAAAGCATTATTAAAATATCAATAGACTTTTTGTTAGTTTTGATTCTTCTCGTATAATTAGCCCAGTAACAGAGAGTCATTCCATCCAATAAGGTTGGAAGGCTGCTCAGTCATCAAAAACAATCATTCCATTCAGTAGGGATGAAGGCTGCTTAGTCATCAAAGACAGTCGTTCTATCCAGTAGATGAGGTGGCTGCTCAGTTATCGAAGAGACGAGTTCTATCTGTCAAACAAGAGAGTCGTGTCTTGGTTAAGGGGTAGCTTTGCGCTATAGCTGATTCTTTTGTGGTTTCTGTGTGTCAAAGGAGTAAGGTACAATCTACATATTTGTTGCCAAAATTACTTTGCTACTGTATCGAGTACCGTTTGAATAATAATATGAATTTTGTTACGAATTTATCTTTTATGCTGAACTCTAATAAATCTTTTACCGCGAATTGGAAAACATGTTTTAACCTTTATTTGAAACATTTATCGTTAACGTTCAGTGGACCATTTTACGTTTAATAAGTATTTACTATATTGTGTAATAGCTGTAGTTTCATTTTACTATTGTATCTGTATGGGTATAATGTATAACATAATATTATTTTGTATATTTATAAATATACAAAATCATCCTAATTGCATTACATTGATGTTTATGTGGCAATTAGCTAAGTCATTAGTCTTTCCAGCCGTATCATATTTTCCCCGATTTTTTTTTTTGTAGACAAGCGGTTTATTTTGTGTAATATAATATCCCCGACTCGTTTCATAATATTTAGTTTTCAAATCAGCTGTAACGCTAATTCGTTCACCTTTTTTAATCCCTATATATGAGTTGCGACCGATATCACAATTTTAATACCTAAGTTGTTAAAAATAAGTTATTTTAAATTAAGTCTTTATTACCTAAAATTATTACTATACAAATCTGATTCGAAATATCGTCAAAAGTAATACACGGCATGTAAAATTTAAATTTTTAATAAAAAATAAAAGATTAGACTTATTACTTATGGGGTTCAAAGAACGAGCTTGTACGAAGATTGAAGTACTAATAAGACCACCGCAATCGGGCATACCCCGGGTAATGATTAATTAATTAATAGCCTAATTCTTCTTCTTCTTCTTAGAGTGCCGTCTTCCTACGGAGGTTGGCAATTATAATGTTTATTTTTATTTTAGAACTTGCTGCTCTAAACAAATCAATCGATCTGCATTGGTACCAATCACGTAGATTCTTTAACCATGAGTTCTGCCTTCGGCCAACAGATCTTCTTCCTTGAATCTTTCCTGTATTATTAGTCTCAAAATTTCATATTTTGGTCCCTCATCACGTGCCTAGGTATTCCAGTTTTCTGGTTTGTATAGTGGTGATTAGGTCTGTTTCTTTACCAACCCTCTCCAGTACTTCTTTATTTGTAATTCTATCACTCCATGATATTTTCAATAAGCTGCGGTATAACCAGAGTTCGAAAGCCTCGATTCTTTTTAAATTACATTTTTTTAATGTCCAAGTCTCAGCTCCATATAATAATATTGAAAATATATGACAGCGAATGGTACGTAGTCTGATCTCCAAATTTAGATTTTTGCACGTTAGGAGTGGCTTCATTCGTATAAATGCTGATCTGGCAATCTCTATTCGTCTGTTTATTTCTACAGTATGATCATTGGTTTCATTGATCAAAGTTCCCAAATACTGATATTTTTCTACTTGTTCTATCACGTTACCATTTATTGTCAATAGGTGATGTAAATTTTGTGGCCTTTTTGTAATCAGCATGTACTTCGTTTTTTAAGCGTTTATAGTAATTCCCATCTCAGCACTATTTATACTCAAGCTTTCGATAAGATGTTGTAGATCCTAATTCTTCAGTCACCCCTTTAATATGATTTTGTCAAATTGGTGCTTTTTAGGACCAACTATTCTAATAACAACTGTTAAGGGTATATCTAGAGATAATGAAACTTTACTTAAACTTATCAGACATATGCGCTAAACACGAATCTAAGTTATTTCTAGAGCAGGAAACACATATATGGCCTAACCTAGGGCACTTGGTATAAAGCTGATCGCTAAAAACCCCATTATAGATATAGACATGCTATTTCTATCGAAAACGAAGCAAAGAAAAACTTAAAGTAAGAAAGAACAAAACCAGTCAGCTGAGAGAACTTTTAAACGACGTTGAGCTTGGATCCACCATATAGTAAAAATACTACAATGGCTTATCCGGATGATGAACAACTGTATTCAAATTATGAAGATACCCAAAGTCTAGAGACAAGCCAAATTTGTCCAAAATCGGTACAGATCTCGGTTGACAGAGTAATAGTCTAATTTTGTAAGGACTTTTACCTTTAGTTTTAGACTTACTGTAATCATTAATTTTGAATTAAATTAAACTAATGTATCCCTTCCTAAATAAGATAACGAGAATGATATCTTGATGGAAGGGGGTTACAACTACTGGTAGGTTTCTGGGTAGCGCCCCCCTCCGGTTACGCCACTGCTGGTTTAGTGCTGAGTGTCCGGACCACAGAAGTGTAGTAGACTTTCGAAACGGACCATTACGGAATATAATTTGTGACCCCTGCTCTAGAAGATAAGTAGCTAGAGAACGAAAGAAACCAAATCTAGATTCGCAAGATTCACTTCTCGAATACCAGCCCGTTGTACGATGGCTCAAATCAAGGAAAAACTGGTCAGATCAACACATTTGCAAGATATATCAGAAAAAACATGTTAATAATAAGACACTAATTTGTCTTAACGTAATTTAACAGAACTAAATACAGCGTGCGAAGAAATATTCGGAAGTAAAAGTAAACATAAGTAAATAAAGCGATCTTTAATATTACAGTACACAACAACAAGGGCAAGAAACTGATAACAGAATTAATGAAACACATGCAGACATTTGCGCCATTCAAATGGGGTAAAAAGGTCACAGGTCACAAGATTTAGCAACGACATAGCACCAGGTATGAAGTAAATCTTAAACGTATACAACATAAAAACGGAAAACCCTTAAAAATGTGGACGCATAAGATGAATACACAATAAATAATAACATATTTCAGTAGGCAAGATCGACAAAAGTATACTTTTATGAAGCGGACACAAATCAGTGATCAACTACATGTTGACAAACAAAAATTTTTATTACAAAAAGGATTAAACTGGAAAAATTAGTTGAGGAAAAAAAATTACAACAAACCATGAAAATTTGATGATTCGAAGGAAATCTATCGGACTATGGCAACTGACATGCCATCTAGAACGTATTCAGACATGGTCTGAGAGTCAGCAACAACCTTTTGGGAGTCTTAAGCTGTTATGTATAGTACCTGTTATATACTTTAACAACACATCTTTTCAACTACTTACAACTTACCCAGAATTTTGGTAGCTTGACTCATGTATACCTGGTAATAATTCACTGATGTTGGACTTTTTGGTCCGAAAACGTTATGTGATGTAGCCCGAAAGAGTCTGTTTAATTATATATATATTTTATATATTTTTTTTAAATTAAACTTTTGTGATTCATGGTATACAGTTAACAACACTAATTTCATTTTCCTAGTGGATTAGATTAAAGTTGCATAAAAAATGAAATAGTCTTCTTTCATACAAACATCGACAGTTTTTAGCTTTAGGTGTATTTGAACCACACCTGCTGTAAAAGATCTACCCTAAAAAGATTTATTTTACGTACAATTAGCACATTGCCTCTGGAAATGACCTATAGTGCATGAGTCTGATCTGCCTTAGTCGTTGCGGTTTATTTTCCTTAACCATATTGTTATAAGAGCTTTCTTTATTTAGCATGGGTTCTCATTCTATACGGATTTGTAGCGATAACATGAGGATTTTAATGTTTTTTTAAAATTGTTCTGAATCTATTTTAGCCACAATTAAAGGTTAAAGTATGTTTGTTTACGTTTTAATTTCCACTTTGGAAAAGATGGTGAAAAAATTCTTCGAATAATTTAATTTTATCTGACTGATTTATATTGACAAGTCAGACATACATTATACATTTTAAAGTAGACGACTTTAAAAATGATATTACCAATATTGTTGAGTTGCGTTCATGGGACGGCTTTACTTGTAAGATAGTTCATAGTCGAGTACATGAAATCAATTTTAACTTGAGAATATCCGTCAAAAAAATCATAGCATGTAATTCGTCTTTAAAAAGACAAACACATGCCATGTTGACAGTAAAGCTCTCCTGTTAGTGATTCCACAGTAAATTATAAGGGGAAAAATCAGGAAAAAAACCTCATAATACTATCTCGAATAGATAGATCTCAAATGTGTAAACACTTATGGGATAATGAAGATAGGAATTACTAACAGGAGAGTTTTACTGTCATCATGGCATGTGTTTGCCTTTTTAAAGACTAATTACATGCTATGATTTTTGTCTGACGGATATTCTAAAGTTAAAATTGATTTCATTTAATCGAATGAACTATCTTATAAGTAAAGTCGTCCCAGGAGCGCAACTCAACAATATTGGCAATATTATTTTAAAGTCGTCTACTTTAAACTATAATATAATGTATGCCTAAATTGTCAATATAAATGGGTCAGATAAAATTAAATTATTAGAAGAATTTTTTTACCAAAAAACAAAATTTGTTTAATTTACTGATGTTTGTATTTTGAGAACGATTTCCGAAGTGGAAATTGAAACGTCAATAAACGTACTTTAACCTTTAATTGTGGCTTATTCCAATTTAAATAGTAAATACTGTAATGTTTTATCTAGATTTATTGAATCGTTCTCTTCTCTTTATTTGCTCTATTTGGTTTTCACTTCAATGATTTCAAGTGAAACTTTTTTTGTGCTCTCTGAACCTTATTGAAGATATCGTTTACATAAAATAGTGAGTTTCTTATAACATATATTTCGTCATTATATGCTAGGTGCTGCTTTGTACCTTGGAATATCTTAAATAGACGTATTTCCTATTTTAGTAAGCTGTGCTTTAATTTTTTGACTATTTGCATCGAGAATCTAGTTCCATCTCTGTTTTTTTTACAATGACCTTTATATAACATAAAAAGCCATCAGAAAGTCTAAACCTAAATTATTTAAAAATTCTAAAATAACGTTCTCTAAGTTTTCACCAGTATCAGAAAATATAGATAGAAATCCCAAAAAATCCTTTTATACCACTTAGAAGAACATAGTGAAGAATAACGGTAAGCTGATCTATGTGAGATATATCTGGTGTTGAATCAATAATTAGAGAGTAAAATTTGGATTCCTTTATTTCGTTCACTATAATGAGTTTTAAATCTTTTGATATAATAGAAATAAATTCATCACATATAATAGGGATAAATAGTTTATTGTACCAATGTTGCAGTTCAAAGGAACTCGATAAATATTACAAATCACCTATATAATTACCATTATTTTTACAAAAAATACTTCATTTTTACCACGAAACGCCAACATGTAAGAAATAATTTTATTGTCACTACTGCACATTAAAGTATGTACTTACCTCCAATTTTTTTTTTCCTTTATCATTTTTAAATACGTGCATAATAAATAGGGATGGCAACGATATATCCATACACTAAATATACCAATATCGCTCACACAGGATTAATACAGCATATTGGCTCGTATGTAGTATATACTCCAGAATATATTACATACTATAAAATACTATGTCTAAGTATTCCTTGTCAAGATCAGTCTCTACTTCAAATTATGTTGTATAATTTCGTTTATTATTTTATACGTATTGGGACACAGCGACATTGATGTATAATGTTTTTGATATCCCCAAGGGTAAAAGCGATTAACGAATCGGCATAATTTAAATGTTTCAGCAATAGTAATGAATATCATGTTTTTCTGTTAAATAAAAATGAAAGAATTATAAAAATTAATAACTAATTTTCTGGCTCTAGGCCATAGGCGTCTAGGTTGCCTAGGACTTAGTTCGCCTCTGAACGGTAAAATAAAAGCAGTAGAAAAGATTTAAAAAAATAAAAGCATAAACATATCTTTTCCTACTTTTTGATAAAGAAAATTGTGTACACTTATTTTAACACTGTTACTTTAAATAATTGATCGATTTAACCGTTACTTGATAGAAATTCATTTTATGTAACAATAAAACACTGAAAACTTTGTTTTCAAAACTTCCACAAAATTTATTTTAAACTCTTATCACTACAGCTGTTTTGGCTGATTTCCTTTCTTAAGTGATCTATTTTTGGCGTGTGTACACTTTATATTCCTTAATGAAATAGGTTGAGGAAGGGAGAACTGTTTGTCTCAAGTTGGTCATTCAGAATTATATCTGTGTTTTTTAATTTGTTGATTTCAATAGATTCTAACAAAGATAGCTTAAGGCCTTTATTTTGAATTATAAAGAATGTTAAATTCGTCATTAAAAGAATGATTGTGATCTACATACGCACTTCACCTTCTAGATCATAATCATTCTTTTAATGACGAATTCAACATTCTTCACATTCAAAATAAAGGCCTTCAGCTATCTTTAATGATAAGATCTATCTTTAAGGATGAGCTACGGCGCAGAAACCCTCACAAGAACAACGTTAGTTAGTTATGAACACTGCTCAATGCTACTATACGCAAAAGATCAGGAGTAGCAGACGTTATTTGAACACTAAAGTGGAACTGGGCAGGTCACGTAGCAAGATCAGTTGATGACCAGTGGAAAAAAAGAACTTTGGAATGGAGACCCCGAATACAAGCTAACAGAAATAATGGTCGACCTCTAACGAGATGGACAGATGGCATAAAAAGAGTGACTACAAATTGGATTCAGATGGCGCAAAATCGGACTAAGCGGCATGCGAGAGGCCTATGTTCAGCAGTGGACGTTAAAGGCTAGTTGATGATGATGATGAAGCTATCTTTGTTAGAATCTATTGAAATCAACAAATTAAAAAACATAGATATAATTCTAATGACCAACTTGAGACAAATAGTTCTCCCCTCCTCAACCTATTTCATTAAAGACTATAAAGTGTAAACGCATGCCAAAAATAGATCACTTAAGAAAGGCAATCAGCCGAAACATCTGCAGTGACAAGAGGTTAAAATAAATTTTGTGGAAGTTTTGAAAACAAAGTTTTCAGTGTTTTACTGTAACTTTAACTGTTGTACACTGTTTTTTATCAATATAAATGAGTTGTGACCGATATTATAAACTTATTTACTCTGCACAAAGAGTCTCTTTAACACCTACAGTTTTTACTATACAAATCTGATTCGAATTGTATCCGAAAAGTAATAGTCAATATGTAAAATTTAAATTTTTAATGAAAAATTAAAGTTAACCCATTACTTATGAGGTCAAAAGAAGCAGCCTTCACGAAGACTGAAGTACTAAGGAGACCGTCGGGCATATCCTGAGTAATGATTAATAAATTAATCGGCTAATTCTTTAATCACCCGTTCAATATGATTTTGTCAAATCGGTCCTTTTCAGGACCAACTATTCTAATTATGTCTATAAATATTGAGGGCATATCTAGAGATAAAAAAACTTTACTTTACTTAAACTTATTAGATATACCTATGAGTTTAATACAAATGTGACGTATTTGTAGTGCAGATCTTTGCTGGCAATGAAAGCAAAGAAAAACTCAAAGTGCGAGAGAAAAAAAACCAGTCAGCTGAGGGAACATTTCAACAATGTTGAGCTTGGATCTACCATCTACCAGTAGATACTAGGACTGGTATTATGAAGACGATATATCTATTGATGCACCAAAAAATTTTGTTGCTGAAGTGGATAAAAATATAAATCATACCTTAAACACAATAAAAATACATTATAAATGAATTTTAAGCCAAATCCAATAGTGTCATGAAATGCTTCAACTCTGGACTTCCTATAAATACCTTGCAAATATTTTGTACTGCACACACAACTAAAAGGAAAACTGAGGACCAGAAATAATATTCTCCGCAAGCTTGCCAGTATGGGTGACATCAACACATCCTTAACACGTAGATTAAGACTCCACATCAATACATAAACTCTACCTTATCGTAGCTGTAAATATATCCAATATGCGAAGTTTATTGAAACCGTTACTTGATGAAAATTTATTTTATCTAACAATAAAAGATGTATGCGTTTACACGTTATAGTTTGTAACTGAATAAGTAATGGACGGGATAATTGTTTGTCTCAAGCTGGCCACTCAGAATTATGTCTTTATTTTTTAATTTGCTAATTTCCATAGATTCTACTTTTCATAGAATCTAAAGGTAGCTTCAGGGCTTTATTATAAATATACTTTTTCAGGAATGAAAATACGTAAATAGAACCTGGAATATGCATGTAACGTAACCTTTGATCTCTGAGATAAACCCAACTCCTGAACAATGGCGCCGATATATGTAGTTAAAATTTTGTACACGTATTTTAACCGTTTATTTTCTTATTATCCATATATGAGTTGTGACCGATATTACAAACTCATTTACTTTTCACAAAGAGACTCTATATTAACTACAGTTATTACTGTACAGAAATATTGTCTAAAAGTAACAGTATAAAATTAAAATTTTTAATGAAAAGTGAAAAATTAGCCATTTTTTATAGGGTTTAAAGATCGACCAAATTGGCCTTTTAAAGCCAACTATCCTAATTATGTCTATAAATATTAACGGAATATCTAGAGATAAAGATACTTTATTTTACTTAACTTTATCAGACATATGCGGTTAACACAAATGTGACGTAGTTCTAGTGCAGGAAACACATTGAGGGCCAAACATAGGCAAACAAGCAAAGAAAAACGTAAAATGAGAGGGGACAAAACCAGTCAGCTGAGGGAATCTTTCAACAGTGTTGAGCTTGGATCTGCTATCTACGTATATAATGAACAATATTACGGCTCCTGACTAAGGATCTGAGCACAAAACTAATTCTAAAATTTGGATCAAAAATACAACAATGGCTTGTATTGTCCGGGTATGCCTACACAACAGAAGATCACTCAATGGTAAAAATAACAGATGAAAAACGCAGAAGAACGGTGTCCTTTGGGGTAGCGTAATGGTACCTACACTGTATAATATTTACACAACCCATACCAGTAATTACTAGGACTTTTATTATATAGACGATACATCTATATTGTTGCACAACCAAAAACTTTTGTTGCTGAAGTATAGAAAAATCTAAATTATACCTTAAACACAATAACAATAGACTATAAATCAATTTTAAGCCAAACCTCAGAAAAATTCAGATGTCCTCCTTTTATGTCCCTAACAGAGACGCTTTCAAAAATCTAAACATCCAATAGTGTCATAAAATTTTTAAACCCTGGACTTGCTATAAATACCGTGAAGATAGTTTGTATCACACTTTGTCATTCACAGAACATTGTTTAAATTTAAAAGGCAAACTGAGGACCAGAAAAATAATCTCTGCAAACTTGTCAGCTAAAAATGAAAAGCGCATCATTTCATCCTTAAAACGTAGACGCTTGCACTCTATGCTTCTGCTACTGAATATACCTTGCAAGTATGGATGACACCAACACATACTTAACACGTAGATTTAGCTATAAATTAGTCAGCCAAATTCAACGGATATTAAGACACACACACATCCATACATAAGCTCTACATTATCGTAGCTATCAATTCACCTTATATCCGAAGATAAGTAGCTAGAGAATAAAAGATACAAAGTCTAGAATCGCAACATCCACTCAACGAATACCAGCCCAATTTATGACTAAAATCGAGAAAAATCTGACCAAAGATTATTGCAAATTTTACACTCCACGTTTTTTTATTACATATAACCCCTAAATAGAAGATAAAACATTCAGAAGTATGTAATATTGGTAAACTGGTATATTCTTCTTATATAAATTAAGCATTCTTCCTTCTTTTGTGCAGTACTACCAATTTTTACGTAAAAATATCTATTTTTGCACTTAAATATTTATTTTAAGATAACCCATTCAAAATTATATGTAGTACACAGATAAAATCAGAAATAAAATAATAAAGAAGCTGTATACAAGATATCGTAAAACAATGGATTAACTAAAAGTTCTTATTAATCGTATTCTTAAATAAAACGTATAAAGACATACTCATGATAACAAAATGCATTAGGAAACTTTCGCATATGAAAAAACATATCCAACTTGGTAATGAAATCCTTTTGTATTTATAAAGCTATTTTTAGAATAGCACGTACCTACCAAAAACAGGTATTTGGTATTATACATATCTATTACATATTGTCATGATGATCGCCAACATTCGTAACGGATAGGCACATCAAGAAGAAGAAGAAGATTACATATTGTAATGCGTATGAATGTTAACAAAAATGAGGAGTCCGTATGAACCGTTTAAAATATATAACATGTATATATCAAGAACGCTGGCTTAATTGCATAGTTGCCAAACTATCAGAGCTTACTTAAACCGATATACTTATGGTTCCAATATACAGTGAAAAAGATCTGAACGACCCCTATAATATATACACGTGAACTAAGCGAAATACATTTATGATACAGGTGTACTTATGAGCTCCAAAATTTTTTTAAGAATTATGAAACTATACATATTAACGAATCGACAGAGCCAATATTATGGAATGGACAAGTGAGCTCCGTATATCGGTGTCCACTTGACCACGGAGCTCACTTAAACCTAAATTTTAACATGGGCGGAGTTCACTTTATGCCGTAAATATATATATATATATATATATATATATATATATATATATATATATATATATATATATATATATATTTACGGCATAAAGTGAACTCCGCCCATGTTAAAATTCAGGTTCAAGTGAGCTCCGTGGTCAAGTGGACACCGATATACGGAGCTCACATGACCATTCCATAATATTGGCTCTGTCGATTCGTTAAGATGTATAGTTTCATAATTCTTAAAAAAATTTTGGAGCTCATAAGTACCCCTGTATCATAAATGTATTTCGCTTAGTTCACGTGTATATATTATAGGGGTCGTTCAGATCTTTTTCACTGTATATTGGAACCATAGGAATATCGGTTTAAGTAAGCTCTGATAGTTTGGCAACTATGCACTTAGGCCAGCGTTCTTGATATATATATTTTATATATTTTAAACGGTTCATACGGACTCCTTTTCATACGCATTACAATATGTAATCTTCTTCTTCTTCTTGATGTGCCTATCCGTTATGAATGTTGGCGATCATATTGACAATATGTAATAGATATGTATAATACCAAATACCTGTTTTTGGTAGGTACCTGCTATTCTAAAAATAGCTTTATAAATACAAAAGGATTTCATTACCAAGTTGGACGTGTTTTTTCATCTGCGAATATTTCCTAATGTATTTTGTTAACATGAATATGTCTTTATAAGTTTTATTTAAGAATACGATTAATAAGATCTTTTAGTTAATCCATTGTTTTACGATATCTTGTATGCAGCTTCTTTATTATTTTATTTCTGGTTTTATCTGTGTAATACATATAATTCTGGATAGGTTATCTTAAAATAAATATTTAAGTGCAAAAATAGATATTTGTATGTAAAAATTGGTAGTAGTGCACAAAAGAGGAAATAATGCTTAATTTATATAAGAAGAATGTACCAGTTCACCAATATTACATACTTCTAAATGTTTTATCTGCTATTTAGGGGTAATATGTAATCAATAAACGTGGAGTTAGTGTCAAATTTGCAATAATCTTTGGTCAGTTTTTTCTCGATTTTAGTCATAAATTGAGCTGGTATTCGTTGAGTGGATGTTGCGATTCTAGACTTTGTATCTTTTATTCTCTAGCAGTCTAGCTACTTATCTTGGATATTAGGTGAATTGATAGCTACGATATTGTAGAGCTGTGTGATATACGTATGTATGGATGTGTGTGTGTGTGTGTGTCTTAATATTCGCTGAATTTGGCTGTCTAATTTATAGCTAAATCTTCGTGTTGTGTTGGTGTCATCCATACTTGCAAGGTATATTCGGTAGCAGAAGCATAGAGTGCAAGCGTCTACGTTTTAAGGATGAAAGGATGCTTCTCATTTTTAGCTGACAAGTTTGCAGAGATTATTTTTCTGGTCCTCAGTTTGCCTTTTAGTTTTAAACAATGTTCTATGGATGACAAAGTGTGATACAAACTATCTTCAAGGTATTTATAGCAAGTCCAGAGTTTAAAAATTTCATGACACTATTGGATGTTTAGATTTTTAAAAGCATCTCTGTTAGAGACATTAAAGCAGGACATCTGACTTTTTCTGAGGTTTGGCTTAAAATTGATTCATAGTCTATTTTTATTGTGTTTAAAGTATGATTTAGATTTTTCTATACTTCAGCAACAAAAGTTTTTGTGTTGTGCAACAATATCGATGTATCGTCTACATAATAAAAGTCCTAGTATTTACTGGTATGGGTTGTGTAAATATTATACAGTGTAGGTACCATTACGCTACCCCAAAGGAGACCGTTCTTCTGCGTTTTCCATCTGTTATTTTTACCATTGAATGATACGAAAAATCTTCTGTTGTGTAGGCATACCCGGACAATACAAGCCATTGTTGTATTTTTGATCCAAATTTTAGAATTATTTTTGTGCTCAGATCTTTAGTCAGAAGCCGTAATATTGTTCATTATATACGTAGATAGCAGATCCAAGCTCAACACCGTTGAAAGATTCCCTTAGCTGACTGGTTTTGTCCCCTCTCATTTTAAGTTTTCTTTTCTTCTTTGCCTATGTTTGGCCCTCAATGTGTTTCCTGCACTAGAAATACGTCACATTTGTGTTAACCGCATATGTCTGATAAAGTTAAGTAAAATAAAGTACCTATCTTTATCTCTGGATATTCCCTTCTCTAATGTTTATAGAAATAATTAGGATAGTTGGCATTAAAAAGGCCGATTTGGCCGATCTTTAAACCCTATAAAATATGGCTAATCTTTTACTTTTCATTAAAAATTTTAATTTTACATACTGTTACTTTTAGACAATATTTCGATCAGATTTGTTTAGTAATAAATGTAGTTAATATACAGATTGAACCAAATTAACGGAACATACAATTTAATACATGTCTGTATGAACTGCATTTGAAATAGTGGACCAATATAAAACTTGGACAAAAATAAATCCATACCTGGGTATAGACATTGTATAAAATATCGATCAACTATCTGTCTCGCAACAATGTTGTTTGCGTAAGACGGGTTTGTCTAAGGAAGCGATAATAGTTCAGGAAATGAATCTCGAAAAAAGTTAAAACCTCGTCCTTTTTCGTCCTGCATGTATCCAGTTGAAATTTTAACAGAAGGTAGGTGATAGCCCAAGGATCAAAATCTATATCGAACCGAAGTGCGCTGAAGGGTTTTAGTGGTGAAAAATACCCCTAATTGTCAAAAATTATAAAATAACATAATAAACCTGAATATGGGTAAAATTTGGTTTGAATTAATTAAATAATGATAGTTTCCTGCTTTTGAATAAAGTTCCATCATATTTCAACCCTTAAAAAGCGACCCTTATTAGAGATTAATATAAAAAAAATTAGTAATGCGAAGAAAATGATTTCACCTTGGAACGATTTGCATAAAAATTTGGAATTAAGCTCAACTCAGCCTCAGCTTTATAGTTTATGTCATGCCGATGAACCCTGATTGTTCTTAGGAGTGAAAACTACCCCTAATTTTCAAAAATTGTAAAATAATAGTACAAATCTTAAGATAAGTGAAATTTGGTTTGGATTAGTTAAATAGTGATTTTGTTATACTTTAAAATACAAATTCATACATTTTCAACCCTTAAAAATCAATTATTATGAGTGCTATAGGTGAAAACAATTTTTTGCCAAAATTTTGCAACTTTTCAACGTTTGAAAATCACCCTTTACAACATTGCAGTTTTTATAAACTAATTTATAAGATATTAATTGAAAAAAGTAGAATTAAATTTAAAAAAATGTATAAACAGAAAAAGGCACCATATATTCTTATACATTTACATAAATAGTTGAAAATATTTACATTTACAGGTAAAAACAATTATAATATTAATTTTATTCGTCATTAATTACATCTTCATCGTGATTTATGTCATCCTCATCATCTTCAATTATTGGTGGACTATTATTGCACCCTTCACCTGAGCACCCAGAACAAGTAGAGTTACAGTATAAACCAACTTTTCTGCACCCACATGAAACGCCGCATCCTTTTTTGCATTGGCAAAAAATAATTTTCAAACGTTCATCGGGTGCAGGTTGTTTGTACATGCGTACGGGTAATAACAAACCATCTTTGGAATACCATCCCCAATCTGTTGCTCTGATATTTTCATTGCCAAGCCATAGACATATGAGCAGATGTTTTATTCTATGGTATGGGATTTCAAAATAAGAACGCTTAAAATTTCGAATGTATAACGCCCTACTAGCTAATATACCAGTTTTGTAGATTATTATGCTTCGAAATGTACTGTACTATACAAATGGAATTTTCCGGAAAAAAATTAACTGGTTTTTTTAACGTATTTCCTTTAATTTTTAACGATAGAGTGTTCTTCAAAAACGATTTTGTAAAGGTTTTTAAGAGCTACAAGGATCTGTGAATTAAATCTTTTTGGAACCCTTGGTTTTTAAATGGGATGAGTTTAAAGGGCTCGAAAAAGATGGTGCTTGATCGTAAATCGATGCTTTATACGGCTATATGTCGCCAAATATTCATTGTACAAATAAATCTAAATAAAGGATAATTTTAGTCATTAAAAAAGCTACAATTTGGTAATTTTTATTTTTTTCATATATTCAGTATTTTCGGGCATATTATAAAACGGGTAAAAAATATGAAATTGTAAATCGTTTCTCGCTTTAAGCTGTACTTTTTCTAAAACTTAGCATTTTAAATGGGTCAAACTTCTTGGACGTATTAACAATACATGTACAAAGGGAATTGCAGAAGGGTAAAGATCGATTTTAATTATGGTGGTGGTTAGGGGGTTGTTTTCATCGATTTTTTCGTAAAAAATGAGGTATTAACATTATTTTCATAATAACTCACTCAATTTTTGAGCTAGAGTCTTTTTTATGATAGGTCTATTTATGCTCTTTAAAAAAGGTTTGTGAGTTTTCTTCCAAAAATGCATGATTTTCCCTATATTTGACTTTGAATCTTTCAAATTTGGCATTTGAAGAAAACCGCTAAACATTGATAGGCCGTATTTCGGTTCCCATTATATCGCAAAAACATTTAAAAAATTAATTGTATTTGTATTTTCGAGTTATTCGCGAAAAATCGATTAAAAACGTCGATTTTTTCGTCTAAAAGTTGTTACTTTCAATCGCGAATAACTTGAAAAATATCATTTTATAAAAAAAATGTATAGCACATTTTTTGTTTAGAATCACTTTTTTAATCGAAACCTGTAGTTAAAACGTAAAAAAATTTTCTCCCCGGAGATGGGGTGGCAACCACCCCCTAGGCTTTGGCGAACTTTGGTTTATAATATAATTATTTGACAATCTTTTGTTGGCCAACCACCTACAGCAGAATTGAGCCGAAATACATTATATCCCTATGTTCCGAATCTATTTCGTTCAATCTGTAGAGTCTCTTTGTGAAAAATAAATAAGTTTGTAATATCGGTCACAACTCATATATGGATAATAAGGAAATAAACGGTTAAAATAGGTGTACAAAATTTTAACTACATATATCGGCGCCATTGTTCAGGAGTTGGGTTTATCTCAGAGATCAAAGGTTACGTTACATGCATATTCCAGGTTCTATTTACGTATTTTCATTCCTAAAATAGTATATTTATAATAAAGCCCTGAAGCTACCTTTAGATTCTATAAAAAGTAGAATCTATGGAAATTAGCAAATTAAAAATAAAGACATAATTCTGAATGGCCAACTTGAGACAAACAATTCTCCCGTCCTTAACTTATTCAGTTACAAACAATAAAGTGTAAACGCATGCATCTTTTATTGTTAGATAAAATGAATTTTTATCAAGTAACGGTCGGATTGATCACTTACTAAAAGAGTAGAAAATGACATGCTTATGCTTTAGAGTACGGCTACTTTAGTACAAAGTACCCTTTGCTTTTGCCAATTGCTTTCTCACTTTTTTAGCGATGGCCTGGCTTTTTCTATCAATAATGTTCTCGTTCGTTATAGTTATTCTAAGATATTCAGATTTCACTATATGCCCTACATTTGGTTTTATCTAATATAAATTTACAACTATGACGAAATTTTTATAATATTTTATGCATTGATATTAAACTGATATTAAACTGAGGATATAAAAATCAACAATAAGACCGATAATGACGTACATAGCGGAAACAAGAGCAGATACGGCGAAAACACAAAGACTGCTAGAAACAACAGAAATGAAAGTCTTACGAAAAATAACAAACTAAACTCTAACAGAAAGAGTAAGAAGTGAAGAAATACGAGCGAGATGTGGTTTAGAGGAAATAAACGCGTGGTATTTCCCTATTTCTGAAGTGCCTTTCCTGGGATAACTTTTTAAAGTCCAGTTCATTTGATTACTTGTAATTGATTTGATAATCCCTAACAAATAAGCTGTTGATTGTAGGTAGGATAGCATGTGATTGAACAGGGATGTGTTGATAAGATGTAGGTAGTCTCATTATTCCTAAATCTGACCATATGTTACTTCCCTCCTTCATTCGTGGACGTCCTAAGGGCATTTTTTTCTCGATCCTCCCAATTTAGCTTGACAATGCAGTTATTAGAGAGCCTTTGGATATAGCCAGCGCAAGCTTGGCGCAACTTTGGCGTTGAGATTTAGTTTCTTGTAAGACGTTGCTACCTTTGTATATGTGTTTGACCTTGGCATTAGTTTCGTTTGGTATTGGTTAGTACTCGGACCTATATAAGTTGGAAAATACTTCCGATGACATTTCTAGCAATCCTGATCTAATTACTACTTGAGTTTTACTTACATTGTTTTGACAGTGTTCTCGTCACATATCCACACAGTAGCACTGATTTAATTATCTTCTTATAAATCCTGATTTTATAGATTCCTATTAGACTTCTGGATTTAAAAGTGTTATAAGGGTTATAATATATACATCAGTTAGCTACCTAAATATTCATTTTTATTTCTTATGTGAGAACGTTATGTACGATATACTAAATACTGCAATGTTTTAAAATGATATGGGTTTATTGTAACATTATGCTCTACTCTATATCATCTTTTTTTGCATGTTAAAAGACATTTATTTAGTTTTTTACTGATTATCAGCAAATTTTTTTGGTGCTAATAGCATTATTTTATAGCATTCCAATATTTATTCTATGGATTAAATCTGGATAGCAAATAGATATTCTTTACTTTCTCGGAGAAAAAATATTGCTACTAATTTCAAACCTATTTTAATACATGGATACGAGTAATAGCAAATGACTAAAGCAAGTGAGGAAGAACTCCGAATATTTGAAAAGAAAATAATAAGAGACAACGATTTGAACCTTCGTCGAAGCTAGATTTATTTAATTACCAGTCTAATCGCACCTAGTTTTTGTGCTTTTATTTATATCCAGTTAATATTAAAAGTGTAATAAATTGTTGTGATACCGTAAATAACAATGGAGAATAACAATGGAGAAAATCGGTAAGGAATTTTAATCTAATTAGATACTTACTTCAAAACAAGTTCATATTATTTATATCACCTGATGTCATTAAACAACGAAAATGGATGATGTTAATAGTCCAGTGGCGTCGAGGCCCCAAACGTTATTGACATCGTATAAAACTTCTTCATATTCTGTAGCGTTAATCAATTCAATTCCAAAATTCCAATATCTACTTGCACTGTGAAAAATTATAGAACCAAGATATGTACATTTTTTAATCACGAATTTCAAATCACCGTATTTGTATTTACCTAGCTAGTGAAGAATTAGAAAAAACTGTCATGAAGGCTGACAACGAAAGAATAACTATCAATCATCAAATAATTTATGCTCGACGCTTAATTACACCAAATGAAAGATTACTGATCTCTAATGTTTGTTCTAGTATTTATCACACTTTCATAGAATATGAACTTAAAAAATTAGGCCTCAATTTATTACCTCCAATTAATTTTTTACGAAGAGGTACAACAAACCCAGTATATAGATATATATTGAGCTTTCCAAGACATACATTTATCTTTCCTTTGAAAGCTACATTAATTTCTCCCTCAATTGTCAGAAACCACGATCAAACATCTAATCGTATTTTCTTATCTTTAGAAAACAGATGTGTTACTATTGTAAAAAATCTGACCATTTTGTAGCAAATTGGTCATTCTGTACAAATCGAAATCAGAACTTTACAACAACAGTGCCAACTACTACTATAAATACAGTACTTAATACTCTTCCACACATGACGTCCTGATCACATCAGCATCTTCAGCGAAGTCCTTTTCCTTACAATCCTCGACTATACCTACTTAATTAACTATACCAATATTAACTCCATCTCAAATATCACCCTTAACATTATTCCCAACGTCTCAAACTACATACACAGATAAAAATATAACAACTACCCAGTTATCAACAATACCTAATATTTCACAACCTCATATATCAATCCCAAACTATTCCTCAACACTTGCATAACCTATCAATAACTTATCAATAAATACTGTAATTTAAAAACTAAAATTGCGTAGCCAAGAAAAAGTAGTCATAACCCAAAGTGCTTTAACAAAGGTGAACGAATTATTAGCGTAACAGCTGTTTTGAAAACTAAATATTATGAGACGAATTGGGATATTGTATTACAAAAACTATACCGCTTGATTATGGTTTGTTGATTAAGGAAAATATGATATGACAGGAAAGACTAATGACTGTATAGCTAATTGCCACATAAATATCAATGTAACGCAAATCGTATGATTTTGTATATAAGACAAATAATATTATATTCTAAATTATACCTATAGAGATACAAATAATAAAACAAACATAATAAACAACTCTTAGGTATACAATATAGTAAATATTTATTTAGATATACGTAAAGGTTGAAACATGTTTTTTAATTCGCGGTAAAAGATTTATTAGAGTTTAGCACATAAGATAAATTCGTAACAAAATTCATATACCAGTAAATGGTACTCGTTACAGCAGCGAAGTAATTTTAGCAACAGATATGTAGGCTGACCTTACCCCTTGACATACAGCAACCAAAAAAGAATCGGCGATAGCGCAAAGGGCAGCTACCCCTTAACCAAGACACGACTCTCTTGTTTGGCAGATAGCACTTCACCTCCAGATATTACTAACTGCGACGGACCCCTAATAACACGCTGTGAGGTTATAAAGGCCATACAATCATCAAAAGATGGCAGAGCGACTGGTCCTGATGAAATTCCAACTGAAATATATAAGCTTATAAAGGATAGCAATGTTTTAGAGGCTATAACTTCGTTTTTCAATACCATTTATACCAGCGGACAACTACCTAATGGTTGGTCTAACTCACTGTTTATAGCTCTACCTAAGAAGACAACAGCAAAAACCTGTGCTGATTATAGAACCATCAGTTTATTAAACCACTTATTGAAAATTTGTCTGAAGGTAATACATGGTCATATCTACAATAAATGTGAGGAATACCTGGATGACACTCAGCTTGGTTTCCGTAACGGATTTGGAACGAGAGAGGCACTGTTTGGAATGAACGTACTTGCTTAAAGATGTCGTGATATATCTGTAGACATATACTGTTGTTTTATTGACTTTCAAAAGGCATTTGATCGTGTTAAGCACTCTATATTGATCGAAGCTCTAAAAGACATTGGCTTGGACGGCAGAGATGTTCGAATAATTGCAAATTTATATTGGAATCAAACAACATCAGTTTTAGTAGATGGTGTGGAATCACAAGCTCTCAATATTAAAAGAGGAGTACGGCAGGGATGCCTCTTGTCACCCCTGCTTTTTACTTTGTTTACTCCGAAAGAATTTTCAGAAAAGCACTTTCTGAAAAACAAGAAGGAATACTTGTGAACGGCAAAGTCATCAATAATTTGCGATATGCGGACGATACAGTACTCCTAGCTTCTAGTCAAGAAGATCTGCAAACACTACTTGATAGTGTCGTTGAGAGTTGTAGGGAGGCAGGTCTGGATCTTAACATAAGGAAAACCAAAATACTTGTAATAAGTAAACAACAGAATATAAAACCGTCTATATATGTAAATAATACCAAACTTGAGCAAGTTGATAAAATCGTCTACCTTGGACAGCAATTAAATTGTAATGCAGAAAATCACGGCGAAATTAGATCCAGAATAGAGCAGGCTAGAGCTGCTTTTAGAAGGATGTCCAAGGTGTTATGTAACAGAGACCTAAAATTGGCATTAAGGATCCGCCTACTTCGCTGCTACGTGTTCTAGGTCTTACTTTATGCTGTCGAGTCCTGGACTGTGAATAAAATCGATCTAAATCGCCTTGAGGCTTTCGAAATGTGGTGCTATAGAAGAATTTTAAAAGTTTCCTGGGTGGAGAAGATTCGTAACTCCACAATACTTGAACGTCTCAGCAAGACCACTGAGATCATAAAAAGCATCAAGCATCTGCTACAAAATATCATGCAAGGAAAAATAGCAGGCAAATGCAGTCCAGGACGAAGAAGAACCTCATGGTTGAAGAACTTGCGAGATTGGTATGGTGTAGATACAAGCATGCTATTTAGGGTGGCAGTGAATAAAATTAAAATAGCTATGATGGTAACCAACTTCACCCCTACTGGATAGAACGACTGTCTTTGATGACTAAGCAGTCTTCATCCTTACTGGATGGAATGATTGTCTTTGATGACTGAGCAGCCTCCACTCTTATTGGATGGAATGACTCTCTGTTAATGGGCTAATTATACGGGGAGAATTAAAACATGAAACATGGACGACGAAAAAGCAAAATAAGAGCCGATTGAGCATCGCAGAAAGAAGAATTATTAGAGAAATATATAAACCTGTTATCGATAATATTACAAATCAATACAGAGTGCGAAACAACCGCGAACTAATTGATTATTATGACCAACTAGATAAAGGAAAAACATAAATAACATCTTATACGTAATACCTTGTAAAAATAATATTGTACATTTTTAAGAACGAACTCCTATTTGAACATTGAAGCGTCAAATAAAATATGTAGTACATAATAAATATTGTGGCATATTTCTTTCATTCTATCAAAAAAATTAAAAAAAAAAATAAAGTGAGACATATTGAGATGGATTACTGAATACTATTATAGCATACAAGTAGTTTGAGCTACCGGATATTTAAATACATTAAAACTTGGTGTGAACATTTTGGTTAAAAGAATAAATTTGATTTTTATATTACACATGTAGTTGACGTTTCTATCTCCAAATTCTTTTTTAGAGTTCTTCTCTAGACACGTACTAAACAAATTTTGTTTATATTGCAGTTTCTTGTGTGAATTGAATTCACTTGAATTGTTATAACTAACTCCTCAATAATAATCTTGTAACTGATTTAATTTCTTCTAACTAACTGACTGAACTCAATTAATAATCTTGTTGTAACTAAATTCTTGAATTATAACTTTACTGACCCACTTTACTAACTGATTAATCAACTGTAACTAACTAATTAACTGACTTCTAACTGATAACTGATCATACTGACCACTGATAACTCCCTTCTCCTCCAAATTACATGGCTTTTTATATGTTTTTCATTGTTTCCAGAATAATCTAGCAATAAATAATGTTCGAATCATTCTATTTGTTCTATCTGAAAATTCTGGAATCGTTTTTTGTCTGTGATGTATTATACATATAGTCCCATTGACATTTCTAGAATTTTCTATTTACAATTTACTTGACTTTAGGCTCTCCAGATCAGAACTACACTTATATATTTAACTTAAACATTTATATGAAATATATTTTTACTATTCTACATCCACAATTATATTCTAAATTACCATTCCAAAAATAAATAATTTTTTGACTTTGACACTACAGTGTATGTTTGGTTGCATATGCACATGGCTGACTAAACATATTAAATAAAATAAAAAAACTTCTTAAACTTAATTCTTATACCAAATTCTTAAAAATACCCTCATATAATTATTTTTTAATAATATTATCTAGTATATAACCCACAAATTATGTCTTTTCAAATAAATCCATTAATTAACATTGTATATCTGGTTGTATATATTTCTATGTTAATTTATTGCATTTCTGCTCTCACTACAATACCCCAAAATTCATTTTAAAATAAATAATTCGTTTATTTTTTTTTTAAATTAATTTTCCTATCCATACACATTTGTAAATATATTATTTAATATAATTCAATAATTTAATTTTTTATCTAACATTCCCTCATACTGCGCCTATGTAATCTATGTTCCATGTCAAATGTCAAATTGTCATGTCAAATGACAAAGATCATATGTTTATTTAACTAATAAGTTTCTACACAATGTTTGTTTATTAATAGACAAGATTTAGGAAATAATTCTTTCTTTTGGTTCATTAGACTTTCTTTAGTATAAATGGTAAGTTTTACTTTTCATCTGTCAGTATAAAAATATTTACAAAATTAATCTTTTGGAGATATATAACCCCAATTCAAATTATATTATAAATTATTGTAAATTATATGATAGTGATTTTATACGTAACTCTAATTAAAATTATGGTTTTTAGGACTCAAACAAAAGACAAATTCAACAGCTGCTCAAAGCATGATGTCAAATTAATAATTGATACATTATCCCACAATGATTAGATTTACCATTTGTTCTGTCAACAAACAAAATTGTCTAATAAAATAAAGTTAAGTGTTTAGTGAACTGTTTGTGATTTTAACAGTGTTAAAAGTATATAAAACATTATTCAATCTCTTCATGAAATTTAAAAATGTCATTAATATGAAAATTCCTCTTAGTTTATTCTGTGCATCTATCAACACATAGCTGTTCAGTCCATTTTGGTTTTGAACTATGTATGGACCTTCAAACATTGGTTGTAATTTCTTACAACGGTTTTCTCTTAAATTCCCTTGTCTAAGTGAACGAATTAAGACTTTGTCTTCTTTTTGAAATGTGATTGGTTTTTTAATTGTTCGATTTTGTCTTGTGATATATTTTTCAGCTTTTCTTTGAATTCTTCTGTTCACCTTTTGCATGACTTGTTCTAACATATCTTGCGTACACTCAGAAATCCACTTTTTATTTCCTATATGACCAAACATTAAATATTCTGGTACTTCCTCTATGTTTAAATTATGTGTATTATTTAAAAAATATTCCACTTCTTCGATATAATCCTGCCATATGACCTGTTCACCTTGGCATAGTATCCTTGAATATTTTATAACTTCTTTTATATATCTTTCTGCAGGATTTGCTTGAGGATGTCTAATACTTTTAAAATAAATGTTGATCCCCATTTCTCACAAAATTTCTGAAATTTTTGATTGTTAAAATATGTAGCGTTATCTATTATGCAATTTCTAAATGGTCTTATTTCTTCGAAAAACTGATTAATATATAATTTCAATGTTTTAACATTTGTTCTTGAGTATGGATATAGTTTAATAAATTTTGTATATAAATTAACTATCACTAATATATGTTTGTTTCCTGTTGGACTGGGAACTAAATTTGAGATGAAATCCATGGCAACTGTATTTAGTTTTTCATAAGCAACATTGGATTTATATGTGTTCTGGTTTTTGAAATTATTTTCTTTGTATATTTGACATATTTGGCATTGTGTAGTAATTTCTTTTGCTATACTTATGTCATTCTTTGCAAAATAATTATCTCTAAATAACATCTATAGTATCTTGAACCAATATGCATGTAACTTTTATGTAAATCTTTCAAAATCTTCCTTGCCAAAATTCTACTTATTACATACACTCCTAAGCCATTAATTATCTTATAAAACACCCCATTTTTCTTAAGGACTTTTTGTTTTTCATTTAAATTGATTTGATCTCTTATGATTTCTTCTTTAGAATATAATCCAGTGTTTTCTACCAATTGATTTAATCCAATTTTTATTGTTCGCTGCCTTTCTTGTGATGTATTTTTTAACCTTGACAAAGCATCTGCCACTATGTTGGATTTTCCAGAAATGTATTTGATTTCAAAACTGTGTTCACTCAGTATTAGGCTCCAACGATGTACTCGACTGTTTCCATATTTGTTATTTAATATAGATGTTAAAGCTTGGTGATCTGTTTCTATAGTAAATTCATTACCCAACAAATAAAATCTTAATTTTGTGACACAGTGTATGATACTAGCTAGTTCTAGTTCTGACACTGAATAACCTTTTTCATGTGGCTTTGTAATTCTTGATATGAATTGTATTGGGTATTCGACCCCATCATGTATTTGTAGTAATACCCCTGATAATCTTTCTATTGAGGCATCTGTTCTTAATATGAATGGCTTTGTATAGTCAGGATGGTATATTTTTAAATTTGACAGAAAAATGTTTTTGATTTCTTGGAATGCTAGTTCTCTTCGCTGGTCCCATTTCCATTTTACACCTTTCCTTAGTAGTTCAAGTAATGGAATTTCTTTTATACTTAGATCTGGTATCATCCTTTTATAATAATAAATTATTCCAATAAATCCTCTTAAAGTTCTTAAATTGTGTGGTGTTCTATATTCCTGAATAACCTGTGTCCGTTCTGGATCCATTTCAATTCCCTTAGTATTAAGTTTATAACCTACATATATTGCTTCTTTTTGGAAAACGTACATTTTTCTTGATTTATTTTTAGTCCAACTTTGTCTAATATGTTCATTATTATTTCTAGGTGTTTCGCATGCTCTTCAGCAGTTTTAGAAAAAATTAATATACCATCAATGTAGTGAATTACAAATTGTTCATATTGATCCAAAATATCATGAAGACATCTACAAAGAGCACTGCACGATGATTGAAGACCAAATGGTACTACTTTGAATTGATATACTACTCCATCTATCTGAAATCCTGTACATTGTCTACTTTTGCTTTCTAGAGGTATTAACCAAAAACTATGCTGTAAATCAATTTTAGTAAAAAATGACATTCCTGTAATTCTTCCTAGTATTCCATCTATACTCATTGTTGCTTCAAATTGCTTTTCAGTGATCTTGTTAATATTCCTTGTATCCAAACATAGCCTGATTTCACCTTATCTTTTTCGTACTACCACTATAGGGTTAATGAAACGTGTATCTGCCTTCTCAATGATTCCATCTTCTAACATATTATTAATTATTCTATTTACTTCTTCTCTGTATTTATATGGTATTGGGTACGATTTTGTTTAAAAATCTTTTTCTTCTTTTACTTTTATACTATGAATATAATTGTGTGCAATTCTATTTTCTTTATTAACAAGTCCCTTGTGTTGCTGCAATATGGAAATGAATATTGATTTATATTCTTCAGGGCAACTTACAACTTTAATCATATCCTCTTTTTTACAAATAAGATTATTTTTCATTATGTAATCATTATTCCTTGCTTCCAGCTTTACGCACTCCGCCTCGTAGGAATCCATCTGCTTTTTTCCATTCCTTAAATATTCATTATTCTTTACATTATTTTGGGACATCTCCCTATTATCAAAATACATTTCTTCTTCATAAACATCATTACTTTCTTTTAATAATATCCTATCAATTCTTATTTCTTCTTCCTCCTCATCTTTCTGCATAAACTTAATTATTTGCCCTTCCAAAGTTACAACTTTTTCTTCAAAATCTATCTTCACTTTCTTCTTTTCCAATTCATCATTTCCCATTAATATATCAACACATAAATCCTTGACAATAAATCCTTGCATATTAATTTCTTTATTAAGAATATTAATTTTAAAATTGGCTAGTTTATCAATTTCACCCAACTTCTTATTATTTGCACCAACTATTTTAATTTTTGAAATCTTCATTATATCTGATAGTCTTAATGTATTAAAAATAAAATTTTCCGAGACTAAAGTACTTTCTGAACCAGTATCTATCATAATCTTAATCATTTTATTTTTGGTCATAGCATTTATATAAATTAAATTAATAGATTCAATAATTTTATCTTCATCTAAAGAAATAAATTCAGAAGGTTTCTCATAATGACAATGACCACACTTGTAATTCAGAAAGTTTACTGCATAAAATTTGGATTGTTAGAATTATTCTCTAATTGTGTCTGACCATTTGGTTCTAATGTCCTGTGTCTTTCACTATTATGACTTCTACTCATATTTTCCTGCCTTGTACTATTTCGTTCTCTATCTTCAGCAGCTTCTGTTCCTTCGAATATGATTTACCTCTCTGTTGGAATTAGGTCGTTCTGTATTTCTCCTATTGTTAAAATCTTGTCTATTATAATTAGTATTGTTATTAACATTTTGTCTATTGTAATAATTAGTACTGTTATTAAAATTTTGTCTATTTTGACTATTATTATTGTTATTAAAATTTTGCATATTATTACCATATCTATTATTATTATTATATGATTGTCTATATTGTTGATTATTATTCTTATTATATTGAAAATTATTATTGTTTTTTCTATTATTATTATTATTATTATTCATCCTTATATCATTGTTATCATTATTACTTGTCATATTACTTCTTTGTATTCTTTGAATAAAATTGATAAAACTATCTATTGTTTGAATATTTTGTACTATTTATTATATTGTTTTAAACTGTTTATGTAAACTCTAGGATGCAAATTTTTGATATTACCAGAGAATTTAATCCCAGTGTCATTTGTTAAATTTAAGTAAGGACTCCCTATGTCTCTCATTTGTGAAATATCATCTATTCTTTGTTCCACGTTTCTTATTTCATTAATATTTATTTGGATATTTTGTTGCATATCGTCCAATTTTTCTTCTGTGTTTCTCCTGTCTTCGTTCATTTTGACTTCTAAGTTACATTTCTGCAACTCTATTTTCGGTTCTATATCTATCATATTATCTTGAATAATCCTATTTACTTCTGTTCTCTCATTTTCTATCCTTTTCTTATAGTTATGCCTTATATGTTTTATTTCATTTGCTACCTTTTTCTCTGCAGCTTCAAGTTTTTTATCTATTTGTTTTTCTATTTGTTTTATAATTGTATTATTATTATCTTCTATTTTCTTTTCTAATTTTTTATAATTCTCTTCCAATTTTTGTTTCATTTTTTTCATGTCTTCTTTGACTTCTTTTGAATTCTCTTCCATTTTTTTTTTAATACTCTTCCATTTTTTTCGTATTCTCTTCCATTGTCTTGTTCATCTGTCTTGTTCATTGCTACTGAATCTTGTGGAACTTCAACTAAACTCTCCTCTTGTACAGCTTGTGTTTCTATTTCCACATCTTCTTCATTCTTTTTGTTTCTTGTACCTTTTTTTCCTTGAGACATATTGAGACTTTACTTGTTCAAATATAATTTTATATTCCATTGTAAATTCTATTTATATTTTCATCCTGTCTAAACGTTAGGATGAACATATCTAGTTGTTTTTTAGTTTTCCATTTGAATTACTTGTCAGCTTTAATGGCTTTTTATTGTCGTTTTTGAAGGTCTTTTACTATTTCCTTTGGTGGCTATGTGTGATGTAATTTCTGAACAACTATAATTGGTCTCTCTTGCTTATTTTCATAAGTGTGGTACAAAAGGTTACTCGTATTTAATTTCTCTAGTAATGATCGCTATTGGCTGTATTAATTTTTATAACTTCACTGTTTATGACTAATATAGTGAAGGTAAGACCAGCCTTAGTCAGCAGCTTGCTCAGGTCAACAGCACTTTAAAAACCTTCTACTACAACCGGAAGTGGTGGTTTTGGTTTTTTGATTGGTTTTTTAATTTGTGTTTCAGCACTTGATTTTTGCGGAGAGGGAGAAGATAATAAGGTATCCATTTTACGTTTTTTGTTAGTTCCTGTTTTCCGTTCTTATCCAGCCCGTTTCATACGCTAAATCTTCTTCATCGGTGCAGTGTTCAAGTTGATCTGTTTTTAATTTCTTTTGTGTTTCATCAGCACGTGCGGTTAACCCTGTATGTTGTTCGGCTTTTTCCAGCTGTGCTAATCTCTTTTCCATATCGGCGATTATTTGACTAAACCGTTGATTATCCATATTAAGTCTCTTAACATTTTCTTCTGGCTGACACCATGCATTATAAAGCGACTGCTCATTTTGTGAACATTGTGTATTCTCTGCAAACATCGCATTATTTTGTTAGACTAGTAGCGTCCGTTTCGGTATGAATAGGAAACATTAAAAATATTTAAATATTTCGCTTAATTAAGTTTACTATAATTTATCGTGATAGCTTACAGCCATGGCCATTGATATTACTCACTACTAGTGATATCTTAATTACTACGTAATTACCACTGATTAGATAGCGGAGCTCTGAATACGTCTATACACTTGGACGGTTAAAATAACAAATAACTTAGACATGCCACAAAAAACAGTTTCAAAAGTCTATTCATTTATTTGTACTCTATAGTTTTTGTAACGATAAAAGAATATGTTCTGAAACGGTTTTGTTGTGGTATGTTTTGTGCTAAGTTAAATATAAATATGATATCAACATAGATTTTTTCAAAAAATAGTGAAGTATAATTCTAACGGAAAGTTGTTTGGCGGATATTTTATTCAAATTTATCTTATAGTCCAACAACAAAATATGATACTTCATGAACATTACGAAACCTCACCGTAAGTAAAATATGCTCTACTTTGAATACAAATTCAATTAATCCATTAGAAAACCAACAACCGCAAAGCCTTCTGCAAGCATATCAGGCAAGTCAAATATAAACATAAGTAAACCTTACATTACAGTTCTTATTATAGTATTTTAAAAACTTTTAAAACATTACATACACAATTAGTCAAAATTCTGGAAACTTTTTAAAAAATTTAGTTTTGTGTTATCAGCATTCCTCTTTTTCACAGATTTATGTTATTTATAATTTTATCTATAATTTCATTACATCGTTTTATACTTCTACTTAGTATTCAACATCTATTTTAAGGGGGCAATCCTCTAAAAATTTAAAAATAAATAAAACAACAGCTGTTAACTGTTAGTAGATATATTTAAAAAAATGGTACAATGATTATTATCAACAAAATTAGTATTTGGTAGGATAACCTTTGTTTTTTAGGACAGACTCAATTCTGCGAGGCATGGAGTTGACGAGATGAGCCAAATCTTCTGGTGTTATAACTCTAAACCAGTTTTGAATAATGGCTTCTATCAGTTCTGTCTTGTTGCTTGGGTTACATCCAACTCCGTTAGTCGTCATGCAAGCCCATGCCATGACACTCACAGGATACTTCATAGTGACCGTAGTACACTGGGGCAAAAGGTCTTCTCCCGGTCGGCGGCGAACAAACTTCACTCCATCACTCCCAAAGATCGAGATTTTGGTTTTATCACTCCAAATTACTTTACTCCATTGTTCTTCTGTACACCCTCTGTGTGCCAAAGCCCAATCAATGCGTTTTTGCCTCTGTCTTTTGTTCAGGAAGGGCTTCTTTCTAGGAATTCGTGCTCGCAATCCATTTTCACACAACTTTCTACTGATAGTGCGGTCCGATATTTGTAATTCAGTTAATTTGACAATACCGTTAATATCTTTTGCGGATCTGCGACGATCTTCTATAGTGACTAGCTTTGGGTTTTCTACCAAATCTTTCTGTTAATTTTGTCATTCCACGTTTGCAAACTTTCATTACACCTGATTTTGTGGTACCACCACCCAATTTTTTTACTATTTATTGATAAGTGTAACCTTCTTTTCGAAGGATAATTATTGCTTTGGCTCTCTTTCCTGGCGACCAGTCAACACGTTTTGGGTTTCTGGTTGCCATTTTCGTTGAATCGACGCTGATGAATTCCTCTTCATCAATTAAATAATATCACCTTAGTAATAACTACCTGATATCACGAATAAACACTGAAAGCCGCACGAAATTGTACTAAAGGCCACCTAACCGCTTCCAGTTGGGTTGTTGACTGACTAGCAAAACCCTGACGCAATACAATATTGCCAATGTTGTCATTCACAAATCTCGGATTTTCGGCGTTTCGCTTGAATCTGGTTCCATATTTTATTAAATATTGATGTTATTAAAACAAAAGAGTGAGAAATACATAAAATATTATGCAGGAATATAAGACAATAAAATGAAAATGTAATTGTAATGGTAAACTATGTAAATCGTGATCATAAAACGATTCTTGCTAATAAAGCCATCATTTTTGTAAAGTTTCCAGAATTTTGTCCACTAGTGTAGAATACAATACATAACAAGTATTTAAAATTCAAAAAAATTACTTAAGCCGTAAAAGATATACCGCTGTAAGAATTGATTTAGTCTTGACTTAATAGTTGAAGACACTGAGCTTTTATAAAAAATTAAGGTGTATGCCAAAGATGTACTACAAACCACAATGAAAACAATACATTTCTGCTTGTTAGAATATAATATGACAAAAAAGAATTTTATTTATCTTCCATTGCATTGTATATTTTCAATTTTTTTGCTGTTTATGGCACTTGCATGAGGCTTTTAAAATAAACTACTAATCTCTGTAAATATGTCTAACTTACGGTTGGTTACACAATTTCCCATATTTTGCATAATAATAATAAAAAATGATTTCGTAAATCCGGATCTGTTTTTGATAAACGGGCGTGGGTTGATATAATTTATTAGTCACATAAAATTAGTTATGATCGACGATATACTAGAAAGTTGAATAAAACTTAAATAATTAGCATAATCTCACAATTATTTCTATTCGATTATACGGCATTATAATGCCTGCTTTGGAAACGTATTAGAACTTTATGGTTTTTTAGTTTCAGATCATATCAAAGAAATTGAAAAAGTCAACGTAAACTCAATGCCATAAATGGTGGGATTGTGTTGTGTAAAGGATTGAATTAACAAATTCACGATATTTTGTACAATAAATTACAACGTGTGGTAACCATCAATTGTTATTTTCTATTATAGATTTATGACTAAAGCTAAGATGTAAAGTTTAAGTGGATATATTTCGTTTTTGTACATAAAGCAAATAATATTTTTTAATGTCCCAATATAAAATCGCATTATACCGCATTATATCATCATTATCGTATTATAATTTTTTTTATAAATAAATAGGTAACAATAAAAATTCATGAACAACTTTTTAAATCCCTTTAGTTAATATCAGTTAGAAGGTTTAAAGGTACAGTTATTTATTAATAACTAATAATATCCGCAATGAAATTCTACAAAAAATCCACTAAGTCTACTTTATTAATAGTTTCTGTCCTTCAGGAATGAATAAAAACAAATGTAATTTACAAATTCGAGAGAATGAACTTAATTACGTTCTTAATAGTTACAATATAAACATCAGACTTTACTCTATAAAGGTTCAAATCAGAATAAAACACAATCGATTAAAATAAAATACATTACACATTGAAAAATAAAACAATAATTTACAAATTGCACTTTTGGATTCAGGTGGATCATAGTTCAGGAACACATCGGATTTAGGGTATTACCTTATGGGGTCGTATCACATATTATCACATCGTATGTATCATATACGATAGAGGTTATAACTAGTTTAATGCAGTGCCCTAAAAATTCTACAACGAATTAGTATTACTAAAATAAACAAATAGATAAAACCACGAGCCATCACTTCCTCAAATTTACAAGTGCAAAGGTGGAATATGTTCAGAAGGAAACATGGGCAAACTACTTTAGATCTCTATTTGCTAAAGGTAACGATAATAAACTAGCAACACTAGGGGTGAAGGCAAACGAAAAAATAAATATTAAGGAGAAAGAGGTAATGGACGCATTAAGGAAATTAGAAAACAGAAAATCGCTAGGAGAGGACATAATACCGAACGAGTTAATAAACTACAGATAAATAATCGAACAAAATAGAAAACCTTAAGAATGCAGATTAAGCATCCTGATACCTCTCTTCAAAAAGAGACAGAAAATGGATTTAAAAAATTACAGAGGAATTAATTTATTAAACACAACACTAAAATAAACAACCAAAAGTGATAAAAAATAAACTTAATGAAATTATAACACTAGCAGACGAACAACAGTATGCTATATTTATAATTAGGCAAGTTCAAAAGAAATTATTAGAATAAAAGTTCGGCATTCATATGTTTCGTGGACCTTAAGAAGGCATTTGACTGGCTCAAATTAAAGGACATTATCCACTTGCTATACGCAATAGCAATAATCAAAACGATCAATAATATATACCAACACAGTAAAAGTAGAAGAAGACCTAACTGACCCCACTGAAGCTGTCAAAGGAATAAAACAGGGAGATTCCCTGAGGCCTTTATTGTTCAACCTAACTATTTATACAATATTCAAAAGGTAAGAAATAAAAAAGGAGGAAGATGTAAACTAGAGCTAGAAAAACTGATAATAGAACAAGTGATGGAGTTTAAATATTTAGGCATCACATTATCTAGCTACGAAAAGCTCGACACAGAATTTGAAGATCGAGTGAATAGAGCGTCAACTTCTGAAACAACAAGAACGCCTCCCCATAACATGCCAGACTTCGGTAGTATTCGCCAAAGATTGTACCTTTCAGAAGATCAACATAAACCTATAGCTCATAACCTATTACCATCAAATGCTAGTCAAGAGACGTCAAATCGGAGATTATCTACACCAACCATGTACTAAAACTATAACCAACGTGCAATGCCTTTATACGTAGTACAAGAGTACACTCTTAGAAATTAATCGACGTCTATAACAATGTTACTTACAGAAGTCACCCAGTTTAAATACCATTTAATTGCTACAGACAATTCACAGATAAGATCTATATTTCCAACTTAGTAAACCACTGAAGCTTAGTAAGATCAATACTGAAGACCTCGAGAAAGCCCATCGCTAACTCAATCAGTATTCTGAAGAACTCGACAACCTAATTAATGAACCATTTTTCAACAATTATCTGAGCTGGTTTACGATCTTAACAATAGTCGTCATTATGACCCTTGTCATTTTTTACGTCATATATAAATGCAGATTAAAGAGAAGATACAAGATAGAAATTGGCAATACCAATGACAAAGACCATCCGCCCTCTCCACCTAGACACCCACAGACAGCTTCCGCCAGAAATTAGAGGAAGATCCTTTCAAGACGGAAACCGATTATCTACCTAAGCGACTTCATAGACGAAAAACAGCAGATCCAACTAAATATCAACAGACAGTGTCAACAACGCACCAACTTTCATCTAAAAGGGGGAGATGTTATATGCATTGTACTTAAAACGATGATTCCTAGGGTATCAGGTTTCAACTTCTAACTAACAGAGCAGATAAAGATCCCTGCACATGCAGTATCAGCAGAGTCAGCGGGACCCGAGGTTTTTACAGGTTCCCACTGAGTCAGCAGTTATCAATCCTACAAAACGTTACTTTGCTCATTGTATTTTGTAGTTCACAAAAAAGTGTTTCATGATATATATATACCTATATATATATATATATATATATATATATATATATATATATATATATATATATATATAAATATAGGTATATATATATATATATATATATATATATATATATACCTATATATATATATATATACACCTATATATATATATATATATATATATATATATATATTTATATATAAATATACCAGCGAATATATTATATTGTTTTCTTGTTAACATACTGTGAAATTTTTGTAACTTTTTAATGTTTGTATAAATTTAGAAAAAACTTTTAATACGTTTTTTACTGATTTTTATTGTAATTTTTAAATGTATGTTCCAACACCTAAACCTATGCATTTCACATTATTTGACATCTTTATATGACTTGACAAACATTAGAATTAAAGAAGTGTAGAAATACTTAACGAAACGGTGTCTATTAAAATATTGAAATAGTATTTTTATTTATTATTTCTCCTTGACCGATATCCTTCTTTACAGTAAGATTTTTATCCCACTTGCATTTTATTTTATATATAAATATATATAAGTATATATATATATATATATATATATATATATATATATATATATATATATATATAATATAAAATTAGTGTTTCTTGGGTTTAGGTTCAATAAAGATATTACATGTGGAACTAGATTTCATTTTCCATAGCAATAAAAGTTTCGGCAGGAAACCCTTGCCTTTGTCAAGATTCTAAAATTTACATGTATAAGGACAAACAGATATTGTAAAATATGTATATATGTGACTTACCAAAACGTAAAACGGGACACAGACATTAACGAACTGACAACAAAGTTGATATCTGATATCTCATGGTTTACTGTCATTAGTATATAATTATTTGTAAATATTAGTATATGTATATATATATATATATATATATATATATATATATTATCATCCTATAAATTATCTTTTATTTTGTTTGTATCATATTTTTCTTCTGTTTTTCTAATTGTAGTAAATGTGAATTGTACAAATCGACTTGTTAAAAACGGTAACACTAACAACATCAACTAAACGTGTTTTAACAAATGACTACCAAATATGAATATTAAACCGCCATTAATACCACAGAATACCAGATATTAAATGATAATAGCATGGTACTCCTAATCCCATAAATTGCATTTAACTATAAATGACAAAATTCTATTGTCTTTCTCCAGTAAAACAATCGGTTAACAATTTACTTTTACATAAAATTCGTGATGTTGCTACTGTTGCTCAAACATAATTTCAATAAGGTTTCTTTACCTTATCTCTATGTAATTCTGTTTTAAATATCATGCTTGTCGTTCAAGCATTAAAAATTCGATCTCATTTTATTTTATAATGTCCTGTGTGATTTCGTGAGAATAGAAAATTCATAGGAATAGGTCAGTGAATTATAATACTTCGATAAATTTTTAA
Source organism: Diabrotica balteata (assembly GCA_918026665.1). Taxonomy (NCBI): domain Eukaryota; kingdom Metazoa; phylum Arthropoda; class Insecta; order Coleoptera; family Chrysomelidae; genus Diabrotica; species Diabrotica balteata. Next base: position 61,431,377 of record OU898282.1, read on the forward strand.
ATTAATTAAATAGAATAATAAAAGATAATAAAAGCCACTAATATATTTAAGAGGATATGGATAAAATTTCCCAAACCGATAAAAAGGAGATTTTCATACCTGTCACATCATACAATTACCTTTGTAATATCAAACAATAAGTACCTACTACATATTTCTATAATATATATGTAATCTATTTATATGTACTAGAAAAATTGGTTAAAAAAAGGACACTTTTAGGTTTAGGTACAATAACTAATATTAAATTTGGAACTAGATTTTATTGTCCATTGTTTCGCCAATATACCCTTCCTTTGTTAGGAAGGGGTACTCCTTTTTCCTTTGACGGAATATTGATGGTGTAATAAACGTGATTTCTGATGCGTTGTCTGGAGAAATAGTGGACTACTAAGGTGCTGGGGTTAAAAAGATGGCGTGTTTGTGTGGACGATGTGTCATAAGTGCACGAGAGGAATTTTAGGTGAGCTATCCCCAACATATCAAATGAGCTACTTGAGCGGTTACCAGTCATACTCTAGAAACGGCTCTTATTCAACATTTTTGACGTGTAGTTGTGAGCTGCGATATTTGATTGGGATTGACTTATTAATTGCAAAATACTCATCAGGGAGTTCGTGTTCAGTGATATGTAGAAGTTTAGCAGGAGAGAACGGAACTTTTCTTTGTCAAAACCTGTCGATTTTCCGGTTAAGAGTCCTAGTAAAATGAACTTCAAAATAGGAAATCAAGTTTCTGAGACTAAGGTCTTCTCCTAACAGAGTTGTTCGGCCACGGACATTACGACAATTTGAAGATTTGAATAGAATTAGTTGTGTTTGGGGAGGATTTATGGTCACTCTCCATTTATTGCACCACGTAATGACTATGTCTAGAAAATTTTGTGCTCTTTGGAATACAGACAATTGTCTACGCTTTCTATGTGGTCCTGACATAAGGAGAGCAATGTCATCAGCGTATAGTAGAAGGGTCTTCGATCGATGCTGTGGGCGGGGATGTCATTATTGCCGACTTTGATCCTGATCATCCGATTGGAAAGATAGAAAGATATTAGTATGACAAAAGGTGTGGGCAGTCCAGCAAGCAAGGTACATATATATATATATATATATATATATATATATATATATATATATATATATATATATATAATATATATATATAGATATATATATATATATATATATATATATATATATATATATAAAATAAAAATTAAAACACCGAAGTTAGTATTTCCATTGCCAGAGAAAAAACCCGGTACCTTCTGCTTAACTACATTTATACAGGCAAAATAAAAACAAAAATAGCCAAACATAAATAAGAAAGGAGTAACCCCAGCTTTTAAAACAAATAAAATCTTAGGAAAATATAATAAAAACAACAAGAGCCAAAATAAAAAAGAACTTACACAGTGGGGTCTACAAACTTAAATGTGGCGACTGCCCAAAAACTTACGTCGGCCAAACTGGTATAACATTTAACAAGCGCATAGCAGAACATAAAAGGACTTTCAATAATAGTGAAACAGATTCTACATACTCAATTCACTTTCTAGACCATAGTCAATCTTTTAATGATGAATTTCAAATTCTTCGCATCCAAAATAAAGGCGTTGGGCTATCCTATTAGAATCTATGGAAATTAACAAATTAAAAAAAAACAGACATAATACTGAATAACCAACTTAAGAAAAAAAAGTTCTCCTCTGATCAACCTCTTTCGTAAAGACTATAAATTGTAAATACATCCAAAAATAGATCAATTCAGAAAGTCACTATGCCGAAACGGTTGTAGTAATAAAATATTAGAATAAATGTTGTGAAAGTTTTGACAATAAAGTTTTTAGTGGTTCATTGTTATAAACATGAATTTACATAAAGTAACAGTCCAATCCATCACTTGTAATGTAATGGCATGTCTCTCAAAACAGAAAACTAAAAAAGATATATTGATGGAAGGCAACCGTACATCCGTATGTACGTATTTCTGGCTATTGGTCGTCTTTAGTACGGTGCAGCTAAGTTTGAAAAGAAGCATGTTAACTTGGGAAAGGAATTAGAAGACCTTGATGCTTTACAGGATAACAACTAACAATAACCACGGAGGAAGCTACAGCTCCATTTGGGATGAAATGCCAAATGTTGAAACATTTAAAAGGAATGGAAAAGGATAATGCGATTGAATAATAAAAATAAGATTCATTGAGTTTTGTGAGAATGTCAAAAACGGCGAATTTTATTTCAAACGTGACGTTTTTTTTAAATTTGGATATTAACCCCTTCCCTTTCAGAACTAAAACGCCTAAATGTATATTGGTAATGTGTCAGATTAGACCATATTATCGCTATTCTTGCGGAGTATCAGTTTATTGAAAGTGATACTCTACCTCTCAAGAACTGAATGAAACGCCTTAATTTTAATAATGACAATTTGAAATTATTGGCGTTATATGTATATCAGTCACGTCACGTTCCTTTAATGAAGTAGCAAGAGAATAATAAATCTTTCTTTTTAGATAACCCCATAGAAAGAAGTAGAGTTAAATCTGAGGATCTTTCGTTGCACTATCTTGTTAAAAAACAGATCACCCTCTGTACCTGTTATAATTTTTGATTGTATCTGCCAAAACAGTATTAATTTGTTGGGATGGAATTTGTAATATTTCGCGAAAAACAGACTTTGGTGCAATTTCTTATACTTGAAGTTTAACCTGACCCAAAATTGCTGCTTGCTTCTACCGCTTCACTTCGTTTTTTACGCTTTCTTTTTTTATCAGCCACTGATCCCGTTTTATGAAATTTTTCAGTGTAGTTTTAGTGTCCCGTTTTAATGTAGTTAACGTATGAGTGATGAAGTTGCTTATCTTAATATGGTCGATATAAACAATTTAGCTGTTTTGCTTGCACAGTTACCTCTTTCAAAAATGAATTTCAATGCGTTATACGATAGAATCATCATCATCATTAATTAGCCTATATTTGTTCATTGCTGATAGTAGGCCTTTTGTTAAGTTTTCCACCTATTTCTAGAACTTCTTGCATCCAGTTTGTGGTGATGCGCTTGATATCATTCATCCATCTAGTCGGTGGTCGTTCTCTGCTTCGATATGCCTCTTGCCTTGGTCGCCATTCCAGAATCTTTCTGGTCCATCTATCATTCGTTAATCTGACAACATGTCCGGTCCAAGACCATTTAGCCATGGCTATTTTTTCAACTGCATCTGTAACTCCTTTTCTTCTTTTTATTTCTAGGTTTGGTACTTTATCTCTGATGGTATATTGATCTTTCTATAGAAAGAACCAGTAAAACGCACTGGTCAAAACCATTCCTTTTGAACATACTAGGATAATAGACTTAAAAATTACCAAAGGCAGCCCATGTAAGACCTATCCTTCTTTGTATTTCAGTTGTCTGATTATCTCGGCTTAAGCGAATCTCATGCCCTAGATATTTGTAAGCTATTAATTGGTCGATGCTATGGCTCTCAATCAGAATTTTACCGCTGACTACAATGTTGGTCATAAATTTTATATTTGAGGTGTTACTTTTAAGACCAATTGTTTTTGACACTTTATGGAACGTGTGCAGCATTTTTGTAGCTTTATCAACTCTATCAAATATTAAAACGATGTCATTGGCAAACCTTAGGTGGTTCAGATCTTCCCCATTTATATTAATTCCCATATTATCCTCTTGTTCCATTTGCTTAAATATGTATTCAAGAATAGCTGTAAACAATTTAGAGGAGATAATATCACCTTGTCTAATTCCACGTTCTATTCGAAACTTCTTGGTATCTTTATGAAGGCGGGCACAAGCTGTACAAGTTTCGTAAATACTTTTAATTAATCAATATATAGTTTGTCAATGCGGCAGTCAGCCAATGCTCGAAGCATTTCATGATAATCTATAGTATTGAACGCCTTTTCATAATCTACGAATATAAGAAAGATACCAAAGAAACTCATTCGGATGACCAAAGTCTGTATGGAGGGTGGAATATCTAAAGTACGTGTAAATAATAAACTGGCGGCTTTGAAATCAACAGTGAACTTAAACAGGGTGATAGATCTCCACTACTTTTTAATCTTACATTAGAGAAAGCCATGAGGTCGGTCGAAATAAAAACAAAAGTGCTATCGGTTTAAGGTCCCAAGGTATTACAGATGACATAGATCTCGTTGGAGACTTCATCCTATCCACGAAAGACATTTTCAACAAGGTGGAAGGAGCAACAACTGAAGAAGGGCTGAATATTAATAAAGAGAAGACGAAATATAAGTGTATAAATAAAAGGACACGAAGAAACAGAATAACACAAAATGTGACTGCCACTATCTTAAATTTCGAAAGAGTACAACGTTTTGTATCTGGGGGTCGTAATCACAACTGACAACTATGTTACTAAAAAAACATAAGACAGAATCCAATCTGCAAACCGCTGTCTATTTGCACTGGATAAGCTCATAAAATCAAAAAATCTCACAAGAAGTTCAAAGATCAAAATCTATAAATCCATCGTCAGACCTGTAATAACATACGGATGCGAAACGTATGGATCATGACCAAAGCAAACGAAGAAAAGATCAGTCGCTTTGAACCAAAAATACTTGAATTAAAAGCACTCTACAACGACGCCGATATTGTCCAAGAAATTAAATCACAGCGACTAAGATGGACAGGGCACGTGCACAGACTGTATAACGAAAGACTTGTAAAACTGGTATTGGAGGAGATTTCCACAGGCAAAAGACCACTCGGACGTCCCAAAATGCGATGGAGAGATAACATCCAAGCAGATCTCCAGAAAATGAACATTCCATTTGACCCTAGGTTGATGGAAGACCGAACAAATTGGAAAAAAGTTGTACAGTCAGCCAAGACTCACTCAGGGTTGTAGCGCTGCGTGATGATGATGAATATAAGAAAGATAGGCTTGTTATACTCTGTACACTTTTTTATTAGCGTTTTTATAATTTGTAGATTATCATTTGTTCCGCATCTGGAGCAGAATTTAGCCTGTTTACAAGGTTGGTAACTATCCAGTTTGTTGACAAGCCGTTTTGTTATTATATTTATGAATAGTTTGTATGTATGGGAGAGCAAACTAATAAGTCTCTAGTTTTTTAGGTCTGAAATGTCACCTTTTGGTTGAAGGGTGATGCGCCTCTTGTCAAATAAGCATTGAACATATTTTTGAACACATTTACTAACGTTCCTCTTTGATTTGTTCTATCCCATCTTGTCCAGATGATTTATTGTTCATCATCTCCGACAGAGCTAATTTTATTTCGGTTGTTGTGATATCTGGAATTTCTTCTTAGCCTATATTTTAAACTTTTGGTATTTGATTTTGATCAGGATCTGGAAGTTCTTCTTGCTTATACAATTCTGAGTGAAAATCTTGCGCAATTTTTAAAATATCTGTCTTAGTTGTAATTTCTCTTTTTTTATTTACAAGTTTGCAAATATTTTTCGATCCTTCAGTCATTTGTCGGCGCAGAAACTTTAAACTTTAATTTTTATTAATGGCTTGAGTTATATATTCAATGTTGTAATTTCTAAAATCTTTTCGAATGAATTTTGTGATATCCTTGTATAACGGTATAAATGTTACAAAAATATCTGTGTATTTGTCTTTCAATTCTATTCTTTTGTTTATAAGATCTTTAGAAGCTTGAGTGAGTTTATCTATCTTGTTTTTTCCTTTTTTCTTATATTTTCTATGAGCGTTTCGAATCGCACTATACATTCGCGTGTTTGTCACCTCTATATCTAATTCGTTTTTATTTAGATGTTTTACTTCTTTCAGTTCTGAAGTTATGAGATTGTGATAAGCTACTCTATCCTGTATCGATTTCCATTTATTAGAATACCTCTCTGTTATCATTGCTATCCTCTCTCGTCTAATTTTGATCACTATTTTTGCTCTAACCAACCGGTGGTCACTCCCAACAGTGATTTTATTAATCAATTATCTGTAACATCTTGGTCAATATTTTTTCTGTTTGTGATGATGAAATCAATTTCGTTTTTTGTTATGCCATTTGGACTAGCCCACGTCCACTTACGTTATTGGTTCTTTTTTGAAAAATGTGTTTATCACATAGAGCCCATGATGCAACAAAAAATGCAGTAGCACAACTCCTCTACCATTTCGCTTACCATATCCAAATAAGGCCATAGTCACTTCTGCGTCATCTTCTTTAAATCCAAGTTTAGCGTTAAAGTCGTCCATTAAGATCAGATTTTTTTATTTCTTCATCGCTGTGGCTCATCGTGGGTGCATATACTTGGATAATTTTAATAGAGCGTCTCTCGTTTGGTTTTACTATGAGGTACACAACTTTTGAGCTTACACTCTCCATTTTTATAATTTTATCTAGGTGTTTCTTGTGCACGAGAAACTTACGCCGCCAACTGGCTTATCGTTTTCTCCAATGGAAGGTACCAGATGCCCTGATTGTAAAACTAATTGATTTTCTCCTTTTCTTCGTATTTCGGAAAGTCCCAATACATCCCATTTTATGCAGTTAAGTTCTTTCTATAATTTAATGAGCTTATTTTTAGTTGCAATCGTTCTTACGTTATAAGTGGCAATATGCTATGTTCGCTGTCCATGGTAGCCGTGTCTATCCCGTTGATTTTTTACACCCTCTGTCCTGATTCAAATCTGGTGGCTACCGTCACCAGGGACCGTTGGGCCGCTGGGGATTAAGGGTCTTTTTCTAGTTTGCGTCATGTCATTTACGGGGAAAATTAGCCATTTCAATACCACGCTGGCCAGTTCGGGTTGGTAGCGGGATATATCGGGATGTGGTAAGGATTGAAAAATGGGTAAGAAGTTAGTTTGGGGACCTGGCCTCTCCTAAAGGCTTTGATATATACTCAATATACTCTCTTCCCAAAACTATAGACCCACGACCCAAAGCTCACCGTTATGTCCTTCAACATAATTGAGCGCCAGTTTACAAGGTGAATCCCCCACTTTTCATTAAGACAAGTTACGTTACACATTTTTGGCGTCCAACGTGTCGATTATTACAAAGTTAATATTAAGATAATTTACTTTGTAGAATAATTATTAATTTATTTGCCTACATTGCCTATATTTTTGGTTTTCTGACATTTTTATTAAAAATATTTGCCTTATATAGGCACTTTTTTCTCAAGTTTTATTGGCCTATAAATCTGAACTAATTTTTATATTGTACAGTCCAGAGATGGGGCAGAGTAGCCTTCTCGAGGTGTCCATTAAAATACTATAAAATGTATAAAATAAACATCTTACTCAATGGTCTATTCGATATAAAAAATAATATATAGCTACTAATGTAAAAATGTCTTAATAAAATTGTTTCAAAACTATACTTAACTCATGTTGACAGAAAATTGACAAAAAACACTTGTTTATTTAAATTACAGATTTAATCCTAAATATTTTATGACAGACCACATGAAGAGAAATTGCTGGTAGGTGTTACTTCCATCATTCACAGGCATTAAGCAGCTTTAAAAGTAGCAGTTTTCTATAATGTTCAAATAATTACACGCTATAAAGAATTTCGCAATAAACATCTACAAGTTGTTGTACAAACCAGACCTAAGTGAACAGTTAATTAAGTTTTAAAACAATTCTCTTTTACCTATCACTTCAATCAATCAGTTATGTTATATTGACGATAATAAGCAGTCAATCCGACAATATTTTATGATAAAAAACCGAATTCCAAAACCTTTTGACCTATGTAATAAATAAGGAAATGAATAGTTGTAATAAAAGAGCGTACGAAATAAATAAATATTTTTAATTTCGCGTGAAATTGATGTCAGAAACGTAAAATTATAACTAAACATATAAACTTTTTATAATAGGAGTTCCTTAAATTTTATTCTTTAATATTATATTCCTAAATAAAAAGCCATATAATAATAACTTGCACTTATCCTCTAACCAGGTAAAAATATAGGTGCCAACTGACATCTTAAATTTCTTTAACAGGTAAGAAAGCAAGCAATTTAATTGAACCCAGCCTATAAGAAATGTTCACCCCTATGAATTACGATCGGGTGTAATAATTCATTGGAGCGAGGTGTGTTAACTCGTGTAAAAAACAGGAGTCACTCCACCGCGCTCCAATGCTCTAGACCATCCCTTTCCCCCCTATAGCACTCTGATGCGCTACAGAGGCACAACAATTAGCCAAAATGCTCTTCATGTGGAGGTCCTGGATAATAGAACCCCAAAATCGTTTCCTAACCGATTTGCAAAAAACTCATGACAGCTCATTTTCGCTATATTCCTGTTATCTTAATGTGGCTTATCAGAAAACTAAAATTGCTGACTTGGGCCTCAAGTCTCCGCTCTGAGCCCCGGCTCAGTTCGGCGACTTGGTGCTCAAGGGATTGGGCCCAACGTGCCCGGATTTTGGGTTTTTTTAATTTTTTTTTTTGGTGGCTTTCGGCGGTTATTGTTAGTATTTTGTAACTTTTTTGGTGGCCGAAGCCGGTTTTTTGTGATTTTTTTTTATTTTTTTTTTGTAGGTGGCCCTGTGAACAAAAAGCAGAATTAGTATATAATCTATATTATAATAACAAAAACTATATAAAATATAAAACAATACCACAATACAGAGTTCATCCTCGTTTAGACAACCGGGCCCACTTTGTGTTTGGCGATATCCTTGGTGTTTTTGAGCCACAAACTGTCTTCATTGTGCTTTGTTTTTGAATTTTTTGGGTTTTTTTCTCTCTATATGGTATTTTTGGGGTTTCGTTTCTAACTGGGGTGTTTTTTGTTCTCTTTCTGAGATTTTGTTTTAGTCTACTATTTGCTGTTTTGGTCTTTTGTGCTTTCACCTATGGAAAGCGTCATACCTCATTATCTCTCGTAGTATGTGACTGGGGTGGTTCTCTAACTTTGCAAACTTTATCCTAGCTTTTTATTTCATTGTGTCAGTTACTCTAATTTGCTGTAGTTCTCTGAAGATAAATTTTTCTGCAACGTAACTTGGAACGTTGACTACTTCTCTTAGGCTTTTGTTGTGTGTCGCTTGTATTTTCTTGTTTGTGGTATTGCCCATGCAAGTGACGCATATGTTAGTATAGGAAGGACTATACTGTTTATTAGCCTTATTTTTGTTTTAATTCGAAGTTTACTTTTCCTTCCTGCTAGGCCTCTTATTGCTGCTCTCGCCATGTTGGCTTTTTGTATGGTGGCTTCTATGTATTTGCCAAAATTTAGACCTATATTCATGATTACTCTGAGGTGTTTTGCTTTGCTTTCTCACTCCATGGTATTATCTTGCGCAGTTACCTGTTCTTCTGGTTGTTGATGCCTCTTTTTGAAAAGTACAGCTTACATCTTATCGGAGTTTATTGCTATTTTCCACTTTAGACTCCATTCTTCTATGTCGTCTAGTGCTGTTTGTATGTTGTTCACCGCTATATCTATATTTCTTCTTGACAGCTATGGCTGTGTTCTAGGTATATCTGCTGTGTATATCGTATACAGCAAAGGTGACAGTACTGCTCCCTGTGGCACTTTAGCCTCTGGGTTCCAGAATTCGGATAGGACTTGTTCTATCCGAACCCTGAAACTACGATTGCTCAAGTACGAAGAGATTAGTCTTGTCATTGCTCCGCTGTACCCGTATCTTTTCATTTTGTAGATCAGTCCCTTTGCCAGACTCTATTGAGTGCTTTTCTTACATCTAGGAAGGCAGCTCCTGTGAATTGTTTGTCGTTGAATCCAGCTGCTAAGTACTCTGTTAGTCTAAGTACTTGTAGCTCACTGGAGTGTTCTGATCTGAAGCCGAATTAATCTTCGGGTATTATGTCTAATCTGTCTGTTTCAGCTTGGAGTCTGCTAAGTATTACTCTCTCTACAATCTTGCTGATTGTAGGTAGTAAGCTTATTGACCTTTAATTCTGCATGAATATGCTGTCTTTTCCGGGCTTTGGTAGCATTATGACATGGGCCTCTTTCCATCTGTTTGGAAATTTTTTGAACCTTAGCATTGCATTAGTGCTAAGTAAACTAATGTTAGGTATACTACGGCTCTCGCTGGTGGGTATTTTAGAGCCCTGTTTGTGATTAGCCGTTTTTGATTAGCTCAATTATCTCCTCCGGTGATGTGGGAGGGATAATTTCGTCTGGGTTTTCTGGTCTTTCCCTTTGTCTTTCGACTTCTTTTATGAATAGTTCTTTTCCTTCGTCTGGGTGGTAATTTAATGTACACTCTCTCTCGAGAGTACTCCTCATGACCTCTGCTTTTCTTTTGTGCTGTACACTATTTCGTTTTCTCCGTGTAGTGGAGGGATTGGCTTTCTGTCGCTTCTCAGTATCCTTTGAAGCCTAACATGCTCTTACACTGAAAATGGATTGGTAAGTGCACTACAAAATCAGATTTCTCAAAACTGCTGACTTAAACTGATGGTCATCTGAATTACTTATATATAAATATAATAACAGCAGAAGTTATTGCAACTTTGAAAGGTCTGAAAAGCGAAAAAACCTCAGATCCAGGGTATATTCACTGAGGTAACTAAAAATGCTCCTGTGATTGTAAGAGAAGACCCGTAAACATTTTTAATGACTATCGATGGAGCTCAAACACCTGCGTTATTGAGACTTGAATACCTAAGATATATACAAGAAGGAGAACATGGAAAATGCAGTAATTACAAGGGCCTAAATGTTGTTTCCTCAGTAGATAGACTGTAAAGATGACAGTATATCCAAAAGCAAAAACAGATCAATGTTTAACTTTGTTAACAGCATAATTAAAGAAAAAAAATACAATACTTGCTTGGAAGGTAAAGTAAAGGGCAAAAGATCAGTTAGAAGATGCCAGAACTCGTAGCTGAAAGACCTGAGGGTATGGTTTCACCGCTCATCCACATAAATCTTTCAAGCAGCAGTTTCCAAAGCTAAAAATGCCATTTGGATCGCATAACCTTCGAAAGAAGACGGCGGAATAAGAAGAAGAATTTCTTAAGAGGACATGGAAATAAATTTTTGTTGCATTTTTATTTTTTTTAACATACTGTAAATATTGTGCTTGTTTATTGCTCTTATTGCTCTCATTTTCATTTATGCAGCAGCCATACTGCGTTTTCATTTAATTTTTATAACCTTCTCTCGCGCCTATTAGTTGTAATTATATATATATATATATATATATATATATATAATATATATATATAATATATATATATATATATATATATATATATATATATATATATATATATATATATATATATTTACATCCTACTATCCTTAAGGACTCAAACCATAGCGCAACCTTGCGGCCTCTCCTATTTCCAGGTGTATATAATATTTTAGTCGTCGTGTATATCGAAACAGGTAACAAAACATTCTTAATGCCCTAGTTTCTATTTGGATAAAACAAAATTTAACATATACTCTCCCCCTCGGTTCTCCTATCATTACCACCTCGTGCCGATTTCCGATTTTACAGCCTCATCAGTATAATTTTTATCCGTATTGTGGTCTTGGGGCCTCATATACACGACCTTATAGACTCATACGGTGTTGTCAATTCGCTCACTGCGTATTTCGATAATTCGGGGATTCCCCTCTTTATTTCCTATTTAAGCCAAGAAAGTTATTTCTCATTTCGCGATTGTTTAAGTAATGGATACCTCAAAATAGATTTATGATCTTAAAAACGGCAAAAGTATAATATTTAAGTAACCTATATTTTAAACAGAAGCTTGTAAATGACAAAATATTGTTATGATTTCTAAAAATTTGAACCTGATATTTATTGAAAGAAATTTAACACAACTGGACGCAAATTAATGAGATACCATATTCTTACAAATATAAATTAATAATACCAGCAAGTATTAGATAAAGGAAGCCTGCTAACGTAGGGACTGGCCACAATTTAGTTGGAAAAAAGTCATCTTAATTCGATTAAGAATCATAAACACAAACTACCAACACTAGAAACTAAAATTAATAAAGACAATTTTGACAAAAAACTATATCAAAGTAGGCTAGATCAAATAATTTAACAACAAAGCGTTACATGCGATGAAGATAACTAAGTTAGTTGGGAAAAGAATTAAAACAACATAAAGCAAACAAGCCTCTAGGAGGAATAAAAATAAACACAAACTTAAATGAAAGAAAACGTACACTATAATGTTTACCCAAAGTATAGAAATATATCTGAAGGAAAAAATAATGTTTATATAAAATATAGATCTGAAAGAACGCAGGGGACTTATGAATATAAGAGAGTTCGTAACACGGCACATGGGCTAATCAGGCCGAAGAAAACAATAAAACAGTAAAAGTTTATAAGAGGGACATATAATAGAAATTAAGAAATTAATATAAGATATCAACATAAATAAAAAAATGGACAACATAATATTAGACAAATAAACCGAACAAAGGAAACTGAACATGCTCTTGAAACTCCCGATATAACATCAAATGAGTTAACGCAAATGATAAAAACATGAAATAAAAGAAGTCATCATAAAGTTAAAAAACAGAAAAGAAATTAATAAAATATGGCTTATACAACAGTTAACCATAATATTTAATAAAGCGTTAAGGTCATCAACAATACATGAGGAGTGGAGAACGAGTATTATGTTTTTTCTTTTACAGTAGGTGTAATGTGCGACCATAATACTCTAAAGGAATTGTTAAGTACTATTTTGAAATTAATATTAAAAATAATATCAAATAATTTGAAGAAAAGATTAGTATACCAGACTAACAACAAGTTTCTTGTGCAGAGAAGTATACAATAATATAATGAACTAGCCTAACTATGTTTGGTTAATTTAGAAATGTCCTACGACACAGTGAGACTATCGGATGCGATATACAACAGATAATCCAGATTACTTGATATCATAAAAATAATAGAGAACCGAAACGTAAGAAACAGAACCGAAGTAAAAGTTCAAATAGTAAAAAAAAAGAATCTATAAACACTACAACTGGAATCAGATATGGACGTCCAGTTGTAATATTTATTCTTTTATATTTAATATAGTATTAAGAGGTTTTAAGCTAGTAAAAATAATAAAAAAACAACCGGCAAGCAAGGAGATAAAGATAATATGCGATGTTTATGACGAGTTTTTGATAAGAGAGAACGAAGATGATCTCCAATAAATACTACACCAGTTTAATATCAAAGCCAAACGATTTAATATGAAAATTTTATCACTTATTATGAAAAGTTTAGTATTGTCAAAGGAACCAACAAGGTGAAAGAAAGTTCAGATTGAAAACCTACTGATGAAACAAGTACCAATTTAAATATATGGGAATAAACTTATCGACCAACAAAAATATTGAAGAGAAAGTAAGGGGATAAGTGCTACAATGACACAATACGGTGAAACAGACACTAGATCTAGACAAACAAGCATAAATAAACAAATCTGTAATCCGACCAGTCATGACATATACAGTAGGAACAAGATCAGATAAAGCACAGATATTTGGAGACAAATGAGATGAGAATACTAAGAAAAATGACCGGAAAAAGACTATTAGACAAAACAAGAAGCAATGATATGAGAAACCTATGCAGAATAAACAATATTAATCTATTTGTACAGACACAAGCATAGATATTTGAAGACAAATTAGATGAGACACAAAGAAGAATAACCGGAAAAAGACTTATTAAACAGAACAAAAAGCAATGACATAAGAAACTATGCAGAATAAACAATATTATTTAATTGGTACAGGAAAGAAAAAAAAATGAATCTGTTATATTAGCAGAATGGTAGAAAATATCATAGTTAGATTAGCCCTGGAAAGAAAGAGATAAAACGAAATTATCCACACGAATAGGAAGAAAACGGGCAATTTGCCTATATAAAAAAAGAGGAAGAAGACATTATAGTTAATTGAAAAGTTACATTAATATTACATTTTTAAGAGGATGCAATTATCTTTTTTGATGTGTGGAGTGTAATAATGTGGAATATAAACTTAAATTTAAGTTTGTAGGGTCGCCATTCTTGTCCCCCGGTCACCATCTTTTAACTTTTTTCTGGTCATTTTACAATAAAATTACATTCAATCAATAGTATAGGGGGTTTTTCAAAGAATAATTTTTACTACAAATTTGTTTAATTTCATTGATTTCTTTGGATCATACAGAACTCCAATGTTCTTGAATACTCGTAAGAATACGATAAAAACGATTAGGCTTAGTTTTCTAGTATAAGTATTTATATTTTTTTATTTATACAATTTATTATTTTGTTAACATTGTTTTGTGATTATTCGTTTATTATCTACTTTTTCCCGACCATGTATGAAGTAAAGTTTGAAGGCGCGTTTTTAAGTGTTATTCCCATTAGGCTTAATCCACAAACAATTTCTAAGTGAGATAATATTGAGCATAACTATATATTTAAGAAGTTGTTTTCCAGCTACTGTTTGTTACTTTTCTTTGATAGTCGAGGCTGTGTTCCTAATTCAGTAGAGTTAGAATTGGCGTAATTGTGGGTAATTCATTTTCAAATTCTTAGAAACTTTTGATTAATTTTGATATTTCCATGATATTACTGCAGGTTTCACCAGAACAATTAAGGCACACTTTAGAGCATTTGAGGTCTGCGTTTTGGCAACCACACATACTTTCACAGTTTGCCTTGCATCTGCAGAAAATTTATTTTAGAAGTTCAATGGAGCTGGAGTTTTGAAAGTTTTGATTGGTATCCAAATTTTTTTACGTTTTTAGCCCCAAACTTCAGGATCGCAGTGTTTTCTGCTGATAAATTCTAAGACTTTCGAAACGTGCTGTATCTTGTGTTGGCGGAATCAATGATAAGTTAAATACATTTTTGGTCACTTTGGTCATTTTGGTCTCGGCAAATCGTTTGTATCTCATGCTGTCAGAGAATCATCTTTATTTCCATTATATAAAGAGACAAAAAAATATTCGCCAATGACAGTGAGCAAAGATAGCTGGGCCTTCTCACTGAGAAATATTGTTGTTCGGCTAGCGAATTAAGGGTGTTTCTGTAAAATTTTAATGAATTTTGCCGATCTTTTAAGCTGCTGATGTTGTGTGGCAACTTGAAATAGCATGGGAAAATAGCAAAACTCTGCAATGATCGCCATACATAAAACTTAAAGGACAGTATAATTGATGCGACTTCCACCCTTTTGAAGGTTTAAAAAAATTGGACACTTTTGACACACAACATTACACCGCTTAATTCTTAATGCCGTAAGCAAGACAAGAATGGCAATGTCATCTTGTGTTCTAAGACCGTCATGTTACGACGGTCTTAGAAGCATATGATTTAAATTAAGCAAGTGCAAAACAGGTTCTGACTGTTTCTGCATCAGATTCTGCCTGGACGACACTAAAACCCACTTCTAATAGAGCAGTTTGTGAAGATCCATTAGGTTTTTTTGGTTATCTACATTACTAAGAAGTTGATGTTAGGATACTGTTGGCACGGTACTCTTATTAAACGTTATCTCGATTTGTGCTTTTTCGTGCGACGCAGGCGCATGAGACGGAGAAAGTTTTTTGTTGGCAAAAAAGGTCGATAATAAAATAATAATAACATAGAAATTGTTATATAACATAGAATATAATAATAACATAGAAAATGATAAATTGATTCCGAAAGATGTGAATAAAAAAATATATAACAGGAAACTAAGTGGAATTGTTCATTTTTATCATATTTTTATGAGTACTCATGAATCCGGTCAACTTCGGAATGCTATAAAACCGAAAGAAATTCATGAAATAAAACACATTTGCAGTAAAAATTATTCGTTGAAGTGTGCTCTCATGTCTTTTATTGCAAAATGACCAGAAAAAATTTATAAGGCTCAAACAAAAGTTTGTTCAAAAACTTCCAGACTCTACCTCATAGGTGATTGGGAAAAAAATCAATAATAAACTAATGATACCATAGGAATCACGATGATCACTACACTCCCTTTGAGAGGAGAGATTGAAGAGAGAGAGAGAGAGAGAGAGAGAGAGAGAGAGAGAAATTGAGAGAGAGAGGGAGAGAGAGAGAGAGAGACTATAGGAAGGTTAACAAAATAATAAATGATATGATAAAAAAAATATATAATAAAAAACTAAGCTTAAGGTCGATTTAATGTAATTTTATTTTAAAATAACCAGAAAAAAGTTATAAGGCCCAAAAGATTTATTCAAAGATTTTAGTTATTTTTGTTTGTAACTTTTTTTTCAATTTTCGATTAAAAGTTATATAAATAAATACAATTTAATTTGCTATAAATAATGTTTTATAGAATTTTCACTCTCCTTTACACTCTTTATTTCAAGATGGCGAGTATTCAAGGACCCAATCAACATTGGAGCGCTGCAAAAACTAGAAAATGAATGAAATTAAACAAATTTGTAGTGAAAATTACTCTATGATATTGCTCTGATATCATTTTATTTATTAACGGAATCCATTTACAAAAGTTTTCACACAGCTACACAACCATCCATTTTTTTAAAATTTATTGTTTTTTTTTAATTATTGTTTTATTGTAAAATCGCTAGAAAAAGTTATAAGCGAAAAGCACAATAGAAAAATTTTTCAAAATTTTTTAGTTATTTTGGTTTATAACTTTTTTATTTTTTATTTTCCGATAAAAAGTAATACAGATAAAGTTGTAGAAAATTTAATTTGGTAAAAATAATGATTTATAAAATTTTCTGTAGAGTTGCTAATTTACGAGATACAGCGCAAAAACCCTTTGCCTCTCTTTTTCCAAGATGACGACCTGGGAACAAGGGTTGCGACTTCACAAACTTGAATTGAAGTTTATACTCACCACCCCCACATACCAAAAAAATTAAATTGCGTCCTTTCAAAAATCTAATCTCAATGTAACTTTTTAATTGAATAAAAAATAAGTAGCTTATTCTATACGAGTATATAAATAGAAATACGTGTTCGTTAATTAAAAATTTCAGTGTCGAAGTAATTTCTGTGAAACAAAATATCCTCGTTTAATTTACTAAATATATACACTGTATACCAATACATTTTCCAACACATAAAAATTAACGATAACATCACCATATGAACGTAAACAATCTTACTCTGTAATTTGAGCCAGATAAAATGATTCAATAGTTGAACAACACTGTTGCCAGCTAAGTCGAGTCTGTAATATGGCAATATGGTTTAACACATAAGTGATATACACATTCAGTATACTCATAAAAGCGCTCTCCACGGCAAATGGCTGAATTAAAGGCGACTTTACAGACTCATTTTGTTTTATAATTTGCAGCTATTCTATAATACCCACAATTTTTGTAATACATTTGTGCAGTAGGTAGAGGTCTCTAGTTTCTCATTCAATAAAATTTTGGTAGAAAATAACAATCAGTTAAAAGAAATACATGAAAAACTTTACGGGCTCTGTATATTGAGTCCATAAATCGCTCGAGTCCGTTGTGTATGCTAAAAACCTTAATGCAGAGTCTGCAATGTTAGGAGGATATATATATATATATATATATATATATATATAGATATATATATATATATTTATATATATTTATATATATATATATATATATATATTTATATATATATAAAAATATATATATATATATATATATATATATATATATATATTACCAGTGCGTTATACGGTTCTTATATATGGGACTCTGACAAAAAGAACAATACATAAAAAAAAGAGTTGTACAACACGCTATGGAAAGATCAATATCAGGTATTACCTTCATAGATAAAGTACCAAACCTAGAAATAAGAAGAAGAACAGGATTCACAGATGCAGCTGAAAAAACAGCCATGGCTAAATAGACTTAGGCCAGACATGTTGCCAGATTAACGGATGATAGATGGACCAGCACCAGAAAGATTCTGGAATGGCGACCAAAACAAGAGGCATATCGAAGCAGAGAACGACCACCGACTAGATAGACTAGATAGTATGATATCAAGCGCATCACCACAAACTGGATGCAAGAAGCTCAAGATAGAAATGGGTGTAAAATTTTACTGGAGGCCTACATTCTTGCCTAAACTAAAATGAATAAGAAAAACGTCATCAAACTTATTAAAGGACTCGGCAACTTTGTATCCTCTTAGGATTCTTATTCTTAGTCTGAACCCACCAATTGTTATTTCTTAATTTAGGGATAAAATAAAAATATGTATCGCTGTGTCTCTTTTATTGGTAATATCCAGTTCTATTTTAATATCACTGTAGACGGTTTTCATTTGATATTCGTCTTTGTCAGCAGTGGGTGTATACACTTAAATCAGGTGTATTAACTGTCCTCTTTGTAGAATAATTTTGCCCCGCTGATTTTAGTTTCACCAAATACAGACTATCTTATTGATACATACGAACTTTAAGTTTATATGATAATCTTAAAAAAAATACACTGGAAGTTTCCCCTGTTACCTTGCAATCTTAATAAGCTTTTCAATAATGAACGATTATTTTAGAATTTTTTTAAATTTTATAATCGTTATTTTACAGTTTATCTAAGAATATACCATACCATTCAGTAAATATAAATACTCCAGTAATCTACGATAACTATTTCCTTCTTGCTGCCATAAACTGTGCTCCATAACCCTAATTACCGCCCAATCGTAAAAAATGCATTTTCTATCCATACGAATGTTATAAATGTGTATCACGTTTATTGATGGACTTCCTCTTCCTAAAGAGCGAATTTATTCTTGTCTACCTAGTGACAAGTGCAGTCCGTCAACAGCAAAGAACCATAAACGTCATTGCATCCATTGAAAAACTAGATTGCTTCGGCAGAATGTGATTCCAACTGTTAATTACGATTATTTTACGATCTGCCTTGGTTTTAATCACCGCACACTAGATTCTTGCAAAAAACTAGTTGTATATAACTCTCTGAAAGAGAAATTTAACCATCAGGTGCCAGACATAATATTTTGTTGTATGTTAGGTACATATTTGTTATCTACTGAAAAGCTATACGGTGTGTCTCTATAAAATATATTGCTTAGATAATATTTTAATCTAATTTAATTATTGCTTAAAAAATTTATAAAATGTTGTGATCATTCTCTTTGAAAGATTTATGAAATTGCATTTGAGTTGCTTGACAAATTATTTCTAAAAATTAAGTTTTAATCAAAGTGTCGTCGTAACACTATGTTAAATTCATTTTTTTATTATGTTGCATGTTTTCACTAAATTTAAATAATAACTCACTTTCTAGAAAACACACTAAAATTTTAAAAACCGTATAATATTCGTTTATCCTAGTTTGATCTAAATAGAAAATAACATCTCCAGTGTCTTTTTATTTTTTACGTTCTTTTTAATATCTTGTTTACTAAATAATTGCTGTTTCTCTGTAACTTATCTCCGCCAAAATAAGGGTGGTTTCTAACTATAATTAAGTTTCATCTTTGATCAATATAGCAAACTTCGTAATTAAACAGGACTGATGAAGCATTTGAGATGTGGCTCTATAGAAGAATGCTGAGAATATCATGGACAGCAAGGATCACGAACAAGGAAGTTCTAGGAAAAATAAAGAAGAAACCAGAGATTGTGTTTACGATCAAACGCATAAAATTGCCATATCTGGGACACGTTATGAGAAATCAGCACCGTTACTCCCTGCTACAGTCTATATTGCAAGGTAAAGTCAAAGGTAAGCGGGGTCCCGGTAGAAGGAGAATATCATGGCTGCGGAATTTAAGAGCATGGCTTAAGAAAACCTCAGCGGAGCTGTTTCGAGCCGCAGCGAGCAAGGTTATGATTGCCAATATGATTTCCAACATCCGAAACGGATAGGAACCAGAAGAAAAAGAAGAAAATGAACTTTACTCCAATATATTTTAATAACTTGATGTTTTCTACAAAAAATCTTTATACTTTACAAAATATGTAAAACAGTTATAGCTTGTCAGTATAAAAGTGCATCATGATTAATTAATAATTATAAGTTTTTTCTCTTACAAAATACGCGGTTATATTTAACGATTATATTTATATTTAACGGTTATATTTATAATTAATATAAGGTTGAATGCTCGAATAAATGAACTTGGAAAAATTAAGGCAAATATCGAGCACAAATTTATTAATCAAATCTTGCCCAAGTACTTTCGCTTTCTACAGCATTATCGAGGGCATTTCGTCAAATTTGAGCTATCCAACAAGCGCAGAATGTGATAGATATTAAATTAGACATAATTTTGTACATAACACTACATTAACACAAGGACAAACAGTTTAAAATTATTAAAAGTTTATCTACGCTCTACATTTTTGTCGGCAACAAATTTTATTCTCTCTCCTGTTGCCGACAAGAATGTAGAGCGTAGATTAACTTTTAATAATTTTAAACTATTTGTGCTGGTTTTAATGTAGTGTTATGTACAATTTATGTCCAGTGTCGTGTTTATTACATTCTTCGCTTGCTGGATAGCCCAAATTTGACGAAATGCCCCTGATGATGCTGAAGAAAGCGAAATTACTTGGGCAAGATTTGATTATTAAATTTGTGCTCGATATATGTCTTAATTTTTCAAATGTTATCTTTATATTTAACGTGATTATATTTAACGAGTTTAACAGCAAAAGGTTCAAAAGTTGATACCTTTCGATACGTGAAATGCTCAATGGTTCTAAAGAACTTCTAGCTGTATGTAGTACTCAATTTCTAATTACTTCATAAAAATTTAATCAAATTTTGGAAACTTGAAGAGCATATTTCACTTCTACCTGTTTATCTTACGCATGCAATGTTTTACAGGTACCCTACCGTTATCTATTACAGTCAAAATTTTTAAATATGTTACAGAAAGTGCAATCCAAGGTATGAGAGCACAGCTTACTGCAGGTGTTCGTATTATTTAGACGTTGCCATTCACTGTTAAGCTATCGTATTATTATCTATTAATTAGCTCTGATTTGTCCATTGTTGAACATGGGCCTCCTCTAGATATTTATCTACTTCTGTTTTACTCCTCTGCCAATCATTTTCCATCCATTCTTAAATGTAGGTCTCTCCGAATTGCTTCCATCGTTCTCTATATTGCGCCAATCTAATCCACTGTTTGCCTGCCACTGCTCTTATGTAATCTACCCATCTATTTTGAGGTCTTCCCATGCTTCTTGTTGTGGTCCTTGGTCTCCATTCTAGAATTCTCCGTGTCCACCTGTTGTCATTATATCGGGCTACGTGACCTGCCCAGCGCCATTTCATTTTTGTAATTTCTTCCACAATATCCCTAATATTCGTTCTACGTCTTATCTCGCTGTCTCTAATTTTTTGGCAGATTTTTTGGTAAGTACTACTGTCTCCAAGCCGTAGGTACAAACAGGTAGTATGCATGTGTTATACACCTTTTTCTTTAAGTTTATAGGAATGGAGGTGTTTTTCAAGATATGTGCTAGTTTGCCGAAAGCGCCCCAAGCCAGTTGTGTTCTTCTTTTAATTTCAGCATCTTGATTTGGTTTTCCTAGTTTGATAACATGACCTAGATATACATATTGTTCCACATTTTCTATGGTATGATTTTGTATTATATTTGTCTGATCTCGGCTTAGTATTTTTGTTTTGCTATAATTCATTTTTAAGCCTACCGCTCCTGAAACTGCATTTAATTGTTGTAACATATCATTTAGTTCTTGGATATTATCGGCTATTAAAACTATGTCATCTGCGAATCTCAAGTGGTTTAAATATGATCCGTCGGCGTTGATAGCCTTATTGTTCCATTAGAGTTTCTTAAAAATATCTTCTAGAGCAAGGATAAATAGTTTGGGAGAGATGGTGTCTCCTTGTCTTACTCCCCGTTGTAGTCTTATGGGATTAGTTTTTGTGCTTTCGTCCAGCTTTATATACATAGTGGCATTTTCATATATGTTTTTAATTATGTTAATGTATCTTGAATCTGTGCGTGCATTTTCTATAGATTCAAGCACTGCACATAATTCGATGGAATCGAATGCCTTATGGAAATCGACGAACGCCATATGAATTGGAACATTATACTCGGTGAACAAGTGGACTATGGTATTAAAAGGTTTTCTGAATCCAGCCTGCTCGATAGGTTGATAGAAATCGAGCTTATGTGTTAGGCGGTTGGTTATGATTTTAGTTAGTAATTTATAGAGATGTAATAGCAAGGATATTGGTTGGTAATTTTCGATGTTTACTCTGTTTCCTTTCTTGAATAGTAAAATGACCTCGGAGTTGTACCATTCTTGAGGAATCTTTTCTTCATCTATTACTTTATTAAATAAAACATTTAATACCTGTTCCATTTTTCTGCCACCAATTTTCAACATTTCAACTGTAATCTTATCCTCTCCCGGACATTTATTCGTTTTAAGTTGATTTAGGGCCATTCTTATCTACTTCATCACAATTCGATCACGAGATCGTCGATTCATCACGGACAGAACATATCACCAACATAGAGGTAATCCAAAGAATCGGAAAAAAGAAAGAAATCATGAGCACAATTAAACAAAGAAAGCTTGAATATCTAGACCACATATTGAGACACCATTCACTAAAATAAACATGGATAAACATGGAGAAGATCAGAATAACAGAAAGCTATGGAACGACAGATGCTGGGTATCTCTCTCCAAAGACCATAAAACCAATGAAAACATTCGTAATAGAACAAAAGTAAAAGATGCTGTCAAACAGGCAGATAAACTGAAATAGAAATGGGCTGGACATAACGAACGTCTTACGGATGGCCGATGGAATAAAGAAATCGAGTATTGGCGACCATAAGAAGCCAAAAGACCACGAGGAAGGCCGCAAATGCGATGAAGCGACGATATTAAAAGGACAAGGATGAATGACGAGAATTATTAGAGGCCTATATTCAACAATCCGAAGGTGGAAAGGACTTTAAAATAGATATATATATATATATATATATATATATATATATATATATATATATATATATATATATATATATATATATATATATATATATATATATATATATATATATATATATATATATATATATATATATATTTAATATAAAATTAATATTTCTTGGGTTAGGTTCAATAAAGATATGTTACATGTGGAACTAGATTTTATTTTCCATTGCAATTAATCAACGTTTCGGCAGGAAACCCTTGCCTTTGTCAAGATTCTAAAATGTGTATATATATAAGGACAAACAGATATTGTAAAATATGTGTAGATATATGACTTACTAAAACGTAAAACGTGACACAGACATTAAACGAACTGACATATATAAAAGTTGATATCTGATATCTCATTGTTTACTGTCATTAGTATATAATTATTTTTATATGGGCGTATCGTTGATGTTTTTGAAAAAGGTAAGGTGGAGATATGTTATAACTTTAAGAGCTTTTTATGATGTTATATTGTTATTGTTTAAATCAGATTGAAATATATTTTATTTAGGTTTTGTGTATCTTTTTTGTCATTTATTGCGTTGGTGTTTCTTTTTATTTCTATTGATTTGTATATCTCCCTTTTCTTTTTGTTTTTTTCTGTTTTTAAAATTTTAATGTTTTCAAAGTCAAATTTATGCTTCTTTCCGCTTTCATGTTTTGTGAGCGCAGTGACGTTGTTCTTGTCGTATTTGTGAGAACGAATTCTGGATTGAAGCAGTTGACTGGTTTGACCGATATAGACACCTTCACAGTTTGTACATGGTATCTCGTAAACAACATGTGATTTTTTAAGTTTTGGAGTTTGTGTTTTAAGTTTTGTGAAGTATTTATTTAAGAGGTTGTTGCCTTTGTGGGCTACTGTTATATTATGCTTGGCTAAAAGATTTGTTAGTTGTTCGGATAAACCTTTTATATATGGAAGAGTTGTATAAGTGGTTTTGATACTGTTGGGTTTGTTGTTAGTTGTATTGTTATAAAATTTATTGAGTCTTGATTTGAAAATAGTTTCGATTAGATGTTCGGGATATGCATTCTTTAGAAGAGCATTTTTTGGTTTTTTATTTGCAGTTGGTCTGTATTCTGGATCTGTTAGTTTTATAGATTTATCAGCGAGACTTATAATTACAGACTTCTTATGGGAAAATGGATGATGGGAATTGTAGTTAAGATATCGTGAAGACCATGTTTCTTTTGTAAACCACATGGTTTTAACTGTATTTTTAATGCGATGTAAGGTGATATCCAGAAAGTTTATTTTATTATTTTGTTCAATTTCTATAGTGAACTTTAATTTTGGATGGTAACTGTTGAAAATATCTAAGATTTCGGTTGTTTTATTTATTGGAATAGCACAGACACATTCATCGATATAGCGGTAGAAGAATGGTACATTAAAATCTAAATGACTCATGACAGATTCTTCTAAGTCTTCCAGAACCAGTTGGGCAATGACACTAGATATACTTGCACCCATTGCGCATCCATCCATTTGTTGGTATATTTCGTCCTTATATAAAAAGTATGTTGAGTTTAACGTTAACTCTACAGATGATTGGAATTCTTCCAATGGGATGTTAGTGTATTCTTTTATGTCACTCCACTTCTTTTTAATGATGTCAGTGGCCATCATATTTATATATATATATATATATATATATATATATATATATATATATATATATATATATATATATATAAATATATATATATATATATATAAATATATACATATATATATATATATATAAATATATACCTATATATATATATATATATATATATATATATAATATATATAATATATATATATATACATATATATATATATATATATATATATATATATATATATATATATATATATATATATATATATATATATATATCAATAAATCTACTGCAATTGATTGTCCAGGAGAAAATAGACGGTAAGCGTGGGCCAGACAGGAGAAGACACTCGTGGCTCCAAAATCTGCGGAAGTGGTTCGGTCTCACATCGGTCGAACTACTCAGAAGCGCCGCAAACAAGATCAGAATTGCCATGTTAATAGCCATCGTTCGCAACGGACAGGGCACTTGAAGAAGAAGAAGAATATATTCGATAATGTCTGATACTTAAGTTCGTGTACAAACTTCCTTGTTTCTTAGTTTATTTCTCAAGTTTTTAGTTCAATCATTGATCTCTTCATTTTACGTTGTCCCTCATGATTTTTACGCTGATGTTTTAGTGTTAAGGTTTCTACTACATATGTGAGGCTTTGTAAAATAAACTGCCTTTCTTTTTAAATGGATTAAAACATTTGCTTCAAACATTTCGCACATTTTTACAAATGCAGCTCTACCTAAACTGACTCTGCTGAGTAGCTCACATGTTTGGTTGTCTGTGGTGTTCGTAGCTTAAATAATTTTAGCTCATTGGGGACAAGAATCGTCATAATTTTTGATTTACCATTGTTTATTTGAAACCGTGTCTTTGTGTTACTTACTTTGTTCATATGGCATTACTCTGACTTCTCGTAATTTATCAGTTACAAGAACAATGTCATCGGCGTTAAGCAATTTTAAGCAATTAAATAATCTCCAACATATTGGAGATTATTTAACTTAATTACTATTTAACCAGGAATAAGCCACAATTATAGATTAAAATACGTTTATTGACATTTCAATTTCCACTTCGGAAATCGTTTTCTTTCCGAAGTGGAAATTGAAATGTCAATAAACGTATTTTAACCTTTAATTGTGGCTTATTCTCAGTTAAATAGTAATTAATTTAAAATGCCACAAGATGTTCATCGATGTATACCCTTTGAGTCACACTCTAATGATTTAAATGCATACTCCATGACTGTTATAAATGCCTTTGGTGACAAAGTATCTCCCAACTGCAACTCTCTGCCAACTTTTATATTCTCAGTAATGCAATGAAGGTTTACAGTTGTTGCATATTCGTATAATACTTGTGTTCTATTCTTACTTGTGTTTCTTACAATACTTTCAAGCTAGTGACTGTTTCCACTATGTCAAATGTTTTGTGGAAGTCAACGAAAATAAGAACCAGGGGTCTATTATATTTGTTTTGTGACTTGACCGAAACCCTTTAATTTTAGGATATAATGTAACTTCATTTTTATGGAGGAGGATTAAAAACCGAGTTTTTACATTTATTTGAAATTTTTTCCTAATGCAAATGTATAAAAAAAAGTGTTTGGATTCGGATCAAAACTGAACCTGCTAGTTTAATTGTCTCAATAACTAAATCTTCCCCTGGAGCTGTATTATTTTTTAAATTTGTAAGGAAATATAGAATTTCCTTCCGTAAAAATTGTGTTTTTGGCATTTGATTTTTCTCCTTCATGTTTTGATGCTTTTGTTTTCTGCTATAATGATTACAATTTTCTTGTTCTTGTATTTTCTAAATTCTCGTCTTATAGCTTTAGAGGTTTCTTTATTTATGGTAATTATTTCTTGTGGGTCTATTATTCCTCAACTTTTCAGTAACCTTCTCTCTTGTTCTCTACGATGTAAATAAACGATATATTTTTATCGTTATAACGAATATTACGATGTACAGGAAGACCTGAGGGAGATTGGAGTGAGAGGCTGGAGAAGACAGACACTCGATAGGGAAGGATGGAAGAATATTTTGAAGCAGGCCAAGGCTCACGATTGGCTGTAGTGCCAACTGATGATGATTTAGTAATGTTTTCTTCTGTTTCATCTTTAATGACGAACTTTTCCTAAACTTGTGTTTCTTTGTTAAGGTGTTTATATTTCTTTTTGATGTGTTCCTTAGTAGGTTACTGCTGATATATTTATCAGGAAGTCAAGTGCACTTGTACGGCGTATCCAAGGTTTCACTTTTTTAATTTTATCATTTTCAGTTTGCTCGGACTAGTGTATGATCGCTTGCGACCAAAAATTACTTGAATACCGAGTCCATCTGCTGTGGATATCCCAACCATAAATTGTTTTCCAATAGGAAATTTAAAAGTATTTTGCCTTTTTCGTATCTACCCAGTACCCGCAAAGGTGTATTATATACAGCTGTGTATAATTCATCATAAAACTGTTCTATTTCTTACTCGGTGTGACCCGACAGGTTGTACATAGACTTAAATAATCTTTATGGAGTAACGGGTTTTTAGTTATGATTTTGCAACTCTTGTGGAGACTGCTTTTATTGATATGATATTGTCTAATAGTGGCTAATTTTCTATTAAAAAAAAACTCCAATACCTTTATTAACCGGAGTTTAAAGTGGTTAGGATTTCTCTTTTCTTTCTAAACGATGTGACTAGCAACTATACTCCAATTAATCTTATTGAGTTTACTTTTAATTTAGAAAAAAATTAGAAAAAAATATCTATTAGATGGGTAGCGGGTGAAAACTACTCTGCGATCCCGGCAGCGGATAGATCTACTTCAGGAATAGCACACCTGCCCACGCAAGCTCATATATTTTCCCAGCCTTCCATCGCCGGGAAAAACATGTCCAAACCCAAAACATTCCCATATCCATCTTTCCTCTCCCAACCTTTCAACAAACTTACCAACACACACTAACCAAGCGTTTCGTTTTAATGGCTTAAAACCTCAAAAGTTATTTTCCATAAAAGACGAAACTACTGAATGGCCCTTAGTCTCCGGCGGTTCCAACACCCCTAACCAAGGTAGCGGTTGAAACAGGTTTAGAGCAGAGATTGTTACGAATCTCCGAAAAAAGTCAGGCAACTGCAAATAGCGACATATGCATATTACTTCATACAATGTTAGAACTCTTATATCAGACCAGAAGGTAATGGAATTGGAGGAAGAGTTGAAAAACATAAAATTAGACATTATCGGCCTCAGTGAAATAAGACAAATAGGAGAAGCCCAATATACTCTTTAATCAGGACACGTATTTTATTTTGGAGGTGAAGAAGACACTTCTTCACCTTCAATGTGGAGGGATTTATGTAGAGTAGGATTTATTATACATAGAAAGCACACACAAAATTATAATAAAAATATTATTATAAGCCCCAGGATTATATATTTCATCTTTAAACTAAATACAAGATATAACCTTAAGGTAGTCCAGACGTATGCTCAAACGACTACCGACTCGAATAAAAAAATTGAAAAATTTTATGAAGATCTAGAAACAGCATTACATGCCACACCAGCATTAACACTTACAAAAAAGGGAGTTAATAATATTCGCGTGGCTCTGGAACTCCATATATTGGGTGTCCCTCTGAGAGACCGAATCCCAAATGAAGAAATACGTCGTAGAAGAAATACGATAGACAAAACGTATTTTAAAGTAGAAACCAAGGTAAGAAGCAATACAGAGTAGAGGACGCTTACCAACTAGATTAACTAAGGACCTGAAGCGTGTTAGAAATAACTGGATGCAAGTTGTAAAAGTCAGAGACAGATGGAAAGAGCTAAGGGAGACCTTGAAACCTCAATACTCCGGGAGTATTAGATTTTAGGAAGTGTAAGACTTCCAAATTCCAGAAGAACTGGAAGAGAAGTGATGAAAATACTAAAAATATGGCTAAGTTCAGAGGAACAAAGTTAAATGGGCAAAGAGACACTAAATCTCAAGTGAGTATTCGCGCTAGCTTCAATGCACTGGATTGTGGCTTTAAAGATATAAACAGATAGCAAGGATACTGAGCTAATGAGACAATAAACGAAATGAGACCTGGTAATATCAAACGTTATACAACTAAAGAAGGTCACTGGGAATAAATTTATAGAAAGAGAACAATAAGAAGGGAAAAAGAAGGGCGCCAACTCAACGATAGTTGAGATTTTGAAGTAACAAATGATTGGAAACGAATGATTCTGGAGATAATAACCTGAAATACAAAATACTAAATACTAATCTTGTTTTGCTATTTTGTATACTGGTTAGTAGAACTGAAATAAAACTCAAAATAGTAACAATAAATATATTTATAAAAATGTGTATATAGATATATATGTATGAACAATTTACATATAAAGCAAAAACTAAATAACAGTGGTAGTGGGTGGTGTAAAGATACAATAGGACCTAATAGCCCCTCAACAAGCGAATAATCACTACCACTGGCCAAGTAAAGTGTGAAATGTTAGTAAACAAGAAGAATAGTCCGTATGGTAGCCAAAGTCTTAACACAAAAAACTAGTAATTTAAATTTAACTAGTTCAACCAAAATGAGATACAAATTACAATATTGTAAAGATATTAAACTTGATAAATCTATTACAATTATATTATATTACATCCAAAAAAGTGAGTCATCAATACTCTTTATTTAATGTTTAAAAAAAAAACATGAAATTTATTTCCCTTCCCCAAAATCAAAATTCTATTGTATCAAAATGTATTGTGTTAAAAAAAAATATTACATCAAAAAAAGTGAGTTTGGTCAAACCCTTTACATTCAAGTAAAAAAAAAACCTAATAAAACATGAAAGGTATTTTCTTCTTCCCAATATTTTAGAATTAGATTAAGATTAAGAAATTATGTTACTATTCCTTGAGGGAATATTCTTAAGAGAATACTCTCAAGTGAAGTGACGGAATGTGGAGCCGCAGCACGACAAAAAAAATCTTCCTTTTAATGTGGAACTCTTATACATGAATCTTGATTTTAATAAATTAATTATTATTATTATTTGTATTTATGAAAAATTTTATTCTTCCCCCAAATTATTTTCCCTGCTCCAATTCCGTCACTTTGAAGGTGAAAAAATTTCACCGGTTGGCGTGTCTGCGTAGTGAGTCTCTTGACCAAAACTCACTGCTTTGCTACCGCACAAAATCGATCAATCCTTTCAAAGCGCTCCCAGCGCGTGAATGGAGAAATGTCGATTTAAAAATCGATTGCAGGCGGGTTATAAGAAATTTCTTGAGGGGGTTAATCAGTAGCGTAAACGTTACAACCTATGTCCATCAGTGGACGTATACAGGTTGATAATGATGATGTTTTTCTTAACTAAGTTATTAAAATCCTTTATAAAAGGTATATAATTTAAAAACCCAATCGGGTTATATCACAACAACAAAACGTTTTTGGAATCAAACCGAAAAAATTCACACATTAAAATCATATGTTTGAATTTGGTTTACATTATTTTGATCTTATATATTAAGATGTTAAAGTTACCAGTAGATTTGATAACATGGCAACGTACGACTCCACATGAAGCTGCTGATCCTGAGACAAAGTGTCTACGAGAACTTGATGATAGCAACTATCATCATTGTTCAAACATAAATAAATTTGTTTACCGTCCTCGTATTGAAAAATTGACTGAAATTGTAGAATTTGATTTCAAAGTATTATTACATCAGATAATCAGGTAGTCGTAGCGAATTATGAGGAAGACATGGACTACATGTTTAGAAAACTAAAAAAAGAATATGAAAAATGGGGCCTCAATATGAATATGTCAAAGACAGAGTATCTTAAAATAGGAGATGGCGAAGAAGATCCAGAGTTAAAAATTAGAAACACAAAAACATGCAAGGAATAGAAATATCTCGGACCTATAATATCTAAAGAAGGCACTACCAAAAGAGACATCGAAAACAGAACGCAACAGGGAAAAAAAGCGGTTAACATTCTTAACTCTCTACTATGGTCTTAAGATATTGAACAAGAAACGAAATTCACAATCTATCGAACCTTGGTAGCCAGAAGTTTGTCAGATCACGAAAAAAGATAAAAAAAGAATAGAAGGAGTAGAAATGGATTTTCTAAGAAGAGCGTGTAAAGTATCCAAAAAAGATCATATCAGGAATGAAGATATTAGAAGGAGGACAAATATTGTATATTCCAGTGTAGACAAAATTAACACGAGACAACTAGTGTGGTATGGTCACGTGAAGCGAATGAATGAAGATAGATGGCCAAAGAAAGCTTTAAATTACACACCACAACATAGAAGAAGAAGAGTAAGGCCTTCAGTTGCCTGGAAAGAAAATGTACGGCACATAATGAGAGATAGAGACATCAAAGAAGACGAATGGATGGACAGAAAACGATGGCGGTTAAAATGCGAGAAGCGGCAGAGGCTATAGGAACCTCGCTTATATATATATATATATATATATATATATATATATATATATATATATATATATATATATAGTATATATATATATATATATATATATATATATATATATATATATATATAGTATATATATATATATATATATATATATATAGTATATATATATATATATATATATATATATATATATATAGTATTA
This sequence comes from Diabrotica balteata, assembly GCA_918026665.1. NCBI lineage: Eukaryota > Metazoa > Arthropoda > Insecta > Coleoptera > Chrysomelidae > Diabrotica > Diabrotica balteata. The sequence continues at coordinate 61,462,606 of OU898282.1, forward strand.
TTACATCATTGATATATGATTTTCCAGGATTTTCCAAAATTTCCGGGGGGATGGGCTGAAAATGTCATTATTATTAATACTGCGGCAGACTATTCTAGCTAAATTAAAAGAAAGTAAGTTTTTACGGTGAATTTCAAATGGACTAAATTTTTTCTAGATTTTCCATATTTCCCGGCCAGTGAAAACTATGCAGTTGTTTATATTTCGATTAGCTACCCCAGTTTAATAAAAAAATAGGCTTCTAGCTGTAATGGGAGCCAAGATAATATAAATTTTTCCTACGTGTTTCAATTTGAGTTATCTCTCCACTTTCCTATGTCGATCTTTCGAAAATACCTTCGTTTCGAGGGGCTGTAAGTTTTGAAAAATTTGATAAATTTTTCTTTTTGATAAATTTGATACTACGTAGTGACAGCGTAGTGAACAGTGTAGTAGTGTCTGGGGGCTCGGGAGACAGAGACCTCGGAAGCCCTGAGGAAGGCATCAGAGAGGATGCCGAAAACTCGGCAAAATGGATATCGACGCGGTTCAACCCGGAAGACTGGTGAGTTTGATATTAATTTTAGTAATAATATTAATCTCATAGCTCTAAGTTAAATATATATATATATATATATATACATATATATATATATATATATATATATATATATATATATATATATATATATATATATATATATATATATATATATATAAGTAAAAATAATGTATTAGGTAAAATTTGCTTTTTATTGCCGTCAAAATAAGGCGATTGTATATAATTCTGCTTTGTGAATCATTTCAATTTAGCAATACTCTTTCTCAATTTCCTGTTTAATTACTTACATTCCTTTCATTACAACTACTGGCATTTAAACATAAATCAGCGATACAGAACATCTACTTTGACATTTTGTACTATTTCCATATGCACGGAATGTTTAACTGAAAATAGTAACGCAATTAATTAGGGATATAGGTCCCAATTAGAATCTGACATACATAGGGTTTTTATCTTGATTAAAACAAATTGAGATGTCGTTTCGAACACACGTTTTGCCATTTTCACAATAATGTTAAAGATTGAAATTAATAGATATAATTCAGTCACTTTCTTAAGGTTAATTCTGCTTAATGTGAGAGTTACTTTAAATCTTTATATCCTGAAACAAACTTTAAGAGAACATATATTGTATTTAAGTAACTTGTTTAATTATCCGAAGAGTTACAACTAAAAATTTGTTTATATTAAAACGCATGTGCAGGACTATTCAAAGCAGAAAAAATATCGGTATCTTGTTGTTTTATATTTGTACAAGGATTTATAAAAATAATACGATCATTCCGAAAATACAAATATCAAATACAATGCAACATAAAAGCCATATGAGGTCACAGAATCTATGCTGCTAAATTCTAAATAACTTTATATGGAGTATAGTATTTTAAATTATAGTTTTTATAATAACAACGACCTAAATAATCCATTCACATTTGGACAAATATTTTTGTCTATTACACTACTTGTGAATTGGTAAATCCCCAATTACAGATGTATTTTTTTTGTTTGCAACATTTTAATCAACGGTTTTCATAGACCCTGTTTCGAGTGGTCTTTTTTCTAGAAAAAAACCAATACCTTTGTCAAATTATCGCCTTCAATATTTGATAGTTGATTTTTTCGTGAACGAATTAACATAATAATTATAAAAATAATTATTTACAGACGTTACAACGCCATCTAATAACAAAACTACGAATCCTAAGATTTCTTACTTGGCGAAACTATATTTAAATCTTTAACACTGCTTTCTAAAATTTGTTAAGCCGATAGATTAATAAATTAGCCGGCAAGGGAATAAATAATTTGAATTCCACATGTCGTTTTACATTCAACAATGCAAATTATTGATTCCCTTGCCGACGAATTTATCAATTTGTCTGCTGTGCAAGTTTTAGCATAGTGGTAGAGATTTGAATTTAGTTTCGGCAAGTAGGAAATCTTACGATTCCTAGTGTTCTTATAGAAGAAAAAATTTAGGTTAATTAAACAAAATTTACTAAAATTTTTAAACCCCTCTTACTGATAACCATGGTTATTAATAAGATGGGTAAAGTCATAACAAGGATTTAGATGAAAAATGAAGATTTTAAAGAAGTAGACAAAATGAAGTACTTTAGAGTTTGGATTAGTAATCAAGAGCAGTCTCTTTGAAGAGGAAATTTCTAAGTAACCAAAGACTCAATTTGCAAAAACCATAACGGATATCAAAATGCTATATTTACTTTATTATTGAGGAACTTAAAGCAATTAGCAAGGAAAATAGTGAATACCAATTGCAAATGAAAAAAATAATAAGAGAAAATGAATGAATGAATTTACAATGCCACAAGAAAATAGCTTCAGAACAATAATATCATCGGACACTCGAATTCTGTCTTGACAATAACCTGGTAATTATGAACATCCAACATTGAGTTATGAAATTGGTAGTGACCACTATCTACTAAAAACCACATTTAAAAGCAAAAGAAAAGAAATAAAAAGAAATTAGAACATAAACAGGCAATACAAAGAAATAATAAAAATTTATAAACTTAGGAAAAAAACAACAAAAATAAGATACTTAAAGGGCTAGAGAAGGAGATGAACAATCTAGACAACCTGAGAATCAGAACAATCTGAGCTAAATCAATATGTTGAAATATAAGAAATAACAACAGAGGGAAACGTACATCTTGGTGGAACGATGAAGTGAAACGAGAAATAAAAGAAAAGAAGGAAATATGAAAAAAATACATACAAGGCAAAACAAAACCAAAACATGAAAATTATAAGAGACAAAGAACAAAAGTTAAAGAGATAGTTAAGAAAGAGAAAAAGAAAAGTTGAAAAAAATTCGGAGAAAAAAGGGAAGAAAACAGCACATTAAACGTAAAATTATTTTATAGAACACTAAAGAACGTAAGAAGTAGCAAAGAAACGAAACTGAAACAAATAATGAACAAGGAAGGAACAGTAATAAACGACGATAAGACAATAATGGAAAGATTGAGGAAGAAGGAAAGCCACAACAAGAGAATATCCATGAGAAACACGGAAAAATCCATAAACTATATAAAAAAAGAAGAACTGGAAGAAGCAATAAGAAAGATAAAGATGAGAAAATCACCAGGAAGCGACAAGGAAGCATCAGAAATGATGAAATATATAGGAGTAAAAGCAAAAGAAAAATTGTTATACATATATAACCTAAGATGGAAGAGAAAAGTAATACCCAAAGAATATACAAATGCAGTAATTATACCCATATACAGGAAAGGAAATACAAGAGACTGTAAGAACTATAGAGGTATATCACTTCTATGTGTAGCAGTAAAAGTATACGACACCATAATAGAAGGAAAATTAGAAAAAAAAAATAGAACATAAATTAGAGGACGTACAAAGTGGATTTAGGAAAGGACACAACACACAAGACCATATATTCATCATGCAACAAGTAATAGAAAAAGCCTTAAAGAAAAATAGAGAAAAATATCTGAGCTTTATAGACATGAAAAAAGAATTCGACTGAGTCAAAAGAAAAGATATATGGGAAAGCCTAAAGAAGACGCAAGTAAGTGAGAAACTGATAGAAGCAACAAAGAGTTTATGCGTGAAAGCAACAAATACAGTAAGAATATTAAATATGCAGTCAGAACCATTTGCTATTCATAAATGTAATAGATGAGATAGTGAAAGAATGTAAGAATACATTCAAGAAATACTGCATCGGTTGGAACAGAATACAAATGATAAACGCTGAGTATGTGTATATTTGCAGATGACGTAGTACTAATGGCGGAACAGCAGAAAAACTGAAATATAACTTAGAGGAATGAAACCTAGAAGCAAGCAAATACAACTTAAACGCAAACAAAGAGAAAACTTATATAATGAAAATATCAAGGAAACAAGGGACAGAAGATCAAATAAAAGTAATAATAGACCAACAAAAAATAAAACAGACAAATTCATACAAATACTTAGGAACAGTAATTAACAACAAAGAAGATATCGAGGACGATCTTAACAACAGAATGGAAAACACAGGAAAACTATTCCAAGCACTTAATAGAGGATTCCATAATAACAAAGATATATCAACAAAGACCAAGATGACTATACACAAAACAATATATAGACCTACAGTGACATATGGAGCAGCAAATCGGATATTAAACAAAAGACCTCTGAGCAGAATTCAGGCAGCAGAGATGATATACCTTAGAAGAACGATCGGGGTACAAAGAACTGATAGAATCAAAATAAAGAAATAGAAGAAAGACTCAAAATCAAACCGATACTCAACTCCATCATGGAGAACAAATTGGCATGGTTCGGACACTAACCCGGATAGACAATAATAAAAAAGTAAAAAAAGTGTGGGACGCAAAACTAATAGTGAAGAACAGAAGAGGAAGAACTATTAAAGAAGGTAAGGAACAGTGGCATCTCGCAAAAACTGCAGAGTAAGGGTAAGACTTGACAGGAAGCAACAAAGATGGCATCCAATAGGAAGGAATGGAGAAAGTTCGTTAAGAGGTAGGACACCTCAGAAGATTATAAAAAAATGTAATTTAATGAATTGTATTATAAACGACCCAACACCGAAAGGTACAAATGAGTCTACTGATTAAGTAAAGTAAAGTATATCCACTCTATTCTTCTTTATAGTAACGAAACTTGGTTTTTTATTATTGACTTAATGAGACAACTGGAAGCTTTTGGGATTTTCTAGAAGAGTCTAAAAATACCATGGACCGATCATATTAAAAATAAAATGATCTTGCACAGAATGGAAAAAGATAGAGGACTTGTGACTACCATTAAAAGCAGAAAGACATAATATTTGGGGCAGATATTTAAAAATGAGAAGTTAGAGTTGTCGCAGCTGATTGTGAAGTGTAAAATCAAAGAAAAGTGGGTCCTGGAAGACGACAAATATCCTGGCTGAAAAATATTTGCGACTAGACCGGGTTAAATACACAAAGGTTTTAAAAAAAGCAGAAAATAGAGACAAATTTGCAATTGTTATAGCCACTCTTCATTAGTAGAGTCGATACTAGAAAAAGGAGAAGTAGAAATAAAATTTTAACATTTAACAATTCGTAAAACATTACAATTTTCCTACAAATCTTGAAAATAATTTTTTAGTTGATTTTGTGATATTCTATTCCTTTTCTTCTCCCTTAGCATTCCCCTTTTTAGGGTCGCTTTTCCTTACTTTTTTTCACCATTCCACTCATATCTGTCAATCGTGTCTTCTTTATATAAACCTTTCTCCCTAAAGTCCTCTGCCATATAGCCTTTTTTGGTACTCCTCATTTTTTCTCTACATCTCCTTCCTTTAATTTCTAACAGCTCCCTTCTTCATTACACATTGTTCTTAAGTCTACTGCTGACGTATCCGCACAATTTTTCTGAGATATTCTTTGAATGATATTATTTGTTTATATACTTTAACAAACTGTTTAAAAAACTTTTGAATGCCCCGTACCCTTCGTAAATAACGGAGATTTTTACATTTAATTGTAAATTTTTCGATACGCAGAAATTATTTCAAAGGAATGTTATCAAGAAACCATATTTTGACATGAAATAGCTTTCCTATCTGATCCTAATTAAATAATGTATTACAAAACTTGTTTCCTATATTTTGTATTATTATTAAAATGTGTATGCCTATTAATTATCTATCAGATCTTGGTTTAACCGGACAATAAAAAGCCTACACTGATGATGGCCTCAAGTCCGACAGCGAGCCGTATGCCTTCTCCTTCCTTCCATCAAGGACCGAGATAACAGCGAATAATTTACCTCTTAATCTTTATTGTTTTTAGTGGGGCGGATTGTACTTGGCAATAAATGCGCCTAGCATATTCTGGTATGATAATTAATTGTTAAATGGTTACTGTTTTCACAAAAGAAAATTGAAACATACAATTTCATTGTGTATGTTTTATTTAGTTTACTAATTGTGCAGTTCAAATTGATTATGTTCTTATAAACAAATATTTAGAAATAAAATTCAAAGTACAACAGCATACTCTACCCCGCTTTGGCAACATTAAAATAAAATTGTCACAACAAAAAGTAAAAAAAGTAAAGTTTAAAAACAATCTGTCAACAAAAAAGAGACAACACGATTACACCAACATTGCTAGAAGCTGCAAAAAAAGATATCGACATTGCCTGGAAAGAAATGAAATCATCAATAATATTAATACATGCAAAACCATTTGTAAGTAGATTAAAACTAAGTACAAAAATAGATTTAATGATAGAATGTATTAAATTACTTATAGGAGAAAAACGAAAATATAAAAATAAACTTATGGACAAAGATATCGAATATTTTGGAATTTTCAAATTTGATTTATAGTCAATGTTATTTCAAAATAATTTTAGACTACTGAAGTTGCTCATATAGTAGGCTGATGTACTAAATCGAATTAAAATATTGTGACGTTTATTTTGACCTTTATTTAGCGTTTAGTATCATTTGTGCATTTTATCATAAAAAACTTACCTCATGTAAAGCAAAAACCACAGGAATTCAATTATTTCTTAGTTTAATTTATTACGTTTAATTAAATATTGTTTTGATTTAACTAAGTTTAAAACAAGTATGCCATCATTTCGACACTTTGATGAAGACCAAGCAGTATAGACTGTAATTTTTTACAAGGAAGGATATACACAAAAATATATCGCAAAACTTCTCAGGAAGTCAAGTCAATCTACAATTTCGAATATTTTAAAACTATATCACGAGACAAGAAATTTTGTACAAAGACCTGCCGAAGTATGCCCAAGGTGCTCAACCGCAATTGATGACTGTTTTTTGGTTCTTAGTTCTACACTAAATAGCTCATCGACATCGATGCGCCTCATAAATGAGCTTATAGATGTTAGACAAATTAATATGAGTTAAAAAACAGTTAGAAGAAGATTAAAATAAGCAAACATAAAGCTTACACGCCCTGCCAAAGTTCGACTTCTTCTCCAAAATCATAAAGGTCGTTGTTTAGAATTTGCAATACCACATATTCAGACCAATAATGCCATACGCGGCAGAAACAAGACCTGAGACAGAGTGGACAAAACGGATGTTAGAAACAGCAGAGATAAAAACACTTGGAAAAATTAATGGTAAGACACTATATAACAGAGCTAGAAGTACAGATATACGACATAGATGCAAGGTGGAGGATAACAAATATAGTAGTAAAGAGGGCAAGAGATGTTTCCGCAATAGAAAGACGACCAGTAGGAAGACCACAAAAACGATGGAATGACAACTTACTGAAAGCACATTGGAAAACAGACAGAGTCATGTCTATACAAAAAAAAAGAAGAAGAAGAAGAAGAAGAAAACATATTCAGTGGAGTGTCGACAATTGATAAATTTTCATTTCACTGATGAGACTACCATCGTATTAAGAAAGCCAGATGATCAAAACCACGTCTAGAGAAGAGTTGGAAAACGATTCGCCACCTGCATTCTCGCCCAGTCCATTAGTTTTGAAGGTGGTGGTATATTGCTTTAGGGAGGTATTAGTTGAAAAGGACGCACCGCACTTGTGGAAGTTATTGGACGGATGGCCGGTGACTCTTAGCTAAAACATTCTGCAAGATCATGTTTTGTCACAGGTTGATTAAATTGAATATGACAGATTAATGTTAATGCGCGATAATGCTCGACCATATGTCGCTGCCATAGTAAGTAATAAAATTAATGAGGTCCAAATTCGAAGATTGGATTGATCATCATTTAGCCCGGATTTAAATACAATCGAGCACATATGGAATCAGTTAAAACGCTACGTACGACAAATAATCCCGTTCCAAATACGATACAGCAACTTCATCTTGCTGAACAGGATAAATGGAATGCAATTTCTCAAGAATAAGTCCAAAATTGTCTTACAAGCTGGCCGAGTAGGATGCAAGTATTAACAAGAGCTAGAGGGGAACACTCGTTAGTGATCATGTACATGTTTTAGTTCAAAAGACTTATTTAAGTTATTTAAATTAGCATTTCAGACTAAAACTACACTGAAACAAATACGGGTAATACTTGGAACCGAATATCACTGGTCATAAGAAATTCAAATGAAAAGCTGTCGATATCAGAAGAAAGTAAACAAAGCTTCGGTGCAGCTTAACTGGTGCCCAAACTCTATAAAACCAGATTAGGCCTACACGAATTGGCTCCCAAACACATGCATGAACTGGCTACAACTCATTATAAAGTTTTTCGAAACTAAATCTTTTTCTGAGCTTGGATTTTGGGAAATACAGTTATAATATATACCACAAGATATTGTTATAAACAATTAATTTATTAAAGAAACTGCAATTTACTGAAATTTACATTTCTTGACATATGTTTTACAAACTCAAAAACAGTTATATGCTTTTCCTGTAAAAGACGTATTTAATGTTTTTTGAACTATCTTTTAAGACATATTGCTTTTCTTATCTATTTGAACATTTTTTGTAACCTAAAAAAATTGGACAATATTTGGATCAAGTACAAAACACAAAATTACATTTTGAATAGAAGCTCTAGCATGCGTTCATCGTTTTTTGCAGAGACCTGCCATTCTCATCGACTGCATACACTAAGATTCGTTTAATAATAACAACATAACACTACCAACACTTCATTCTAACTTCCAATATATGAAAGTGGCGTAATACCAAAAAAATGGCCTAACTCAGAATTCAAAACTATACCAAGGAAATTTTGTTTTCTCACAAATGTAACGAACTTAGCTCATTAGCTTAATTGAGTCACTTATTAAAACTATTCTTAAAGAACATACTGAATCGAGTTTATAAAAAATGTGAAATAGACATAAGTGACTCGCAGTTCGGATTTAGAATGGCCTTGGGAACAAGAGAGGCGCTGTTTGCCGTTCAAACACGCATTTAAAATTGCCTCGATCGTCAGAAAAACTATTTGTTTATTTTATCGACCACCATAAGGCTTTTGTCATGAAGGAAGAATTGTTGTATGAACTACAGAAAATGAATCTCGATGGAAAAAATTTCCGCATAATTTAAAACCTTTATTGGAACTACGAACAGCGACCGTATACAAAGAACTGTCCGACCAGGCTGTGTTATGGTCTCGATTGCTCTTTAATTGTGCTCTGAATGAATATTTAAACAAGCACTAGATGGCGCCAAAAGACTTATAAACTATTGAGACAGGGTTAATAATGAAAGTGAAGTAATGGGATGGAGAATAAACCTTCAAAAACTAAAATAATGTTGATTATAGCAAAACCAATAAAAATTGTTGCACTGGCCTAAATAACACAGCCATTTATAACTTATAAGTAGTGCTAAATAATATGTAGTATCCAGATTTAGACATAAAAACATAAACAGAATAGGCTAGGAATATGTGCAATAAATGGAAACAAATTATCTAAAACCGAAAACTAAGCTTAGACATCCGAATTAGAGTTATTTAATGCTACGTTTGGTCAGTCGTTTTGTATGGAGTTAGAGCTTAGTCAGCTCTCAAAATTTCAACACGTCTTTAGTTTTAGAAGACAAACATATATTTAACCACATTTTTCGTTCTTAACTATATATGAACAACCTTTTTACCGCATATTGTAATTTGAAATGAACTCCGGCAATAACAAGTTTTCTATCCATACTAAGATAATTTTGGAAAATCAATTAATATATTTTAATTGCATTGAAAATAATCCTCTTAAGATAAGTTTTACCAAGAAAGAGCTTAATCAGTCTATAAATGGAACTAAAAAGTCGGCGTCAGGACCAGACGATATTTCTATCATACACCAGTAATCTGGGAAAAAGTAAATGATTCCACGTAAAAATTTTATATACATATTTAAAAAATCTAAAAGGTAAATGAGAGAAAAATCTCTAAAGACGTAAAGCTTATCTTGCTTCGTTTTTGTTTTAAACAATTTTAAAAAGTAAAAAAATCATTGTTGGCCCATAATACGACTCTTATACAGTTTATTAAAAAATAGTTGCAATAAAAATTGTAGATTTTAAAAAGTTTCACAAACTACGAATTTTTAAATTAAAATAGTCATTTCAAAGTTTCTCTTCACAATTTAAATATTCAAACGATTATTTCTTCAGTTCTAAACATTTAAATAGTGAATAATAATAAACTTTATTGTATAAAAATAGTTAATATGTACAAATAATTTGACGGTCCTATAGACCAGGCATTGAGTTGATCAAAAATTAAATTGTTAGTTAATATCAAAAGTTGACGTGCAGCTTATGTGTATATAAGTAGCACTGGAAATACCATCAAACCAACTGCTCCTTCCACAACAATGTCACAACAAGACGCAATAATCCGCAACAATCAAGGTACATCAAACAACAACACTTCTTCAATGTCATATGTAACAGCAGCAAAAACAACCTGTCCAAAGAAAGAACAAGCAATCGTACTCCATGCCAAACACAGCCTCAAATTATTCGATTATGTAAAAGCAATTGGTAATATTATCGAACCCAGGAACATCTGCTTTACCTACAGAATCTCTAAAACTAGGGTTTGTACATATTTAACTAATAAAACATAACAGATGAACTTGTAAAATTTCATCCTACAATACAAATCGGCTCCCTAACTTTAAACATAAGTAAACCCATTTCTCCTACAAAGACAATCTTAATATCCAATGTATCCTCTTGTGTCCCACGTGAAATTATCGAAACCGATTTTAAAAGGTCTAAAAATTGCTTCTTCAGTATTCTTTTTTAAAGCAGGCATTCCGGGGAGCAATTCTTACATATATTTAGCTTTAGAAGACAAGTTCATGTGTTTCCTTTTTCTGAAGCTTTTGAGCTTCAAACCTCTCGTGTGCTCTCTTTCGAAGAAAATAAAAACCGCATCTTTCTTTTTACTGACAAAATGGAATGTTTCGTCTGTAAAAGTTTAAGGCATGTCGCTTCAAATTGCGCAAATACGCCAGAAAGTAACTTTTTTGACCAGACAATTGTTTCAACTCCTTTAAGAGCCGAATCCACGTCTACTGAAAAAAGCTCAAAAACCAACACTGTACCTTTTACACCAACAGAGACATCTCCTCCAGTCAATAATATACCCCACTTACATTCTTAAATAACAACTGCTCATTAGAACAACCAAGACAACATATATCACTTATACACACACACTATAAACGCACACAATCAGAACTTTCTTCTCCTAGTGATAGAGCTAGCACAACTGAAGAACCTACTTATAGTGAACAAACTAATACCCATGCCGGGTTTTCCAAACTACAAAGCAAGAAAAACTTAAACAGTCAAATAGTGACTTACCCCTATCCGAAATGGCAAAAACAATCATACACGAACTTTATTAAGAAACTCTACAAATATTAATAATCCCAGCAGAAAACATCATTGCTCTTCTTGAAAACTGTTACAGTAGTAGTGATCCATACGCAGAAGCATTAAAGCATATACAAGACATCAAATTACTTATTTTTACGTTATACCAAATCTATCCAAACCTTACTAAGAAATCAACCAAAAAAGGATTAACTCGTCTTAAAAAAACATTTAAGGACAAAACCGAACTCTTCATGATTTTACAAAATTACCCAATCTTAACTTCTCACACGAAATAACTGATTAGGAGTACATCTCTGACATACCTTATAACTCACAGATATCGCACCTTGAAAACCATATGGCAATATCTGCAATTTTTTCGTGAAATGACCTTTGAATGCAGTCTAATACAAAAACAAATCTATTTTTTAATGCTATATAGCAGCATCTACAACGAATTTTAAATTCGGTACCAGAAAGATACGTCCTTATGGCTTTTCTAAAAAATCGATTCTTTTTTATATACCATCAGGCATTATCTGCAGTTGTTGCTCTATGGTTCTAAAATAGGAACAAAAACTCAGATTTATTTGGCAATATCAGCAGTTAATTCCAAATAAATGCTACATTGCCGGTAACTACTTATCTGTTGTTTTCATGTTGTGAGTAAACAATCGTGTTTAATTTAGTTAAACGTAGTAAGAAGCAATTCAAGAACCATGAACAATAGAAGTTTGAATTTTCTACAATTTTGTAGGATATTTTTCGTGTAATAAATGATGTTAGATTAACCCTTTGTCGACAGACTGTACTTAAAAGTACCATATTGTTGCCAGTCACATTTATAAAAGTGTCTACATTTGACTGAAAAAAATCACTAGAATTTCACTAGATTAAAAAAAAATATCTATGGACTAACATAATAAATGTTATATTTTCGCAATATTTTCAATTCAAAAGTTAAAGCTCTTAACGTAAATATCAATATAATATATAACAATAACAATAATTATTTTGCAGAGGGAATTATTCCAAACAACCATAATTCAAATTTTATTTAATAAAATAAAGAACGAGACCAAAGTGCTCACATTATCTATTTGAAACAATTATTTTATAATATTAAATAAAATTACATAAAATTTTGCGAAGAAAAAGGTACGATGTACGGAAATTACACTACGTTTGGGACCATGTTTAACACGGAATTTAATATAAGCTTCTTTAAGACCAAAAAAGACTTCTTCTCGCTATGTGAAAGTTACAAAAATTCATTAGATAAATCTACATTGGAAGCAGCCTATAATACTCACCGTTAAGAAGTGGAACTTAGTAGAAAAGAGAAAGAAAATGAATAAAAACCTGCAACATTCAACATTTGCATTACTGCTTTTTTTGACTTACAAGCCGTCCGACACCTTTAGGCGATGTCCCCTTATTTTATTATTAAAGGAGATTATCAACATTTAATTTTACAATTTTTGACATGACCACAAATGCAGGACACTCCTGTCTTTGTTTCGAAGGAATTGTTAATCGTGGTCGTGCAAATATCGTCGTGCCTGTTAATATTTCTGAGGAACCATGCCAGAAAACAGGAAATAATATTATATTCGGATATTATACCCCCTCTGTGGCTCAGTGGTAAGAGCGCCTGCCTTTAAACCTAAAGGTCGTGAGTTCGAATCCCACCTGGGTGGAAATTTTCGTTTATTAAAAAAATTAATAAATGAAAATAATTTCTATCCTTGTGCGATCGGTACACACCGTGTCTCCGGAGGCGTGTCAGGGAGAAGCTGACCGCCGTGCCGGACGCATTTAGAAATTCGGAGAAATACTTGGAAATTCCAAGTGTGGGCAAATCCGAATTTCTAATTGACTCGATGTAGGGAAATTCCACTTTTACTAAAAAAAAACAAAGGATTTGTTTTATATAAAAGCAGACGGAATTTCTCTCATCGGTCAGTCGAGCTTGCCTCTTCTACTGTAGACCTAGTCGGTGCTATTATTGTTCCAACTAAGTTATTGTTTTATTTCTTATTTCCTGATAACCATTTATATTTTATTATTGTATATTCAGACCTTTTCAGGTTAGAATATTACTTTGACTTATATTTGTTCATATACTGATTATTTGATATTTTATTTGATTATTTTGATTGTTTATTTTTCTTGTATTTTGTATCTAAGTTGTTCTTCCGTAAGTTAAGAACACTTAGAAATATTTACCTTACTTTTTTCTATTTTATAAATTTGATTTTGTACTTTGTGTCTAAGTAGTTCTTTCCGGTAAGTCAAAGAACTCTTAGAAATATTTCTCTGATATTTGACTTGTTAATTTTATTGTGTGCCTAAGTCATTCTTTTCCGGTAAGTCAAAAGAACACTTAGAAATATTTTCATAATCATTATTGCATTATTATTTCCGATATTTATCTGAGATATTTTTTTAATATATTTGTCTCTTTTATTTTACCATTTCATGCTGAGTTGTTTCTTCCGTAAGTCAAGAAACACTTAGCAATATTTCCATATCTTTTCTGTATTTGATTTTCTTATTATAAGTTGTTTCTTCCGTAAGTCAAGAAACACTTACAAATGTTTGTATTCTTATTTTGCTATATTTGATTCTCTTGTTTGTTTTTTTGTTCTAAGAAACGCTTAGAAATATTTCCATACATTGTTTCATATTTACATATTTCATTTATCTGTATTTCTGTCTTGAGTTGTTTCTTCCGTAAGTCAAGAAACACTTAGGAATGTTTCTACACTTTTCTGTTCTTTTATTCTTGTGTATTTTACTTCTCATTCTAAGTTGTCTCTTCCGTAAGTCAGGAAACAATTAGAAACATTTTCTGTGCATTGTATTTTTATATACCATTTTATTTCCTTGTTTACTAAGTTATTTCTTTCGTAAGTCAAGGAATACTTAGATTATTTTACCTGTTCTGTTTTCCATTTTTGATCTGTTATTTTGTAACTGTTCCTTGAAACCGTTACTTGTAACAGGTACTGTCGCTGTAACGGTTATTCTGTAACGGTAACAGTATCGACCCATTTCACCAGCGACAAACGAAGATGGTAAACACCCGTTCCAATTCCGGAGACAGGAAAAAGTCCGAAGAGCCGGCGATGGGTCCTACAGGCTCAAATGCCCCCTCTCGGCAACATGGCGCCCAACCCACTAAAACCGAATCCACGACCCCAGGACCGTCTTTGAGCCAGCCTTCCACAGCTGACTTCATCTCTGCTCTTATGCAAGCGATGACGGCCCTATCGACCACTCAAGGCACTACACACCAGATGCCTCATCCTGAGCCACCGAAGCCCAGGATTTCATATATGAAGCCCCCTCAGTTCTCAGGCCGGGACACTGAAAACCCTCTCAGCTTTCTAACCAAAGCTGAGAATTTCTTGACCAAATATGACGTAGACGAGGACAATTGGATAGACTATCTCATTGACAACTCACTCCACGGCGATGCGAAGAAATGGGCCCAGAAGTTTTCGCACACGGACCTGCCATATGACACCTTCCGAGACCGTCTCCTAAGGAAATATAACGACCCTGCCGTGATTTCAGCCTTGACGTCAAAACTTCATGGAGAGCATCAACGGAAGGATGAACCCACGGAGGACTTTATCAACGGTAAAGCAGCCTTATTCAGACGTCTCGCACCATACACCCCTGAGGATCAGAGGTGTATCACCATCGTAAACTAGCTGAGACCCGACATCGCGATCTGCCTACGAGTCAACATCCCCAAGACCGAAGAGGACCTCCTGACGATAGCCCAGGGAATGGAAGCTGACATTCGCCGGAACACCGTCGCTAGCAGCAAACACCAACAGCAGCAATCCCAACAGCGACAGCAATACCGCCCCCCACGTCACAACAACACACCACGCCACCCTGAAGCGATCAAGGAATGGAGGAATCCCAACAGACAGTCCAGGATGCCACCAATGAGCCAACCACCACCTCCACTACCTCAGAACCAGGGAAACGCCAACAGGGGCGCCAACTAAACCCTGTTGTGAAGATGGTGCCCCAACTGAACCCAATTCAGACACGACCCTCGACGACAGGCCTCCCCCAACTCCATGGAAGGATCAACGAACAACGTGTGAAGATCTTGGTCGACACCGGTGCATCTGGGAACTTCATTCACCAGAGATTGATCCAGAGACGGGACCTGCAACGAGGCTCCAGATTGGTTCAGCTGGCGTGCACGGGCAGCACGTCCCGCACCCTAGGGACTGCTGAAGTCAAGATTAACATCGAGACTCTGGATTCAACCGTCAACTGCGTGGTTATGGAGGACTTGAACCACGACGTTGTGTTAGGGATGCCTTGGTTGGAGCAGGAAGAGGCCAATGTAGACATACCACGTAAATGTCTACACGTCGGTACCACCTGCAGAACCACCATTTACTGGAAGAACCCAGCAAAAAGGCAATCCAGGACGCAGCGGCTGGAACCCCATCAAGCTCCATCCTTCGCTTTTCAACAAGTTGAAAAGTTGATTCGAGAGTACGATGACGTTTTCGACGACCGTCTACGCCAGCCGACCACCAAAGCCACCGAGATGAAAATCGAAGTGACCGACGCCACGCCTATCAACGTTAAGCCCTATAAATATTCCACGGAGAAGAAGCAGATAATGGCCAAGGAGGTGAGAGAAATGCTAGCCGCAGGAGTCATCCGCCCCAGCAAATCTCCTTACAATAGCCCGGTGGTTATTGTAACCAAGAAGGATGGCACCCCCCGTTTCTGCGTGGACTATAGGAAGCTTAACAACGTGACCATCGACGAAGCCTCCAGCATGCCACCAATCCACGACTCCATTAAAGAGATTGGCACAGCTCAGATCTTCACCACCTTAGATCTGAAGAGTGGATTTTGGCAAGTCCCACTGCACAAGGACTCCAGCCCGAAGACAGCGTTCAGCCTGCCTGACGGGTCCTCGTACGAATTTACGGTGATGCCCTTCGGCCTCAAGAACGGACCAGCTGTGTTCCAGAAGCTCGTGACTTCAGTCTTCGCAGGATACATCGATGTTTTCATCAAGGTATACATGGATGATATTATCATCTATTCAGAAGACTGGACCCAACACCAGAACCACCTCCGCCTGGTTCTAGAGAGACTTCGGACACACGGACTATGGGCATCCCTAAAAAAGTGTAAATTCGCAGCAGACGAACTGGAGTACCTAGGACACAAAATCACCTCTGCCAACACCCAACCTCTGGAGAAGCATGTGGAGAAAATCAAAGGCTTCGACACTCCACGGACGATGAAGCAACTGCGAAGCTTCATCGGGACAGCCAACTGGTTAAGGGATTTCATCCCTCGATTTTCGGACATCATAACACCCTTGACGGATCTCACCAAGGGTAATAAGAGACGGATGCACTGGAACGACGCCGCAGAAGCCGCCTTCCAACGTCTCAAGATCGAAATCGAGGGAGATCTCCTACTCCACCGACCAGACGCGTCCAAACCCTTCTGCCTCCAGACGGATGCCTCCGATGTCGGCATGGGCGCAGTCCTGTTCCAAGGAACCCAAGACGACAAGAGAGTCATCGCATATGCCTCCACGAAGTTAAAACCAGCAGAAACCCGTTACCATATTAACGAGAAAGAGTGCCTCGCATTAGTTTGGGCACTCAAGAGGTACAAGCACTTCCTCCAGGATCAGCACTTCACGCTGTACACCGACAGTCAGGCTCTCCTGTGGCTCCATCGGTTCAAGGAAGACAAGGCCAAACTATCCCGATGGGCCTTGCTACTTCAGGAGTTCAACTTCACCGTGGTACATATCCCAGGGAAGGAGAACGAACTCCCTGACCACTTGTCCAGGAACCCAACCACAAAAAGAGAAGAAGAAGCTGACCAAGACGAGGAAGTGGTGCGACTTAGCTGGCCTACAACGGACGTGGAGGAAGACGAGTCCTTTCCTCTACTATGTATGATGGAGGACGTCGACGAGGATGAAGACACCAACCCTATCCTAGATGATCTGGTTGACCTACCACTCCAGGATAAAATCCGGAGAAGCCACCAGACACACCACGGTATGCAGCGGTTTCGGATACGCTACCTAGAGATCTCTGGACGTGGACCACGGAACGAAGTCGAAGAAAACCTTCTCCGTGAATTCACACTAGTCAATAACGCCGCTTACTACAACGCTGGACCAGACCACAGGACGCTGATAGTACCCCCATCCCTCCGGAAGGACGTGATGAAGGTCTATCACGACTCAGAGGAGGCCAACCACCCAGGACAAGACGAGACCATCCGGGCCATTAAAAATATCTATTACTGGCCCACATTATCAAAGGATGTTCGCGCCTACGTCAAGTCCTGCCTGACCTGCTTGAGGACCAAAGCTGCTCCACGACAACCAGCAGCTCCTGTGATGCCCAGGGAACCCGCCAACCCCTGGGAGAGAGTGTCCTTCGACATTTTGGGACCATATCCACCAGCCAGAGGAACACGCAACCGCTACATCCTCTTGGCGACAGATTGCTTGAGCAACTGGGTGGAATATCGATGCGTCCAATCTACAAAAAGCCGGGACATCATCCAGTTCCTCCAGGAGGAAATCTGCGGCCGCTGGGGGAAACCTACCACCCTCATCACGGACAACGCAGCCCAATTTCGGACAGATGCATGGGAGAGATTCTTGAGACGGCACAACATCAAAGCCGAATTTAGCCCTATCTTCCACCAGAGGGCCAACCCGGTTGAACGCCGAGCTCAGGAGCTCAAAAAGGGACTCCGCGCCCGATGCAAAACTGCAAATGATCCGAAATGGGAATCCTACCTGGCTGACATCATGTTCAGCCTAAGGACACGGAGGAACGAGGCCACCCAGGAAACACCCGCTGAACTTCTGCTAGGCTATCTGCCACGGCGCGCAGAAGAAACACAGCGTGAGCATCGTCTGGCAAACACCGCAGCCAGACGAGACGAAAGGGTTGCCAGAGCAGTTCAAAAGGCCACTGTATATGCCAGGAACATGTTTCCTGACAACCCTAACGCTCCACCAGCCAGGAGGTTCATCGAAGGAGAGCAGGTCATGGTGAGGAACCACGTCCGAGGGAACTTCGGACCGACATGGACGGGACCACACACGATCCTGAAGGTGCTAGGCGATCATACCTATGAGATACACCGCGACCGGGACGTGAATAGGACCATCCATGTAGATGACATCCGCGCTGCTCCTCCACCTAGGGACGAACCTCCAGAGCAGGATTAAGGTTTATTACGACACGTGTAGATATCAAGGTGAACTGAGTAACCTTATATCTTCACGACGTCGTAAGACCTTCCTCAGGGTGAATTAAGTAGCCCTGCCAGAACAGCTGAGGATAACGGGGCCCTGTTACGAAACGTTACAGACACCAGGGTGAATCGAGTAACTCTACGTGTTCTGAAACGTCGTAAGGCCCCAGCCGGGTGAATTAAGTAGCCTGGCCGAAACACCTGGACCACCTGGACCACCTGGGCCATCTGGATATTATAATAGTTAAGTGTAATATATCTTAGTCGCTAGCGTAAGTTTGAATTGTATTTCTTTGTATTTCTTTGTATTGTATTTCTCTTTTTTAGGTTAAGGACTTTTTGTATTATTGTATTGTTTGATCTTTTTTTATTAATAAATTTTTTTTAGCACCGTTAGGTCTTTCAGAGGGGGGGGATGTCTCCGGAGGCGTGTCAGGGAGAAGCTGACCGCCGTGCCGGACGCATTTAGAAATTCGGAGAAATACTTGGAAATTCCAAGTGTGGGCAAATCCGAATTTCTAATTGACTCGATGTAGGGAAATTCCACTTTTACTAAAAAAAACAAAGGATTTGTTTTATATAAAAGCAGACGGAATTTCTCTCATCGGTCAGTCGAGCTTGCCTCTTCTACTGTAGACCTAGTCGGTGCTATTATTGTTCCAACTAAGTTATTGTTTTATTTCTTATTTCCTGATAACCATTTATATTTTATTATTGTATATTCAGACCTTTTCAGGTTAGAATATTACTTTGACTTATATTTGTTCATATACTGATTATTTGATATTTTATTTGATTATTTTGATTGTTTATTTTTCTTGTATTTTGTATCTAAGTTGTTCTTCCGTAAGTTAAGAACACTTAGAAATATTTACCTTACTTTTTTCTATTTTATAAATTTGATTTTGTACTTTGTGTCTAAGTAGTTCTTTCCGGTAAGTCAAAGAACTCTTAGAAATATTTCTCTGATATTTGACTTGTTAATTTTATTGTGTGCCTAAGTCATTCTTTTCCGGTAAGTCAAAAGAACACTTAGAAATATTTTCATAATCATTATTGCATTATTATTTCCGATATTTATCTGAGATATTTTTTTAATATATTTGTCTCTTTTATTTTACCATTTCATGCTGAGTTGTTTCTTCCGTAAGTCAAGAAACACTTAGCAATATTTCCATATCTTTTCTGTATTTGATTTTCTTATTATAAGTTGTTTCTTCCGTAAGTCAAGAAACACTTACAAATGTTTGTATTCTTATTTTGCTATATTTGATTCTCTTGTTTGTTTTTTTGTTCTAAGAAACGCTTAGAAATATTTCCATACATTGTTTCATATTTACATATTTCATTTATCTGTATTTCTGTCTTGAGTTGTTTCTTCCGTAAGTCAAGAAACACTTAGGAATGTTTCTACACTTTTCTGTTCTTTTATTCTTGTGTATTTTACTTCTCATTCTAAGTTGTCTCTTCCGTAAGTCAGGAAACAATTAGAAACATTTTCTGTGCATTGTATTTTTATATACCATTTTATTTCCTTGTTTACTAAGTTATTTCTTTCGTAAGTCAAGGAATACTTAGATTATTTTACCTGTTCTGTTTTCCATTTTTGATCTGTTATTTTGTAACTGTTCCTTGAAACCGTTACTTGTAACAGGTACTGTCGCTGTAACGGTTATTCTGTAACGGTAACAGTATCGACCCATTTCACCAGCGACAAACGAAGATGGTAAACACCCGTTCCAATTCCGGAGACAGGAAAAAGTCCGAAGAGCCGGCGATGGGTCCTACAGGCCCAAATGCCCCCTCTCGGCAACAACCGGAGGGACCGTAGACGTTCGGATACAATTAGCGTCTCTTAGCAAAGACAATGACGTCGACTTTGCTAAGTATCAAGACAATTACTCTACACACACACACACACTACACCTCAAATTGTAAGATTGGCGAATGGATTTAGTGTCCGCAGTCATTTAAACAGAAACAAACAACAACAAATATATTCGGATAACTGCAGAGGGCAAAATAAGAATAAGTATATTGTCTGTCTTTATCTCTATGCAATACAGAAATTGAACATAATCTAACATTACCCACAAATTTTTGATAACGGGCCACTCCCAAAATGAGGAAGAAACATGCATTCTTTGATTAAGAAACAAAAAAAAGGGCATTAAAAAAAGAACAATTTATATGCCTTTTGCAATGGGTCACAGTAGTTCAAACTGTGAAAAAATCAGGTCAACCTTACAAAATTAATGAAATGTCTACATGGATATATTTTACTTTAAAAAATTATGTAAGGAAATGGGAAACAATTATAACATTGACGAAGAAGGAAATCAGGTCGTCTGGAATGAGATTAAGATGATCAGGGTGAAGAAAACACTTGAAAATAAGTTTCAGGTTAAGACAAGCTACCATGATACAGAGCTCAGAACTAGTACTATAAGGCGAAGACAACGAGGGTTGGTGGCTAATACGGAACTAAGTAAAGCAAATCACAACCACCAGGAATATCCACTCTAAAGAAACAGGATCTGCTCTCACTATGTAAGGCTAATGTTATTCAAGAGCACTACCGTAGGTTTTATGCAGTTTTACATGTAAACAATGGAACAGTAGAAACCGAACAAACATATTACAATACGCATGACTTTGATTAAGTGTTAAAACCAAAAAAATTTAATTAATAGGTACAATCTTAAATTAAAAAACTTTTATTTGATAGGATTTTTATTGCATCATTTTCCAAAATTAATATATTTTTTAAAACCATATGGCCGTATGTGCTAAAATACCTATTTCCTGAAGGACATTTCACATACTATTTACTGCATATAAAAATATGCAAAATTAAAGACAATTATGCTAAATACCAGGTTTGTAGCTTAATTTTTAGAATTACAGTAAATAGTATTAACTTTAAAAAAAATTGAAATGCTTATAACTCAACATGATGATTTTTGCAGTTACTACCATATGGTTTTCAAGGTGCGATATTACAAAAATCCTCTTATTAACACATTCCTAATAATTCAATGAAACTGTGATGGATTCTATCCTCGCCTGGCACGCATACAACAATTTATGTCTAAAACCAGTTCTGACTATATTTGTTTACAAGAAACAAACTTTACAGAGACACACAACCCTCATCTAAAAAACTTTGTTAGTTATCACCATATCAGAAATATATACGGACGCGCCAGCGGAGGAACATCAATTTTGGTATCAACTGAAATATGTAGCTTATGTATTTCTCCTGATTTTACATTGACTGTATCAGTTCTTTATAAGTACTGACTTAAAAAACCTAATATCTCAAATGTCTGGCCCATTTATTATGATTGGAGATTTTAATGCACACAACACTATGTGGGCCTTCAACAATACATATGGCAGAGGTAAAATAATCGAAAATGTCATTAGCAATACTGATATCACCTTATTAACTCTTTTTGAACTCTTCAAACTAACTGTAAAAGGACACACAGATGTACTCAAATATCAAAATAACATAGACGAACACATAAAACAATTACCCCATTGCAAAGGTTTGTCCGCAGAGGAGTGTATCGGCAAATACAAAATTAAACCAATAAAAAAACACGTTTTCTGGTGAAATAACTCACGAAAAACAGCAATTTAAGGAATCAAAAGTGCTTTAAACAGATTCTGAAAATCTCGCACTCTAGCTGACAATAAATTTCAAAAGACTCAGAGCAAAAACAAAACGCAAAATAAATGACAGTAAACAAGATTCGTGGCATCATTTTACCAGCTCTTTTAGCAAAGATACCCTACCGACTCAAGTATGTTTAAAAATAAAGAGAATGAAAGGACATTACACATCATACAAAATTTCAGGTCTTACCATTCTGGACAAAATATTTACAGATGACCAACAAATCATTGATATGCTTTCCAACATTTTTTAATAAATTAAATAATCCTACTAATCCACATAACGAAATTGATGCTACTTAAAAAACTTGCAATACTAATCATCCCATTATTATAACATTATTATAACTAAAAAACTTGCAATACTAATCATTCCATTATTATAACTTTCAGTTTCCAAGAAATAAACTATGGCATTTTTTTCGGTAAAAAGCTCAGACAATATTCCCTCTATCTTTCTAAAAAACCTTCACCAAAATACATATGAGAAAATACTCGAACTGTTCAACAACATTTGGTCTTTAAAAAAATTCCCATCACTATGGAAACAATCCATAGCTATTCCTATCAAAAAAGGCGATCAATCCCTAGACACGCTAAACTCATACAGGCCAATCTCTCCCACCTGTATATTATGTAAACTTCTAGAATAAATGGTTAATAAAAGATTACTTTCGTACCTTGAACAAAATAAAATCCTCGACCAAGTTCAATCAGGCTTTAGAACAAATCGATAAAAATGAAGTCATTGCAATCTCCCTTGACATCGAAAGCGCTTTTGACTCTATACCGATTTCTGTAATACCAAACAAACTAAACCAGAACAAGCTATCCGGTAATATATATATATATATATATATATATATATATATATATATATATATATATACATATATATATGTATATATATATATATATATATATATATATATATATATATGTGTATATATATATATATATATATATATATATATATATATATATATGCGTACCTCGGAGGTAAAGGACACTATGTCCATTTTTATCGAAATTTAGGTTATTGCACTTTTGAATATAACTTTACTGGCTCTACACATACGTAATCCATACTATGTCCAGAGACAATTTTACGGCAAGTTACCGACTTTTTAATAAACACCAAGTCCACTTCCAGTCAGAGGTAAACAACACCATGTGGACTTGGTGTTGTTTACCTCTAGTAAATGTGTGCATTGTCATTTACCATCCGGACATAGTGTTATGTACCCTTGTACCTGGCGGAATTGTCATGAACTAAAATCATTGCAACCTTTTTATTTAGATCGCAATTGTGTTAGGTTGATAAAAGTTGTACAATAAGTTCGTTGTTTAATAATTGTAAAATGGATCCGAACTCTAATGGAAAAATAATATTACAATTACTGTCATGTAATATTCCAAATAAAACAACACTTACAGGTAAGCTATTGTTTTTTAACACTGATTTTTTATTTTTCTAACCTCAAATATTTAGTATTGTATATTATTTTGTATAGGGCTCAGAAGTATCAGTTAGTATGTTCTTGTTACTAGTAAAGAATTTCGTCTGTTTTTTTAAATGACCATAATATGGTATGATTGTTGTCAGATATTTATGTAACATGCATTGCCATTTATGTTATTGTGTTGTAGGCGTAGACAGGAATTTACCAAACAATTATCAATTTATACTCGTATGAACAAAATACTACAAGAGATTGGGTAAAATTTATTTACCGTTAGGCGTAACCGGTACCCCAAAAATTATTGTTGTTGTTGATACCAATTAGTATATAATTATTATTCCAAGGCTGGATTTGTTTCAGAATCACCTGGTCACTACAGTAACTTCCAAGGTAATGGTAAGGAAGTGGACGAAGATGATAATTTGTTTGGAGATGATAATTCGGATATTGATCTAACCTATGAGCCTCTAAGCTCAGAATCAGACGACAATGATATGAGATGTGTATAAGTAAACCAGCGAAAACAAATGTAAAAGAGAAAGCTATTATTACTCCTACGACTAGTGTGACAATAATGCAAACAAAAGGGCAAAAAACTTGTAGTAAATGAACAAAATTGGGTCTGTAATGTTCGCAAATCAAAAATAGCTGGTGGGAAAGAGTATCTCAGTAAAAAAGGCAAAAACATGCCTGCAAAAATGTTAAAGCTTCCTTGCATGTGTCGCATGAAATGCTCTAAAAGATTGCCAGAATACGAAAGACAAAAAATGTTCAACTCATACTGGACTGAGACAAACATTTCAGATGTTAAAAAGCAATTTATCTTCTCATGTGTCGACATCCAACCTACTCTTCGATTAACAAAAAAAGACCTAAATTCTACCAAACACACTTTGTATATCTAATTTAGTAGTAGTAAATATGTTGAAAAAAATTGAGCCAGGAGATTTAATAAAAGCTGATCAAAGAGGTAGACACACGCTAATCAATAAAACTCCTACCGAAACCATAAATAGTATACATCAACATATTAAATCATTCCCAAAGTGCGAGATTCATTATTCCAGAGAAAGGAGTAAGAGAGATTATCTTGGCACAGAACTTATGATCGAAAAGTTGTATCAACTGTACTTTGCTGAATGCAATGAAAGACATGTAGATCCAAAGCTCAGAGTAAAAAAGTAATTCGACGCAGATATTTTTAATAAAGATTTCAAATGAAAACTTGGAAACCCGAAATAGACACTTGCGATACATGCAGTACATTCACAGCTCAATTGAAAAATAATCTTACTGCAGATAAACTAACCAGTGTACAGGCTAATCATGATACTCACCTAATTGAATTTAAAACTCGGTATAACTTACAATAATTGGACTTTTTAATGGATAAAGAGTCACAAAAAGACAAAGTACTATCTGGTGATTTGTAAAAATGTTTGCTTTCACCACTGACAAACAATTGTATTAGTTTCTACAAAAGGAAGCTTTTGTAGAAGCAGTGATTCTTCTGTACAATGTATGATGTATGACGAATCGAAAGGGTTCCGAGGTGCAAATGAAATTGCCTCGTGAATCTTGAAATGGACTGACAATACAATTCCAGGTAGTCAAGTAAAGGACATCACTCTTTGGACCGATAACTGCTATGGACAAAATAAAAATATAAGTGTTATAATGTGCTATTTTTGGATACTGCGTACATATCCTCAAATAAAGACGATCACTCAAAAGTTTTTACTGAAAGGACACACACATATGGAAGCAGACAGTGTTTATGCTTTATCTGGGAGAAACAAAAAGAAACTCTCCAATTTGTTCATTTTAACACCATGAAACTGGCAACAGCTAGTTCGGCAAACATCAGGTAAATACACAGTGCACAGTATGGAACTTGCAGGTTTTAAAAACTTCAAAACGCTGTTCGATAAGAAATTGTCACCTAATGATCCTTTTTTAAGTAGAAAAAAGAATGATAATGAAGATCCTGTTCTCCTGTCAACATGTGTTGACTCCTACAAGCCCAACAAGAACACATTGGGAGGCTCTTTTATAAGACTGATTTCAACAATCAAAATATGTATGAAGTGGACTTCATGAGGTATCGAAGACAGCAAGTGACGTTTTCAGCTCAATGAAATCAAGTCACAGTAAACCCATTACCAATCAAAAAACAAAAGTTTAATGACTTCATTGCCTTACTGCCTTTTTCCGTCAGTTTGTCATGCACTTTATCAAAATTTAACACATAGCGATGCAGCCACAAACGATTTTTGACAATTTAAGCCTCTTTAACAATTTTGAAACTTTGTCGTCTATAATTTTACTTTATTTAACTTTTCTTAATTTAATTATTATAACATTATAATATTTACCTTTAATAAAATGATAGTATAGGCTGTTTAGTGTTTTTGTGTTGTTTATTTCGTAGAGACCTTAACATGCAATGTCACATTATTTAAAAAAGTTATTAGAGGTAAACAACGCTATGTGCAACTACACATTTAAAAAAAAAATAAAATGAACGGTAAACTTCAGGTACATAACACTTCGTGGAAGGAAAAACGATTATACACACCACAATAATAATATATTAATCTTGGTTAAATATAAGAAACATTTGAGTATTTACTGATTAAAAATTTAAAAAATGTTAAAACTGCTCTCCTGAAAAAGTAAGAAAATGGACATAGTGTCCTTTACCTCCGAGATACGGAATATATACATATATATATATATATATATATATATATATATATATATATATATATATATATATATATATATTTATATATATATATATATATATATATGTATATATATACATATATATATATTAGTATAATGGTATATATATATATATATATATATATATATATATATATATATATAGATATATATATATATATATATATATATATATATATATATATAAAATCTACATATATATATATATATATATTATATATATATATATATATATATATATATATATATATATATATATATATATATATATATGTTTATACATATTGTTTTTTGACACACTGTTTTTGATGGGTTGGAGTCAATAAAAGGGGCTATTTGTTGACTATTTGTTACTCGAGCTTTCAATTGTGATTACAATTTTTATCAAGAGCTTCTAAAAAATACAAAATGTCTTACAAAGTTGAACTAGAAATAAAAAAATTTTTTGTTAACTCACCAAATAAAATTAGTTTTTTATATAAAACTACTGCTTACATAATAAATACAAAAAATATTAATAAAAAAATGTCTTATTCTAATAAATGTTTCTCTGAAAAATTTAGATGAAGTTTCTTAAGAAAAAAATTGAATTTATAAACAAAAATAGAATAGCTACAACCAGCCTAAAATGTCATAAATACTAACTTAAAAATTTTTATTTTTGACATATTGTCAAAACTAAAATTTTGTTTAAAAAATTCTTCTTTGTTTAGTAACAAAAAAGAAGAAGATTTATTCACCATTGATAGATGCCCGAAAAAATGTAACAAATACATGGAAAATTTAAAATGTGATATTTTACTTACTGCATAAATTAAATAGAAATTATATAATTATAAATTTTGCTTAAATTTTGAATTTCTGACCTTTTGTTTAAATTATTATCACTTTTGCTAATACAAACCATTTCCAAAAAGTTCTTTTAAATTTATTACTTTCATTACATAAAATTTTAATATTATCAAAATCCATAATATGGTCTTTGTCTATTACATGCTCTGCCAAAGCACAAGATGGTTTCTTAATTCTACAAAAAGAAATCATCATGTGCTTTGGCAGAGCATGTAATAGACAAAGACCATATTATGGATTTTGATAATATTAAAATTTTATGTAATGAAAGTAATAAATTTAAAAGAACTTTTTTGGAAATGGTTTGTATTAGCAAAAGTGATAATAATTTAAACAAAAGGTCAGAAATTCAAAATTTAAGCAAAATTTATAATTATATAATTTCTATTTAATTTATGCAGTCAGTAAAATATCACATTTTGAATTTTCCATGTATTTGTTACATTTTTTCGGGCATCTATCAATGGTGAATAAATCTTCTTCTTTTTTGTTACTAAACAAAGAAGAATTTTTTAAACAAAATTTTATTTTTGACAATATGTCAAAAATAAAAATTTTTAAGTTAGTATTTATGACATTTCAGGCTGGTTGTAGCTATTCTATTTTTGTTTATAAATTCAATTTTTTTCTTAAGAAACTTCATCTAAATTTTTCAGAGAAACATTTATTAGAATAAGACATTTTTTTATTAATATTTTTTGTATTTATTATGTAAGCAGTAGTTTTATATAAAAAACTAATTTTATTTGGTGAGTTAACAAAAAATTTTTTTATTTCTAGTTCAACTTTGTAAGACATTTTGTATTTTTTAGAAGCTCTTGATAAAAATTGTAATCACAATTGAAAGCTCGAGTAAAAAATAGTCATCAAATAGCCCCTTTTATTGACTCCAACCCATCAAAAACAGTGTTATATTTTTTCCAAACGAGTCACAAGTACTTCTTTTATATATATATATATATATATATATATATATATATATATATATATATATATATACATATACATATATAACATCAAGATGCCTTAAAGACCGCATTACATCCCACAAGTCTAGTAATAGACTACATCCTGAAAGAAGTGCATTGGGTGAACATGCATTTAAAAATGGGCATCAGATAGACTACAATAACATCAAAGTAGTAGAACAAGAAAGTAACATCACCAAAAGACTTTTTCTGGAAATGGCCTACATTTGCCAAAATAATAATGCAATGAATCATAGAACAGATATTGGCCATCTAAATGAAATGTTCTCCTATTTGTTACTACTAGATAAATGCAACAATAAGACAAACAATAATTTATCAATTGACATTTAAGTAATTAAAAAGTTCATTTTTGAGGAATTTATTTTCTTTTACAAAGTTAGTTTGTTTAAAATTTAATAATTTTTGTTTACACACAGATACTGGGGTCATACAAAACAAAATCTCAATAAATTGTAACGTTTTTAGAATTATGACCTTATTTATTTATGTTAATTTAATAGGCTTTGTTTTAAAACATTGACAGGTTGAAGTTTCATTTCCTAATGATATTAACAAATATAAAATAATTTATATTTCCACGATATACCTAATAATAGGCCTATAATTTGTTGTACTAGCAGTTGCTTGATATTAGGGATGTGGGATTTTCACTCGTCAATGTCAATATCAATGTCATAGATTTGTGTATAATAATTAAGTTTGTGTGAATGTAAAGTAATTTTTTAAAATTTTAAATATAGGAAAAGGTTTTAGCTCAACATATATGACAGACTGTGATAAATTTTATCAACATTTTTTATAAAATAATTTATGATACAACCTTATTAAGTTTGTAAGTATCGAATTTTTAATTATTATTATTATTATTATTTACAATAGATTTGAGCAGGGGTTGCAAAACCCATATGCCCATGTGACTACAATGTTATATAGTGTACAATTAAATTGTTACATTACAGTAGTTATATATTAAGCACTAACTAACTAAATGAATATACAATAACATAGGTAATAGCAAGTGTTTAGTACAAATTGAATGTTCAACTATGGAACAAAAGGTCATCCAGTTTATTTTTTAAAATATTGACAGATGGAGCATCTATGATCTCAGCCGGAAGGCTATTCCATATCGAGAACACTCGATTACAGAGAAAAAATTGTCTGGTTGTTGTTAAAAAAGTTTCCTTTTTAAACTTAAGTTTGTGGCCACGAAGACGATTGTCATTGTCTGTTCAGAAATGTAAAATAATGAGAATTATTTAAATTTGCCGCGCATTTGTAGACGGGGCCTTAGCTGTATTGGCGGTTGACACTTCATGTCTTGCCGAAAAAGAGAAGAATCGTCACCTGCCAGCCGAGAGTGACAGTCGGTCGAATATATAGGTTGAGGTTAAGATATAGCATGTCGATATAGTCGATTTATTTTTGTTATAAGAGTTTGAATAATAAATTTGGTATCTGTGCACATATCCTTTAATTTTTACAAGAGATACAGTCCACTAGCGAAGTTAAACCAGCGCACCAGTTACAAAGACGAACAGAATCATTCAAGAAAACAAGAATGGT
Source organism: Diabrotica balteata (assembly GCA_918026665.1). Taxonomy (NCBI): domain Eukaryota; kingdom Metazoa; phylum Arthropoda; class Insecta; order Coleoptera; family Chrysomelidae; genus Diabrotica; species Diabrotica balteata. The sequence goes on from OU898282.1 coordinate 61,492,596, forward strand.
CTAACCTACGCCAACATAAAACATTTGATCATTCTCGCCGGATGTTTTTACATTACTGAAGTGCCAGAGGTGACCTAATTTATTGCAAGCAAACATCAAACAAGCAGCAAGTTGCAGACAAGGTTCAAAAGGATTTCAAGTTTTTCTATCAACTACCACTGTTTTTTACGAGTTCAACCACAAGGCGAAGCCGGTTTCATTTCCAGACAGCGAGGATTTGGATGTCGTCTTCACAGGTTGAAGTACTAAGGATTTGGTATTGTAAGTAGTCATTTAAATTTGTTTGGATTTATTCAGGTGGTTGAGTGGTTTGCATTTTTTATTCTTGATTGTACATTTACATGATGGAAGACACAGTTAATCCAGAATTACCACATATGCCAACTCAAATAGCATTACAAAGTCAAATTGCTAGATTTACAATTAGAAAGAACGCAGCAATTAGTAAATTAAATAGATTTGTAGATTTTTTTCAGTCAGTGAGATTAGAAAAAACATCTGAAACTGAAACAATTCAGTTACAAACTAGATTGGATCAATTACAATTTGTATTAAATGAATTTTTAGCTTTACAATTAGAGTTACAATGTTTAGATGCTCAAAGCTTTGATGAATCAGAAACATTAACTTTTGAAAATACATATTACAGGGTGATTTCGGAAGCCAAAGAATATTTATCAAAACAAGGTGAGTCAAAAAAGTCACAATTAAACATGTCTGTAGTTAAAGGTCAATCAAATATTCGTTTACCAACTATAGAATTGCCAAAATTTACTGGTTTATTTGAGAGATGGTTAGAGTTTCGTGATTTGTTTCTATCATTAATTCACAATTCTGATCACATGGAACACATTCAAAAATTTCATTATTTACGTGCATCACTAGAAGGTTCTGCTGCACAATGTATTAAATCCATAGCATTTGTAGCCGAAAATTATGAGTTAGCATGGAAAACACTATGTGACAGGTATGATGATAAATCATTAAATATTCACAATCATATAAAATCATTAGTGAACATAAAAGAATTAAAACCAGATGTGTCAAGCTCCTATAGAGATATTGTTGATTTAATCTCAATAAAACTAGCATCATTAGAAAGTTTAGGCGTTAATAAAAGTCATTTGGCAGATTTATTAATTATATTTATTGTCTCTAGTAAATTTGATAATGATACTATTGATGAGTGGGAGAAACAAATAGTAAATACAGATTTTCCTAACCTGGAAGATTTTATTTCATTTTTATCAGATAGAGCAAATTTCATTGACAAGGTCAATAAACATAAAATCAAGCACAAGGTTTCATCTTTCAAACAGAAAGCTTTTGTGGTAAGTTCAGGTGGTCAACAGGATAAGCAGAATACATTATCTTGTTATTACTGCAAAAAACCTCATTTTTTATTTAAATGTAGTGAATTTTTGCAATTGCCAGTCAGTCAGAGGAGGCAAAAGGTAAGTTTATTCAAAATTTGTGAGAATTGTTTTCGTCAAGGACACCAAGCTACTACTTGTAAGCATGGTCATTGTAGGCACTGTCCAGAGAAACACAATTCTTTGTTGCATGATTCCAAGATAAGATATACCCATGTAGTTCACACAGGGTCGCATTTAGATCAAGTTTATGGTCCAGTTCAAGATTTTCAGAGCACAGATTCGCATTCAGATCAAGTCAATACTTCAGCTCAAAGTTTTCAGAGCATAGGTTCACAAGCAGGTCAGTTTTATACTTCTGGTCAAGGTTCTCAGAGCAAAGAGTCAACTACAGCTTATGGTAGTATATATTGTTCTTCAGCTCACAATCCTCAGAGTATAAATTTGGATTCAAATCAAAACTGTCAACTTGAAGCAGATCCAACCTCATATTGTCAAAACAGACATACTAACATTACTGTACCAGTAGATACTCAGCTAAGGAGTACAGTCAGTAATGGGTTGCAAGTTTTAAATCAAGCTTCAGAATCAAATCAGGAAGCTAAACCAGATACAATAATCAAGAATTTTTGTAATTTTTCAACAAGTGGTCAGGTCTTATTAGCCACAGCTTTGGTACAAGTATTTGACAAGCATGGAAATCAGCATATTTGTACAGCACTTTTAGATAATGCTTCAATGTCTAATTTCATATCAAAAGGTTTAGCAGATCGCCTAGGGATTACTCAACAAAGGGTTCAGTTGTCAGTATCAGGACTTGCACAGAATCAGTCTGTGATTCAATCCTCTTGTAATGTAACAGTTAAGTCTCTCATTAATCAGTTTTCATGTTCTCTTCAGTGTTTAGTTATTCCACAAATAACAGATGATTTGCCTAATAGGTATTTTTCTAAATCTTCATTACCGATTCCCAACAATATTACACTAGCAGATGATAGGTTCAATGAACCCAAAAATATAGATATCCTCATTGGTGCAGATTCTTATTGGAATCTCATATGTACAGGTACGATTCACTTAGGAAAACATCTACCAGTGCTACAAAAAACAGTCTTAGGGTGGATAATTTCAGGGCCACTTGGATTATCTAAATTAACATCAAATAATAGCAAATGTCATTTTACGAAAGTCATCGATTTAGAATCACAGGTCGCAAGGTTTTGGGAATTAGATACCATTCCGGACAACAAGCAGTTGTCAAATGAAGAACAGCAAGTGGAAGAACATTTCATAAACACAGTTCAACGTGATACATCAGGTCGATTCATTGTATCAGTTCCGTTAAAGGAACCAATATCAAGTTTAGGGAACTCAAAGGACATAGCAATGAAACAGTTTTACAGTTTAGAGAGAAAGCTAGCAGTCAACCCCAACTAAAGAAGTTGTATTCAGACTTCATGAAAGAATATGAAGAATTAAACCACATGACACGGTTTACTCCTAGTGATACTCAAATTACCTATTATTCACCACACCATGGTGTTTTAAAGGAAGAAAGTGACACTACCAAGCTTCGTGTTGTTTTCAATAGTTCCGCATTGTCATCTTCAGGACATTCATACAATTCCATTCAAATAGTAGGTCCAGTAGTTCAAGATGAATTGTATTCAATTATGTTAAGGTTTAGACAACATAACATAGTAATTTGTGCAGACATTTGTAAAATGTACAGACAAGTGATGGTACACAAAAGGTTCCATCCGTTGCAATTAATTGTTTGGAGAAACAATCCTAACGAAGAACTGCAGACATATGCGCTCAACAGGGTAGTGTATGGCACTGCAAGTGGTCCATATTTGGCCACGAGATGTCTGGTCCAGTTAGGTATCGAAAATGAAAAATCCAAGCCAGAAGCAGCTCGAGTCATAAAGAATGATTTCTTTGTAGATAATTTAATTACAGGTGCAGATTCAGTCAATCAAGGAATCATATTGTGCCAACAAATAGATGAAATATTAAAATCAGGAGGATTTCATCTCAAAAAATGGAAATCAAACAATTTGGAGGTATTCACAAATATTCAGCATACACAAGAATTTGATGAATTTTATTTTGGCTCTTCAGAAGCGTCAAAGGTGTTAGGGCTTTATTGGTCAGCAAACAAGGATGTCTTTTCTATGAAGGTAGCGTTACCCCAAGTTACAAAATTCACTAAACGACTTATCTTATCCGAAATAGCAAAGATCTTTGATCCATTAGGTTTAATTAGTCCTTTAATTATTAAAGCAAAAATATTGCTTCAATCGCTTTGGTCTTTACATTTATCTTGGGATCAAGAGGTTCCACTAGACATTCGCAATAAATGGATTTCTATAAGAACAGATCTTAAAGAACTGAACTCACTCCAAATTCCTAGACATGTTGTTTGTATGGATCGAGTACATGTTGAAATTCATGGGTTTGCTGATGCGTCTCAGTCTGCCTATGGTGCATGTATCTATGTACGGTCCACTGATTCAAATAACACTATTCAAACTAGTTTACTTACGTCCAAAACAAGGGTTGCACCATTAAAAACCATCAGCATTCCAAGGTTGGAATTATGTGCTGCGCTTTTGTTAGCAGAATTATTTCAGAAAGTTGTTAAATCGTTAACAATCTCAATTGATGATTACTATCTGTGGAGCGACTCCACAGTTACACTAGCATGGATTAAAACTTCTCCTCATATGTTACAAGTTTTTGTGGGGAATCGTATAGCTCAAATTCAATCTCTCACAAATGTAGATAAATGGAGATATGTACCCACAGCAACAAATGCAGCTGATATTCTTACACGAGGTATGACTTCAGCTAATTTACTTCAGAATTCACATTGGTTTAGTGGACCTCCCTGGTTAAAACAAGCTCCAGATAAGTGGCCACAAGATATATCTAATCTTAGTCCCATCTCAGCAGATAGTCTTCTTGAAGTTCGAAAAATCTACACATTTCTTCAGAGACAACCAGTTCATTTATTTCCATTTGAAAAATTTTCTAGCTTACAAAAACTTCAGCGTGTAACAGCTTATTGTTTAAGATTTATTTCTTATTGCAGAAAACCCAAACAAGAAAGAGTTCAAGGTGATCTCTCCTTACCCGAAATAAATCAATCACTAGATATGTTAATATCACTTGTACATCGGGAAGTCTTTTCGACTGAAATCAATGATCTGTTAAAACTAGGTAGGGTAGACAGGAAGAGTCGACTTCTAAGTTTGACACCATTTCTTCAAAAGGGCATCATTCTTGTAGGTGGAAGACTACAAAATTCTTCTTTTCCATTCGATAAGTGTCATCCAATAATTCTTCCTTCAAATCACAAATTAACTTACCTTATTTGTCACAAATTTCATCAACAATTAGGTCACGCAGGACCGCAGCTAATGTTATCAGTCATTCGCGAAAAATACTGGCCCATATCAGGTAGAAATTTAGTAAGAAAAATTGTCAGAGAATGTGTTACATGTTTTCGATGTAAACCGACAATTTGTACACCATTAATGGGTCAATTACCATCATCACGAGTTTCTCAAACTTTTCCTTTTAATCATACAGGAGTTGACTATGCAGGTCCATTCATGATAAAGGATCGTAAGGGTCGTGGTTGCAAGGTTTTCAAAAGCTATCTTTGTCTTTTTGTTTGTATGGCAACAAAGGCAGTACATTTAGAGGTAGCCACTGAACTGACCACATTCGCATTTTTAGAAGTATTACAGCGCTTTATTGCTCGCCGAGGCAAACCATCTGCCATCTACAGTGATAATGGCAGTAACTTCGTTGGAGCGAACAATAAATTGAAAGATCTTAGTTCTTTTCTTAAATGCAACCAATCTACTTTACAAACGAAATTGGGTGTTAATCAGGGAATCAATTGGCATTTTATACCAGCTTACTCTCCGCATCAAGGTGGACTGTGGGAGGCTGGGGTTAAAAGTGTTAAGCATCATCTAATTAGAATTATGTCCAATCGTTTGCTTACTTTCGAAAGTTTTTATACAATTGTAACGCAAATTGAAGGAATTTTGAATGCTCGACCACTCACACCTCTTTCCTCAGATCCAAACGATTTCAATGTACTTACGCCCGCACATGTCCTTATTGGTCGTCCGATAAATTCCATACCATACCCAAATGTTGAAGCTGTTTCAAAGACGATGCTGTCCCATTTTGAGCAACTTGAACAGTGTAAACAACACTTTTGGACTCGTTGGTCAAGAGAGTACATCAATGAGCTACAACAACGCACTAAGTGGAAAACAAATGCAGCTAGTGTCAAGGAGGGAGCTATGGTCATAATCAAAGATGACAACTTGCCTTCGTACAAGTGGAATCTAGGACGGATCGTCAAGTTACACCCTGGAAAGGACAATATTGTGCGAGTGGTATCGATTAAAACTGTTAATGGAATTTACAAACGGGCCGTGGCAGGAATTTGTCTATTGCCAATCGAGACGGACAATGTTTTTTTGTAACATGATTGTATTTCAATGTTTATTTGATTTATAATGTTATATATATTTTTTATTTTTGCATAGTTCATATTTGTTGAAAGATTGTCTTTCAAGGCTGGGGGCATGTTCAGAAATGTAAAATAATGAGAATTATTTAAATTTGCCGCGCATTTGTAGACGGGGCCTTAGCTGTATTGGCGGTTGACACTTCATGTCTTGCCGAAAAAGAGAAGAATGGTCACCTGCCAGCCGAGAGTGACAGTCGGTCGAATATATAGGTTGAGGTTAAGATATAGCATGTCGATATAGTCGATTTATTTTTGTTATAAGAGTTTGAATAATAAATTTGGTATCTGTGCACATATCCTTTAATTTTTACAAGAGATACAGTCCACTAGCGAAGTTAAACCAGCGCACCAGTTACAAAGGCGAACAGAATCAGTCAAGAAAACAAGAATGGTCTAACCTACGCCAACATAAAACATTGTCTATTATGAACATATTCCCCAAATTTCCAAAGTTGTATTTTACTATCCGAAACGTAATAATTAAGTCGCCTCGAAGTCGACGTTGTTCAAATGTAGTGAGATTGGCCATATTCAGTCTTTCTGTATACGTAGGTCTTGAGCGACCAAAAGACATCCTGGTGCACTGCCGCTGTACGTTTTCGAGAATATTACGATCGCGCACTAATACTGGACACCAAACAGTTCCGCAATATTCCAGAACTGGACGAATGTACAGTTTATACAGATGAATTGAGCTCATAAATGACATTTTCGCAAACGTTTTATTTAGTAGATATAATTTACTGTTAGCTTTTTTAGAAATATGCAAAATGTGTTCCGACCAACTTAGATTGTTATTAATTATAACGACTAGATCATTATGCGATTTCACTGTTTTTAACACGCGCCCATTAATAGAGTAAGGAAGACACGGATTATTTTTACCCATGTGAAGAACTACACATTTTTCCACATTAAGAGGCAGCATCCAGGTAGAGCACCATTCCGATATGCAATCAAGGTCATCTTGTAGTAACTGGAAATTTACGGAGGGATAGGAAAATAGCTTCGTGTCATCTGCATAGAAAGCATTGTTGCATTTAATATGAAATTGTAGATCACTTGAGTATGCTATGAATAAGAGCGGGCCCAAAACTGATCCTTGCGGTACCCCACTTAAAACCGTTCTCTCAACTGAGAAAGAGTCCCCAACTCTAACACAAAATTTTCTTTTTGTTAAATACGCGTCGATCCATTTCAGTAGTTGACCACGGATACCAAGGTGTTCCAATTTATGTAATAGTCTTCGTTTTGGAACTCTATCGAAAGCTTTAGCAAAATCGAGGTATATAATGTCCACCGGGGCTTTTCTGTCTAATGCTCTTGACCATTCATTGACACACCAGAGAAGATTTGTCATTGTAGAACGTCCTTTGACAAAACCATGCTGCTGTTCTGGTATAACCAGTTCATTTTGCAGAAAATCAGAAATTGTCTCAGCGATAATAGTTTCCATTATCTTAGATATTATAGGTGTTAAGCTGATAGGACGATAGTTATTAGGATCCAGTTTGTTCCCTTTTTTAAAGATCGGTGTTACAGATGCGGTTTTCCATATAGGAGGCAAAATATGTGTGGTGAATGATAGGGACATAATCACATATAGTGGATAAGCTAAAGCATCAGAACATTTCTTTAAAAATAAAGAAGATATTAAGTCGAGACCAGGAGATGAATTATTTTTTAGGCTTTGAAGATGATGTTTAACTTTTTCAGGAGTAATGATTATATTTTCAAGAGAAGAAGAAACTCGTGACGAAATAATATTAGGGAACTGATAATTAGTGGGTTCAACAGAGAAAACCTTGGAGAAAGTACTGGCGAGAAGTTCGGCATTCTCATAGTTATTTTGGGATATATCCCCATTATCATTTTCCAGTAAAGGTATAGAAACTTTTGTTGTCAACGAAGATCTAATATACTTGTGCAATTTTTTACAGTTATTACTGATGGCTATACTCTCTTCGTAGGCAACACGAGCTTCATGTAAAGATTTCTTTAAATCTCTGGCAAAGTCTCGATGAATTTGTAAATCCTCTATGCGATTTGTACGTCTATATTTGTTCCACAACTTTCTTTTATACTTGATCAGATATATTAATTCCCCATTAATCCAAGGTTTTATGTTATTTTTGTATATGGTTTTTTTGAGGGTATTTTGGTTTTTGCATAAATTAACAACCTGTAGGAACTTATCCCAGAATACAACTGGATTCCTTATGTCGCCGAAAACATCATTCCAATCAATGTCAGTCAGTTGGCGACTTGCATTTTCAAAATCAATTATTTCATATTCCGTTTTATTAACATTAGGATTAGGAGTACAGTACTGTAAGTTAAACTGAATATGAAACGTTATGACTGCATGATCTGAGTTACCTACTGGAGAACTTATTAAGGGATGTGTTAATAAATGGGGATCATTAGAGAATACCAAGTCCAAAATAGATGGCAAATTATTGATTCTGAAACGAGTCGGCTCCGTTATGAATTGATGTAAATTAGAATTTATTACAAAATCTGTAAATGCGTTTTTGGAAGTTGTTAAGCCACTAGGTGGATCAGTTATAGGCCACGAAATGTCTCTAAAATTAAAGTCTCCAATAACAATTAAATTCTCTAGCCTAGACAGTTCATCAAGTGATGCGATAAGGGACTCATCATCTGCTAATCTAGAATCACCAGGCCGATAAACGCATACTAGGTGAAAAACAAAAGAGTTTTTATGACATATTTTTAAGCCAAGAAGTTCCATATTAGGGACAGTAATATCAAGAGATGTAACAGAGAAATTATTAGTAATTTCTGAAGACAAGTAGATACAAGTTCCTCCTTCACGCCGATTACGACGATCACACCTATAAAGGGAATAATTATCAATGTTATAAAGGGAGTCAGGATCATTTGGTGTTAACCATGTTTCAGTGATAAGAATTATTTGAGGATTTAGGTTTTAAGTGTTGCATAAAAATTCATTAAATTTGGAATTTAAAGTAGCTAGATTAGTATAGAAACAGAGCCAATTATGAAAACCTGAAATATCAGAATTAGTGACGAAAGTTTACAATTTTCGGGACACCTTGTATATATTTTATGGTTAAATTTTCCTCTCCATTCGATTTTCTCTGTTCCAGTTCCACTCGAAGTTCTTTTAGGCATTCTATTTGATTTGGAGTCTTATCGTCGATAATGGAAACGTTTTTTAAAGAGACGTTTTGTAAAAGTTTCTTTTTGTTCTTCAAAATATGTTTGGCTTCATGTTCATTTTGCATAATGACCTTTATCATCCTAGGGAAGCGATTGTTTGGTTTTCCAGTCCTGAAAAATGTGACAGGAGTGGAGTTAGACATTACAGTATCTAAAATATTTTTTAATATTCCATCATCGTGACTTTTCTTTGTTTCAATGTCTCCTGTAATTTCGGGTACACCCCTAACAAAAATATTCTTAGCCCGGTTAATGCGATCAACTGCTTCATTTGCTATGGTATCTGTAAATTTTGGAGATGAAGAATGATCCTCAATAGATAACTTGTTTTCGATCTGTAAAAGTCTTTCACTGATATCATTAGCTTTTTGGTCTATTAGATCAATTTTTGATTGAAGATTCTCTTTTAGATCTTTTAAGAGCGTCTTTAAATTAGCAAAGTTTTCGATATTAGAGCAGCAGTTGTTGAAAAGATTTTAATTCCGCGTAGCTTATGCCTAGTAACGCGATCTTCGGCTCGTAGATCAGTGCAAGCTAAATGTATGTTCTGTTTACATGCTTCACATTGAAGTTGTTTTGATGATTCTCGATCATCGATTGACTTTGAACAGTTAGCGCAGGTCGACATGGTGGGAACAGCAGAGCAGCAGTGGGAGTGAATCGCCGTAAATAGATATAAACAAAATAAAAAGACTGACCTTGCAATCTGTAGATAATCCAAAATACGGGATCTCTGATGCACTTTATGACGAAATAAAAACACCACTGGCAATAGAAAATTCTTATGTTTAAACTGATATAAAAATGATCGTTAAACTCAAACAATAACCAACTGTAGTTTGTAATAATTCACAGGGAAACGTAAATGATGCCGCACACACTACTAATTCAGTAACAATCTTGTTAAAATTATTAAAATAGTTCTATCTTACTGGTCTGATGGTATTTTCTTTATTGTATAATTAATTATACAAATTTGTAAAAATTATTCATCACATTTGTAGCTCCCTGATGAAGGACATAACCAATGTCCGAAAGCTTGGAATAAAAATTTAAAAGAGTACACTTTTCATTTTTATTGCTGCATACCCAATATTTAAAGTTTACTTCCTTACGTGGTCAGCAAATACTTCTAGTTCATTATATATATATATATATATATATATATATATATATATATATATATATATATATATATTTGTTTATAAAAAATTGTCTCACAGAGCGATCCTTTAAAGTAATTAATAATGGCAAAACTTCCTCAAAACACACAACCACAAACGGGGTCCCACAAAGTCTTTCCTAAGCAGCACACCTATTTCTTCTTAGTATTAATGATTTTAGTTCATTCATAAACAAACCTGTACAAAACGGAATATATGATGACGACATAATATTATTCTGTCATGTAAGGGTCACATCCAGCACAAATACATGACTACAAAACACGCTAAGTAAAATTATCAACTGGGCCAGTCAATCCTGCCTTAACTTCTTCCCATCCAAATCCAAACTTATTCATTTTACCAGAAGACAAAACACGCAATCTCCAACCATTACAGTGAATGGAAATTTGCTCCATTCACTGTAATAGATCAGATAAAGCTTCTCGACATTATTTTCGATAAATGGCTGCTTTCAAGGAATGAATTTCCTTATATAACTAGCTCATCATAGTTGGGGAGCCGATTAGGAAACACTACTAAAAATATACCGAGCTCTTATTTGCTCCAAACTTAACTATGGTCGTGTTCTCTACATGGCATCAAGTAAATCACTACTACGTTCACTAAATGTAGTCAAAAATACTTTCCTTTGACTCTGTTCAGGAGCATTCCGATCCAGTCCGGTGGAAAGCATTCATGTAGAATGTTTCGAACCTTTGCTTCATCTAAGACAACAACAATTTCTAATGCTCTATTTCGCTATTTCGCTTATTTAGATATCAATCTGTTGTCGACCAGCCCTTTCACGGTCCCTCAAACTCCTCCATGGATATGTAAACTTCCAAGTTTCAATATCGAATTATCCAAATATAATAAGAATAAGATATTACCTTTCTTAGTCAAACAAAGATTCTATGAAATACTACATGAATGTAACTTTAATAAGATCCTTTACTCATACGCATTTAAGACTGAAGAAAGTGTTGGCTGTGCTATTAAAACGACTAAAACCACCATCAACTTGTTTCGACTCTCCATCAATCGCAGTATTTATACTGCTAATATATATGAAATACTACAAGCTGTGAAAACTCTACTCAACGCTGATAAAACTATAGCAATGTGTACGGGCTCTCTGTCCTCCATACAGTCTTTAAGAAACGTACATTATATCCACCCAATAGTTCAAGAAATCCAGAGTATATGTAATCATCTTCAAACTAATGAAAATACAATAACAATATTGTGGGTCCTATCACATGTTCGTATTCCAGGTAAACACGTTGGTATTCCAGGTAACGAGTAAGCCGATTAAGCAGCAAAACAAGCATGTTCTCTTAACGTAACAATAGACATTTAAAGATGAACAGATCTAAATAGAACACTCTAGAACATAAAATATTGAATAATCATTGAAAAAGAAGCAACACCAAGTGAAGCGTTCTACAACTAAACATTTTCTACCACCAATTAAAAGAAAGGACAAATCTATCATTCGAAGATTGAGAATAGGGCACTCACGCCCACAGACACTTAATGAATTCCAGTAATCAGATTTTGTGCCAGTACTGCATCACTACGACTTCCGTAACACATGTACTTCTTGGTAACAAACTAAAAGACATACTTATCTGAAACAGCAGCAACTATGAAAATGTATTAAACTTTTTAAAAACACAAAACTACAATTTAATTTAAAACTAAATGTATTATAAAAAATGTACAACTAATGTGTACCCAATGTAAATTATTATCCATGTAAACATTACTGTAAATTTTTACTGTGTCAATAACCATTAGCTGTTAAAATACATATTTTCAAATTAAAAAAAAAAAGATTAAAATACATAAAAAATTGACCAATAGACTTGCAAAAAACCCTTAATTTTAAGGTTATTTACAAATGTTATTAACTTTGTTTGCGCATACTGACATGATATAACTACTCAAAATTGTGGAAGATTAAGTTATACAGTGTGCTAAATTTCAAATAGTTTATAATATTTAATTTGGTTATCCCGGAGAACGATTATTAAACAACTGTACTTGCCATGACGGTCACTTCAGAGGTATTCTGTCAATTGAGATCGTTACTATGATGGCTCATGTTTAAGGTATATTAAGTCATTGCATATACTGCAATTATTACCTCATTGCATATAGTATATTAACATTTTATTAAATTTTTTATTAAAACCAATTTGAAAAAGTGCTAACTTTTTAGCTTAGAAACAATTATAATAACTTTGACATTTTTTATGTCAAAAGCTTGTATGTACGCTTAAACAAAAGCTAAGAAAAACCACACTTTCCAAAAAAAAAAAAACTTTCTATGACCACTAACAAAGATATTTTTTTTTTGTTAAAATCATTTTTCCAATGTTCATTAAATAAGAGCTGAATATTGAAGAAATTAAGAATTAAGATCTAAATTTTATGATACATTTTATAGATAGTATATACCGAGAACTAGTAACAAGTTAAAGCCCGTTAAAGTGATGATACTCGTAAAATACCCCACTGAAAAGTGGAAGAGTGAACTACAAAAGCATTATTTTACTTATTGGCACATACCTTAATTAAATGCAATAATAATAAAATGAATTATTTTGTTGAAAACAAAACTATAAAATTAAATATGTTGTATAAATTTATAATAAATATTCTATATTTATATAAATTATATAAACTTATCAATACAATTTAAATATTAGTTAAACCTAATAACTTTTTATTGAAAAATTTAATTAAGCTATTTTTCCGGGATTTTTTGAGAAGTGAAAATTGCACAATTAATTTTATTTTATTGAGCTACTTCAGTTTAAATAATGAAGGTTCAACGTGCCATAGAAACCGAGATAATGCTAATTTTGCTAGCGCACTTCAATTTGAAGTTCCAATCTAAAAATTGAGCTCAGGCAGTTCTCGCCACCACTTTTCCGTGACGGTATTTTACTACTTTACTACTTTACTACAATTTTCAGCTCTTAATGTTACTTTACAATGGAAATAATATTTAAAGAATAAAATGCTATCTTTGTTCCCATTGGTCATACAAAGTTTTTTTCGAAAAAGTTCTTTCAATATTTCCTAAAACTTAAGCCTCTAAGAATATTTAATTTACAAAATACTTGTAGAATCACTCACTTGGCAAGTGAAGTTATTTAAATAAACATTTTTTTCTAATATATATATATATATATATATATATATATATATATATATATATATATATATTAATGTGACATTAAAATTGTGAGGTGCGCTAAACAATTAATTAGCTAATTAATTAATTAATTAAACTTACTGAAATGATGCAATTATGATTCTATCACATTATTTAATTCTCTTATTTCATGGTTATACTCGTGCTTCAATATCTATGCTTTCCATATGATAGGTAAGGTCCAAAGAGTCCCGAAATAATAAAAAAAATATATGATACATTATATATTGAAATAAAATTATATTGAAATAAAACTCACACTCAAATATCTTAATTAAAAAACACATATCTCATATAATGATACTCAAAATTTTGTTCTACGTACGAAACCTTTAAAAATTAATGGTACATACAATATAAATTAAAATTTCAAATCAAAATTGTTGCTCTATATCTCCTGATCAAAATATTCCTATCTTTTCTAAAGCAATTGTAAAATTGTGTTGTTAATTAAAGAAAAACTAATTAATAGTAAAACTATCTCTCTGATGATGAGTTGTCCAAATCCTTGTTCCTTGTAGCCTACACTATCTATTCTTAGCAGCCCCCTAGGTAGTCAGCAATCTTACAACAAATTGTTGCGAGCCTATCGTCTTTAATGATCTCCTTCAAATGTACGTATCGTTCAAATTATGCTCGCCTCTGCTCTCGATAAACTGAATCTCTCGTTCTGGCCTGAACAGTGACTCTTGGAATATAAGTAGAAAAACATAACTTACAATATTTTACGGGATCAGTTTCTGTCAGAGACACTAACTCCACAAAACTCACAAACATTCACTTCTGCTGCTGTCTACCTCTGGAGAACCACCAGAGAACAACGACTGTTCGCCTGGTACCCTTGGAAACCAACTGATTATCTTTATTCCCTCAAAAATCTAGCTAACTCTCATTCTTACAAACCATCCCACTTTTTTCAATCTCCTCCAATCAAAACTCGTCATACGTATCCCCATCTCTTCATTCAGATAACAAACAACAATTTTTACCAACAATTCTAAATTTCCTAAAAACTATTAACATGCTAATCGATTTCTAAAAATTCTTAAGAACTACCGAGAAATATATTTTCTAAATATTCTATTGTACTGTGTTATTCACTGTACAAGTCCACTGGAAAACCCGCTCGCATTGTTCATGGTTTTACTAATTTCACTCACGTCACTCGAATATAATTAATGCATATCTTAAATTTTGTTTACTACAGGTCATCTAGGATAATGGACTTTCATTTCATCGAAATATCTTTTATAGTTTATTATATATATATATATATATATATATATATATATATATATATATATATATATATATATATATATATATTATAGAATTATTTGAAATATTGTATTTTGTACTTTAAAAATATATTAAGCAAATCATTATTATTTTCGATTTTACATAGCATAACAATATATATTAGCATTTCTTGGGTTTAGGTTCTATAAGTATTATTAAATGTGGAACTAGATTTAATTGTGCCATTGATATCAACGTTTCGGCAGAAAAAACGTTGATTTTCAGTGAGACAGGGTTGCGTATTAACGCCAATTTTTTTTAATGCCTACTCAAAAAAATTGTAAAATAACACATAAGTGTAAATTAGCTGGAATAAAGTTAATGTAGTATAAATTATTATTATATATGCAAATAACACTGCCATCATAGCCGAAAATATTAAAGATATTCAGAGACTGCCGACGAGAATAGACCGCAGTTCGGTCACATTCAACATGGAAAGAGATAGATTTTGCTCCAACTTTGCATAGCCATGGACAGCTGTCTCTTCCCTCTATTAGCTGATGTATTCATTGATCATTTAGAATTTACACATATTATGAAAATCCTGAAATTTTTCATTTCAGTTAATTCCTATTTAGCTGAACTATCACTTTCCAAAATTAACCAAATTCACCCCAATATCAAGTTCACCATGGATCACCATCTTCCATGTCAATCGATTTTCTTGATCTCACCATTTCGACTTCAGTATATATAGGAAACCCACACAGACTGACCACCTACTACCGTTCTGATCTAACTACCCGATTTCACATAGACACGCAGCTTTTCATAGTTACATCCATCGCTTAGAAACCATTTCACTTTCAGATTTAAACTACAAAAAGAACTTAACATACTCAGACAAATAGCAGTCAACAATGGATATGATCACAACATCATCAACAAACTCATCCACAAAAGACGCCTTAAGACCCTTTAGGAGAGTGCGTTCCCCAGAGACCTTACCATCAAACCTAATTACGTTTCACTCCCATACCACCACGAAAGTCTTTCTGGAGATATTCGAAATCCCATCCAACGTTCGGTTGAAAATATCCATGTTTCTTTTAAAGTACCGTATTAATTATATGATCCGTAGTGGAGTTTATAGACTAAAATGTTCAGATTGTGATCCCATCTACATAGGTAGAATATGTAGATCACTATCTTCACGATCTCTAGAGCATACAACAAAAGAAAATACTTCAACTTTCTCTCAACTTTTAAAAGAACACAACCACATCCTCAACATTGCGGAAGACGTTTACGTTTCACTTATTCACAATATCCCCCAAAAAAACTTCCTCAAATTAGACTTATACGACGACTTCAAAATTCTTAAAAAAAAGCTTAAATTGCATTAATCGTCACGTCTCATTCAATCGAGACTTCCTTCCTCTCCATCGCTAACTATTCTCATAACCCACCTCCTTAATTTACTTCTACAACAAAAATCTATATTTATCTTTATTCGTTCGTCAAATACTCATCTTCTTTAGTTCACTCCAAAACTTCTCTTTCAATACATCATACTCTCCATCTTCCATCACTTCTTTCCATTCAACCCAATCATCAAGTCTGACACCTATACCTAATGTTTTCCATGCGTTTTTTCGACATCTCTAAATTCAAAGTAAATTATTTGTCTCCCCACTCCTATTCTATTCAGTTCTTATTTTGTTCACCCACACAACACCCTCAGGGTTTGGTTTTGGATCTCTGGAGACCTATGACTTCTGTAGTCTTTACTCGTCTCACAATTAAAAGGAAAACACTACCATTTTCTTCTTTTTACTTAAATTTAACAAAGAGACCTACAACTATTTCATTTTCACAGTTCTTGTCAATATATACCAATAGTCCATTAAACTCATGAACTTATAACTTATCCTTTTATATTTCTTATGTACCTAGTGTTTCTTTATAAGTTGAGTACTATATGATCAACATAATATTACAAAACTACGTTTCAACCACCAGTTTTTTGTTCATCTCATGTAATTGTTAAAACACAAAAATACAAATAACCAACTTCGTCCGTTAACAATTAATCAGTTATTTATGTTCATAAGCTTGTAACTTAAAAAGTTACAAGTTTATGATCAGGTAACCAGGTAACCAGGTACCAAATGTTATTTTTTTGACATACAGGGCCTTCTATGATTAAGTTATAAGTTAAATATTACATGGACATTACATTAAAATATTACATTTACAAGTTTTTATTTTATTTCCTCAATACCACTTTTAAATATAAAATATATTCATTCATATTTCACCCATCAACAATAAATTTTCAAGAATCCAACTTCCTATATAATATGTCTAATTTCCATTTTCCAGGTACCAAATGTTGAAGAAACATAAAGGGCCCTATATTAGAATCTCTAATTCACAACACTCCTAGACGCATGTATAGTTGGTTGCCTAAAAATACCCACATAACTTTCTCACCACAATTCATTCCACATACATAATTTAAAACAACAACATTGATGGTTGATACTGTTATATTATTTTAATTTTAACTTTTACAATTTTTAAATAGAATTGGCTTCTGTGTAAGTAGACACATAAACTTACACTGACTGCTTTGTTCGGACTTCCGTCTTAACTTATCAAGATTGTCATTTCAATCAGTTGCTTTCATCAAGTCCTCGTAGACACACCTGTCTCGGGACTAGCAACTTCACGTAGAGTCATACGTCGCCATGTTATGTCCCCAGAACATCATAATAATTAATAACACATAATATAAACTAAATTTAAACAAACAATTTTTAACGGGTGTAAACCCACATATTTAGTGGTTACATACATGTATTAAGCACATTTTGCAATATCCTTGGTCAAAATTTAAATTTTATGTTCGTCTTAATTAAGTGGTTATATAGTTTTTAGGACACTGATAATGGAATATGGATTCCGAAAACGTTTTCTGATATAGACCGATTGGGTTTTTTTAAATCATATACCTTTTATAAAGGATTTTTAATAAAACTGATGATGAAGATATTCTGGATGAGAATTTAGTAAAGAGGTCAACTAATCAACGATTGATTGATTGCCTATAGGACGCAGGATAAATTAGATTATATCATAAAAAAAATAGTACGTTGTTTACCAGAACCAAAAATAGAAACATGAAATGCTTCTACAGTTACAGTTTTTGTAATTGTTTGTACAGAAAATATCCCCAATACTATGTTATTCTAAATCA
Organism: Diabrotica balteata; assembly: GCA_918026665.1. Classification (NCBI taxonomy): domain Eukaryota; kingdom Metazoa; phylum Arthropoda; class Insecta; order Coleoptera; family Chrysomelidae; genus Diabrotica; species Diabrotica balteata. The sequence continues at coordinate 61,510,633 of OU898282.1, forward strand.
ACATAGAGACAAAAATGTTCGACAAAAAAAAATCTACAAAAGAGAAATCTGTATGAAATAAATAAATCGGAACTTTTATTTGTTATTTTTTTGTACCAGAATGTTTACATTTCGTTGGAGCTGAAGCAAAAATACAAGCGAGGAAAGAAGAGTAGAATATAAATTTGCACCGATACGAGACATACGGAATTTATTTATTGAAAAATGCAAGAACAATATATACGAGCCCAATATACATCATATATGGATGATACTATAAATCAACAAATTAAAAACAATTAAAGAAAATGTAAAACCATAAAATGGTTTTCATCGGTTTTATGGGCTAAAAACCATATAGAGAAAAAGCTTAATATGGTGGGCATTTTACTTGAAAACAAAAAAGAAGTAAGTACCGGTAGCATGTTTTAAATTTAACCGATATCAGATACACCTTCTTCATTTGCTTCCACCAGAAGAATAATCTTTGTTTCTTATAACGAAGATAAAAGAGTAGCTATGCAAAATACTTTATGGTATACTAATCCTGCCGGAATAAACTCTTATGTGTTATATCAAATCACTAATGTTGATAAGAAGAATTACCAATGTTGGTGATAAGTTGTAGCGTTTACGCTATTGATTAACCCCTTTAGAAATTTTTATTACCCGCCTACGATCGATTGTAAATCGACATTCCTTCACCTACGCGCTGTTATCGCTTTGAAAGGAAGATCGATTTTGTGCGGAAGCGAAGCGGTTAGTTTTGGTCTGAACTCGTCAACGCAGCCACGCCAACCGGTGAAATTGTTCACCTCCAAAGTGACGGAATTGGAACAGAAAAATAATTTGGGGAAGAATATAATTCATTAATAATAATAGTAATAATTAATTTTAAAATCAATATTCATTTATAAGAGTTCCACATAAAAGGAAGATTTTCTTGGCGTGCTGCAGTTCCATGTAAGTAAATCATTTTATACGTATTATCTCTTTATCATATAATCAAATTTATCATTGTATTTAGTATTTCTTTAGAGATTTATTTTTGAGTTCCGAAATAATTTAAATATAAAATTTCCTTGATTTACTTGCAAAGAACAGAAGGTCATTTTTTTTATATAGTTAAACTTAAATTCTGTTTTATTCCACGTCGTTATCATTAAGTTTTTTTTGGTTCCCATTTTGTATCTTAACTTTTTTGGTGGAATATAAAAAGGTTCGACAAATGTGGACAGCCTTCTATATTCTGCGCATGTTCTTTTCATGGCGCAAGCTTGCCATGCCTACGAAAGTAACTTCATAAATTTGACATGATGTTGACTTAACCTAATACCAAATGTTTTGATGTTTTGTTTTGGTGCAGTCAATCCATGTTGCTACACCTATTGAATTACATATTTATTAAATTAAATAATCATTTTAGATTCCGTCACGTGAAAATATTATTTTCACTTTACTTGAGGATATTCTCTTGAGAATATTCCCTCAAGGACACTAGTAACAGAATCCTTAGATACATAGTTAGCAAACCCGTGGATTTTGCTGTCACCCAGAGGCCAGTGACTGGTTGTGGCTTTTGTGACCAGGATTCGTCTTTACAGCCACAAACTGATGTAGCCGTGCCAAGAGGAGTTTTTCCTATGGACTTATAGTGCTGTAAAGATAAGTCGTTTAACTATTTGACCTTTTGTATTACGTATTACTTTATATTTACTGTTAACTGATCATATGCATATGAGAAGGTGAATACCTTTATGATAATTTTTTTTTGATAATTTAATTATAAAATATTCGGGAGGAAAAAGGGACACTTCATGTGTTATTAGGTTTTAACTAGGATTTAGAGAGTCTGACCAAACTCATTTTTTTTTGGATATAATATTTTTGTTAATATAATACAATTTGATATTAAGAGGGACATAAATTTAATGTGGTTTGTTTTTAAATATTATATAATGAGTATGGAACAACTCATTTTTTTGGATGTAATATATATATTTAATATAATTGTAATAGAGATTTATCAAGTTTGATATCTTTACAATATTGTCATTAGTACCTCATTTTAGTAGAACTAATTTAAATTTAAATGACTACCTTTTTGTTTTAAGACTTTGGCTACCCTACGGACTATTCTTGTTGTATACTAATATTTCATATTTTATTTGGCCAGTGGTAGTGACTATTCATTTGTTGAGGGGCTATTAGGTCCTATTGTATCTGTACACCATCCACTACCACTGTTATTTGGCTTTGCATTATATGTAAATTGTTTATACACATATACCTATATACATTTGTTTATAAATATATTTATTGTTGCTATTTTGAGTTTTATTTCAGTTCTACTAACCAGTATATAACATAGCAAAACAAGATTAATATTTAGTATTTTTGTATTTCAGAGTATTACCTCCAGATTCATTTGTTACTTCAAAATCTCAACTATCGTTGAGTTGGCGCCCTTCTTTTCTCTTCTTATTGTTCTCTTTCTATAAATTTATTCCCAGTGACCTTCTTTAGTTGTATCACGTTTGATATTACCAGGTCTCATTTCGTTTCTTGTCTCATTAGCTCAGTATCCTTGCTATCTGTTTAAATCTTTAAAGCCACAATCCAGTGCATTGAAGCTAGCCCGAACACTCACTTGAGATTTAGTGTCTCTTTGGCCATTTAAATTTGTTCCTCTGAGCTTAGCCCTATTTTTAGTATTTTTTTTTTGTTTCATCACTTCTCTTTCAGTTCTTCTGAACTTTGTCAATTCACACATTTTAATTCGTTTCAATTGGCTAGACCCAACGTGTGGCTTCTTTTCCACTTCTGCCTTAAAAAAATATATATATATATCTCCTTTAACTTTTGATTTTGATCTTGGGTTGTTGTGGTTTTCACTGATTGTGCTTTTAGATTTTCAGTTTAACGTTTAGTTTTGTTTTTTCAATTTTTTTTTAGACATTACCTTATATCTATATCTTAAATTGACTTGTTTTGCTACATACTGTGTAGACTGAATAAATTACTTTGTTTTGATTTGTTAAATAACTATTTTAGCTAAATAATAAATTCATTAAAAATTTAAAGAACTTAAAGTTAACTATTTCACATATTTTTACAAGTCCGGAGTAGTCAATAAGTTGAGTCACTACCTTGAAATAACAGTTTTTGAAATTTTAGGTTCCTTAGGGTGTTGTAGCAGTATCTTTCATTGGATTTCATAACTGGACCAAAACAATTAAACATTACTGGTATAGGTATCCCTTCAGAATATTAATTTGAGGACAGAGAGTAAGTTAAACTTTACCTACTTTTACTCATTCTCTTGTATATTTCTCAGTTGTGTAATATGTCTGCGTTCAAGGTAAAGCATCTGTTAGCTCCTGAATTAGAGTTTTAGTTGAGAGTCAGTCATCTAACCAGTCCATTGTTAAAAAAAAATGTATGATGTACAGAATGTACCAGGTAAATTTCCTGATTTTAAAGTTGAACATGGTGTTTTGGATAAACATGTCTTAAGTTCCATGGATACCCTTACTGGAATGTCGGATTGGAAGATAGTCGTTCCAACTCCTAATAGAGCAGAGGTTTTGGCCACTTTTCATGACCATCCTACTGCAGCTCATTTTGGTTTCTACAAAACTTTCCGTCGAATATCTGAACTTTATTACTGGCCGAAGATGCGTCAAACTGTACGTAGCTATATCGCAAAATGCAAAATCTGTGCTACATGCAAACCGACAAATCTTCCCCAACCAGGTTTAATGGGTAGTTATCGACGGATTGATTTTCCATTTCAACTGATATCTTTAGATCTCATTGGTCCGTACCCTAGGTCCTATAAAGGTTCCCAATATGCTTTAGTAGTTGTTGATTATTTTACTAAATTTCCTTTGGTCCATACCATGTCGAAGGCAACTACTTCTTCTATTATTAAATATCTCGAGAATGAGGTTTTCTTAATTTATGGTGTTCCCCAGATCGTGTCTTGCGATAATGGACCTCAGTTCACAGCTAAGGCTTTTCGCGATCTCATGGCTAAATACAATGTCCAAAAGATCTGGTACAATGCGAACTATCATCCACAAGTCAACCATACCGAAAGAGTGAACAAATCAATCGTGACCGCTTTACGATCTTATTCTTTTCCTGATCAGAGAGCTTGGGATACTCATATCCACTCTATAGTACAAGCGATCAGGACTTCTTCTCACGAAATAACCAAATGTCCTCCATCTTATTTGATGTTTGGTCGTCATGTCCCTCTTTCTGGTGATTATTTTGGTAAGATTTCAGAGAATGCCAATAACTTTCCCACTATATCAGATAAATTACACCGTTTAGAAGATATTCAGCATCTTCCTGATATTTATGTAGATGTTCGCAAACGGTTGAAAGCATCTTATGCTAGAAATAAATGCCAGTATGACCTGAGAAAGCGAGCCTTATCTTTCAGAGTTGGAGATTCCGTTTTAAAGAGGAACTTTGTCAAATCTGATAAAGTGAACTTTCAATCGGCCAAGTTATGTCAGAAGTACATACCTTGCACAGTTATTAAGGTGATTTCTCCTTTAATTTATGAGTTGAAGGAAACTTCTACTGGTAGGAAACTAGGAAGGTTTCATGTCAAAGACTTACTGGAGGATAAGACAGTAGGTCCACATAACTTGTCAGATAATTCGGATTCTTCATCTTCAGATGAAGATTAACTGGTCCCCTATCACCTCTGTTCCAGTTTGGTTGTTTAAGATCTGTTTATCAATTTTGTTTACCTGAAAAAAAAATCATAAGATGTTGTGCTATTTTGCCTTCTATTTTTTTTTTATCTTATCTTAATGTTGGTTATTATCTTAGTTTATGGACTTGTTAATTTTGTTGTTTGTTTTCTCTTAAAAGTCCAACTGCATATCATAGGAGTACAGGATGGATATATGGGAATTTCCCCATCTTGAGTTCTGAGTTGAATAGATATTTACAGGGATAATTAGGAAAACATTCCAAATATTTTCTTTATTAGTGTTGTATAGTTTTGTGGATCATGACCATAAAGCTTATGCATTCACATTCACTTACTGTGTCGGTGTTTTAGCGTGGGTTCAGGATTGATCACCCTGGATGTGTGCCCTCACTTGGCTCAGAAATATATCAATACATATTAATTGTTCCTTGAGTGTCTCTTAGGTTGAAATTAGAATGTGTCACTTAGAATTGGATCAGTCTGATATTCAGCAGTAAGTCTGTTTAACTTAGTTTGTTATCTCCTATGTTATTACCTTCTTAACGTATTTGAGTTTTAACATATATTATTGTATACTGTTTGTTTACCTGTCTCTCTACTAGTGATATGGATTGGTAGATGTGAGTTATCTTTATCTGTATCTTAATTGAGTTTATCTTTACCTTTATGGAGTTTATCTCATACCTGTAATGGAGTTTATTTCGTATCTTTACCTTCAGTTTGTCTCGTACCTTGACTGAGTTTATCTCGTACCTTTACCTTGAGCGTATCTGTATCTTTACCTTAATTGAGTTTATCTCGTACCTTTACCTGAAGTTAATTATCTTTACCTTTACCTGGATAAGTTTCTTTCTTATCTATATCTTATGAATATATACCTTATCTTTATCTTGATTATAGAGTCCTAAAAATCTGTCCTTTACTGTTCTTGTCGTGAGTATAGAATTGGAACACGTCAATAGTACAGTTTAGGTATTACAGTTAGGATCTCTTTTATCTTTCCTTCTACCAAGTGTATAGCTGGTAGAAGTGAGTTTTGTGCATATCCTCTACCATGAGTAGATCTGGACGTGCAATTATCTTTTACCTTTTGTGCATATCCTTTACTATGAGTTGGGATTGCAGTTATCTTACTTACCTTTTTTTTAGCATACCCTATACCATGAGTATAGTGGGCTTGCTAGTATCTAGGCTTGTGCCTTTACCGATTGTGTGTTTTCCTACCGCTGCTTAATCGAGTAGGTGTATTGAATTATCTTTTACCTTGTTGTTGATATCCCGAACCATATATATGTTTAGGTTTGTAGTTTCAACTAGTTCTGAGTAATTAGGACCTCATTGAACTCTATGGTGACGAATAGAATCTGGTCGCTCTAGTGTCAACGTTGGGTAAAGTTCATAGGACTTTGTTTGAATTTCGTTGTCATGAATGGTTCTTGGGAATGTTGTGTTAGGGGTTGTTAATACACATATATAATGTAGTTTTAACGATGGTTGTTTTTACTAATACTTGAGAATGTAGATAAGTAGTGTTAAAAGTTAACTTGATTTGTAAGGTTATAGAATTAAACTTAAAATGTATATTTTTTTTATCTTTGGTTTATACTAAATTAACATACATTATCTCATTAAAAAAAAATGTATGACTTCATCTCATATTCTTCGTTCCATATTTTTATTTCGTCCTTGATTTTGTTCCAATTCCTGAGCAAATGGTTGACTGGTGACGAAAATGTTCAATTTTAACGTATCAACGTTCATTGTCAGTGTTAGATCGTTCTGCCACAAAAAAAAAAAAAGTTCCTAAAGTTCCTTTTTTTTTGCTGGAGATGAGGGAGAATGTAGCGTTTACGCTATTGATTAACCCCTTTAGAAATTTTTATTACCCGCCTACGATCGATTGTAAATCGACATTCCTTCACCTACGCGCTGTTATCGCTTTGAAAGGAAGATCGATTTTGTGCGGAAGCGAAGCGGTTAGTTTTGGTCTGAACTCGTCAACGCAGCCACGCCAACCGGTGAAATTGTTCACCTCCAAAGTGACGGAATTGGAACAGAAAAATAATTTGGGGAAGAATATAATTCATTAATAATAATAGTAATAATTAATTTTAAAATCAATATTCATTTATAAGAGTTCCACATAAAAGGAAGATTTTCTTGGCGTGCTGCAGTTCCATGTAAGTAAATCATTTTATACGTATTATCTCTTTATCATATAATCAAATTTATCATTGTATTTAGTATTTCTTTAGAGATTTATTTTTGAGTTCCGAAATAATTTAAATATAAAATTTCCTTGATTTACTTGCAAAGAACAGAAGGTCATTTTTTTTATATAGTTAAACTTAAATTCTGTTTTATTCCACGTCGTTATCATTAAGTTTTTTTTGGTTCCCATTTTGTATCTTAACTTTTTTGGTGGAATATAAAAAGGTTCGACAAATGTGGACAGCCTTCTATATTCTGCGCATGTTCTTTTCATGGCGCAAGCTTGCCATGCCTACGAAAGTAACTTCATAAATTTGACATGATGTTGACTTAACCTAATACCAAATGTTTTGATGTTTTGTTTTGGTGCAGTCAATCCATGTTGCTACACCTATTGAATTACATATTTATTAAATTAAATAATCATTTTAGATTCCGTCACGTGAAAATATTATTTTCACTTTACTTGAGGATATTCTCTTGAGAATATTCCCTCAAGGATACTAGTAACAGAATCCTTAGATACATAGTTAGCAAACCCGTGGATTTTGCTGTCACCCAGAGGCCAGTGACTGGTTGTGGCTTTTGTGACCAGGATTCGTCTTTACAGCCACAAACTGATGTAGCCGTGCCAAGAGGAGTTTTTCCTATGGACTTATAGTGCTGTAAAGATAAGTCGTTTAACTATTTGACCTTTTGTATTACGTATTACTTTATATTTACTGTTAACTGATCATATGCATATGATAAGGTGAATACCTTTATGATAATTTTTTTTTGATAATTTAATTATAAAATATTCGGGAGGAAAAAGGGACACTTCATGTGTTATTAGGTTTTAACTAGGATTTAGAGAGTCTGACCAAACTCATTTTTTTTTGGATATAATATTTTTGTTAATATAATACAATTTGATATTAAGAGGGACATAAATTTAATGTGGTTTGTTTTTAAATATTATATAATGAGTATGGAACAACTCATTTTTTTGGATGTAATATATATATTTAATATAATTGTAATAGAGATTTATCAAGTTTGATATCTTTACAATATTGTCATTAGTACCTCATTTTAGTAGAACTAATTTAAATTTAAATGACTACCTTTTTGTTTTAAGACTTTGGCTACCCTACGGACTATTCTTGTTGTATACTAATATTTCATATTTTATTTGGCCAGTGGTAGTGACTATTCATTTGTTGAGGGGCTATTAGGTCCTATTGTATCTGTACACCATCCACTACCACTGTTATTTGGCTTTGCATTATATGTAAATTGTTTATACACATATACCTATATACATTTGTTTATAAATATATTTATTGTTGCTATTTTGAGTTTTATTTCAGTTCTACTAACCAGTATATAACATAGCAAAACAAGATTAATATTTAGTATTTTTGTATTTCAGAGTATTACCTCCAGATTCATTTGTTACTTCAAAATCTCAACTATCGTTGAGTTGGCGCCCTTCTTTTCTCTTCTTATTGTTCTCTTTCTATAAATTTATTCCCAGTGACCTTCTTTAGTTGTATCACGTTTGATATTACCAGGTCTCATTTCGTTTCTTGTCTCATTAGCTCAGTATCCTTGCTATCTGTTTAAATCTTTAAAGCCACAATCCAGTGCATTGAAGCTAGCCCGAACACTCACTTGAGATTTAGTGTCTCTTTGGCCATTTAAATTTGTTCCTCTGAGCTTAGCCCTATTTTTAGTATTTTTTTTTTGTTTCATCACTTCTCTTTCAGTTCTTCTGAACTTTGTCAATTCACACATTTTATTCGTTTCAAAGTACTTAATGTAAATAATGATTAATACAAGGATTCCAACAAAGCTAAGCAGTAATAGTAGATAATATTTAAAAATTAATGATTCTCAGCAGGACCCGAGAATTACGCAAAGTTTGCGCAGATGTGTTCGCACTCCACGAAATTTCGACAGAAAGGGACGCCATATTTGTTCTCCCTGTAGTAAAGATTTATCCGCTCAGCATTCAGAGGACGTTTATAAAGACTCTTTGTCCTAAACAATAACCGTTTTATTTTCTAAGTTTTACCCATTTAACTTATTTTCTACCGAAATAAATAACTTTATTTTGTTTACAAGCAAAAATATCTATTATTAAACAATATTTCCTAGTAAATAAAGTGATTTTAATTTGGTTACAATTCAAATTTTCATTAATTGTCGGGTCATATAACTCTCCATAATTTGATATTTAAAAAAATGATTCAGGTTTTTGGTTTTAGGATTAAGATCGTTTTATTCTCTTCGTCTCTTGTAATTCTATAATCTGAAATATTGGTATGCTGACGCGAGTTTTGAACATTTTTTTGAATGATGATATGACGTGCAATTTCAATTTATTAAGTTTTATTGTATCTTATATTTTTGCCTTTTTTATAAGACTTCTTTCTTTTTAGATATTTATATTTTACGAATTACGATTATGTGAAACTTAACGTTTATTCAGATTTGTTACAAATAATATAAGAGATGACAAAAAGATCATTTTTCGCTATTTTAAACATGAAAACGGTAACTATGTTATTATTTTCTATAATATTGATCAAATGTTGGGAGAAACAATTGGCTAATTAATATTTAATACAATAATCCCTGCTACTATTACTAATAGAGATCGATCCCCACGTAAAACTTACCTTCTTGTATAATAGTCTTCCGACATATTAACGTTAAAAGATTCAGCTTGGCATGTGCACGATCGAGTTCAGGAGTTTACGTAACGTTTTTTAAAGGAAATTGACGTTTATCTGAAGCGGGCTTCTTCTACGGCACTACATATGGATTTTGCTTATAAATTAAGGAAGTTCGTAATTGGTTTCAATTGTTGGTTAAGCAGTTAAACCGGTACAAAGAGTTTCTTCCCCCGCAAGAATAGATCTTTTTTAGTTCAAGATACAAGAGAAAATGCAGAAACAAGAAAAGTTCGAAAGTCCTATGCGTACAGTAATTAAGTATCCTTATATACGTTAATTATGTCAGCAATTAGTTTACCGAGCTATATTTGTTCCTACAATAATAATATTCACCCAATAATAGACGACTATATTCAGGTGGTTTATTTTATCAGACTAAATTAAAAAAAAAACAGGAAATGACGTGAAATAAAGAAAAAATATTATTCTAAATATTAATTCAGATTGCCAGTAACAGTAGAGATGTTTCTACTAAAATAATTTAAAAAAATTTAGAATAAAGAGATCTGCTAGTGGACAATTAAATTTCAAATAAAAATAAAATCATATAAACAATGGCAAGAAAATAGGCCGGACACCGATCTTCAAAACTACGCGGTCGCAAAACAGGAAGCGAAAGTGACATTAGTGAAAATTAAAACAAAAGCCTATACAAATATATACGTTCTACTTGATACCAAGGAAGGAGAAACAAAGATACATAAAATAGCCAAACATGGAGCAAAAAAAAGTAACACACTTTAATCGGTTTAGAGGTATCCGAGATAACCATAATAAAATACTAATTCACGAAAAAGATGTCAAAAATAAATGGAAAAAGTACTTTGATAGTATATAAAATAAAAAATTTGACAGACAACCAGTTAAGTTCGTGGAGACAGTAACAGCAATAGTAACCAAAATATCAAAAGGAAAGTGAAATGTGGAAAGTATTAGAAGAGACAGAAACAATTTGGTAAATAGGTTTATTTATTATAATTGTGGAAGTTGGACAAATGCCAGACGAATGGAGAAGCAGTTGATAAAAATAAGGAAAGTGTACAACAATTACAATTTACTTACTCACACCATGAAAATATGAAAAAAAAATTAAGAGGGGAACAAGTTGGTAAACAAGTTTATTTAAACTTCCGTCGGGCGCGGTCTTCAAAGCAAAAGAAATGGGCGATGTGTATCAAACTGATTACGCTGCTGTTTACGCTTTCTATTGTAAAAAACAACAACTTATTTTAATACTATATGGATTTAACATATTTCATCCATGTACGTAAGTACATAAAAAAATTAAAAGTACATTCGAATACAAATCATTAACGCAAAAGGTAACTGACTAGCTTTTTCATCTGACGTTGTACTGGTAAAAAAGCATTCAGTTTTTTATTATACACTTTCCTCATTTATGTCCTTTTGTGGTATTTCGGTAAATATCTGACTGCAAATAATGAAAAAGCTGTCTATATAAATCAGACAAATAGGTTCCTTTCATTTTTTGAAGTTATGCTTAGTTAAACATGTTTAATGCACGTATTGATATCTCTTGCGTTTTCCGACATGTTAATTTTCTGTTTTCTGTTCTCCTTGTTTTAATGGGCCAAATTCTTTTAGACGTTGTTGCATGCCGATGTAAAGTACTGATGATTATGAACTTCGTCGAACCATATGAGGTAAAACTAATGCATGTGACAAAGCTTTCAAATTTTTTTTTCTTCAAATAACATCGAAAATGTATTACCTCAGCATTGATTTTACTAATATTACTTATAGCAAAAAACACACTTTTCTCCTTCTCGTTCCTCTTTTAGCTGGCTCGATAGTGAATTACAATTTATTGTATTGCTTGTCTTACACATATTTTCTAGCTTTTACCATGTAATCTATCGTTCAGATCTGAAGACGTGCATATCTGCCAGATCTGCATTTGATGGCTTCAAAATACCCACCCAGGGTTGTATTCATCCTCTTTTATTATCACCACTTCTTCGTTTTCTATGTATGTGCTCAACTCTTGCTCCCTATTTGGCGAAATTAGTTTCCTCCCAATTAGAAACTATCCTGGGGTTATTATTATTCTGTTCTCCGTATCTTCCGAATCAGCGCATAAAGGTTGGGAATTCATGCATGCCTCTTTTTGAGCTAGCACTGTGCTTAACTCTTCGTATAAATACATATATATAAATTACAAACAACAGTAAATACAAAAAATTCTAGAACAAACATCTAGATTATAAATATATTCGATTGACTTTTTTGTAGTAACCAGGAAATCCGAAGGGTTGCCGTTATAGGATCTAATCTAATCTAATCTAATAGGATCTTTTGAAAAGTGAGTCGGAACATCTGCCACAGTTCGTCCTTATTCTAGTGAGTGTGGTCCAAATTCGTCTCGGTTGGTTGAAGCCCTCAGGTTTGCTTGTAATACATGGCATGTTCCAGTTAGCTGGTGCAGCGTTATTCCCCCTTGTTCTCTCCACCGTTCAGTTACATTAAAATTTTGATCTACTAGCCTTTTTGCTGTTTTTAGAGGCGGGTGTCTTGAACGGAGCTTATTTATGTATCTGGCGGAAGTTCCGACATGGGAGCGGAGCTCAGGATCAGTATTGATTTTTGTAAATTCTCTAACAAGTGCATGTTCCCGGCAGATGGGTGGTGGAGCTATATGACTCAAAACTGGTAACCAGTAAGTGGGCGTAGCCTTGATTGTGCCTGATATAGTTCGCATGGCTTGGTTGAATTGGACATCAACACGGTGAGTATGTGGTCTGTTTATCCATACTGGTGCACAGTATTCCGCTACGGGGTATACCAGTAATAATAATATGTTCTGCATTACCCAAACTTTTTTACTCTTTGTTATTATTCTAATAAATTTGCTTCTTGGCAGAAAATATAATATTTCATAATGGCACTAGCCACTTATAGCGGTTTTTATATAAAAAAGCTTGTACGTCATTCAAGATTTACGTCGTCAGAACCCCAAAACGTTGCCAAAACATCAGAATAGTTAGCAAGTGAGGAATTTTTAAAATGTCAACTATTTGTCAAACTATTATATTAACAGTAAATACACTTAGTTTTAAGACTACTTCTTAACATGCCATACACCAAAGTGCGTAGGCGACTATCTCATTACTAGAATTCTGTTCTTGGCGGCGTGACACAGCTCACCTGTATTGTGTATTCCTGTCCATTCTTTAATATTCCTTAACCAGGACAATTGTTTCCGGCCGGCTCCTCTCCTACCTTCGATCTTCCCTTGTAGGATTAACTGTGGTATTTCATATTTTGCTCCTCTCAATATGTGCCCAAGGTAACCAATCTTGCGTTTTTTAATTAATTCAAAGAGTTCTCTTTCCACGCCGGCTCTATTAAGGACGTCATCGTTTCGAACTCTATCCACCCAAGGTATGCGCATCATTCTTCTCAATGACCACATTTCAAATGCTTCAAGTTTGTTGATAGATGTTTTTTTCAAAGTCCACGTTTCCATGCCATAAAGCAAGATGGACCATATGTAGCACTTGACCATTCTGTAGCGTATTTCGAAGTTTAGGTGTTGATTACATAGGAGCGGTCTGAATTTCACAAAAGCTTGTCTTGCCATTTGTATTCGGGTTTTTATCTCGTGTTGTGGATCCGATTGGTCATTGATTGTGGTGCCAAGGTATTTAAAAGTTTTCACGCGATTTATACGATTGTCATCTATGCATAATATCGGGTTTTCTGGAGGGTTTCTGCTAATGACCATATATTTCGTTTTCAAAATGTTGATTTTGAGGCCATATTTTTTACCTATGCTATTCACCCTATCAAGTAATAACTGCTGATCTTCCAAATTATCAGTTATAATCACTGTGTCGTCCGCATAGCGTAGGTTGCTAATTGGTATGCCGTTCACCTTAATGCCTAATTCCGTATCTTCTAATGCTTCCGCAAATATATTTTCAACATATAAATTAAAAAGCATCGGAGAGAGTATGCAGCCTTGGCGGACACCTTTCCGGATTTCAAATTCATCCGTATATTGGTCATGATCAATCCTCACCTTTGCCATTTGGTTCCAGTATAGATTCTGAATAATTCTGATCTCCTTCTGGTCAATGTTGGCCCTATGTAGTAGTTCCATCATGATATCATGTTTAACATTGTCAAATGCCTTCTCGTAGTCGATGAAGGTGAGGTAGACATCTTTTCGTTGATCTAAGCAGTTTTGTATTAAGGTGTTCAAACATAAAATTGCCTCTCTTGTTCCTAGTCCTCCCTTAAAACCGAATTGTGTTGACCCGCTAAGTTCTTCTAGTATCTTATACATTCTTGAGTGTAATATCCTAAGGAAGAGTTTCAATAAGTGACTCATTAAACTGATTAAGCGGTGTTCATTGCATTTTGTGGCATTAGCTGTTTTTGGGATCATCACAAAGGATGACTGCAGCCATTCTCGCGGAATGTAACCAGTATCATAAATTCTATTGAACAGCCTTACCAAGATTTCTATATTCTCCTCGTCTAGTAGTTTTATTGCTTCTATATTAATTTCATCTGGACCTGTTGCTTTATGCATCTTTGTGGTTCTAATTGCATATTCTATTTCACTTCGCATTATTGATGGCCCTGATAAGTTTTCGGAAGGAAGTTTGCGCGTTGGTTGTGTTGGTCTTTCGTCATTAAAAAGGCTTTCTGCGTATTCTTTCCACGCCATTGCTATCTCTTCTTCTGACTCTATGTATTCGTTTCTGTCGTTGCGTATTCTTGTTCTGTGGTGACTTTTGTGTATATTCGATATTTCTTTGATCTTCTTATGCAGTCCAAAACTATCTCCTTTTTCCTGCAATTGTTCTATTTCGTTGCACCTTTCCACCATCCAACGTTCTTTTGCTTTCTTAATTTTCTGACGGATTTCTTTGTGTATCTGTTTGTATTTGTCTTGATTACGTTGTTGTTTATGTTGCCTTCGCTTTTCCATTAGATCCATAATTTCGTCCGTCATCCATTCGTTATGCTTTATCTTTCTGATCTGTGTTTTAACTTCCCTGTTTACTGCCAGAATCGTTCCTTTAATATCATTGACCATCTCTTCGATATCATAATTTTGTTCTATTACTCGCATTCTTTCATTAATTTGATTCGCATAACTCTTCTTCAGATTTTCGTCTCTCATCAGTTCTCTTGTATTTATAGGTGTGCTGGTATTTGTATTTGTTCTCTTAATTTTTGCTAGTTTTAACCTCACATCTGCTATTAGCGGATTATGATCGGATGCAATATCAGCACCTGGATATGCGGCGATTCTTTTGATAGCGTTACGAAATCTTCTGTTTATTAAAACGTAGTCAATTTGGTTTCTAATTATTCGATTTGGACGGTCTCCTGGTGATCTCCAAGTATATAACTTACGAGGTGGGAGCTGAAACCATGTGTTCATGACGACAAAACCGTTCTCCTGGCAGAATTCACACAGCAGGTCGCCTCTTTCATTTCTAACTCCAAGGCCGTACTCTCCAATTATGTCTTCATATCTTCCTTTACCCACCTTGGCGTTAAAGTCGCCCAATATTATGTTTATGTCCTCTTTCTTTGTTAGTCTTATTGCTTTTTCCAGATCTTTATAGAACTTAGTTATTTCTTCTTCTGACTTATCTGCTGTTGGTGCATATGCTTGTGTCACATTTATGTTTACTGGTTTACCTGTCATTTTGATCAACATGACTCGTTCGGAAATTGGAACAAAATCTGTCACCGATTTACTGGTCTTCCTGTCAAGGGCAATAGCCACCCCATGTCGGTGATGTCTATCTGTTGGGTCACTACACGAGTAATACATAGTAATCTTATCTTTCGTAAACTGTCCAGATCCAGACCATCGGACTTCACTGACTCCCATTATATTTATTTTCAGCCGATTCATTTCCTTTATAAGGTTGTGTAGTTTTCCTGGTTCGTAAAGACTATTAACATTCCATGTTGAAATTCGTTGGATATCATCTATTTGGCACCGGGAGATTCTTCGCACCCTCTGACCATCTAAGGCCTGCCCGGGACTGAGGGCCATCTGAGTTTTGTTTTGTTCTGCCATAATGAGATGAGTTATCCTGGGGAAAAGGTAGTGTTGTAGTATCCCGTTACTTTCAACACCGCAGTACCACAGCCATTCAAACTGTCCTAGTCATGCCTGTGGAATTCCAATAACAAGCCGGTCCAAGATAATTTCTTTTGCGCCTTGCGTTGGTACTGGTGATCGCTGCTGCCCTTCACCAGGGTTGAGGACTAGGAGGGATAAATATGGAGGGTGTAGGATAAAGGCTCTGGGACATGAGATTCCACGGTGTGAGATGGTGGAATATCATGAGCTAGCGTGGGCAGGGTCGCTAATCCCTGAAGTAGGTCTGTTTCCACCGGGATCGTGAAAAGTACTTACCCGCTACCCAATTAAGACTACTGCAACACATTAAAATACATAAGAAAACATTTTAGTACAAAATTATTTATTCGTCCAAACCGTAAAAACGTCCCGTCATTTTTTTTTGTTCAAAATAATATATCTTATATGAAAGCTTTTCAGCTTTCTACATACTATTTGTTTGTTTTGGCATATCACAATCACAATACACAACAATAATTAGTTTTGAAAGCTCTTTATAATAACTTTAATATGTATTTATAAACAAATTTGTTAATATATATTAAATAATTATTAAATTGTGTAAGAAATCCAAACATAAACAAAATTCCTACTCTAAAAGAGCGGCAACACTTTATACACGTTTGCCACACGCTTAACTGTCAATAGATTTAACGTGTTTCCGCATCACTTGCGTACAATTGTCTAATATATTTAATTAAAATTATTATGTTGTGGAATATTAAAGTTAAAGAGTTATTTCATAAAATTTATAATATTAATAATAACAAATGTTTTTGGTTATTTAATCAATATAATTCTAAAATTTCCAATATAATGATGATCACATTTTTTTGATTATTACACCATATTGACGTCTATGAAAGATCGAGCAGTTCCGTATGGGTTTCGTATTTATAACTGTGTTAGGAAAATTTGAACTCTAAGGTTGATCTTCTAGAAATTTTAAATACAAGTGACGTCACTTAATATCGATCGTGACGTGCAAGTGTTTTACTTTGAAAAATGGTATACCTATATTCATCAGTTGACTGGTTCCTTGGATGTCACATTTCAAAGTTGTTAATTAAAGTTAGTTAAAGGATTCTTATTAAAAGTAGCTTTGATATATTCTAATTGCTACAAAATCGTTACTTGTGATTCCTTAATATATCTGAACAGTTTTAATAAAAATAAAACAACATTTAAATAATAAATAATAAAATTAAAATTAATTTTTATATTTAGGTATCTATCTAGTTTATTAGAATTCTTAATTTTAATTTTCTATCGATTAACTGAATCATTCCTAATTACTATCTTTATTTAATGTTTCACGATTATCTAGTTATATTTTTTTAAATCCAAAATTGCAATTAGCATAAACTAGGTATCTGTAATTCTTTTCAAATACTGAGCAAACATAAATAAACTCAACCAATTATATAGAATTAACCGGGGCTCGTCCCACAAGTGTTTATCAACGACGAAAATAGCTCCAATGCCATAATGAGTAAACACATTATCAATGTAAAACACTTGAAACGTTAGTTTTTATTGGCGGGAATAAAACAATTTAGATTAGGCCGAACAAACATAAGTGCTCGAGATAATATAATGACCAATGAATGTCGGCCGTAATTATCGACTAAGTACGGGTCTGGCCAATCGTAAAAACAATGATTTAGTGGGACTACACACAGTGTCATGAGTGAAAATGAAGGTATACATTTGAATTTTATAATTAAAAAGATTGTAATTTTTAAAATATGTTCTATATGTATATAAAAAACGCTTTAAGTGTTATATACCGGTTAATTTTATATATATCTTGAAGATCTTTTAAGTATTTATTTCTATTAGGAATTAGAGTAGTCATTTAACTGACTACAATGCCCGATTTCATAAACGATACCTAAACAGATGCATTCGGAAATAAGTCTTACTAAAAGGGACATTTTAAGTCAACACTTAGGAAACATTGCGTTTCACAACTAAAAGAAGTGCTGATCTATTTTTTTTTATAGGAAATGCTTTCTCAGGTATTAGTTCGGGTGCATTTGAACTATTGCTAATAAATAAAAATAAGACCAAGATGTCATAACCTCACTATTTTTTTATTATTAACTTTTAATAACACACTTTTGACGAAATCATGAATGGGTTTTTCAAATACCTCTATATGAGAAAAGATCATGGTGGAACTGCGTTGATCATTAGAAGTAACATAAAACATCACGAAATAAATAAAGTGTATGAAATCAACATTCAGGCAACCTCTATATCTGTAGAACTCAGTAAAAAACACAGTCAGTTGCGTATTGCCCACTGGTAAAATAATTAAAGAGAAACATTTTTCTAGTTATTTAAATAGGCTTGGTCTTTGTTTTATTGCAGCAGGTGATTTTAATGCAAAGCATACAAGATGGGGTTCATTGATTGGGGTTGATAACAACACGCGGAAGAGAACTTATTAAAAGTTTAAACGAAAATAACTTGACACCAATTTCTACTAGGCAACCAACCTACTGGCCTACAGATAGAAATAAAATACCCGATCTTATCGATTTTAGTATCATAAAAGGAATACGTAACAACTTTTTAGATATTGACCCTTCTTTTGACCTTTCGTCGGGACATTCTCCCATATTTACTGATGTGATGGAACATGTATATAATACAAATAAATACCCCACTTTTAGTCAAATCATAAAACAAATTGGAGTCTGTTCAGATTTAATATTCAAAATAAAATTAACTTAAATCTTCCTCTTGAAACAAATAAAAATATTGAGGAAGTAGTTCATCACCTTACATCCATCATTCAACAGGCAGTTTGGAGAGCAACTCCAGAAATAAATCGGAGTAATAACTGTGACCCATATTCATAACATATAAAAATCTTAATTAACGAAAGGAGAAAACTAGGAAAACAGTGGCAAACTTCCAGATCTCCTGAGTACAAAACTGAACTGAATAGGGCTACTCCTTTGCTTAAAAGAGAACTACACAAATACAAAGATCAAGGCATAAATGAATTTCTAGAAAGTCTCACTGCAACGGATGACACAAATTACTCTATTTGGAAACTCTCTAAGAAACTTAAACATCAGATTAAGCATGATGGTCCAATTAGAAATAAAGATGGTGATTGGGCCAAGGCCGATGAAGATAAAGCACAAGAATTCGCTAATTATCTCAGCCAAGTTTTTCAACCTTACTCCAGAACTATTTCAAAGGAAGAATTTATTCACAAGAACTCAGATTTATCCTACCAGATATCACCTCCTATAGAAAATATCAAAATTAACAAAAAAAGTTAGTTAAACATCTCAATACTAAAAAAGGGTATGATTTAATATCGCGAAGAATCTGCAAAAGTTTACCCAAAGAAGGATTTCGGTTGGTTGTTTACATACTTAACGCTATACTTAAGTTAGCCTATTTTCCATTACAATGGAAAATGGGACGAATGACTCTCATACCGGAACCAAATAAAGATCCACACGAACTATCATCCTATCGTCCAATCAGTTTGCTTCCCATTATCTCTAAGATATTATAGAGAATACTCCTTCAAAGAATGAATTCTATAATCGACAGACAAAAGTTAATACCTGATTATCAGTTTGTATTCAGGCAACAGGTATTGGCAGGTACATAGAGTTGCCAAAGTAGCAAATGAAGATGCGATTGAAAAGAGAAGATACTGCACTGCAGCCTTTTTGGATGTCTCACAAACATTTGATAGAGTATGGCATGAGGGGTTGCTATCTAAAATAAAAACTCACTTTCCTTATTCTCTGTATGCACTTCGGAGATCCTATCTTACCAATCGATATTTCCAGTTCAGATACAATGAAGCAGTATCAAACATATCTCCAATTATATCGGGAGTACTTCAGGGTAGTATATTGGCACCAACTTTATACTTACTCTATACGACAGATATTTCCACAAGAGTAAACAGTACAATTGCTACCTATACAGATGATATTGTGATAATTTGAGGGTTAGGTGGGGGTTAGGTGGAAGAGCAGTTGTATGCCGCTGTTACACAGTGGTATACAAACTGAATCTCGCCCTACTGTTATATTATATTTTATTGTAAGGAAAATTTAATTTACTTGTTAATAAAGACATTTATTATTAAAATAGGTAAAGAAATAATAAATAGTTAAGACCTACTCACAATCAATTTAATTTAACTATCAGACGACCGGTTTCGCTTTCTACAATATGCAAAGCATCCTCAGGTCTCGATACAAAGTTAAACAAATGATTAAACAAATGATTTTGAGATCTTTACCTATTTGAAATGGACTCACACAAGCAACACATTCATGATTTGAACATTTATTATTATTATTATATTATTAATGGCTTCTAGCTCGGTTCCTATTACAACCTGTCAAAATTTACAAATTCATTTAAATGAATTAGATAAATGGTTAAAACTGTGGCGAGTAAAAGTTCATCGCAGCACATCAGCACATATAACATTTACTTTATGTAAAGACATTTAGTTTATACCATAAACAATATTATAATACCCAAAAATGTGATGTTAAATATTTTGGAATTCATTTTGACAGCCGACTAAATTGGGGAAAGCACATATGGACAAAGCGACTGCAACTAGGATTAATATACAGGAAAATGTATTGGTTCATGAACCAAAAATCTAAGTTAAGTCTACGTAATAAATTGTTACTGTATGTGTCCTAAAGCCAGTTTGGACCTATGGTATACAGATATGGTATACAGCATCTAATTCTCACTTACTGAAACTTCAGCGTTTCCAATCTAAAGTTTTGGGACATATTACCAATGCACCGTGGTATGTGCCCAATTATGTTATACATCGAGACCTTCAGATCCAAAATATTAAAGACACCAATATCTCACTCAATGACACTTGTCCAAGACCTACTTAAACGATTGAGGAGGGGAAGACTAAAACGCCGTGATCCCTTAGACCAGTCTATACCTTTACATACATAAACGTACACTCTATCATTTTATAGCTACAACTTATACTATATATACCTATAACTTATAACTGTGTGTATTTTACTATTGCTATTTTTTATTATGTTAGTAAATGTCTTTGTAAAGTGTTATTTATATTTCAAATATTTAATATACATACATTAGAAATTTATCTTAAAGGATTTTTGTCACTAGACGGATCTCACCTGTGTTAATTACGTAATAAACTTATTGATTATTGTTTTTTTTTATTTGTGGAAACAGATTACAACAAATAAAGAATGTAAAAAAATCTCTTATTTGATCTATATATCTATATATAGAAGGTTTAACGGCAAATCGTTACATAAACCTTCTATACGTCCTCCACCAGGAACGAAAACCAACTTGGTTTTCCCATCCATGGAAATGCCTGCCTAAAACATACAAGAACCGCCTACATATGACACAATTTCACGTATACAACATTGAGCAAATCGCTCTCCTGTCTTTCTATAGACTCGAAACCTCTTGTGGTTGCCATGTAGGCAAATCCTACTTTCGTTGGAGAATAATACCTGATTCCATTGAATCCAGATGTTCGCGAGCAAATTGTAATTACCTTTCCCTCTGGGCTGCAGTTTGCGAGCAAATTGTAATTATCTTTGCTTCTGGGTGAGCAGTTATGGAACCTGTAGCTGTCCTTTTTGGTGTCAGGTTGGCTGCCTTCAGTCTCCTTTCGACTGTCCAAGTGCTGTTTACCACATCTTGGACCTCTCTAAGCTCTTCTTTGGGATTAGCACCAGTCAAATGTCGATTTCTCAGAGATCAGGAACAATACCAAATCATAAATACAATAAAAATAAAAACAATACAATATCTGAGACTGCAATATGTAATGATAAGATTAATAATAAAGAGAAAGCTAAAAGAAGAAGGAAGAAGGAGAATGTTATCGTTAAAACATTTAAGGGACTAGTTTAGATACAGTTAATAAACAACTGAAAAAGTCAAAATTAAATAAATCTAGAAACATGAAAATAAAAAATACCCGTTCAGAATAAGAAGGGTTTAAGTACTTTTTTTTAATAAAGCTGAATTAGTTATTATTTTGAAAATTTTTGTAGGTATAATAATTTTCGGACTCTTTGATAATAAAAAATACTATGTACGACCATAGCTAATGTACAAGGAATTTTAATTATTCAAGAAACTTTAACCTTAAATATATCAAAATAAGTAAAATTTCACTTGGATCCCTTTAATTCTAAGCTCCTCAATTATTCGAGGATAATTTTTCTCATAGACCTAACCTCGGTGAAAGTACATATTATGAATGAAATACACACTGAGTGATGGGTTTTAATAACTGCCCCTAAACTGCCTATAATATATCAGCAAATGACACGTGTGAATAAAAATAAAAGAAAAGCAGCTTAACGCAAATTTATAAAACGTATTGTCTTCATAAAAGTAATCGAACTAAAAGTAATTAGTGAAGATTTATCAAGCAACATGTGATAAGTCACTCCTAAAACACGTTTATATTAAACTAAAGTTCTTTGAAATATGCTTGTGTATTTGTACTTATTGTATTTATTCAATAAATTTAAAAGCGATATCTCAATAGACAATATTTAGTAAAGTGACACGACAATGTCTTTTTATAGCATCAGCAACGTCGCCAGTTAGCGGCACGTTCATTAGCTAATGGCTGGCCCGACACCCATATATTACCTTATTTTATTACCGTGCAGATATTTTGATAAGCATTACTTACATTTCTGGTCTGCATGAATGTCATGGCGATTTATCTCACCTGGAAATTAAAGAGAAAAATCAGTTTATTATTGCAGCATTTAGAATACCTCTCTCGATGCAAAAGGTTGATCATTAATGCAACACATTTTTATATGATTAAGTATATGGCAGTTGTGATGCGTGGAGAAAAAGATTATATTTCTTTTGACATTTTGAATAATATTTAGATACACTGTAGGTGTATTTTTACGCACAACAGGCCGATAAGGCCTAAGGCATTTTTTTAAAACATAATCCTAATATTAACTAATTCCAATTATTTTAAACAAAACTTTAACTTAAATATGTATATACAACATTCTTAACTACTCTGAAGGACCTGTTGGACAATATTTGTCTATTTGCTTCTATTTTGTGCTTTTCTTTTCCAGTCCCTCACCTTCACGTGTTTAAGGTTTTCCTTAATTACTTTACTAATCCACCTCGTTCTGGGTCGACCTCTTCTATTGGGGCCGATTAGTATTCTGGTTATTACTAGTTTAGGCATTCTGTTTGCTGCCATTCTTTCCACATCTCGCAGCCATCTAATTCTTTGTGACTTCATAATTAAAAACGCTAACTACACTAACAATTGTGACTTCTTTTTCTTCACGTGTCATCTTCGCGACGGAGGTTGGCAATCATCATGGCTATTCTGATCTTAGATGCTGCTGCTCTGAATATTTCAATTGATGTGCATCCGTACCATTCCCTCAAGTTACGCAACCATGAGATTCTTCTTCTTCCTACACTTCTCTTGACCTGGATTTTCCCTTGTATAATTAATTGAAGTAGGTTGTATCTCTCATTACGCATAACATGCCCCAGGTATTGCAGCTTTCGTGTGTTGATGGTTTCCAATATTTCCATTCTTTGGGTGACACAATAATTGTGACTACACTAACATAATTAAAAACATATATGAAAATGCCGCGGGAGACACCATCTCTCCCAAACTATTTACCCTTGCTCTAAAAGATATTTTTAAGAAACTGGAATGGAACAATAAGTATATCAACGTCGACGGATCATACTTAAACCACTTGAGATTCGCAGATGACATAGTTTTAATAGCCGATAATATCCAAGAACTAAATGATATGTTGCAACAATTAAATTCAGTTTCAGGGCGGTAGGCTTAAAAATGAACTACAGCAAAACAAAAATACTGAGCCGAGACCAGACAAATATAACAATACAAAATCATATAGAAAATGTTGAACATTATATATTGTCATACTTCTTCTTTCCCAACCAAAGAAAAAAAATAAATAAAAAGATCCATCGGAATAAAATTTTGAGATACCATTGTAAACAAAATGTATACACTAATTTAAGATAATATTTAGTGTAGATAAGAGTAGAAATGTTTTTGGCAAACGACTTTGTCCGTTTCCAACAAAATTATTAAAAAACCCCTTTGTGTAGATTTAGAAGACATTTTACCTGTAAGTTAATCGTGTTATTGTTTGTATATTAAATGACCATATTCTAATCTTTGGAAACTGGTATAGATTGTGTATTAACAGACTGAGGACAGAAAAATAAATTTTTATTTATTCTTTCTCTGAAAGAGTAATTTGGTTTTCCCAAATGATACACAGAATTTTGAAAACAAACATTAACAGTAGTAAACAAGATTTGAGCTTTTGATTGGATAGTCGTTTTTGAATGTTAATGGGGTTAGCCTGATTAGGAGACCGGGAGAGGCAGTTGTAATTTATCGAAGGAAACAGTCGTTTGTTTCAAGATAGTGGTAGTTCGTGAGTTTGGATACCGGTATTGTGAAAAGAAGTAAATGACGGAGATAACAAGTAGATTAAAAGAGGTCCGTGGATCTACCGTGGGCATTTTGTGAAGTATATGTGAAAGTAGTTTTACGGCATCAAGTTGACAAAAGGAGGTTTTGGTGTCATTAATAAGTAGCTGAGTTTTTTTGGAGAAGTGAATAAGGTGTTTTTGTGTAGTCTGCAGGAGGTTCGCAGAGACGTTAGGAAGGAGCCGAGGTGCCAAAGAGGAGAGCTCACATCGTTGAGGAGACTAGATTTTTTTGGGTATGTTCCAACATACAATTCAATAAGGAAAAGCTGTAAGTGTTTTGTACAATTGAAAGTGGTATCTGTGAAGGATCTGTGTTGACATCATAGTCATTATGATTCAAATTTAAAGAACTGAGTTTTTTTTGACTAATCAAAAATTTAAACTTTTGTTATTTTTTGTTTCAAGTAAAGGAAAGTTTAAGTAAAATTGGTTTTCACTTAATATCAATTTACGTAGTTTTAAAATCTTATTATTAGAAAAATTTCATTTATTTTCTTGTATGCTGATTGATAAGATAACGGCAGAATTTGACAATAGTTTTATTCTTTTTCATATAAAGTAAAGAATACTTAATTTTTTGTAATATGCTATTTTCTTGTATTATTATCCTTTTTTCTCTATCCCGATAAAGGACAACTAGAAATCTTTGAATCCATCGAACACAGGTAACATAAGGAGTTTTATTTTACATTTGACAACAATTAAGTTATATTTTTTTATTGGCTTAATAAATTAAAATTAAAGTCAAAATAAACAATCATAACAGTATATATACGTCATGATATCAAACTAGGAAAAACAAATCAAGATGCTGAATTAAAAGAAGAACACAACTGGCATGGGGCGCTTTCCGAAAATTAGCACAATTCTTGAAAAACAGCTCTATTCCTATAAACTTGAAGAAAAATTTGTATAACACATGCATACTACCAGTTTGTACATACGGCTGGGAAACAATAGCCCTTACCAAAAAGTCTGCAAAAATATTAGAAACAACGCAAAGAGCAATGGAACTAATCATGCTTGGAATAGCACTAAGAGACCAGATTAGAAACAGTGAGATAAAACGTAGAACGAAGATTAGGGATATTGTGGAAGAAATTACAAAAATGAAATGGCGCTGGGCAGGTCACGTAACCCGATATAATGTCAACAGGTAGACACGGAGAATTCTGGAATGGAGACCAAGGACGACAACAAGAAGCATGGGAAGACCTCAAAAAGATAGGTAGATGACATAAGAGCAGTGGCAGGCAAACAGTGAATTAGATTGGCGCACGATAGAGAAAGACGGAAGCCATTGGGAGATACCTACATTCAGGAGTGGATGGAAAATGGGTGACAAAGAAAAAGAGAAGATGGTAACAATACACTTTGTTAGGGAACCGTTAGTTGGTCCCAGGTCTATCGCAGCTTCATATCTGTGGATATTATTTTGCTCTAAAAGATTTGAATAATACACTTACATGTGTGATTTGTTTTCTTACTCATCAACGTGGTATGTGTTAACTTAATGGAGGCAGTATCAAGTGCATCTTCAATGTCTAAGAATAAGGTATCATCTCTACATAACGTCCCCTGCCACTACCTATAGTTAAACATGCTACACAATTTTTTAACTGTTTGTCCTTTTTTCTAGTGTTGGGTATTTATATAAGTATACTTAAATGTTTATGACACTTGTTAAAATGCTGGATAGCCAAAATTTTTGTCGAACTGTCACTAAAGATGCTCTAAATAATAAAAGTATTTGGACAAGATCTGATGAAAGACCTGTGCTTGATATCTACCTTTTATTTGTAAAATTCCATGCTGAAGATGCCCATTGCCGCTTGCGTTTTCCTACACTGCCGCTGGTGTACAGCTCAGTTGTTTAAACTTATTTTTTCTGGTATATTCCTTTTAAAATAAGCTATAATTATGGATTCTTGTCCTAAGCTTACCTGTAGTATTATACATAATTTGTTTGTGCAGAAGATGAATTTCGCTTCTGTGGAAGCATTGTATAAATCGCATTATTGCCAATTTGATTTGGCCCTAGTTTTCCACGAGTTAGTAAAGTGCACTCTGAAAAGTTCTTTCAAGTTATCTTCACCATTTTAAGTGTATTCACCTGACTCTTTTAGGTATGAGGAAATACTTATTTGAGAATCTTTTAAGAATGACGTATTGGCGCATTGGCATCAACTTTACGTCAACCAATCCCGTGTAGAAAGAGTGACGCAGTGCAACTATTTCGGCACCATAATAAATGAAGAATTGACCAAGAACCAGGAGATTAGAGCACGCATCGGAAAAGCTAGATCCACCTTCAATCGGATAAAGGCCTTCTTTAAAAGTCACAACCTCTCTCTTAATACACAAGTAAGAATGCTGCGATGCTACGTCTTCTCTGTTCTTTTTTATGGTGTTGAATCTTGGACCTTGAATAAAGATATGTGCAGAAAATTGGAAGCATATGAGATGTGGCTATATCGGAGAATACTTAAGATCCCGTGGACTGACCAAGTCATAAATGAGGAGGTCCTTAGAAGAATGAATAAGAACCGAGAGGTACTGACCACCATGAAATCTCGAAAGTTATATTTCTTCGGACATATTATGCGAAATAAATCAAGATATGAACTCCTTCAAGCCATCCTGCGAAAAACAAATATTTAAAAAACGAGGTCCAGGAAGAAGAAGCACATCTTGGTTAAAAAACTGGAAAAACCTGGTTTATTTCAAGATCTGTGCTCCTTTTCCGCGCTGCTGCAGATAAGATAAAGATTGTCATGATGATCGCCAACGTTCGTAACGGATAGGTATGTCAAGAAGAAGAAGAAAGCTTTGCTACATCGCTCTTTTGACTTGCAAAGTTGTTATTCCACCAACCAAGGTAATTACCTCCTAGAACTCCTTACTATATTCACCCTTTCCCCACTTCTTTGTCATTGTATATATATATATATATATATATATATATATATATATATATATATATATATATATATATATATATATATATATATATATATATATATATCATCATTTAACCCGGATCTATCCACTGCTGGATATAGGTCTCCCTCAGTATTTTCCATGTATTTCTGTTTTGTGCTGTTTGCATCCAATTTTTGTCTATCCGTTTTATGTCATCAGACCATCTTGTTGGTGGACGACTTTTACTTCGATGTGCTAATATATATATATATATATATATATATATATATATATATATATATATATATGTGTGTGTGTGTGTGTGTGTGTGTGTATTGTATGTAGTTATTCAATAAAATATCAAGAACCAGGAGGAAACCAGGAACATATACAATTATGTAGTTTCTAACAACACCAGAGCTTAGAACACTTATAGCTACGAGGATCGATTATTATGTACCATAAAACAATTTTAATTGATACAATATTGTTACAGCGCCAATTATCCATTTCTTTTTTATCCTTTTAATTCTGCGCTTGTTTACATTTATTGACAAAACAAAAAACGCTCACCTGCATCGGAACCTATACCTGTGTCTAGTGGGCGTTACAACGGAAAAATGGCAGTGTGCCTCTAAGATTGTTCGTCCATTGTTCGGACCTGCGGTAATTTGCATCCACGGTCCTCTGGATGTGTTGGAGTTCATTCAAGACACCCACCACCATTGTGTCAAGTCGTAATAATAACTCTGGGGCCGGTACAATTGATTTTCTTTCTTCAGCTAGCACGTGTACGATGATGTATTAGAATGCACTTAATTAATGGACACATTGTGTATTCGAAGCTATTGTAAAGGGGTAAAAATCAGTGGAGTAGAAATGTACAGAAAATACCGAAAATTAGTTCGTCAATTCCAGAATTGTTTTCTTTTTAACTTACTTGAGTGAATTAATGTTTTATTTCGCGTAAGAATAACGTAATTGCAATTTTATTTAATAAAAAAGAAACCAGCAAAAAACTAGTAACAAAATTTGCAGGACATCTAATATTAAGAAAAACAAAAAAAATTAAAGGAATACTAGATCTAGGGCACGGTATCTAATAATGATAACGCATAATATTATGGATATTTTAAAATTAATAAAAGCCACTACAAGCATACGGGCACTTTCGATTATGACAAACGGAGAAGAAGTTGCAATGGATCTGGTAAATTCCTGTACCATAGACGGACTAACTTTCGTATGATGTTCGGTAGTGTAGAAGAAGGTGGCCACGATACCATAATAGAGATTAAAATGTGATTAAAATATTGGAATACTTTACATCACAAATAAACAAGGATATATCTTTAATTGCTCTAATTACAATGGAATTACGCTTCTAACTGACTATACTATGCCATTGTATGGCGCCGTATGCAGAACAAATGATAGGAAAATACCAAGCTGGTTTACGAGGTAGTAAAACGACAATTCATCAATTTGCAGCCCTAAAAAAATTTAAGAAAAAACACTGCAATTTAACATAGGTAAGCATCATATATTTATAGACTGCAAGACAGCCTATGACTCTATAAATAGAAAAGAAGTGGTCAAAGTGAACACTTGAAAATAAAATAAAAATCTGCGTCACTAAAAATCTTTCTTGTATACTGTTCAATATGGACCTAGAAAAAGTAATACGTAAGTCACTAATGACTACCGATGTAACATATAACAAATCAATGCAAAAACTTGCATATGCTGATAATATCAATGTTGTTGGGAGAATCAAAATAGCTATACGACAGGCCTATGTAGCACTAAAAGAGTCAGTTACAAAAATGGGTTTAATAATAAACACCAATTAAAGGAAGTAAATAAAAATAAGTACGCAGCCACAAATCCTACGGCCACTTGATATGCACAATAATTCCATCAAAGCAGTTTACAAATTTGTATACATAAGAGTATTTATCAACACTGAAAATAATACTAACGCAGAGAAAAATCGTAGAGTTTGCACACCAGGTCCTATTTTGGGCTTAATCTTCTTAAATCCTTAATTATATCGACAAATATGAAGGTAAAATTCTGAAAAATAATAATACGCCCAGTCGTAACATATGGTTCAGAGACCTGGACTCAAACAAAAAGTAATGAAAACATGTTAGAAAACAAAAGAAAAAAAGACCGAGAATAAAGTTCCTTGATAACATTGAATAAGGCATAAGGAGTATGGGAATATGTTCTTGACGGAGAAAGGTCAAGTACGGAGAAAGGATAGGGATGACTGGAGAGAAATTTTTAAGGAGGCTAGGACCCACACAGTGTTGTAAAGACAGAATGATGATGATGACGGTATGGTACGTAATACTGTGACAACTTTTTTACTGTTTGGGCCAAACCAAAGAAAAGAGCCTACACTTAATTTTTGTCTTCGTTCTTTAAAAAATAATCCTTAACCACTGGTGAAACAGTAATGTGTTATTTTTTGCGATTTCTGTTGCTTAAGTACACTTTGCGCTTCAGTATTCATTTCTGACACATCTTCATTATCACCGTGGTAATTTATACTATGTAGTATTAATTCCAGGTGAAGATAGGACTATACGAATGTAAGAAAACGATTAAGGTAATTTTTTTTAAATTTTTCTAATCTGTGATTGAAGAATTTAGTCGCAATAAGAAATTATAATTCAGATTACATTCACTATATAAAAAAAATTTAATTGCGGTCAAATTCAATTTAGTTTTCTAATCACTGTAATGCCTAAATTTGTAATTATGTACTTTATTATTATATTATTATTTAAAATAATAACTACAATTTTTGCTTTAATTTTACTTGCTGATATTAAATAATCACAATGCTGGAATATACCTGATCGTAATTCATATATTACATTCGAAAAAGTTTTCGCAGGTTCCGTACATACATACGTGCAAAAATATTGAGATTGAGCAGACTATACGGAAAGACAGTAGCTTTTTAAATATGTTAAAAAAATTTTCGTGAAAGTCGAATTATGAATAAATTAATTAGTTAGTGAGATAAAAAATATACAAAAAACAAGGAATAAATGTTTGCTTGCTATTTAAATATATTATACGAAATCGTATGATTAATTATGCCGAGTGATTTTATAGTAGTCGCTGTAGTGACTAGACACTATAGTGATAAGATTTTTATTTTTAGAACACATCAGCATCACTAGATTATTACTGTTATTAGACTGCATTATTAGACCCGGAATGGCTATGAGTTTCCGAATGCAGATAAGTCACTATATTTCTTTCTCCCACATCCTCATTCACCGAATCATTGCCGGTATAAGCTATCCCCCATTAACTGATCAACGGCTTCGGGCGGACGAGTGAGTAAGTGGTAGGGCACTTTTTTGTCCTTAGGTTGATAAATTGGCTCCAAAGGCAGATGAACCTATTAGTGGTCAACGTCATAAGGATGCCGAAGGCAACGGGAAATCAGTACATTAAAGATCGTCAGATTTCCCTAGAACAATAACCATGCAAAGTACGGTCAATCATATGGCCCCTAGTCCGCGGCGCACCTTAAATGGTCGAGGGGTGCTAAGAATATCCGCTAGGAGGAGCCATTCGAATGTGGCAACTAACTATATAGAGAACAAATCCTTTTTAAATTTCATGACATGGAATGTGAGGAGTTTGTTCGAACAAGAAAATACCCACAACACTATTCAGGAAATGAACAGACTGAACCTAGAAATATTAGGTATAAGCAATATGCTCTTGGTCATGGATTAAACGATTTACTACTTCGGAAATGACAAGCGAGATCATCTATATGGAGATGAAATAAATATCACCAGGAGAATTCAGGCAGCCGTTGCAAATTTAGTTCCCTTTTCAAGT
The DNA here is from genome assembly GCA_918026665.1 of Diabrotica balteata. NCBI lineage: Eukaryota > Metazoa > Arthropoda > Insecta > Coleoptera > Chrysomelidae > Diabrotica > Diabrotica balteata. The sequence goes on from OU898282.1 coordinate 61,541,786, forward strand.
AGAATGCTATTATTACAAATGCATAGTAAGAAAAAAAAACATTAATGTAGTATAAGTGCATTCTCCAACTGCAGATAAATCAGAAGGTAAAATAGAACATGTTTATGAACGACTCAAACAACTTCTACAATACACAAGAAAGGAAGATATTACTTTAATAACGTGCGATGTAAATGGAAAGATAGGAAAAGGTCGAGCCGACAATTTAATAGGTAATTAAGGTTTAGGAATAAGGAATGCTAGAGGTGACAGATTGACTGAATTTTGTCAAGAAGAAAACCTTTCGATTATGAACACATGGTTTCGAATACCACCCTGTAGACTATATACCTAGAGGTCACCATCATAATAAACCTATTAATAACCCAATTAAAATAAAACAAGTATGGACTAAATATATTAAAGATAATTTCATGGAGACATTAACAGAAACAACACAAATTAATAAAGAGGAAGCTCCAATAATATTAAAATCTGAAGTCCAACATGCTATAAATATTTTAAAATCTGGTAGAGCCCCTGGGCTAGATAAACTTCATATCGAGCTGATTAAACTTATACACGAAGACAATTTAAGTGCAATAACTATACTCTTTAATAAGATATACAAATCTGGTGAGATATTTACAGAATGGCTGCTATCGAACTTAGTTCCGCTACCAGAAACCAAGAACCCTAAACACTGTAATGACAATAGATTTATTAGCTTAATGTCACACTTATTAAAACATTTTTACAGAGTATACATGCAAAAATATGCAGAAAGTGCGAAGTGGATATGAGTAATAGATAGTTTGGCTTTCGTAACGGCTTCGAAACAGTGGAAGCTCTGTATAGTTTCACAACTCTTGCCCACAAATGTCGAGACCAACAAAAAGATCTTTTCGTTGCGTTAGTAGACTATGAGAAAGCTTTCGACAAAGTTAAACGTAATATTCTCATGGAATGTCTAAAGAGAAAAGGACTTAACACAAATGATAGTAACATAGTGAGAACTCACTATTGGAACCAACAGGCTGTGGTAACATTAGGTAATAGCACGGATGCGCAACAGATAAGTAGAGAAGTCAGACAAGGCTGTGTACTTTATCATTACTATTAATGATATATTCCGAAGAGTTATTTACGCAAGCACTTTAAAAATGTATAGAAGAAATCTAGATAGATGGTGAAAATATAAATAACATCCGTTATGCTGACGATATAGTCATTATCGCTGAATGTGAGACAGACCTGCAGACGTCAATTAACACAACTTTTGATACTAGGGAACAGTTTCTTTAACAATAAACATAAAGAAAACCCCAAAAACCCTAATTATCACTAAGAGGGGCAAAGTCATTATAAGTATCCAGATAAAAAATAATGGAATATGAAAGATCTGAATCCGAAATCAGAAATTTGCTCAACAATAGAGCAATCACGAGCAGCCTTTTTAAAGACGAGTAAATTTCTTAGTAACCAAAGACTCAATCTGCAAATCTGATATCGGATGGTAAAATGTTCTATCCACTCTATTATTTTTTATCGTGTCGAAGCTTGGACTATTAATGTTGACTTAGTAAAGAAACTAGAAGCTTTTGAGATGTGGCTTTTTAGAAGAATTTTGAAGGTACCATGGACCGATCATATTACGAACGAAATGGTGTTGCAGAGAATGGGAAGAGACAGAGAACTTTTGACCACCATTAAAAGGTGAAAGACAGCATATTTGAAACATATACTTAGAAATGATAAGTACGAGTTGTTGCACCTGACTTTAAAGGGTAAAATCTAAGGAAAAATTAGTCCTCGTAGAGTACAGATATCCTGGTTGAAAAATATTCGCGACCGGGTTAAACACACAGACGCTCTTAAGAAAAGCAGAAGAGAGACGAATTGGCAATGGTTATAGCCAACCTTCATTAGTGGAGACGGCACTAGAAGAAGAAGAAGACATGCATAACCAAATTGTATCAGGATTACGTTTTACGATAATTTTTTTTTTACTATGAATGAGGACACAGACGGGCTTTAGGGTAATTCTACGTCAACTATTATAGTTGTTCAGGCGACCCCTCCGCTTTGGCTTATTCATATTGACCCATTGCAGGCATATTGTGTTACTGAATGTAATAATTTACTACATTTTAGTTTTGTAGGTCCAAAATAGCGGTCTATATGGGTAATTCAAGTTTTTCCAAGTTAAAAAATTGTTTCTCGCACTTTTCACTTTTTCTTGCATAGAGTGCTTTAGACATTCAAATATCTAAAAAATATAAATACCTAAAATATAATAAATAATATTAAAGTAAAGTCTTGTGCTTAATGTGATTCTGGTTGACGATCCGATATAGCAAAGATCTTTACCGATCTGTTTATCGAATAAACATTATCTGATATGTAAATTTTCATCATAATTCTGGCTTTACAACCCTGCGTGGGTCCTAGCCTCCTTTATAATTTATCCCCACTGGTCCTAATTGTCCCATATAACAATTGCCATGTTGTTGTATTCATCGCCTTTCTTCGCCAAGCACGTATCCTATATTTCTCATGTCTTCATCGATGTTATCAAGAAACCTTGTTCTGGGTCTTTCTCTTCTTATTTGACCAATGGGTTTATTAATGAGCATTTTTCTAGCTGGGTGATTTTGTTTCATCCGCATTACATGCCCTATCCACCTCCGACATCATATCTTAGTATGTTTTACGATATCAGGTTTCTGGTATATTCCTGGATATTCCTGGATATATTTTTTTCAGATATAATATTAATTATAATTAAAAAATTACTTTTTTATAAATTGTGCTAGTGAGTTTATTGAAAAAAAAAATTACACTTAGTACAATGCATGCGTGCCACAGCGTGACAAAAAAAACTATTAACTGTGAAAGAAAATATTGTATTAACTAATAAAGATGATACTTCACTCTCTTTGCAAAAAAGAAAAATTCAAAAGGACACAAAAAACTTGGATATTACCATAACGAAAATAAAAGAAACATGAATCAATTTAATGATATAGTTGATCATCAACAGTAATATTTCCTCTGGCAAAGCTACATCTTAAAAAGTTGCCGATTTTCTGCTGAACGTCAAAAAAATGGCAGTCGTTAACAAAAATTAGAGTTTGTTTCAATTTGGTCTTTTTAAATTATGAAAGATAATAAAAACCTATAAAACGTAACACACTCGTCAATTTTGCTTTTCAAAGCCTCACAAAAGTTTTTATGACTAAAGATAAAAATAAAAAGGTGGCGATGAAAATGGAACAAGACATTTTTTGACGACTTCTGGCAGTTAGCATATTATTATTATCCAGATTTAGCCATACGGCTCACACTCCCTCTAAGGGGAAAATTCACTCATCCCAGATACCAACGGTATCAAAAGGATTGAGCTCTGGTGGGACTCTTTCCGTGTTATCGAGCCCTAGGTGACTTGATATGCTGGAGTATCTCCCAAAAATTTTCGTACACATCGGGATGTTGAGAGTAGTACAGCTTTTTGCATGGTCTTGTAGAGATGTTCATTCAGACCTAGCTGTTTTATATTTTCTAGGAGGTTCTTTGGAATGACTCCAGTAGTAGAGAGAATAATAGGTATTGTCTGGGTACTTTCCATTTTCCACTGTCTTCGTATTTGAATTTCCAGATCCCTGTACTTGGCGATTTTTTCGTTCTGTTTAACACGAAGATTATTGTTGTTGGGTATCGCCACATCAATTAATGTTGTTTGTCTCTTTAGTTTATTAACTAGTGTGAGATCTGGTCTATTATGTGCCACTGTTTGGTCTGTGAGCACCGTGCGATCCCAGTATAGCTTGTAGTTGTCGTTCTCAAGTATACTCTCAGGAACATATTGATAATATGGAAGATGGTTTGTTTGAAGAAGTCCCAGTTTGATAGCTATCTCTTGATGAAGGATCTTTCCTACTAGGTCGTGCCTTTCCTTATATTCAGTTGCAGCAAATGCCTGACAGCCCCCAGTAAGATGCTGAATGGTTTCCTGAGCTTGGCATCCATATCGGCATTTGTCATTTTGGACCTGAGTTCACTCAGTTCATAAACTCAGTTGTTATCTCAGTTTTCATTTGCTTATGGTCAATCTTCCGCGCTTGCTTGATTCCTAGGTATTTATACATATCATTTTCACCCATGGCCTCGATGTTCTGGCCGTTTTGCATATCGAATCCGCCGGGCTGAACCTTTCCTTTGATTATATTTAAGACACGGCACTTAAATATCATTTGAGAAATTTCTCAAATATCATTTGAGAAATTTTCAACAGTTTTTAGCATCTGGTCTAGGTGGTTTCGAGTGGAAGCCATTAATTTCAAATCATCCATGTACAACAAATGATTAAGCTTCGCCACAACAGTGTTGTTATTTTTGATACTAAAACCTGAGTCGGTGGAGTTTATTATTATTATTATTATTATTATTATTATATAACAAATAAGGGCAGAGGAGCGAGCTCCTATTATGCCCAAAAAGCAAAAATGAACAAAAATAAAATATATCCTTATAAAACTAATACTAATTATAAAGTTAGGTACAGTTAAACAAATTAACAAAAATTGAATTGTGACACAATAAATAAATAAATAATGCTGTCCGAGAAAAAATATCCTATCCTATAAAAAAAAATAAGGTTCTGTCAAGTTTATTTTTAAAGATGTTAACACTAGCTGCCGATATGGTGTCATGATCCAAATTGTTCCAGATATTAAAGATTCTGTTTGACAAGAAGTTCGCCCTGGATCTTGCAGTAGTTTGTTCCCTCTTTAATTTGTATCGATGGCCTCTTAATCTATCGTCTTCATTCAAAGTGAATATGTTGTTTAGGTTCCCAAAATTATGTTTTAAAATACGGAAGGACATAATTAGGTCACCTCGAAGACGTCGCTGCTCGAATGTCGTAAGATGAGCCATGAATAATCTATCTTCATAGTTAGGTCTTACACGGCCGTATGCCAGTCTTGTGGCTTTACGCTGAACGTTTTCAAGAAGGATTTTATCGCGACTAAGATCTGGATTCCACACTGGTCTGGCAAACTCAAGAATAGGTCTAACGTATATTGAGTAAAGTTTACTAACAGAGGTTAGAGATATGCGTGCAAAACATTTACGGATCAAAAACAGTTTCGAGTTAGCACGTTTACACACCGACACTATGTGATCAGACCAATTTAAGTCACTATTAATTATCACTCCGAGATCGTTGTGTGAGGTTACAGAGTTTAAAGGATGTCCATTAATAAAGTACGGCAGTGATGGGTTATTTTTGCCGATATGTAAAACAACGCATTTTTCAATGTTAAGCGGAAGTAACCATTCTGAGGACCATTTGAATATTGCGTCAAGATCTTGTTGAAGAATATGTTGGTTAATAGTTGGATTCACATATAACTTCGTGTCATCAGCGTAAATGGAAACCTTACTGGATACAATGAGCGGAAGATCACTAGTGTAGACACAAAAAAGTAGCGGTCCAAGTACTGATCCTTGAGGAACTCCACTCTTGACTGGCTTATCTAGTGAATGGTCTTCCCCAACACGAACCCTGAAGTATCTGTCGGATAGAAAATCTTGTATCCAAATGTTTAACTTTCCGCGGATACCATAGTGATCCAATTTAGCTATTAATCGACGTTTTGGAACACGATCGAAAGCTTTGGAGAAGTCTAAGTAAACTACATCGACAGGATTCCGATTGTTTAAAGATAATGACCAATCATTTACACAATGAAGTAAGTTTGTGATCGTTGAACGACCTTTGATAAATCCATGCTGTTGGTGAGGAATGACATTTTCTTGAAGAAGGAACTCGGACATAGCTTCCGAAATAATCGATTCCATGACCTTGCCGACAATAGGAACCAGGCTGATTGGACGATAATTATTGCAATCAAGTTTATTACCTTTCTTGAATACAGGAGTAACAGAAGCCAATTTCCAGGACGAGGGGAGGGAACCTTGATTAAAAGAAGCAGTCATTATGAGAGATATAGGAATGGCGACAGAATCTGCACATTGTTTGAGGAAAAAAGAGGTGAGTCCGTCTAATCCAGGTGATGAATTATTTCGCAGTTTCCTTAAATGATGTTTAATTTCATCCGGTGTGAAAGATATATTTTCAAGAGTTTTAGACAAACGAGGGCACATTATTTGAGGAATGGTATCGTTAGATTCATCTGTAAAAGCTTGAGAAAAGAATAACGATAAACATTCTGAAGATTCGTTATTCGAAGAACATAAAGACCCATCAGCTTTTTGAAGCAATGGTATGGAGACTTTAGAAGATAAAGATGTACGAATGTACCGATATACGAATGTACCGATAAAAGAAAAATTATTAAAAGAAAGGTAAAAGAAAATTATTCTAAAACATTGCATGACTCTTCTAGTCGCACCCATGCCGTCTGCCTTTTGTTATGTACCTACTAGTGAAATGTTGAAAACTCCCAAAACAACATTTGCGAAAACTTTGAAATCGAATACCGAAATGGTTAAGCCTACATTTATTAACGTAGAAATAATATACGGCTTTTATTATTTACACCTCGTTGGTAACACTATGCCACAAACATTTGAAAAAATTAATACTAACAAGAATTTGTTCTACAAATGCTGTAGAAATCCATTTAATATTTGACCGATATTTGTCACCCTCAATGAAAGATTTTGAATGTGAATCTCGAAAGGAATTCGATGTTAAATATAAAATTTCAAGACCTCAACAAGTTAGGTCCAAATATTTTTGCAAAGCCTCACAAACTCTTGTTAAAGAGGCATGGTTCGCTTTTTGGCTGATTATTGGGTTAGTAAAAATTTGGTTAATTAAAATAATTATCCAAGAAACAGAAAAATATTTTTAACCGTTTTCAATCTGCAATTTTACTAGTCTCTTCAATAATTAAGAAGTTACCTAACCAACACCTTGATTGCATCAATATCATCGATTTGGCTCTGAAGTTGGATGAAAATTATGTCAAAGTTTACCTACTTTCCACGCGTAAACAAAATGCTGTACCTGTAGTACTGTAGTAGTGACAGTACAGTGATTAGTGAACAGTATAGTAGTGTATGGGGGCTCGGGAGACTGAGGCCCCCGAAAGCCCTGAGGAAGGCATCAGAGAGGATGTCGAAAGCTCGGCAAAATGGATATCGACGCGGTTCAACCCGGAAGACTGGTGAGTTTGATATTAATTTTAGTAATAATATTAATCTTAGCTCTAGGTTTCATTGTACTAACAGCGAAAATCTTTCCGAACATATATATATATACATATATATACATATATATATGTATGTGTGTGTGCGTATGTGTGTCTCTCTCTGTGTGTGTTTGTGTGTCTGTGTGTGTGTAGAGAGAGAGAGAGAGAGATATCATTAGACAAGAAGTCTTTTTGCTACAGGAATTTGTTATAAGTATGTTTAAATTTTTATCTTAGAATCAATAATAAATTTAATTAGAATATTATATATAGATGTGTCAGAATAAGATAACAGATTTCTGATGTTAACTGGTAGGCTAATGTTGAGATCGATTAAACCTAAATATATTCTCCGAGTCTGTTTCCTATTATTAAGACCATTAACAAATAAGTGGTTTAAATGTCCGATAGATTTATTATTACAGGCACAGAACAGAGTTTCATAGAAAACAATCCTATGTTGATCCTGTAAAAAAAACCTCTACATAGTATATTGTTTACTACTACATACTGGAAAGAGCGGACCGTTTGTTTATACAGTCGATAGTTATGTGATTTGGGGGAGATTGACATGGAGGTTGGCGTAGGGGGTTGGCGTAGAGGTTGGCGTGGGGTTGCTATGGAGGTTACAGCGCTAATTGGCTCGAACATTTCTGACGACGAGATGTTGATTAGTGGGTGGACCAGATGATATTTTCTCTATCCGAGATCTCCATGTCGAAGGTAATATTTTGGACTTTTTTCAATTTCTTTAGCTTCTCGGATGATTTTTGTTTAATAAATTTTTTAGTATTTCTAAAAAGAACGTAATACTTCTGCAGTGTAATCAGTTTTGTATTATAAACACACACAGGGTACTTTCTGTCTCGAATTACCTTTAGAAGTTTATCTATAAACAATAAAGTTTTGGTTAAAGTTTCCGTATTGTCTATTATTTTAAGTATATAAATGAATGCACTCTGTTATAAAGTTTAAGATTTTCTGATATATTTTCTGGCGTATGTTTTTTGTATTTTTTCTGATGTTTGTGAGACAAATGTTTGCCTAGGTCATTTATTTTTCAGCTCCTTTATAAGTTTCCGGTTAAAACTTTTAGTATTATAAAATATATATATTATATATATATATATATATATATATATATATATATATATATATATATATATATATATATATAACGAAACAAAAAACACACAAGAAAAAACTGAAAGAGCACTATTGTTTATTTTCAGTTTTTTCTTGTGTGTTTTTTGTTTCGTTTCTATCGTTTAGTTATTAAGTTTTTAATGTTAATAAGTTAATAAGTTAATAAGTTATCGTAGAGTGTTTTTAACATCTTTAAAAAAACCTACAAATTGTTTTTGTAAGTATGAACTCTTTTGGTTATTTACTCATATTTTAAATCTTTTTATTTTTATTTGTAGTGAACTCATGATGCTTTTGAAAACAAAAAGCGAAATGTCTTCAATTAAATCAATGAAGTAGTTGACGACTTTCATTTGCCTATTATTGATCGATACAACCTCTGCTATTCAACTATTGAATATATTTTACATGTATATATATATATATATATATATATATATATTTTTGTTATCTTACGTTAAAAGACTTAATTACCATTCTTCTTGTTTTGGACCCTCTCAAGACCTAAACCGTAATCTGGGTTAGGTCTTGTTTAATTCTATTATGTGTTTCTGTGGTTTATTTCTTTTTTTTTTCCTAACTAAATTCGGTAATAAGAATTCCTAGATAAACCATTTTTCGTCGCCGATTAGTATTCAAACGCCGGCCGGCCTGACTGCATCTCGTTAGTTAAATAATATTGTTCTTACATGGTTATCTATGTCACATCGACCTGCCGCATCACTTCACACGAGCCGCTTGTTTGTTTCCTGCCGTAAGCACGTAAATTTGAGGAATGACTCAGAATATTCACGAAAAAACCAACAAAAAAATTTTGTGACTAATTTTTCCAGGATGAGATGGATTGTTTGACGGAAATAGTTTTTTAGTTTTAACGTTTGTCTAGTTGTTGCGTTATCTCTGTCCAAAGAATGGTTTTGTAATATTACAAGGGATGTTTAACTTTTAAAAGATCTTATGACGGATAAAGCAACAATATAAGATATAAAAAACTTTTGTTTTCTATGACATACCTTTTATAATTATAGTCAATTCTCTAATATTGAATGAAATAATTTTTTGCTTTTTTAAGGAAACCTTCAAATTAATTTAGTGCGTTAATTAAAATTAAATGAATATGGTTCATGGCGCTTGTTGCATATTCGAAACCAAAAATTAAACACTAAGAGTAAAACTTAGGCAATAAATTAATTTACTTATAAACAAAAACTATGGCTATAAACACTTACTTAACCTTTCAGGGATAACGTGACATAATGTTACATAAAATGTTACATCGTACTCAGAGTCAGCAAATCGAGAAAAGAACCAAAAGTAGAAATAACTTGTAGATTGCTTAAATGTGTTACTAAAATATGCAAAAAATAACGACCTCGACGATCAGGTTTTTGATTTGGATCTGGAACAGATTTTCCTTCAATCCCGCAATTTTTTTTTATTCCTGATCTAATTGACTTACGAGTACGTTTATTCAAAAACCGACGTTGCAGATGATCGTTTACTAATTCTATACCAAGAGCTTCTATGAAAATTCGTCTAGGCCTTTCATCAATATCATTAGATTTATATTTGTTAATTACAAATGAGTTGTTACCGGTTAGATTCATTTAAGAATAAAAAATGATCATAGACCAATAACGTGGTGCACCGTTGAGAGTTAAAAAAACGTTATGTTTTGTTCTCATTATAAATGCTATAATTATAAATTTTTCTCTAAAAGCAAATATACCTGGTTTTTCGGGCTTCACGAGATTAGTAAAGTTGAGAAGCTTTTTTTTTGTTTTTTTCTCATAGTGTCTTATTATAGTCAGATGATATTCATTCAACGAAGATCGGCCAAGCCAAGCCAAAAAGGTAACTAAAGTCCTAAAAATTGGTAAAAAGGTAAAAAATTGTCCATTGTTACACTTCTCTGAGGACCAGATAAATGACTGCTAAGCCAAGGAACGCAGAAAATATTACTCGTATCTACTTTATATGGGCCATATAGGTGTTGTACAATGTACACCTCCAAATTTGCGATATAAACAAACTGAGCATCTACTAATGCGTAGATTTTTATCCTGCATTACTTAAGTTTATTGGGCATATTTACCTTGAAGTCCACACCTGCCACGGAGAGCTTCCAGTTTATATCTACCATTGTATTTTCTGCTAATGCAAACAGTTGGTAAATTTAAATTAAACGAATCGAAAAATTCTATTACAGCTGCCAAATTGTCATATATTTTTCTGTCTAATCGTGTTTATTTATCATTAAACGAAAGTGTAAGAGCAAAAACTAAAACCGTGCAATGGACATGGTCAAGCTAAAATTATCTGGCGATGAGCCGTCTGTCCTAAACAGACCTTGTGAATTTTTGTGGTTATAAAAGATCCAATAGTAGCTTAAGTTCTTAAACATCTGTTTTTACACGAATATCTTTATTAATCTATCTTTAAGTTCAATAAAGATATTCGTGTTGTCTACAATAAGTGTTTGAAATATCTTTTCAGTAAAAAAACAACTTCAAATATTTGATACGCTTATCATATGTCGTACTTCCCCAGTTACTTCAAACATTTTTACCATTATTATAATATTTACTGCGAGTTCGTATCCGGTGGTTTCCTACTTCATTTAGTTATTCAATCTTTACCAATAAAATGCGGCAATCTTTGTGGAACATCCAAGACTTCTGAGATTGGCTCCTCAGTTTCTACTTGCATGTCGGTATCGTGGTCCTGCATCTCTTTGAAATATTATTCCAAACTAGCATGGTCATCATCAGTTTCAACTTCTGGCTCAGAATCAAAAATAAATTCCACATACAGTTTTTCAAGGTACGCTTGTTGCGAATCAAAACTCATATTTAAAAATCTGTAAAAAATAAAATTATATTAATCAAATATACAGAACACATATTTTTATTTACTAAGATAAAATATTTTAAGGTTAAATCTTACCTGAAGATTTGTTAAAATTTGTATAGCGTGCGGACGCAATTCATTATAGCATCATAACTAAATGCACTTGACAACTATCAAATCCTAAACGCTTTAAACTTGCTTCTGGGATAGTGCAACGTTTGATTATTATGCATATATGAAGTGGTACTGATTCCTCGACAATAAATTGTTGATATAAAATCCAAAAACAGGTGGCTCTCGCAAAAAGATAAATGGTAATGTAATTCAGCAGTGTTTATTGTCTGTATAAACAAATTGTCAATACGCAGCATTAGTTGTATGCAATAGGAAACCGTATCTATCATATCATTATATTAACCCGCGTACAACATTTTGATCAAAGGGATAAATTGCCGGTTGACAATTATACAAAAAATATTATTTTAAGAGGACAGTATAATATAAATGTAATGTATTGATCTTAGATGAAATATGTAAAATGGCAAGAAAACATTACACATACAAATTAATGATTTTAAAATTTTGTTAAAAACTGCACTTTGCAATATGATTGAATTTAATTAAAAGATTTTAAGGAAAAATGTTACCAAATAACTAGAATAATTAATCTAGATTAATTCAAATTATTTTAGATAATTCTTAATGCTGTAACCAAACTAATTCAAACTGTTAAAAAATAATACTATCCCAATACAGCGATCGCCTTTATACAGTAAGGTTACCTACATAAAAAAGGTAAAGAGATTAAACAAGAAAAATTAGATCTATAAAAGTAAGTTCTTTTAAGTTCTTAGTATACTATATTTCTAAACTCAGTACAATAAACTTGCGTTTAGGCTTTATTAGTACTTGTTACCAATACTATACTTTTTTTTCAAAAATTTTCATAACAGAATATTTTTTGTATGTCTTTGAGTTATTTTCCTTTAACTGATTCGTTCAAAACTCACTTTATATTATCGTTTTTCTATATTTATACACATTTTTCTATATTTTGTAAATATTCTGTTAATTTAATAAAAATTATTTAATAACAATATGCTCTTAAGTATTTTTTTACTTTATAAGTAAGGCAAAGAAAATTTCCTAGTGTTTAAAACATACATTTGAAGTTTTTAGGAATTATAGCCTAAGAACACAGCATTGAAAAAAGCAAAAAAAACTATATTACATATTGAAGACGTTTGAACAATTTCGCTCGCGCCCCGCGTTGCGTTTACATAAAATAATAAAATATGCTATTAGCACCATTCCTTCAAATATTATATTGAAATGCCCCATAAAACCCATAAAAATAGCTTCAAAATAATATAATATTAATAATTAAAATATAAACGAAACAGACAAAACAGATCAAAACATGGAATTTGACACTGAATAAGTCTGAATAAATTCTACATCGGATTTTATGGAAAACAAAAAGGCAAAATATGGAGTCAGTATGCTCACATAAAATGAAATAATTTAATCTATCAAAATCAATATCAATATCAAAATCAGGTAATATTATTGCATCAATTACAAATTTTGTAATAAACCCTGGAACTTCGATGTACTTGATCAACAAGATCTGGTATTTTTTAGAATTTAATTAGCAATCTATATAATTCGTCCTTGGCAAACTGATATAAACCAATTTTTGTTGCTGAGTGATCGTTAACAATAATATCAAATGCACATGAAGTGAAAAAACTCACAAACAAAGTAAAATTTGAATTTTATTTGCGACTCCAGTTGGCCAAAAGACATTGTCATTAAACTAATAGAGCAAAAATGTTTATACAAATTTATTGGAGTAAGAATTTGTTTTATAAGAATCGCTTTATATTCTATATTATGTATAATATAGAATATATATAATATATATATATATATGTATATATATATATATATATATATATATATATATATATATATATATATATATATTATTGTGATATTTAAAGTCTTGGTGCGCCAAGCAATTAATTAGCTAATTAATTAATTAATTAATTAAATCATTTAAATGATATGATTATGATTCTATCACAATTTTTAATTCTCTTATCTCAGGGTTTTATTCGTGCTTCAATATCTATGCTATTACATGTGAAAGGTAAGGTCCAAAGAATACCGGAATAATAAAAAAACATATAGGATCTAACATTATATATATATATATATATATATATATATATATATATATATATATATATATATATATATATAGGGCGAAATGTGTTTACAAAATTCTAACACAATTTAAACAACGTAAAGATAATTAGGATACATCTCTTGTAAAATTAAAAACCAGAGGAAAAAACATATTGTGCTTTAAGAGGATATGAGGATATTAAGAAGTATGCTATTCGAAGAAAACTTCGCAGTCGAAGTAGATTATGTGTAGAATTTATAGAAAGAAGTAAAAACATGTATTAACAATAACTGGAAAAATCAAAGACTATTGTTGTGAATAAAGAAAAATAACTAAACTTGTCCAACTAACGAAACTAAAGTCATTCAGAGACCCTCGACAAGCCTTAATTGAAGAATTATCATCGGGTTTGAACAAAAAATCAGGGCAAGAACGACGTATTAGGACAAGAACCACTACACATAGGTAGCGATTTGGGGTGTTTGTGAACCAATGACTATCATGAAGAAATAGACGCCCAAAAATTTAAAGGTTGGCTTATCGTAATAAACCTCAAACCTAACCGAATCATTTAACTGAGATTCTTAATCTATACCTTTATTTTGTTTTTGGAATTTTTAATCAAGAATATAATCCAGAATTAATTTCGACAAATTTAGGAAATAACGCTAAATAAAATTGCTTTAATAAATACTAAGCTTGTAAGTGTATCATTTTAAGTTTTTTGTTTATATTTTGATGGAATTTTTAAAATTATTATACTTGACAACCTCTTAAATTACCTAGTATTTACGAAAAGACATGTACGTCCGTTTTCTTTAATACTTCCTTTCCAATACTTCGATAACATCCCACCTCTTTATCATTTTCTTTATATCAAACAGTCAATAAAGCACGTCTACGCGTAGGAAGGATTTATAAGCAGAATACAAAACGGCAAAAAGTGAACCATTACTATCGCAACAAACCTATTAACTATAAAACGTGGGATTTGTGCTAACCTACACAAGGAAGATTCACCTTATTTTTCTAGATGGAAATATGTATGGGTATGTGTTCTTTTTTTTTTAAATAGATGATTATTTGCAAAAAAAATATTTTTTAATTTTACTTAACCATTTTACATTAGTTTTTTTATATTAATAGACAAAGACTTTTATAATTAGACATACAATTTTAAAATAACTTAAAATACAAATAAACAAGTGTATATTAGAATAGCTGATTTTTATTCCTTGTATATACAAGATAAAGTTTAGCAGGTATAAAAATTTATAAATGGTAAATCAATTTTAAATTAAACATATTGCATAATTTATTAGATTTTTTATTTTGGTAATGTAGCATATTTCAAGAAACAGCTTTTATAATTCCTTAGTTACTAGTTACAAATTACTAGTTACAAATTTGTAACCTGTGTTGATAAAATATTCAATAACAGTGCATGTGTTTTTACCTTTATGGCAGTCACTTTTGTGTTGCTAATTTTGTAGATTGTATTGGTGCTGTATAGTGCTGGTGTCTTATCTTTAACACACGAGAAAACCAAGTTTTCTTATTAATACCTCTGTATCTACCGATTATGATTCCAACAAACATCACTCTTTTGTATTTAAAGTCTTGTGGAGCATCCCTATTCAGTGGTCCATCATAACAGTGCGAGTTGTAAATTAATTGTTTAAGAAGTGTCTTCGGATAGCAGTTGTTAATACTAGTACAGGCTATTGATTATGTTCAACAAAATAGGGCTAAAAGGAACTACAACGTTAAAGAGATTTTATTATTTTATATGGTCAATATATAAATGGCCAAATATAAAAAACCGCGGAGTGCTACTATTTAAAGGGGTGCTTTTTTGAGGCAGTGGTGAATTAGTCCGGATATATTAGGGAGCACTTGGTTGAATTCTGTGCACTTTTCGTAAGTATACGTGTACTGAAAAGTTGTTAATATAGGCTATTAATTATGTTAAATAAAAAAATTAAAAAAAAAATAGGACTAAAAGGAACTACAACGTTAAAGAGGATTTATTATTTTATATGTTCAATGGACTCCCAAATATGAAAAACAGCGGAGTGTTACCATTTAAAGGGGTGCATTTTTGAGACAGGGATGAAGTAGTTCTGATATGCTAGGGTGCATTTGGGTGAATTTTGTGTACTTTTATTAAATATATTTGTACAGAAAAGTTGTTCAAAATTAAATTTCCTATCAATATCTTAAAAATAGAGGGCCGTAGAGGCGTAGGAAGAAAACAAGTTTATTGGTTAAAGAACATTCGTGACTTTACTCAGATATCAAATGCAGAACAATTATTCCATAGTGCAGAAGATCAAGAAGCCTTTGCAATGGTGATTGTCAACATCGGATAATTCTGATATGGCACGCGAAGAAGAAGAGGATCGATATATTCTCCTTTTCTTATCTTTTAAAGTCAGATATATTTTGTTTTGATAAAAATATATTTAAAAAACGGAGCAAAAAGAACAGAAACAGCTGTTCAAAATTACGTTTGGAAAAAGTATTTAGAATTTACAGTATCTTAGATACCATTTTTTTACCAAAATTTAACACTCACCCCATTTTTGAGGTCAGTTTTTCTATTTTTTAGCAATAATCGTCCTATAACTTTTTTGTAGGCAGCTTTAGATATATGTAGCGCTACATTTATTTCACAGAAAATCAATTATCTTTAAAATGGTCTACTTTAAAAAGTTCTAGGACTAATTATTTAGTTATCTAGGACAGTTTTTTAAATATTTTCTACTTTTATCAATTTTTGCGGCTAGTTTTTAAATTTCTCATTATAACTTTTTTATTGAACACTTGAGCACTATGCATTACTAAATAAAAAAGAAAGCTTATTTCTGTATATTTCAAATGGTCTATTGTAAAATATTTTATGCCTAACGGAAACCAATATGATACTTACAACGATTTGTATATGTTTATGTTAAAGTCTTTATTCTGGTTATATTTAAGGCTTCTTTTCCGGTGCTCGTGCCGGACACTAGTTACACACCAGACTCTTCTTTCGAGCTTCATGTTTGGCCCTCGTGGTAGCCAAATTCAAGACTTTGTATCCAGTCTTCGTGCCGAACACTAGTTGATCCCCAAGTAGGATAATTCTTACACGCGCACTACATAAACCTTACCTTCATACACATAGCAGAAAAATAAATAGTTGCTGTCAGTTAAATACTTCTGTAAATTACAATCTTTGTAACTAGAGTGCAACATAAAATAAAGTGTCATTAAATATAACATGTCAAACTGGTAATAATCTTTATTATAACCAGTTTGACTTGGAAAATTGTTTCGACGAAGGATTATTTAAAATCACATACCTAGCCAGTTCCAAAGTCTGGCTTGCTTCTTGTGTTGTAGAAAGCAGACAATTCACAACAGCTTAAGTGTTTAAGGAAAGATTACTCCAGTCGCAATCGTCAGATATTAAAATGCTACTGAACCATCAAAAGCCATACAAGCAAGCTAAATATTGCTAAAAATGTCAGTTTTGAAACTCCAAAATGATGCAAAAAATTTGCTACTTCTACCCCTGAGCTTATCTCTAAAACCGCCACTCGTCGGTGGGGGGAGAATCTGTATGCCGCAGAAAAATTGTTTTAAAACAGCACTGTCTGTATCTAAAATAACGTTAAACAAAAATGTGTATTAGCACTTTTTTTGAAGAATAAAGCGTTATTTCTGATAAACGCGTATAAAATCAATTTTTTAAATAAAATTTGAAATAACTTATCGGTAAATATTCGATAGATTCTGATCAGAGTGCCTTATACATAAAAATTAAAATGGGTTTTAAAGATAAAGAGTGCAGATTTCGCAAATTTTGTTATACAAAATACGTTAGAGAACTTAAAATTAGTCATAGAATCTTTTACAGTAAAACAAAACGGAAATCAAAATGTTAAAGAAACTTCATTTTACAATAAAACTGTGGCTTATTCCTAACAAAAAAAAATAAATTGCATTAAGATGCCACAAGAAAATAGGTTCCGAACAATATCAAGTAGAAATTGTTGTTTGAGTTCAAGTTAAACATAATTTTTCGCAAGAATCTTTTGGGACCTGAAATATAAGAGATTAAAGTTAAACAAAAAGTTTTAATATTATTAGTAATTTTAGTAATTTTTGGAAATAGTTTCAAAATAAATATTTAATATAAATTTTATGATCACTTTTATGACGTTGATTAAGAATCTAAAAAAAACGCATCCCCAATCGTAGTCAATCAGTCATAAAAGAGGATGAAGATCCAAACGCGAGCGAGCAAAGCAAGCAAGAGTGTGATGTCGTGGGACGAAACCTGTAAGGAGGCACGGCTAGATTAGGTAAGTTATGGTAAATAATTATGGTATTTAAACAAATATTGTTTTTAACCCTTAACCACTGACATGCGGTATGCCATACCGAGCCGAAAATATATTTTGTTGTAAAACGTGTTTTATAAAAGATTCTTAGAACACCATCTGTGTACCTTCAAGTGGGGCTTAATTGTACCTGCTCTCAACTGCTGCAGTTTTAGTACACGTTTAGTCTTTGAGCTACGTTGACATAAAGTTTTCTTGTGGTATCAAGTACCGCATGTCAGTATTTACGTTTCTATAGTTAAAAGCAGTGTAGTGTATTCTTTTGCTGTTAGTATGGCAGCAAGTTCATTCAGTTGTTCTAAATTTAGCCGCCAAACTGTAAAGCTTCCAGATGATGATTTTGAGGCTGTTTTATCTCAATGGGCTAACGAAGTACCTAGTGATTTAGAATATTTTAGTGATAGTGATGTTGACTAAACCAACTCAATTTGTTCTTCGGCTTGCTAAACCTATTTATGGAACTAACCGTAATATCACAGCTGATAATTGGTTTAGTTGTATAGAATTAGTAAAGCAATTAGAAGTAAACAAGTTAACGTATGTGGGAACCCCCAAGAAAAATAAACGGGAAATCCCTCCGGAATTCCAGCCACACCGATGTATACAAGTAAATTCAACTACTTACGGATTTACGAAAAGTTTATCCCTAATTTCCCATGTGCCAAAAAAATCGAGGGCTGTTTTACTTATTTCTTCGCACTATTCAATATAGGCACGAATAAGATTACTGGAAAACCAGAAATTATAGCTCATTATAATTGTACGAAAGGAGGTGCCGATACTTTAGATGCCAAGTGTGCCAAATATTCTGTAAAACGTCGTTCTCGCCGATGTCCACTTACTATTTTTTACCGCATCAATAATATAGCTGCTGTTAATTCGCATGTTGTGTACCAATCACTACAAGAAGATAACATGTAAAGGCTAAACTACACAAAGGAGTTGGCGAAACAATTAGTTTTACCTCATCTACAAAGAAGACTCGAAAATCCCAGAATCCCGTGAGAATTATTATATGGTATTTAACGAATACTAGGACAAAAACGCCAAATAGAAGCAGATTTTAAAGAAAGGCGTGAGAAAAAGAAGACGTGTTACTTATGCCCAAGTGCATTAAAGCAAAAGACTTTTTATGTGTGCTTTTCTTGTGGAAAACCAGTGTGCTTACCGTGTTCAAAGAAAAATTGCGGACATTGCGCGCAAAATGACTAGTTATTTTATTGTAAATTTTGGTTATTGTCAGAATTTTGTATTTTAGTTTCTCATTAAATTTAAATAATTAGCCTGTTTCTTTTAACATTATTTTACCATTTGTTAGTCACAAGTAATCAATTTTTCTTGTAATTTAGTTTATAAACGATTTTGTAGTAACGTCCACCATTTTTTAAAATATTATGAATGCATTCATAATATTCTTGAAAAAGTAAAATTTATTTTACTTGTAGCAGTATATTATGCTACAGCAATGTGAAGAATCATTCCATAGTTGATATAAAAAACAAATACAGTGATATAAGATAAATTCATATTAAAAACAAAGGAGAATAGGCAACGGTATGACATACCGCATGTCAGAGTCTACGTCCTGAAACATCCACGTCAGTAGTTAAGGGTTAAATATATCTAGAAAAATCAGTCATTTTTACTACATATTGCATCGTTATCTGTTGAGAGTTATTTGCTATTTTATAACTCTTTTACATCTCTTATAATGCACAGACGAATTAATATCCCAAAAATTAAAGGTTCTTACGATTTAGACATGAATAGCATTCTCCCATTCTATCATCAAGTTTTTTAAATTAGAAACGGGATTATTAAAATATATAATTTAAAATAATTTCTTAGGATCAGTGAAATTTTGTCTCAGATTTTTTTGGCTTGATTTGTAGTTATTGCGTTTTTGAATTGGTGTCGCGCAAAACACCAATAATTTGCTTCCATTCTATCTATCCCGCTATAGTATTATTACATGATCTTTATTAAATTATTGGTGTGTAAGAACGATTTTAGATACTTAAAAGGACTACTTTTTACATTTCACCATCATCAGTCATTTCACCATCTTAAGTTATTTTTTCTTTTGTATTAGAATCACCAACTGTCAGTTGCATTAATAACTCAATATTTTAACAAATAACAAATAACCAATGGAAACGAATGATTAGATCGAATGACGTCACTGTCATTTTGGTGTGCGTTGAATCATTCGTTTTCATTGGTTACATTATAAGTAACATGCTAGACGCGTGCTTCTTGCTACTTGCCACGTACCACGCCAGTTTGGTGGGCGCTCTCACCTAAGCACTACTTAATTATCCGTCTACGAGTCACTATATATCATATTTTCATAATCTAACTAAGTAGTCTGCTTTCCAGGTAATAGATTTCAAAAATGTTTATACAATAAATATACGAAACATAACATATTAATTTATATCATTAAATAAACTGCTCCCTAAATGTTAATTAAAGATAACTAAAAATAAGTGTTTTATAGAAGGAGCTTTATTTACTTTGAATAAAATAATTTTGTTCGAATCAAATTACGAAGAGTACAATTGACCAATATCAATACACCAACACAGTATGTGCGTCTAATCGGATGAATTAAAAGTTATATCACCATATTAGGCAAGCCATTATTAATGAACTGATGGATTGTTAGATCGTGACAGAGGCGTTTTGCGTCTTAGTGTCGACGTCTTATGTCTTACGTTACAATTTACATGTGCGCAGTCCATCTGAAAACGTGCCACAACTGACCGGGTCTCTAACTGCTTCGTGTATATCTGATACCAGAGGTCACTGGCAACATGCTCACGAGTAAGTTTGCTTGATCCCATAAATTGAATTGAAATATAGAAAATGGGTTAACATAAATAATTTTATGATCGATAAAAAAAATAGATTTACATTATATTTGAGCCGTCTTGTCCCACAACTAAACTAATTGACATTTAACGTTATTTTAAAAATTCACAGAAACGGTCACTAGAATAATTCTTTCATTAATATAATATCAAATATAATAAGTGGTAATAAAATTTTCACAATTTAAACTGTCAATTAATTAAATATAAGTCGGACAACCAAAGCACTGAAAACTTACATACCAATACCAATGTGACAAAGCCATCAGAAAAATAAAAGCAGACTTTTCACAAATTTATACTATAGGTACCCTTCTACGAAGAATCAAAACAGAATACAAAAAAAAATTGAGAACTGAGACTCGCTATAAGATTAAGTACATCAACAACTATATTCCCCGCCTATATTAAGTGTAAAAATTTATCTGGAAAGTAGTAACACTTTCAAACTAGTTTTTTAAAATATGACAAATTAACATTATCTAATTAATATTAACATTAATTAATTAACAGAAGAAAGCATAGAAACATTTGCAGAGCTTTACTAACAAAACTCTAGCACTAACAATAAGTTTTTATTAATATAAATTTAAAAATAAAAATCAGGTACAGAATGACTATATGAACTCTTCAATTCCACTAGAACAACAAGGAGATGTATTGCTTGGTAGAAAAAACATTTTTTTTCACTTCCAGATGATATACTAATATTTTTTTAAAGCTTAAGCATAAACGCAAATGTGGATACAGTACTACTTTCCAAAGATCAGGTCAGAATTAAATATAATTTAAATCCTTAAATCTTAAAAACCGAAAGCAGATGCCCAATTCTATTGATCGATATCTCTAACCTTGGTCACTGGCAAACTATTCAAAAATATTATAAACCGTCACCATACGTGGCTTCTGGAAAATAGAACACGGCTAATCCCTTAGCAGAACGGCGTTGGTTTGCATTATAGTTTTCAGTATCTCATTAGATATATACAAAAATAAATTTCATAAATCTTGTTCAGACCTTTATTGCAAGTTATAATATGGATATCATGCTCATTTATATAACCATTTTACCGATTGAAGTCACTTTAAACATTCTTCTTCTTTCTTCTTGTATGTAGGCTTTACAGCTTGTTTCTTTTTCAATATTAGCCTCATAAATTGTTTAAATTGTCGCACCATCTTTGTCTTGATCTGCCAATACTTTTTCGTCCATTTGGTGAGTTATTTCGTGCTATTCATACTATTCTATCCTCTACCATTCTACTGATATATTCGATCCACTCCTGGTTTCGTTTTGTCACCCATCCATGTATGTCTTTTATATTGCATGCTCTTCTTATGTTTTTGCTTCTCTCTCTATCCAACAGACGTTTACCTGATATTCGTCGGAGTATTTTCATCTCTGTTGTTTCTAGTAGTCGTCTGGTTTTAAATGTGTCAGTTCTTGTCTCTGTCGTTTATGTTAATATAAGTCCATTTGCTGCTTTATATATTATTGTTTTTGTGTCTTGTCTTGAATAGATTATGACGCATTACTTGCTTTTAAGCTTTGTTGTCGTACTTTTTCTTCAACATCTTTGTAACTAGTTATATCGATTCCCAGATATCTAAACCTTGCTTTCTGCTTTATTATTTTCCCATCAATTTCGATTTTACATCGTAGTGGGTATTTAGATGTTGTCATATATTTGGTTTTTTCTGCTTATATTATCATATTGTATTTCTTAGCTGTTGTATCAAAGATATGTGTTAATCTGTGGAGCTCGTCTTCTGTTTAGGCGATTATTGCGACGTCGTCTGCATAACATAATATTTGAATTTCTTTGTTCCCCATTCTGTATCCATAACATGTACGTACTGCTTGTATTATTTCGTCCATTATTATATTAAAGAGAAGTAGGCTTAACGAGTCACCCTGTCTGACTCCGCTTTGTACTGGTATGCACTGTGTTAGTTTTCCATTTATTTATGCCTGTATTTGATTATGGAGGTAGATGTTTTCGATGGTTTGTATAATATTGATTATTAGGTTTTTTTTTATACAGTAGGTGTAAGACATCTTCGACTCGAATGCGATTAAAAGCCTTTGTTAGTTTTAACCATTCTTTAAACATTTAAACTACAAAAACTACTACAGAAATCATTCAGAAAACACTGAACACGAACGGACTGCAATTATTACTAGGTCGACTATCAAGCATCCTAAACTAAATCAACATTAAAAAAGATCACATACAAGCATCCAATATAAGCATAAACGACTGGCATGATTTACTGACAGTTTCTTCAATATAAAGCCCACCAAGGCACTCCATAAATAGCAAACAATATGAGCAGCTATTTACTACACTTGGCAACACATTTATTGCAGCTAGTGATTATAATTTCAAGCGTACAAAACTGGACTCTAGATTAATAACACCAAAAGGTAGACAACTATTAAAAGCAGCAGAAAACAAAATCTTGGCTTTATATTAGCAACTAAACGCACCTATTGACTAACCGACAGAACTCAAATCGCTGATCTTATTGACTTTGGAATTTACAAGGAAATTACCAAAAAAATGCTTATTGTTAAACCCTTGTCTTAAACTGTCACCAAATCATTCTCAAATTCTAAGTACAATTAGCGCTGACATAATACATAAAGAACTAGTGCCAATCTTAAGCAACAAATACACTAATTGGAATGATTTTCGTAAATATGTGGATACCTTGTTGAATCTCTATATTACTCTTAAAACTAATGATGAAATAGCAAACATCAAGAACGACCTTGGATAGTTAAACAAAAAACAGCTAAGAAACGAAAAAAAAAACAAAGAAAATCTGGTAAAAAATTCGTGTTCCTGTAGACAAAACTTAACTAAACTAAGTTACTCTAGAACTCAGCACCTTACTAAATTTTAATTAAACAATAATGTTCAAAACTATCTTGGAAACTTAACAGCTTTAATAGCTACTGATTAAGATTTATGGAAAGGTGAAAAAAAAATAAAAAGGCTTTAATTCAGCAAGCCTCCTATACATAGTCCAGATGTTTACTGGACGAAAAGTAATAAGGACAAAGCCAATGGAAAAAGAATTTCTGCAAACCCCATATAAACTAGAATTATTCAACTGGAAAAAAATCTGCAACCCGTCAAAATCGAAATTTTCAAGGAAGGCACCAAGGCAATACTACAACTCTATACCCAATAAGGTTTGGCGTGCGTCAGGAGAGTATAGTTTGTTTGATACTCTATATTATCTATACAGCTGATCTTACGACTGGTAACAATATAACCATTGCAACATATGCATATGATATTACTGGTATGGCATCTCACATAGATCCTGTCATTGCTTTTCAAATCTTGCAGCCTCACGTGCCTGTTATTTTCTTTTGGCTAAAAACCTGGCGAATTAAAGAAAATAAAATTATATCTATCCATGTTACCTACAACCCACGAGAGGCTGCCTGTTGATCTGTGGTAATAAATGATCAGTTCTTGTAACAAAAAAGATATGCAAAATATCTGAGAATTCGTCTGGACCGACGATTAACTAATAGAACACTTATATTTGCTAGAAGAGAGTAACTGGGCTTAAAAAATAGAAATTTTACTAAATCTTATCTCGTACATCACAATTGACAGTCACCAACAAATTGTTAATTTACAAAGTTGTTCTCAAACCGATATAGAGCTACGGAATTCAATTGTAGAGGACAACATGTCACGCAAATATTGAAATCCTACAAAGATTCCAGTCCAACGTACTTAGAATTATCATAAACGCTCCACGGTATGTAACTAACAGTGGTATTGCTTGTGATCTTAAAATCAAATCTGTCAAAGAAGAAATATTCTACTTTTCCCAGAAGTTTAAAGAACGCATAAAAAATTACCCCAACGTATTGACTTAACGCCTAATGATACGTTATGTCCAGCAAAGGTTAGTAAGGCATTTTCCATGTGATCTGCCTGTCAGTAGTACCTAGTAGTAGTAGTTTAGTTTTCCAAACTCAATATTATATAAAATAAAGTAAACTGTCCCTGGACAGTTTTTTTAAAATGTTTTGTTACCTACATTAACATTAACCTATTGTTAACTTTTACAGCTTGCAAATTAATCTTGATTAAAAAAAATTTGTTAGTTACACCATTTATATATCGTGATGGTGAGTGGGATGAATTCAAAAAACCAAATATTAATCTATCTATCTATCTTTGACTGTTTCGGAAATATTAAGTAAAAAGCAAACATTCACAATTAGAAAAGAAAATTATTTATTTGTCTAAAGTCGCTACCACTGTTTTAATACTTCTTGCCCATTGCCTATTGCAGCATTTCTAATAAGCATTCATATTGATATGTAAAAAAAAATGTTTACTTTGGTTTAAAACGCCAATGTTTTATTGTTCCATGACAGAAGTAGTTGTCAGTGCTATAGTCGATTGAATTTCATTGACAGCAATCCAGAAAAATGATTCAGTTAACAGAAATGCAGAAAAGTTCAATTAAACAGGTGATTGATTCTAGAGATAAGACACGGACGCAAATGGAAGTAGCTCATTTATTTCACGAAGCATTTTCTGATTTGCCGCACATATCTTAAGGGACAATAAGTAAAATACAATTTGTAAGGATAGCTAAGTGGCTATTATGCTTGAGTTGGAGAAACACCCACATACATCTGTTCAAAAACCAGCGACGGTTGTAGATATTAGCTATTCATCGGTTATTCGAATATTACAAGAACAAAATGCATCCCTATAAAATTATACACACTCAGGAGCTTGTGGAAGATGATTTTGACAAAAAAACGTATTTTGTAAACAAATGATGACAATGTTGGACAAAAATGTGATCCAATTAGAACATGTTTTGTTTTCTGATGAGTGCACTTCTACTCTTTACGATCATGCTAATCGGCCAAATTGCCGCTATTTCCTCAACCAAATATTTCCAAATCGATGAAATAGCCATCACGATCCCCCGGTTTGACACCTTTAGACTTTTTCTTATGGGGATGTGTGAAAAGTATTGTATACAAAGCTAAACCCACTGAGTTAGCTGACTTACAAAGACGAATAACGCTTGCGATTAGATCGATCACATTTGAGATGTTGAGTAATGTTAGAAGAAATTTCTATTCACGGTTAGATTGTTGCCAATATGTTCATGGAGACCATTTTGAATATCTACATTGACATTATTGTTTAGATTTTTATTATTTAGAAGTTTTTGAAATGTTGCAGCTACTTTCGGCAAATAGATAATTTTCTCTTCTAAATGTGAATTTTTGCATTTTACTTAATATTTCTGAAACAGTTAAAGATATGTATAGGACACTGTATTCAAAAATGTCTAATGCTAAGTTAGAATACGAGAGCATTATATTAAGAAAAGGATAATGTAAAAAGTGCAAATATATCCCTTAAAAATGAAAAACAAAATTTTTATATAAAGTGAAAGGCAACCATAAATACTTTTTTTGACTAATTTGGTCGTCATTATATACACATACATTATATATCCAACGTGTTCATAGTTTTGAAATAGAATTAGAATCTTATATTTTACATCACGATTAAATTCGTTAACTCTTAAGCAAATATTCTATTGTTACTTATATATATATATATATATATATATATATATATATATATATATATATATATATATATATATATATATATATATTACACGAAGTATTATCTACTAGTATATTTTGATCTTATTGCGTATTTTTAGACGCTTTTTTAGATAAACACTGTTAAACTAATAGTAAATAAATCGTTATCTAGTACCACATAAAACGTAACCGTCTAAAATAAATAAAAGTTGAGTTTAACAACGAACGACAAAAAATAAAAGACCTAGTCTATATGTGTACAGTCATTGGATGTGTCAATTAGAAACAAAAGGTAATATCTTGTTTCCGGTGCATCTCTTAAGAAACAAATCTCTTGCCTCGCCGCCATATCTGAGTCGATCTGCTCAACATCGGGTTTAAATTTCGAATTGACAACGGTTGTGGCTATTGTCTCGATCTGATCTGATATCTATTGATACTTCTGACAAAGGTTTATTGAGTTTTAGGTGTAGTTTTTCTTTAAACCACTTAGATCGTTGACATAAACATTATATTTTTTTAAGGCCAAGTTAATTCTTTATGAGCTGAAAACATGTATATGTAGATGTTCTTTTAAGCAAAATAAAAAAATTTAAATACATACATACATAAACAAAGACTGGATTAACTTACATAAGCACTTACATAAGCACAAAATTTAGAAAAAAAGGAAAATAGAACAGATTCAAGAAAAAAATTTTTTATCCTTTAAGTAGTCATCGATGTAAATCGGAATGTATTGTGTATGTGTATTAGATTTTGACAAATCCCACTGAAACAAAATGACTAGAATATTTTTAACTTAAGTTACATGCGTTTTCAAAAATATTTTGTCTGCAATATTTTTGGTTCATATGAACCTATAAACTAAATTTTATTCTTTTTTAAAAATTTTTATTACATTCACAGAATCTAGTAACGAGTCTTCTTGTTTTGTCTTGTTTGTTTAGCTTCACTAACGTTAATGTAATAAACTGGAAAATATAGTAATAGTGTTGGTAGTTGTTTAGATTATATACTATCCTAAATTAGGGTAGAGACACGAGTTCTGTGAAAATAAAAAGTGGGAAAGCTTAATTCTCTGTAAATCCACAGAGCAACAACATTCGTATAATTTGTTGACTACTTTTGGGCAATGTTGTAACGTTGTGATATAAATATGAAAAATGGGCAGAAACTAAAAACAAGATAAAGTTGTAAATTGTTTATAGTTTATTACCCCACGAAACGAAGCCTAAAAATTACTTCAAAAATCGAAAAATTACTGGGCGCTATTTTCATTGTCATTTAAGCAATAGCGACATTTTTCATTCATTTGTTAAAAAAAAAAAAAGTTCAATAACCAATGTTTCTGAAAATACTTGTGAGATGATACAATGAGATTTTCTAAATTAAAAAATGTTCATAAACAAAAAAGATATTTCAAATAAACGCCAATGTAAGGATGTTTTTCAATTGTTTATAGTTATTAAGATAAACAATAAAAACATTTAAAACACGTTTCATAATGTGAGTTTTTATGCAGTTACTACTACTCTTTATAATGTCTCTAATTTTTATATTTTTTAAAAATTATAATAATTTTTAATTGTTTACTTACAAATAATTGATGCAGAATGAGGTACTATAAGCACTATATTGGCAATATCCCTAAATAATGTCTCGCAGTATATTTTATTATCCTTTTGTACAATTCACTAATAAAATAGATAATTTAGTCTATGCATGTAAAAAACTAACAAAATTGCAGTTTGTATTCAATATTTTAATTTCAGATCGGAAATCCCTGTATTTAAAATTATTATTTATAAAAAATATTTCTATAATAACATTAATGATTTAAGAGTAGCAACTGTTAAAAATAATAATTTGTTTCTATTTGTTTTTTATGTTCCGAGTCAGTGCAATAAAGTTAAAATTAGTACATTATTAATTCATACATTTCATGCCAGTAAATTGTGACAAAGATCTTTGTATATTTTACGGCCCGCATTAATGTCAGATAATTTTTTAATGTCGATCTTGATATCTCTATTCATTAGTTTTAATAATTATGTATTCATTAATAAATGAAACAAATAATATATAAACTGCACGAAGGCTAAAACATATATAGCATTATAAATGATTATTATCGAGCGTAGAATATTACGACCACTTTGGGATTGGTAAACAAATACTACTAGCTAGTCTTTAAAAACTCTTTTTTATTATAAAAATGGTTCTGATCTTCGCTGTAGTAAATTAATTGTACTATATAATATAAACATGCATAAACTGAATAAGAGTATAAGTGAACAATAGGTTTAACAGAATAGTTAGCAAGTCAAAAAAAATCTAGGTTTAAATATCTTAGATAGAATCGAATTCTCTCATAGAAAAGTTTGTGTGAATTAGATCTATTTTGAAGTGTATGTTTGTTATTAAAAGTATTATCAAAAATAGGTCTATTTCGATTGGATGCTATAGAAGTTGCATGCGTTAATGTTAAATAAATGCGACGGTGTAGTAAAGATGGTTCTTCAGTTTCACTATATAAACTTTTTACCGGTGTTGTTCTTAATGCTCCCAAAGTAATTCTTAATGCGGTTTTGTACATACTATCTAATGGTTTTAGTGTCGGATGCAGAAATATACGCAATGGAGCCAAAATCTATTTTAGATCTAATAAATGCTCTATATATACTAATTAGTGCATCGTAATTAGAGCCCCAATCCCTGTTAGATAAAGTTCTTAATATATTTAATATTTTACTGCATGATGCGACAAGTTGATCTATGTGTTTTTTCCAGGATAGTTTTTTGTCCAACCACATTCCCATGAATTTTATATCTGTTTTAAACATGAGCTCTGAATTAAAAAACTTTAATATTGGTTTACTGAAAGCGTGTTTATTAGTGAATACTATTCCCACTGTTTTAGATACGGAAAATTTAAATCCTGTGTCGCAGGACCATTCTTCCAGTTGTTTTAGAAAATCTTGTAAGTAATGCGACATAAGTGAAGAATCTTTGCCCTTGATATAAACCACCAAATCGTCTGCGTAGAGACGAGCTTTCAAAGGTTTTTGTAAATTTTTAATTATATCATTTATCGCGATTAGAAATAATGTCGGGCTAATTATAGAACCTTGAGGGGTTCCGTTTTCCTCAATATGTTCTTCTGAATATGAACTTTGAACTCTGACTTGAAATGCTCTTTGAAATAAAAAGTTTTTAAATAGGTAAAGAAATAATAATAAGACTTACTCACAATCAATTTAATTTAACAATCTGACGTCCGGTTTCGCTTTCTACAATTTGCAAAGCATCTTCAGGTCTAGATACAAAGTTAAACTAATGCTGCAATAAAATAAACCCAATTAGGGTGGTGTCTAATAAAGATAAAATAAACAAATAAGTTAGTTCATACAAATTATAGTAATTATGCCAATATTACATGTCTGTGGTTTTCAAAATGAATAAATTTGAATATATAAAAGGTATTAACAGACAAGGTAAGACCCACAATTGGTATAAAGTAGCAATATTATATTGTAATAAATTAATAAATGAGCAAATAAATAAAACAAAACAAACATTACTTACATGCCGGTACTCTATTAATTGATGGATGGTAGGTCATGGTTGCAAAAATCATGTATTGTTGATTGGAGAACTTTAATGTGCTATTGCAGTTGTTTTGACAATAAACGGGAAGTTCTTGAGGAGAACAGATTTGATCCAATGAATTAGAGATTGGTATATTGTGGTTGTTTGTCAGACGAAAGTGATGTTCTTTACTATTGTAGTATTTAAATTATTTACACTTATATCAGAGATATATTTTTTGGAATGTGTGTTATTTATTTATTGAGTATTTGTGTAATGAAGGAGACAGTTTAATGACAATGAATAAAAGTAGCTGTACCGATTGTGTGGTTGTGCAATTATTTTGACTTGTAATTATCAAGTCTATTGGCAAAATTAATAAATTATTGTAAAGTCAACTATGTAAAAAGTATATAAAAAAGTATATAAAATTATTATAAATTAAGACGATCAGGGACAAATTAAACACACATTAACAGGAACGTTAATTTTCTGAACTGTTAAGAAAACTGTTAATTTACCTTTGTATAAATTATAGCTCTTTTAACAGACTAAAATTGTGCCTCCTTCTTAAACTATTTTCTTTTTGTATATGGTTCGCTGGTTGTTGCGATTTAATCAAAGCTATTTCTTTTGATACTGTAATATCAACTAAATTATGTTGTTCAAACAAAGTTGACCAACAACAGGGCCTAGCTTCAGTTCAATCACAGTTTTGTCAATATAGTAGCCTGTGATAAGATACAAAAATCTCATATTCTGGCGGTCTTTATTTATTGTTACAAATAATTAATAATATTATCTTATTGCCTGAAAATATCAAATTAAAATCTTCTTAAGATACCTGTCCGCTTCAGAAGTAAGCAAATATTATAGCTATTTTTTACTTTATTTGCTGCTCTAAATAGTCAAGTAGTAGGTAGCGAAAGCAACAAGATATCTAAAGAACCAGAAAATTATTCGTCTGTCTTGACTTGTTTTGCTTTGTACATTACCTTGTAATATAAGGGAAGCGGTTAATTCTTCATTATGCGATCCAGATGTTCTAACTTTCGATTATCCATAGGTAAAACAATATCAAATTTCTTAGAAAGGTTCACATGACTTTATGTTTTTATGTATTTATACACGATCCATCTGAAAATTTCTTGACATTTTCTTTGATCACAACATCTGAAAAGCCTCTAATTATCTAAGTAAAGCTTCGCTTAATATTTAACAGTGCGTGATCAGATATTCATCATCTTAGTCTTCCTATTTTTATAAAAGATATAACATATTATTTACCGCCAGAAATCTGATTGTATCAATAGTATATCTCATATTTATAACTCTTCTTGCAAATACCGTTTTCACAGATGCCACCAAATATTCCTTTCAATATCTTTCTTTTAAATATAAGCAGGATGTTTTCATCTATCTTGGAGATGGTCCATGTTTTCAAACAGTATATTAAAACTGGTACTATTAAGGTTTTGTGTATTGTCATTTTTGTTTTTTGACTTGACTTTTTACTTTTATATCTCCACTCATCCAAATAGCGCTTGTTTGCTAAAATTGTCTTGTGTTTGATTTTTGTTATATGGAATTCTCATTAGTGATCAGGGAGCCTAAGTAAGTAAATTTATTTTATAACAGGTGTGTGCTGTGTAGAGCTGTGGCATATACCACTCTGATGAAACCTAAAAAGATTGAAATACGTATAAGTGGCTTGCCGCTGCCCTGTATCGAAACAAAAATCTAATACCGTAATTATGTTTGATTTCTTTACTCTGTTTGGAGTACCAGAAACTAAATTCACTACAAATTTTGAGAGAAATCGTATGATTTCTCTTATCGTTTTCCACTTATTTTTATATTTATCTCCTTGTATCCAATTTGTGGTGATGTACTTTATATCATAGGTTCATTCTATCAGTCGTCACTTTAGTCACCATTCATCCCATTTTTCGATAAATTTCTTGTCTTGGTCACAATTCCAAAATCTTTCTAGTCCATCTATGGTCTGTCAGTCTGGCAACATGCCCGGCTCAACTTCATTTAGCCATGGCTGTTTTTTCAACTACATTTGTAACTCCTACGCTTTGTTTGTGCATCGTATGTTAAAACAGGAAGAATTTTTTGGTAACTTTTCAAGTGGACTGGAATATTAGACTTAAAAATATTGTTTAACTTTACAAACGCAGTCCATGTGAGATATATCCTTCTTGGTATTATTATTTGTATGTTCGGCCTGACCGAATCCCGTATCCTAGATATTTGTGAGCCTCTACTTGGTCCACGTTATGACCTTTAATTTCAATTTTGTGGCTTACTAAAAGTTTGGTTATAAATTAGGTCTTTGAGGTAAACTGAGTTGGAAAACTCCCGTACAAAAGTTAGGATGTAGAAATTTTACTTGGGAGTAGGGACCTATGGTTCCGGTTAATGATCCAATTATATCGGCATATTGCCGTACACTTTATTACTTTTCAGTATATCTTCTTTAATCTAAGACTGTTTTGTTTTTTGGTTTTGCGGTTTGTAAGACAGGTACTTCAATATTCACTAAAGATGGACTCATTAGTCCGAAAACGTTCTGCCCTTTATTATAATTCATTTTAATTTTTTATTTAGGTTTTTACTTCAATATACTACTGATGACAGAAGTTTTTTACTTCGATGTTCGAGTTTTTTAACGTTTATGGTATAAAGCCAACTCCCAGAAATTATCCCATTTTAAAATTAAGTTTGACGCCACATAAAGTGTTTCTAGTATTTTTGTAGCTTTATAAACGATATCAGATATTAAGATTATGTCATCGGCCAATATTTGGTGGTTTGAATCCTCTACATTTATATAAAGTCTCATATAATTCTCTCTTCCCATTCGAAGATATATACATATATATTCGAGTACAGCAATAAATAATTTCGGAGAGATACTGTCATACTGTACAAGTCCAGATTTTATCCGAAATTTTTTGGTGTCTTATGAAACTGGACTCAAGATACTCTTAATTGAGGTAATATAGCCAATATAAGAAAGATAGGCTTAAACCCAGCCTGTTTGCAAGGTTAGTAATTATCTATTTTGTTTACAAACCGTTTTTTTATTATCTTTATAAATAGTTAGTCGATATGGAAAAGCAAACTAATAGGTCTGTGCTGTTTTAGATCTAAGTTGGCATTTCACGTGGCATGGTTATTATTGCATTATGCAGTAGAGAGCAGGCTATTCCCCTTGTCAAATAGGCATTGATAATGTTTTTGAAAATATTTATTTATTGCCAAAAAGAATTTTTTATCCTTTATCCCTCAAAACTTAGATAATAATATATTTCAATTTACTAAAAAAATATTTTCTGTTTAAGTACGGTAAATCTCTAGCTAATCCAGAGTCTTCTAGATAATCTTTCGTGTTTTAATTTGTAAGAAAATAGTATATTTTCTGCAACCGAGCTGCATTTAACTTATATCTCTATCTAAGTATTTATTTTTTTTATTAGATATTTAACATTAATCTGATATTACATTTTTTAATGTTAGCCATCATGCAATCTCATTCTATGGTTGAAACCACCTTCTTGAAAAATTACTTTTGAACTTACATACAATATTAAACACTCATTAAGTTTAATGTCATTTGAATTTTTCAAATTACTTAGCGTATACCGTTACCACTGCAGATTAAAATTTATTTACCCAGTATAGTTGACTATAAAGATTCAAGATTGATAAAGCCAAACGTTTACTTGTTGTAATAAAGACATTACGAGAATTTAAATTCTGTATAAGCAGTTTGGAGGGTCATTTACTCCTATCGTTTACTTTTAAAATACTGTAAAAATAGTTTACAGTAATAAGGAATACCTGAGTATTTGTCTTATCTTTGGTAAATGTTTACAATGAATCATAGCTCGTATTATTTTATCAGTTGTTTAAAGGTGTGCTAATAGGCTATTAAATATACATGTACTTAAGAGAACGATATGTGTTAAGATATTGATATTATCTATCCTTTGTCATTAAAATTAAACAAAACTAAAGCTATAAGTCAATATTACGCTAAATCGAGTTAAAATGTTATTATCATCTGTATAAAAATAATAAGTAAAATTTGCACTGATTGATTCTACAATTTTTGACAGGTTTAAGTACTTACTTGGCTGTAAGTAAATAATCTCTGCATTTTACGTTTTAGGTTAGAGATCGGATATTATGAAATCAAACATCGTTCTTTACATCGAACAACACATTTTGTAATTCTGTTTTAGTTCTAACGACATCTTTAATAAAAGCTAAAATGATAAAGAGAAAATTAACGAGTACCAACATACATATATATTTTAGGTAGAATTGAAATCATAACATCAATAGTTAAAAATAAATAACCACATAATTATTTTAGAGAATATACTATTATTAAAAAAAAAATTATTTACAAAATCCTTTATAAAAAGGTATATTATTTATTTAAAAGGCACCCTTTCTGGCTACATCGCAGAACGTTTCGGACTGACAAGTCTAGTCAGTGCAGTTACCAGGTATACATGAGTAAAGCCACTAAATATGTTTGCCCTTTAAATGTTAATAAATTTATTAAATACTATACATCTTTGTATACGTATTTTGAAGCATTTCATGGAAAATTCAGCTTCAGACAACATATCCCTTCCAAGCCAAATAAGTATGAAATTAAAATTTTCACAATAGCTGATGCCAAACTATATACCCGCTACTTTACAACTAAATGGACCCTTCCAAATAGATAACAATAGAAAAACAGTCGGAAAGACTTTCTCAGCATGTAAATGGCACCAACAGAAATATAACCATAGATAACTGGTTTACTAGTATGGAGCTTACATATAGCCTAAAATCAAGTAATTTACCTTTATTGGAATCCGCCCCCAAAAACAAAAAAAATCTGCTTTCTTTGAAATTTCGGATGTGGCAATGGGACAGCTTCCTACATACCAAAGAAAAATCTTAATGTTCTACTAATATCTTCTATGATCTAGAAAAATGATTTTTTCATATAATTATACAAATGATGGCTTAGATATGGTGGATAAACAACGCGCTCAATATAATTGTGGTCGTGATACTCAACGATGGCCATTGGTACCTTTTTATAGCATGTTGAATGTATCTGTTATAAACTCTTTTGTAATTTACAATGGTAATAATCCTGGTTCTTCAACACCACGTAAAGAATTTCTACTGATGCTATCAACTCAGTATCTTTCTCTTGCGAATGCATATCAAATAGAGCGTGCTATTTTCATCAATTTACCAAAGATCATTAAGCTGAGATTGCAAAAAATTTTTAGTTTCGAACCAAAACAAATTCCATCAGGGAGAATGTCGAGAGCCATTGGTCGATGTAATTTGTGTGATTGGAAAAAGAACAGAAAAACGAAATATTTTTGTCATTATTGTGGAAAATATATGTGTTTACAATATGTACTTTTTTGTATTAAAGCATGGACATGAAGATGTCCCTACAAAAGTTATTTTTTTCATCTTATTAAGAAAATTATTTAAATTTTTTTTTCTATTTAGTTAATATAACTAATAAACATAGTATAATAAACAAAAAAAGGACAAAAATTTAAATTACTTCAGTTAAAAACTGAAAAAAGCGAACCCGGAATTTTGGATAGTGTGCGAGCCCTTACGTCCTAAATTTTGGTACAAGCGGTACAAGTAATGGAAAGTTAAATAAAATTTTGTGATTGATATTATACAGCCGACTACAAGAAGTTCATTTATTCCTAGTTATTATTATTATTGCCGAATTCTCCCGAAAAGCAAGGCAAAAACCAACGTTAATTAGTTCGTTTCAGTATTCTTTTTGTTTACCCAGCATTCACACACAAGTACTGTACAGCGATATTTTTGTTATTCTGACCAGTTTGGTCTGTATTGCTTCTGCTTAGTTTGCTTTGGTGTTAGGTCCCATTTATGTTCTTTGTCACGGAAGCTCTTTTTGTCTGTTATGTTTGTTTTGTTTATATTTGCGCTTTTGAGGTATTTTCGAATTTCATTTAACCAGGGTGTTGATAAGATTTATTTATGTACTTCAATATTTTTTTTGTTGGCATTTTAAAGGTAGTCATTTTAGATGTTCAAATAATAATTTTATACGTCTTATCCTGTCAATTTCTACCTTTGTGATTTTCTGAACTGTTTTATTCTATTACAGTCTATATCAATTATCTGTTTTTCTAGCATTGATGATTTTTTGATTATTTTTTTCTTATCTTTTATATCGTCCAATTCGTGTTTTTTGTTGAGACTTAGTGTCTCGATTTTACGTAAGAAGTCAATTTGATAACGGTATTGTCGTGGCAAATTTTAGTATTATTTAATAGGGATTTGTTGGTATGTATGTTTTGAGTCATCTCTAGTAATTATTTGGTCTTTGGAAATCGATAATTTTGTGATGTCCCTTCTTTTTCTGTACATTCAACAATTTTCCCAAGATATTTAAAATGCGATTATCTGTTTATTTCCCTGTATATACGTTTTAATTTAGTGGTATAGATCTTATTGCCAATAAATTCCATTTTGTCGAAGAATATTTGTAGACCCACTTTGTCTACGAATTCTTTTGTGATCCAGCCCTTTTTGTTCTAGTATACACAGAAGTGTTTATCGGACTATCGAACGATAAGCTTTATAAGTTTGCATCATGGTCCCATTTTAATTATTGGTTTTAAGTTGAAAATTTGTTCTGCGCCATATCTGTTTCGTCTGAATCCGGCTTATTATTTGGCTAACTTTAATTCTATTTGTTCTCGTATTTATTTTTTTTTTTTGAAGGCAGACAGAGAGAATTTTGTATGTAACTACCAAAATAGATGCGGATGGTTTGCATAAATATAATATGTGCCATAAAAACAACACCAACTGCTGCAATGGAGTTGATCATTGGCATCACGCCTCTAGACATATATGTCAAAGATGTGGCGCTGGTAACAATGATACGACTGCGCTCAGCTGGTGTAAACCTTGATGTGGGAATGGGACAATTGAGAGCTCGTTTCTAAAGGGCAGAGCTGGATGCGCTACCCCTGCTACAGGCAGACGGCGACTCAATTAAACCAAAGTTTGTATTTGACAAACCCTACAAAATCGCAACAATACAGCATAGGGAGACAAACGTGGCAAATGCCTATTGCATATGCACCGATGGCTCCAAAATAGAAGAAGGCTTTGAATGCAGGATATACTTCAGATCACAAAAGCTAAAAATAATAATACTAACCTTGAATAGACCATGTGTCATGTCAGGCTTAGTACTGGAGTGTCACGAGTCACTAATCAAGCTTCGGATGGTAATTATATCATCTAGAGGTGGTTTAAAGGACACGATAGGAAACAAAGTAACTGCATTGCTAACCAGTTAGCTAGAAAGGCAACTAAGGACCTGGGGATCTTTTTGGTTGGTCAACTACAACAATCGCGGGATATGTCAAATGTCACTTTCATACGCAAACTGTAAAAAGATGAGAAGATTGTCAAGCTAATACGTACTAAGTATTAAAGAAGTACTTGGGAATGAACAGGAAAAACCTACGTTTGACAGTTGGTTTTTTAACTGGTCAATGTCAACTAAGCAAACATCTCCACATAGTGGGGCTAATAGACACACCTCTGTGTGGAAAGTGTAAACGAGAAAACGAAACTGTAGAGCATTCCTATGTGATTTCCCAAAGTTATCGTTAATATAAGTGTACGCGATTGGCGAGTTTTGGCCCACACACCTGTCCACATAAGCGAAATGTCTTCTGGTGAGTTGTCCACCTTGTTAGAAATGGCAGGATGGACAATAAGCTAAGAACGATAGCTCCCTGGGAGAGTGCACAATGGGTCAATTGTGGCCTACGTGCTGTGAAACTTAAATCGCCCTTCCTACTCTATAGATACAGATACTAAAATAGAATAGTTCTGTAGTTAAAGGCATTTGTTTAGCCACCCTTTCTATACAAAGAGTGGATTAAGGCAGTTTTCAGTCATCTGGGATTTTTTCTTCTCTCCATATCTCTTTCTGATATTTTTTTATTCCTGAGTTTGTATATATGTGATTGCATTTCTTTCTTGGATAATGGGAGGATTGTTGAAGCAAAGCTTCTCTACTGGCATTCTATTACTTTTTTTACAGTAAAATGCTGAAAAGAGCGTCACGGAACTCGCACCACAATACAGGATCGTCCTAAAAAATAGTTTTAATAAGATAGAATTTTGACTGAACAAATGGAAAATAACAGCAAATAAAGCCAACTCAAAACAAGTAACGTTCACAAAGAAAAGGAATATCTACCCACTGGTACCCACAATTAATGTTATACAGTTACAAGAAACCAATGACGTAAATTACCATGGTATGCATTTAGATCGAAGTATGATGTAAAGAACACATATCTTGAAAAAAATCGTGAACAATTGTGAATAAATAGGGAGATCCAGACTTAAAATAGAAAATAAACTCCTAATTTACAAATCAATTTTAAAGCCAGTGTGGACATCGGAATAGAACTCTAGGATGCTGATAGTAGCTCAAACCTTAAAATTCTCGAAAGATTTTACACTTACAAAGATCCCGCACATAATCCTAGAGTATATTTTGGTACATGTCCATCAGTAAAAACAAAAATAACGTGTTATAGTGATAAACACGAAGTGCGTTGTTTAAAAAGATTCAAACCAACGATATCGACTAATAGATTTAGTTAGATAATAATAATATGTTCAATAGTAGTTTAGTAAACAAATCCTAAGGATATTCCTCCCATATATCATTAGCAATATTTGTCAAAAAAATTTTCTTATTATGTCTATGGTGCGAAAAGATTTTAAATAAAGTGAAGAAAACAAAAGCACTTCGTTAACCAAATTCTGAAGTATTAGGGGCTGAAGATATTTTAAGTCCAGGTAATTTCATTTATTTAAAAATAAAGTACCCAATTAAAATAATATTTAATTTTTCATAAATTCTTTAATATACTCGTAGAAAATGGTACACCGAATAATTTTGTATGATTGCAAAATCTTAAACAAATGGAATAATCAATAACAACCAAACAATATCCATACCAAAAACGCATGTAGCAATTTAAAAATGTTCTCACCAGACTAACATATGATGATAAATTTCTGATATTTAAATGTCAACTGATTATCGATCGATTACAAATGTTATGTTATTGAACAATGAGTATTGATTAATTTTATAATTTTTCATCTGGTAGTATGCTGTAACCGAGACCTATATTTAGTAACAATGATCTAACTATAATTTGAAAGAATAGTAGTTATAAATATGATTTATGACTCCTCTCTATTGAAATGATAATAAGCAAATGATATTCGAAATACATTATCACGCTGATGGTCTGTGTTGACAGCTGTAATTATAACTTTGGAAATCTGAAGAAGTTATGAGAAAGATGCGGGAAGGCCATATATCAATGGCGCTTTAACATGTGAAATATTTTAGTTAGCATATTTTAAAATACTTAAGGAGTTTTAGTAAAAATATATTTTATTTGAAAACTTTTTCGTTTATAAATTTAGATTACTTTTAGTCCTTAATGAAAGCTACTAAATGCTACGTTACCAAAACTCTTAAAATTTGTGAACTAAAATTTTGCCATCCCTGATATCATCAGCTGGGTGATCTAATTTGGTCTTTTTCGTCAACAATCTTTACCGAAAAATTTTTGATGGTCTCGTTATCTCAGGACAAAGGGGATTTTAAACAAAACATAACATATCTTAGTTCTAGTAGATAAGCAGAACTGTCCCATAGTCTTGGTTATGCAGGATTCTTATCACATGGCTCCCATGGTGTTCCAAGCCATAAAAGCTACTCGGTCATTATTGACGTGGATATTCTTCTTTATGCGCCGTCTTCTACCGAAGGTTGGCGACCATCATACGATAGGTTTCTCTGTTTTGTGCTGCATGAATTATGTTCCCAGCTTCTGGTATTTGAAACCATTCTCTCAAGTTTCTCAGCCAGGATTTCTTCTTTCTGCCCAAACCTCTTCTACCTTCAATCTTGCCTTCCACGATAAGCTGTAGCAGACTGTACTTATCATTACAGAACACATGGCCCAGGTATGACGCTTTCCTCCTTTTAACAGTTGTTAACAATTCCACCTCTTTACCCATTCGTTTTAATACCTCTGTGTTGGTCACTCTGTCTGTCCAAGGTATTCTCAGTATGCGTCGATACAGCCACATTTCTAGAGCCGCTAACTTCTTTATAGTTGCTGCTGTTAACGTCCACCCTTCTACGCCGTAAAGTAGCGTAGAGAGTACGTAGCATTTCGTGGCGCGCCATCGGAGGTTAATGCTTAGGTTGCGGTTGCTTAAGAGCTTTCTCATTTTGATGAATTTGGATCTTGTTATTTTAATTCGGATCTTAATCTCTACTTCTGGGTCCCACTTGTCATTTACTGTATATCACAGATATTTAAATCGGTGTACTCTTTCAATACGTTCGTCTTCAATATGCAGGTCGATATGTTGAAATTTTTTTTTACTGATCACCATAAATTTAGTTTTCTTTCTATTGATCTTCAGTCCAAATCGGCTTCCAGTTGTATTAACTCTATGTAGCATCATCTGTAAATCTTCGATGTTATCGGCCAGTATAATAGTATCATCTGCATATCGAAAATTACTTATTGGTACGCCATTAATCTTGATGCCCTCATTGTACTCTTCTAGTGCCTCTAGAAATATTTGTTCCGTGTACAGGTTAAAAAGCAGTGGCGAAAGAATACAGCCCTGTCTTACCCCTCTAGAAATGGTTATGTTTTCACTCACCATATGTGCATTCTTCATGTGGGCTGTTTGATTCCAATATATATTTTTTATAATCTGGATGTCCTTAGTGTCAAGTCCTGAAAGACGTAATAGTTCTATGAGTTTGTCGTATTTGATTATATCGAATGCTTTCTCATAGTCGATAAAACAGACGTAAACATCTTTCTGTTGATCCAGGCATTTTTGAATCAAAAGACGTGGATATTAGAGACCTTAAAATCACTTTCTAAAAGCATAACCATTTCGGATGCCTCAGTTTAGGCATACCAAATCTAATCAAACATTACATTCACATAGGTTTTCAAGTCATATAATCATGCTCGTTTGTACGTCGAATCTTTTGTCACCTTATTGCTGGTTTCTTAATTCCCTGTCTAGGTGATTGAAAATTGCTTTTTAAATAAATATTTCTTTTTTTTTAGAAAAATTGTCCTAATTAATTCTAACCTAACCCAACTTAACATATGTCGCGCAGCGACAGGAGATTACAACTAGGTAATACATATCGCCCTAAGTAAGGTATAATTCAATTATAGAAGAAATACCAGAAAGAACAATTGCTAATCAAGGACTATAAACCCCAAATAAAATCTAGCATGCTTTTCTCGCTCATATATCAATTTTTTCCTTTTTTTCATCCACCAAAACCTATTACAAACATAACCTAATTAATTCTTATGAAGTTACATAAAACCCTTCTTTGGGCCCATTTTTAGTTTTCCGTAAAGTAGTTGGCTAAATAATTTGTACTTATGGTTAATAGATAGATAGATAGATAGATAGAACGTTTATTGACCACTTTACATAAAGTTTGAAGTCCGTATAAAAAATACAAAAAAAAAGACATAATAATGTAAACTTAAAATTAACTTAACCATATTGGCTAAAGTAATATACATAATATGTAAGTATTAGCAGAAGAATTAAAATTAAAAATTGAAGATAAAAAAATCTCTAACCAAAAAAAAACAAACCTAAACTGTCACATAAAAAATCTTTGAAATATGGAAGTAACAAAAATGTACAAATAATTAAGAATATTCCCGAATCGATGACTAAATAAACTAATACATAAAACTTAGTACATTTTAATAGCAATAATACAATGTGATATGTAGATAGTAAATCGACAGTATTCTGACCAAACTGGGTACACGTTATAAAGGTGTATTGAGGTATTCTGTCTTTGAGTAAAAACAATATGTTAAAAAATGCTTTCTGATCCTATTTTATTGGTGGAGACAGAATTTTTATTTCGTTAGGCATATAGTTATACAAGTGAATATCAATTGAATTCTTTGTGCTCTTTGATAGTCTGAATCGTTGTGACCTAATTAAATCCCTCGATCTTGTTAGATGATCATGTAATTGGGAGTTTATAGTAAACTTATTTTTATTATCGTGAATTTCCAACAGTGTTGCATACATATAAAGCGAAGGTAGAGGCATAATACCCATGTTCAAAAATAATGGTTTACAATGATCCCTTAAATCCGCTCCAGCAAGTATCCTCACCACAAAGAACAAACAAACTAGACCTGGAAAAACTGAAGACTCAGGAATGTAGAGAGAAGTTCGAGCAAGAAGTCACAAATGAGCTAAGTACACAAGAACTGCACTCCATAGAGAGCAAATGGAATAATATCAAAACAGCAGTGCTGACAGCAGCAGCGTCCACCGTGGGAAACAAGAAAAAGAAGAGAAGAGGAGCATGGTTTGATGACGAGTGCAGGCAAGCGATAGAAGAAAGAAACGAAGCGCACAAAATGTACATAACAAGAAGAACACGGGAAAGACGAACATCATTTGAAGTCGCAAGACGGAAAGCAGACAAGATATGCAGAAACAAAAAGAGAGCTTATGAAAATGGACAAATAGAAGAAATGGAACAAAATTTCAAAAAAAACAAAATTAGAGGAGCTTACGAATACCTAAAAAAGATAAAAAGTGGATATAAACCTCAAACAAGCCTATGCAAAGATGAAAGTGGACAAATAATCAGTGACCAACAGAAAGTCACAGAAACCTGGAAGCATTATTTTCAGACCCTACTTGGAACACAAGTAGATATGGAAGATGAAATGGGTACGAACCATGTAGAAGAGAACGAAGTTGAAGTAGAAGCTCCAACCATAGAGGAAGTTCTCGAAGCTATTAAGGCCCAGAAAAACAATAAAGCCCCGGGAGTTGATGAGATTCCTGCAGAACTGTATAAGGTAGGTGGCAACCACCTATCAAGTCATATCCACGCGCTTATCAAAGAAATATGGCAAGAAGAGAAAATACCCGACGAATGGAAGAAAAGTATAGTATGCCCAATCTATAAAAAAGGAGACAAACTCCAATGCAAAAACTACCGTGGAATTTCTCTACTATGTACAGCGTATAAAGTCCTCACGTATATTATAAACCAGCGACTCCAACCACTAGCAGAAAATATTATTGGAGAATATCAGACGGGCTTCAGACGGGGAAGATCGACAATGGATCAAATATTTACAGTCAAGCAGGTCTTGAGCAAATCGTGGGAACACGACATTGATGTTCACAACGTGTTTGTAGACTTCAAACAGGCATACGATTCAGTCAAAAGGGACAGACTATACTATATATTGGCAGAATTAGCAATACCACATAAACTAATTAGACTCATTAAAGCCACAATGGATGAAACTCAGGCATGTGTACGAATACAAAACAACCGGACAGACTTTTTCAAAATCTCGCAGGGACTAAAGCAGGGAGATGGACTGGCACCAACATTGTTTAACCTGGCACTGGAGTATGCGGTTAGGCAAATGCAAACTGGACGAGAAAACCTACTGACCAATAAAACGGTTCAACTGGCTGCCTACGCCGCTGATATTAATATTATGAGTAGAACATCAACAGGAGCACAGGAAACATACGCAGAGTTAAAAACACAAACGAAAAGGCTAGGTCTGGAAATTAACACAGAAAAAACAAAAATAATGGTACAGACGAGAAGAAATATAATCCCACAAAACATTATACATGAAGATGACATTGAAACGGTTGGAAAGTTTACATACCTGGGAGTAGAAATATATGCCGATGGAGCAGAGGATGGAGAAATACGAAAAAGGATAACGCAGGCAAACAAAGCTTATTTTGCCTCTCCCATATATTTCGGTCTAAAAGTGTCCACCGAAATACAAAGATGAGAATATATAAAACTTTAATTCGGCCAATAGCATGTTATGGCAGCGAAGCATGGGTCCTGAAAGAAACATCCAAAAACAAACTCGACACATTCGAAAGAAAAGTACTGAGGAGAATACTAGGACCTGTGAGGGAAAACGGAATCTTCAGAATTCGATATAACAACGAGCTCTATCAACTGTATAAGGAAACACCCCTGTCAGACTTCATTAGAACACAAAGATTGCAATGGGCCGGACATGTGATACGAATGGGAGAGTATAGGCTACCAAAACGAGCACTGAACGCCAGAATGCAGGGAAAGAGACCAGTTGGAAAGCCAAGAAAGCGCTGGGAAGACGCAGTAAGCAGCGACGCACAAGCACTTTTAGGAGTCCGTGTATGGAGAAGAGCAGCCACAGACAGACAAGGGTGGAGGCGAAAAATAAAGGAGGTCAAGGCTCATTTTGGGCTGTAGTACCGTAGAAGAAGAAGAAGTATCCTCACCACCTTCTTTTGTAATTTAAATATTCTGTCGGCATGACCAGAGTTGCCCCAAACAGCTATTCCATATTGTATATGACTATGAAACAATGAAAAGTAACATTTTATTTTATATATATTTTAATATATAAAACTATGAATATTTTGTATATGTACACTCCATTATATTTGAATTCGCTTAGTCCATAACTCACTAAACTTCTTTTAGTTTTATTTTTAACCGTATTTTTTTATCGCGACCAGTAAGCTTCTACATGATTCGTGCATATCGCTGTTCGCTGTTACCGGATCCTTAAAATATTTTATTTTAACTTGCATATTATTTGTTTATTTTAGCTTGGATATGGTTACCATAAACACACTTATTATATCCTAGGAATAAGCGTGAGTTGCCGTTTTACCTGTTGTATAAAAAATGAAAATGTTATAGAACATTTTTTTTATTTTAAACATTTTTGAAAGGAGTAAATATTATAAAGTTGAATTTTTTTAATAACTGAATAAAAATAAATGACATAAATTCATAACTGAATATAATAAACCTC
Source organism: Diabrotica balteata (assembly GCA_918026665.1). NCBI lineage: Eukaryota > Metazoa > Arthropoda > Insecta > Coleoptera > Chrysomelidae > Diabrotica > Diabrotica balteata. The sequence continues at coordinate 61,586,688 of OU898282.1, forward strand.
AAAATATCAATAACTGTAATAAACGTCAAAATTTTAGAAAATCAAATAAAGCTACTTAAAAGAAATAATTCAGTCTCTTTCATTTGGGTAAAAGGACATGCTAAAGAAGCTGCTTCAAAAGGATTAAAAATTAGTTGGCTCAATAGAAGTGATTTAGTCTCGCTGCGTAAACAAGAATTAAAAGAAAACTGGGAACTGGAATGGAATGTTTTTGTAACAGAAGTAACAAAAATTCACCCTGTTTTACCTACTGCGCCTTTTGCTGCAAGAAGTCATCCCAATAGAGTATATTCAATGTTTGTTGAGTGCCTTGTTAATCATGCTACTGTAAAAGCCTTTCCTCATAGATTTAATTTAAGTGTAACAGAACTCTGCGATTGTAATAGTAACACTGACGATATCAATCATTGGATGTTAAGATGCTTATATATAATGATGATGTTGCTATTAAGTATCTATTGGAAAATCTGATTAAAGGACAAACACCTCTTCCTCAGTGTCAATCTTATATTTTATATATCTCTTGTCATAATATTAGGCTTAACCAAATTTTATGAGAATGTTTAAAAAGGACTAAAAGAAAAATTTAGGATGGAATATGTAATGTGAATGTATAAATCTAGCTTTGTTCCCTCTGTCTATCATTATGCTATATAGTTACCTCCTAGCCTTTACCTATCTTTCTTGTGTTGTAATAAAGTCGCTATGAAAGACACCTTAGCGTAAAAAGTATCCCTATAGTATTTGTAATCCCTTACTGGTTCCAAATATTCACTTTAAGTTGATTAGGGCCTTCAACGGAATGAATGAAAGTATGGTTTCTTGTCAATCTACTGATTCTTAGGACACTAATGTTTACATTATATTTTTAATTTACTTTCGTGCGAAGTACTATTTTGTTAACAAATGTAATAGGTCATCAATAACAAATTCAAGTAGTCAAATACATTATCGTGGTTGAATAGATCAAGTTATCCAAAGCCATTAATTAAATAAAAAAACATACTTCAAAGAAGTAAAAGCGTCTCAATATTAGTTTGTATATTATGTAAAGTGAAAAATAAAATATTGTATGTACAACTGGTCTTACCGGATGATTACGACCATCGCGCAACATCCATCCCTCGGGCCAGAGGCCCTCTGGCTGCAATATATTGCTCTCCAGGGGGAATTATCTTAATAACACCCTTGGTGCATAAATAACTGTTATTGTTCATTTGCATATTATTTGGTTATTTTAGTTTTAATACGGTTACCATAAACACACTTGTTATATCCTAGAACATAGATATGGCAACCGAGCCATATGGCCTATAACCCTGTTGTATAAAAAAAATCAAATATAGTACAATTTTTTTTATACTAAGCCATTTTTAAAAGAAGTAAATATTAAAAAACCAACATTTTTTAACCCTTTAACAGTCTGTATAAATATTGAAATGGCACTTTTTTATTATCTGAATATAAATAAATAACAGAAATCGTCAAAATATAAACAACTGTCATTCTGCGCTTCCAACAAGTAAAAATTTTAGTTTTTATATTATATGAAGTGAAAAATAATCAATAATCAATTATGCTCATCAAGCAACATTCATTTCTCAGGTCATAAGCCTTCTGGCTGGATTATATTGTCGTTCGAAGCAATATATTATATAACACCCTTGGTGCATTAAAAACTATTTTGCCTTTATATCGACGTTTTAAATTGAAATATTCTCGCCACCTTTGGTCACACAGGCGGCTGTTGGGCTCATTAGAAAGTGGTACCGGGTTAATTCTAAAAAAACTGCTGTGGTTTCTTTTAAACAGTACGAAACCATCGATCCAACTAGAGAGCTTGTCTTCTCTATGAAAGCTGCAGATTTTTCCGGGTCTGTGAAGTATCTATATTCTACATTGAATTTGTCAGTCCATAATATGGCCTATAATAACGTACATCGTATTGTAGTTCCGGCTTTAAATTGATCTCAGTTAAGGCGTAGTTGGATCATCTCTACCAGCTTACGTGCATTGGCCTCGAAGACTCATGAGAATAGCTTAGCTGTTAAAATTTACTTTAAATAATTTAAAACCGTTGCCCTTGTTTAGTGTAGTAGTATGTTCAATTTCATGTTTAATTTTAAGTTTATGACATTCTGCAATTGTTGGATCGCCCCAAATTTGATGAAATGCCCCTGAATATCATCTAGGAAGTGAAAGTACTTGGGCAAAATTCAGTTAATAAAACAGTGCTCGATATCTGCCTTTTATTTTATTAAATTTTATTCTTAAAGGCTAAAACAAAAGATTGTTAAGGAAAATATAATTATATACCGAAGAATATTATTAATAAATATAACCTTACAATAAACACAAAACATAACTTATCGCAAAAGTTACTTTTTGGAAACTCTGCTAATTAGCACCGTCGTATCCGAAAAACTGTAGTGTCGTTTCTGGTTTTTAAATTTACAATACCTATTTCTTCTTCTGGCAGGACTCAAACCTCTCTATATTTTCTAAACCAATCAGAACGCACAAATATCCCTCTCGCTCCAGTTGTTTTCTACCAACCAAATTTAATATTTTTACTCTCATTCACTCTTCTCACTAAAATGAAATTCAGTCTAGTATTTTGGCCGTTTTTACGAACGAACTGTAGATGCATGTTGGAATAAAAGGTTATTCCTAGCGTCGTTCAACAGCCTCCGGTAAGAGGCTTTGAATTTGCTGTTCACCTATTTTCCTTTTGAAAAAGGTCTTCTGACTTCTTGTTAAGGTAAAATGGACATGTACATTTATTTTACCTCACCGAGGTAAAATAAATGTCCATGTTGACAATTCGTCCTGATTTATTTATAGGTTGGTTAACATGTTTTACTAAAATGGAGGCATTATTTGGCAACTTGAGTAGACCTTCGGGTTGCTTTCCTGCATAAATCTTTATATTATCCATATAATAGGTTTTTGAATCTGTCCAAGAATAAATTTTAATTTCGTATTTTCCGACTTGTCAGCGATATATTGTCTAACCCGCCATCTTCCTCGGAAAACCTCTAATATCTTGTCAATTAATTGTTGTATATTGCCCTAAAGTGTAAAACTCTGACCATTTCGGGTCGAAACTGTCAAACATCGTACGTACTGAAGCCGTACGTACAAAAATTATGAAGTTGTGCTCATTGTGCTCATTGTTATCATTTGTCATCACTGCAGAAAACAATTCAGGTGCCTTTTTATCGTGCTAAAATCAAGCCTTTTTTCAGGTGCTAAAATCGGGCCTTGTCTTCTTCAAACTATGGCTCCAATCTAGCCGGTCCCTCGCCGATCTTCTCCAGTTTCTCATGTCTAGAAAATTGGCAATCTTGTGGTCTATATTCTCACTACATGAGCAGCCCATGAAAATTTCTGAATTTTAACGAATTCTGTGATCAGAATGTTGTATCTAAATCATAGTTGTACCTAGATCTCCATAAGCCATTTTTATTAATATTCTAAAGTCTAAATATCTTCTTTAGGACTTTTCTTTCGAATACTTCCAGCTTTCGTGTTGTGTTTTTTGTCATCACCTATGTCTCGCTTCCAAAATATACTATTGGTTTGATAATAGTTTTGTAGACCCTGATTTTTAATCTCCAATGTGTGTTTTTGAAGTGGAATACTTTTTTTGTTACAGCTTTGTTTGAATACAGCTTTGTTTCCCTTTACAATACTTCTTTGAATTTCTGGTTCTTGTATTCCGTTAGTGTTTAATCCCAGATATGTGAAACTTTCAGTTTCAATATCGTCCCCTAATTCAACTGTTCTTCTGTTTCCTCTAGCTCTTGCCTGTTCTAGCTTCTTTTGTCTTTTGAATATTTGTTTTTAGTCCGGTCTCTTTTGCCTTTGCTTTTAATTGTGAATAGATTTATTACTGCCGCCTCTTCTCAAAACCGAGAATGAATTATTTATTAGGAGATAACCTCTTCCGAGGTTTCATGACTAGCACATAAATCAGAAGTGATGTGATGACTTTTTTGAACACTTGACATATAAAAAATCCCATTAAAAGCATATATTTCATCAAAATTTTCGCGAAATGCTGGTCGCATAAGCTCTAACTTATTAGGTTTGTAACTGGTTTGTTTATTTTACTACGTCTTCGATTACGGTATTTGGAAAAATAATTTAAAATTATTTTTAAATATTTAACGGCTAATCTAACATGATTGCCAATGATTGGCAATGATTTCTCTCTAATTACATCTAGTTTTTGTTTGAATCACTCCAGTCCATTTTTTTTTTTTTCAATAAATATCGGTTCAGCAGATATTTCGGATGGAATTTATCCTCATTGGTATGGATATCTGTGTATAAAAAGATTTTAATACACAATACTAGAAAATTATACTCAAGATTTTAGACTGAGGATCAAATTATCACGAAAAAGGATAAACTGTTTAATTTTTTCTAACAGCGCGACGGAACCATGGTTAAATAGGAGTACTAAGTTTAATGTTCGATAATTTTAAATTAATAGATTTTAATTTTTAATGAATTTTGTACGATTTAAAATCATATTTCAATATATTTTAATAACTTCAAAATATTACTTATAAGGGAAAAGTGACAAACGAATTCAGATTTTGAAACAAATGGTTCCCAAAACTTCTATAAAACTAATCCGGTCTTTGCTTTATAAAAAACGTAAGGGTCAATTATGTGCGGGTGGTTGAAGAAACTAAAGATTTTAGATTTATATAATAAAACGTTCGACAATTGGCTGTAAAGCTGAGTTTTTTAGCTTTAGAGAAAAGATGACGCAGACATTGAATTTCATTAGTCTAAGTAGCGTCACTTAGCTAAATTGCTGGTTTTTTAGGTAAAAAGCTGGTTCTTTATAAAACTACGATATGTAATGTCAAGAAACATGTAGTTTTAATTATAATTATTGTGACTTATTTCCATTAACAATATAAAATTTTTATAGTAAAAGAAAAAAGAAACTGTTTATAATTATTTCACGCAATTTCATTTTCACAATTTGACGAATCACAATTATTAATGTTGACGATTGCTATATATAAATATCTTGTTTATATTCAAAGAGGTATTCTTTTTGTTAACTTTTTTGTTTGGCTTATTTATTACTCTTTTTATGGTTTTTCCCTAATTTTGAAATGGTAGCAAATGTTTTTTAATTACTTTTTCGTTGTATACATTTTTAGATGAAAATTTTAAATAATATCCTTAATTTTATTACTACTTTTATCTACTTGGCTATTCTAAGATGGCCACAAAATAATTATGCCTACCATCAATTAGTATCTCCTATAGCTATATCACGTTATCGAACTATATTTATCAGTTATTTGAGCAAAGAAAACAGCGCACAATGTTGTAGTGCGTATTAACGATGGCCATAAATGCGGCTTGAACACAAGAAATTTCTTTAATTAAAATTGCCCGACATTATTCAATTACCATGTTATCATAAATTCGAAGGCATCTCCGCATTAACTGGAACACTAATAGAAACTAAAATATCATAACCATAAATAAATGTTTGCTCTTCTACAGTGAGTTGTAAAGTCGAGTTCCCTGTAGGTAATAAATAATGTCTAGATGTCTGTTCGCATTATTCAAATTGTAGATTTTACGATTTCTAGCGATCGAATCTTGTCGGATTACACACAAAACGTATATTATAGACGAAGTTGTAATTCCCTGTTTCTGAGAATATCGAGATGTTTACAGAACTGTATTTGTAATAAGCACACATAAATTTATTTTAGAGTCATTCGAATTACACAGAAATAATATTCTCAAAAACATAAAAAAGGTACAAAACAGAGTAGTTTAGTATAAATAAAAGATTAGTTATACAAGCTATCTTCTAACACGTTCGCGACGACGTGTACCACTGGTGGTACATGCCTAATTAATCATTTAGCCGCTTGTGGCTACCGTGTACCACCACCTTTCTATTTCTTAACTTTCTAAAACCTTGCACTTAATAGATATGTTCTTAATACTGCATACACACTTAAAGTATAGTTTTAAATAAATGAGTTTGCCGCATTTTGGCATATCATAATTTATATGATCAAAAATAAAGGCCAAAAAACTGCAGTAAAAATGGCTTATTAAAATTAAAACATCTTAGTATAAGATATATATTGTACAAAACTGAAGAGATAATTTAAACATTATACAAAACTAGATGGGTTTGTGAATTTCATTAAAGCAAGGAAGGCACATAGTTGGTCAATCCTCACGTGTGTCGCAGTATGTACACACTTTTTTTATTTGTGTTCGGATTGCTTTTGATCTTTGTGTATGCTGAATTTTCTTATAACATGAAAAGCAGCGTCTTCTTGTTTGTCTAGCACTCCATTTATATTTTTGTAACTTTTGCTTTACCAAAGATAATTTTGGTTTTTTTTTCACCGGAACAATGGTTCACAAGCACTTTCTATAACTTTACTTTGTAATAGTCCTTCAATACTTTTTCGCAAATAGATAACATATTGCATGTTTTAGGATTATTACCATAATTATTGAAAAGAACCCACGTATTTACTATGCATGTGCTAAGATAAATTTCGAAAAACACTTTCTTATACCACTTAATGCTTTTTTTAACGGGGTATAATATGAAGACATTTGATCGGACACGTCCACAACTTTCTTTGCTCTATTATACGTAATAACTTAAGGTGGTTTTAGAAGGTCTTCACCTTGTCTATTTTTTCCTGTCGGTTGGAGGTTTACTGTATGGCTGGGAACGGGACTAACCATTCATACAGGACGTTTATCCATCCATTTGGCAACTGTTATACCCTGATCTTTTGTTTTCCATATATTTGCCCTTTCTTAATTTTTTTTGATATGCGGCTTTAAGATTGTTTTTTTGTTAGATCTAAGAGTTCCGCATGTTTTACACTAAAGAAGCTTTTTACATAAATTTACACTAGTTAATTATCAATATATAGTGTTTTTCCTTCATACAAAAGCCTCTCAAGTAATTTCATGCAAAAAATATTGTTGGAATGTCCATCATCATTGTCAGGTATATTTGAACCACTTTTACCTGGGTATATGTTTAGGTTACATATTTATATAAACAACAGTAACCGAAACAGACAACAAACCGTTACAAATGTAACAAAATAATATAACACTCACAACTTCACATTGTGTCCACCGGTGGTACACGACATTTTTTCTTAAAGAATGTTCACTACAACCGGCGTGTACCACGGATAGTAGATACAAAAAATAGCTTGTAAATAGGAAAATTGCTTTTAAATACATTAAAGATATATTAATAATAGTCAGAATAGAGATTGTTAGTTAAAATATATATACAAATATTACGAATGAGAGGTAAAATCTCGGTAAAAACAAACTATAAGATTTGAAATAAGAAGTAGGTATGAAAATTGTATATTATACAATATCTTACTTATTACAAACTTGTAAAAAACTAACGCGAAAAAATAAAACACAGGAAAATAACATTTATAATACAACGAAGATTTTAGTAGGAAAAATAAAAAAACTGATAGAGGTAGGCAAAAAAAATTCTAGAAATTGCAGATCTAAATAAAAACACCAGAAAATTAATAAAATAGCAAACAAGAAAGAAATAAGTTACAAGTAAGAATTTAAAGAGGCCAGTTAGGCAAACGGCTTCTATAAGAAATGAACAAGGAGGTTGGGCAAAAAACAACAAACATAAAGCATTAGTGTTTACAAACCATCTTGAAAGTGTTGTTTAACCATATATAGTAGATATACCGGGTGGTGAATCGCCAAACAGGCCATAGGAAATTCAATGGAAAATTCTAAATTGTTGAATTCCTGCTTCCCTAATTATTTTACATCAAAAGTCATGAGAAACTATTTGTAGAAGACTGAAATATGTATTAAAAAGAATGTGTATGACATGTTGCGTTTGGTCATATTGATGATTCTGATATTTTACAATATTTGTCAATATTTTTATTTTGTGATTAAATTATACACAAATACTAAAATACGCAAATTTTTACAAATACTACTACTACTACTGTGTAGTGTTGTTTAAAAAGCAATAAAATTTATGGAATGTATTCATATGAACGGAATTTTTTTCTTTTCAAAACTTTTAAGGCCGTATAATTATGAATATTAAACTGGTCTGCAATGGTCCGAAAACTTATTCTAGGATTTTCTACAACTGCTGTTAATACATTTATTTCATTTTGTTTTTCTAAATTTTTTGGTACCTCAGCAATATTATTTGTACACGTACAATTGGAAATTACAGTCCCATTATTGTCAAAATTTTCTAAAATCCTTTGAATTTTTTAATGTTTTTGAATTGGTCTATTGGAATATCTTACGCTAAATAAAGAACTGACAATTCGCGCACTATTGCCTTAATAAAACATTTTTATTATTGCTAGTTTTTCCTCAACTGAATACATTTTTTAATCAACTATAGGTATTGTGTATAGCATGTGACCTGATTTCAAGGTTAGAAGTTGTTCTTCACGCTTCTGTCTAATTTCGCAAAGTCCTATTATGTCCCATTGTATACTACTCGGCTCTTCTTCGAGTTCTAGGAGTTTATCGTCTGTTGATAGTGTTCTTACATTGTATGTTAGTAGTTTAAATAGTCTGATGTGTTTTCTATGTGTGTGGAAGTTTTGATACGTCAATTTTCTGTCCCCCCCAGAATCCGTGGGACTGACCAAGTTGTTCTCGGTGCAAGATTCGGAACGATTCGTTCTACTTGCCTAGGGTATTCTAGTTTTGAACCTTGACATTTCATTGAGGGTTTTTTGGCGATTAAAACACCACGCTTGCCAAAATGTGTTGGTGAGTTTGGTAATGGAATTACATTTCCTTAATTCCGGATGTTACAGTTATACTGCTGATACTCAGTCGTCAGAGCCTCGTTTGTGATAACAGGGTTCACCAACGTGAAGGTGAGGTTGACATTTGAGTAGGAGAAGCGGTTTGAGACGCATCACTACCCCCATAACCCTCAGAATTAAAAGACAAGGAAGGTAATATAACATCAAATAGAGAGAGAATAGTAGAGATAGCAAAAAGCTTCTATGAAGAATTATACAAAAGCCTAACATTGTCCCTACAAAATGGAACAATGCAATTACTATCCTAATACACAAAAAAAGAGATATATCAGACCTAGAGAATTTTAGACCGATAAGTCTGTTGTCACATCTCTACAAATGGTTTATCAAGATCATCACAAAACGTTTAGAACAAAAATTAGATTTCTATCAGTCTAAGGAGCAAGCTGGGTTTAGGAAAGGTTATGGAACAAATGACCACCTACAAGCACTTAAAATACTAATTGAAAAATGTGTTGAATATAATAAACCACTCACGTTGATTTTCATAGACTTCAAGAAAGCTTTTGATACCGTGGAATTACCGGCAGTATTAGGAGCATTAGAACAAAGACGAGTAGACTATAGATATACAAATTTGATAAAACATATATACAACAACGCAACAGCATCTGTTAAACTCCATGACTTCACCGATAAATATAGAATTGAGAGAGGAATTAGACAGGGCGACACCATCTCCCCCCAACTATTCACTGCAGCTCTGGAATATGCCTTTAAAAAACTAGATTGGGCTAAAAGAGGAATAAATATTGATGGTGAATACTTAAGCCACTTGCGCTTTGCAGATAATATTGTCATTATAGCCGAGAGTTTAAATGAAGCTCACAAAATAATGGAAGAACTAAAACAGGCAATAGAACAAATAGGCCTGAACATAAACTTTGAAAAAATAAAATACATGACCAATTTAGTTCCAAGTGATGTTATGAGGGTAGATGGGAACGAAGTACATCAGGTCTTTAGCTATATCTATTTAGGGCATAAAACTAGAATAGGAAAAGACAGTCAAACTTGTGAGATCCGGCGTCGCATAGGCTTGGGATGGGCAGCATTTGGCAAGATGCGAGATATTTTAAAAGAAACGCTACCGATTTGCTTAAAGAAAGAGGTTTACAACCAATGCATACTGCTAGTAATAACATATGGTTCCGAAACAATAACTTTAACCAAACATTCTGCAAACAAATTGAGAGTAACCCAAAGAAAAATGGAAAGAGCAATGTTGGGAATAACTAGAAGAGATATGGTACCAAATAGGATAGTGAGAGAGAGGACTAAATTGACAGATGTCATAGAAAAAATTGCACAAGCCAAATGGAGATGGGCTGGACATATAGCACTTTAAATGATAATAGGTGGACCAAAAGACTCATAGAATAGACACTTACAAAAGACACCGAGGCAGACCACCAAAAAGATGGATGGGCGACTTGAGAAAAACAGTCGGAACTTGGATACAGAAGGCGCAAGATAGAGAACAGTGGAAGAACATAGAGGAGACTTATATCTAACAGTGGATGCAAGAGGTTGAGGAATGATGATGATGATGATGATAGGTATTGTTTTTTAATCAATAACTCAGAAAATTTAAATTTTGAAAATTTAAATATTGTCAAATATCAGAAACATAAATATAACCAAACGCAACATGTCATACACATTGTTGTACCTCGTGTGGCCTGAAGTTAAATTTTTACAAAATTTTGGAATACATTTAATTCGTAGAATAATTTTAACATTTGTTTTAAATACATATTTCAGTTCACTGCAAATGGTTCCTTATGACTTTTGATGTAAAATAAATAGGGAAGCAGAAATTCAACAATTCAGAATTTTCCATTGAATTTCCTATGGCCCGTTTGACGATTTACCACCCTGTATATGAATCTCTTCCAGAAGTTGTATGACTAGATGTCGTTATACTTTTAACCCCACCAAAGGAGATTAAAAATAAAATCGACATGAACGTTAATACCACAAATGCCCTTGTTTACTATCTCATAACTGCGCAGGACCTTAAGGGCCTTGGTTAAACTTACCAATCTAAATAACACATTGTTTAGATAGAAGATAGCTGAGATCATCATGATCCTAAAACCAAGCAAACTACTACATAAAATGTCGTATCGGCCAATATCCTTTCTAACGATTATGTCAAAACTGTCCAAAAAGCTCTTGCTGGAGAGATTGCTTAAAGAAAGAGGACTCAATCATCAGTTTGGATTCCGAAATCGGTACTCTACAGTTGATCAAGTCCTTCGGATCACGGACGTGATAGAAAGATCACTTGAGCAAATAAATATCTGCTCAGCATGATTTAAAATAAAAATAAATATAAGATAAAAATGGCTGTTTCTGTGCAATACTTAAAGATCTTAGTTTAATGTTTGTCACATAGATACTTCAGGATTAATCCGGAAGATGCTTGCTTTGAACTAAAAAAATTAGTGAAGGGGTACTACAGAAAAGTGAACTGGGGCCCGTTTTATACCTTCAGTACACTAAAGACCTGTCAGTTTCAAAGAAAAATGTTGTAGCTGCGTTTGCGGATAATACAGCAATTATGGCTGTTAGTGACAACGTAAGTATGTTTCAAAATGAAATTGCTGAAGTGAAGAAGTGGACAAATAAATGGCGTATTAAAGTAAATTAACTGAAATTAACACATATAGATCATCATTATTATACAGCCTTCTGCGTTCAAAGTTGGACATATGCCTCACCTAGCTTTCTTCAGGTCTGTCAGTGTTAAGCTTTTTGCAACCAATTCCCGAATATGCTTTTGATATTGTCTGTCCATAGTGTAGGCGGTTTTATCTCTGCTTCTTCCATTAGCTAGTGGTCTCCAAACAGTAATTTTTTGCATGGTCCGCTCAGTTTTACTTCAGTCATGCTATACGCTTTATGACATATGTGACGACTGTCTTTCTTATTTCTTCGTTTCGAACTGTGTCTCTGAGGGTCAGTCCAAATAGCGAGCATTCCATTTGTCTGTCGGCTACTCTAAGTTTATTTGCTGTAGCCTATACTAAAGATAGTATTTCGGCGCCATACTTCATAACTGGAAGCACACATTGGTCGAACGTCTTCTTTTTCAAATTCTTTGGCATGTTACTGTTGAAGATGTCTGATAAAGCTCCACATATGGTCTACGTTAAAGTGATTCTTTTTTGCAGTTCAGCAGTTTGGTTGTAACTAGTAATTTGGATTTCATGACGTAAGTATATATATTAACAAACTAATCTTATTTCATTGCAGTCGACTTTTGGATTTTCGCTTGATGCCAGACTTGTCATATATTGTGTCTTTCAAAAATATAACTAGCATCTAACTCAGTAAGCCTAATTCAAATCTCTTCGAAGTCATCAGAACAATATCACCCGCAAACCGTAGGTGTGAGAGCCTTTCGCTGTCGACAATGATTCCATTGGCTTCTAACTCCAATTTCTTGAAACCATGTTGCAGAACTGTCGTAACCTTGTCTGACTTCTCTATTGCTTTTTATACAGTTTATATTTGTGTGTAGTCTTACGGTCTTTGCTTTGCAAAAGTCTATGAGAACCAGAGCCAATGGTCGATTGTATTCGATGGATTTTTCAATAATCTCATTTATGCTGTGAAGGCATTCGTTGGTACCAAAGCTTTTCCTAAAACTTGTCCGTTCTCTAGGTTGGTAAAAATCTAATTTTGTTTCCAGTTTTATTCTGTCTGTTATTATTTATGTAAATAACTTGTAGAAGTGGTTTAACAGGCTTTTGGGTCGGTAATTTTTGAGGTCTCTTGTATCATATTTTTCTGTAATAAAATGGTACGTACACTGTACCATCTTGTAATTGTTTCACTTTAGTCCACTCTTCTCTTTAGTTTCACTCTTGAAGAGAAAAGTGTTCGATCAATGTGTGCTGCCGATTCTAACCTATGGTGCGGAGACGCTAACACTTACTAAGACGTCCGCAAACAAAATTCGAACAACACAGAGGGCAATGGAACGGTCCATGTTGGGATTAACCCTGAGAGACCGAATACCCAACACAGAATTGCGCCGTAGATCGGGAGTAACCGACGCAATCAAAAGAATATCAACCTTAAAATGGAACTGGGCAGGGCACGTCGCGAGAACGAAGGACGGCAGATGGACAAAACGCATTCTTGAGTGGAGACCCAGACAAGATGCCTTTAGGAATAGAGCACGACCACCAACAAGATGGACGGATGACCTGAAACGGACACATCAAAATTGGATGCAGGCGGCTCAGGACAGAAATTTGTGGGGTGAACTACGGGAGGCCTATGTTCAGCAGTGGACGAGTATGGGCTGAATGATGATGAGTCCAAACATAACTTAAACAATTTCTCTATTTTCTCTAAAAGTCTGTCTCTTGTAATCTTTATGGCTTCTATTACAATATTATCTTCTCCCGGCGATTTAATTCTTTTTATTTTATTCAGTGTATTCTGATTTCGTCTGTTGATATATTAGGCATCAATTTTTCTATCTTTGGTTGACTAATCTTTTTCTGTGTTTTGTATATTATCTGTTGCTTATCATGGTTTTGTTTTCTCTATAAATCTGAAAAATTTCTGATATCTCTATTTCATCTATGTTGGTAATATATAAACAAGTTCTTAAACCGATGTGGACTTACGGTATTTAATTATGGAGATGTACCAGTGTAAGAAATGTAAGTCTCATATAAAGGTTCCAGAACAAAGTACTTTAAGCATAGTCGATATTTCGTGATATATTTTTAACAATAGTCTCAAGAGAGACTTAAATGTAAAAAATAAGTCTAGGCATCTACCCATACCAATAGCTAATAAACTATCCGAGACAAACTTCAATGTTGTTATTTTCTGGTCGACGGTATGTTCTCAGAAATCACATCCACGTAATGTCTATCAACCATGAACAAGTCTGGGAAATTACCTTATTCCATGTGCGGTGGTGGTGCTAAAAGACAAACGGTACGGGTAGTGTAGTCACTACAACATGTAGTGAAAGAGTGCCAATTCAGAGCCCATGAAGGCAGTCAATGCCATTTCCTGTCGGTTACCAAAGAAGCCATATTTAGATGTATGAAATATTTAAGATTTATTTAAATAAGGTAGGTGTTTGTTTATGAATTTTACTGTTTATTTTTTGAGTAATGTGAATGTATATGAAGCCTAACAATAAACAAAATAAATGGCAACCTCCATAGCTAAAAGATGATCAAGAAAATGATCCATGCCTAAAACATTGTAGTATCCAACACAATTCAAATGAGATCCGAATTTGGATTAGATTGTGCAATTTATTTTGTAATTGCCGAGTAGAAACAGATGAAAGGCTGAGAAGAAGGCAACGGTGTTGCGTGGTTTATTTTTTGTATTCTGGAAACCGTCTGTTCTAAGCCGGTCATGTTGCACTATTGCTTATTGGCTTATTGTACATTTCCGTTCATTTATGAAATCCGCTCTAGCAGCGTATACAAGTTTAGGAGATATAGAAAAATAAACTAATATAATAACATAGTTTCACAAAACTCTTAATCGGTATTTCAGTATTTTTTATTATTGATTTCTTGTGTTTACGAAGTGTTTATCTTACTGTATGTTTTTATTTATAAACCTTTGTTCAGAATTCCACTTACATATTAGTAATAATATGTTATATATGTAACCAAATATTTACATAAAACATATATCATTCTTGCGGCATTTTACAAATCAATATTTTTTTATTTCGAAAAATGTGGACTACAGAGCAGATAGTAAGAAATATGTATATTTATTTAATTACACAAGGTGTGCCTACTTACTGAGTTTATATTTGGTTCAAATTATTAAGTAAACCTTGTGAGCTTGCACTTTTTACCAGAAATCATACTGTTAGACACATAAAGCAATATATTAGGTATCTACTCCGATTTAGATTGTTTAAATAAAGAGAATAGGTATAAGACAAAAATGGAAAAATGTAACGTAATGTAATGTAATGTAATGTAATGTAATGTAATGTATAAGCCATTATAAAACTGGCCACACTGGGTTATCTAGACAAGACTTTACAATTATACGAAGAACCCGTATAGGCCACACCAAACTAACACACAGTTTCCTGATGACATCAGAAGTTCGGTTTATCTGTCAAACATGCAGTAAAACACATTCTCACCTAATGTCCTTAATACAGTGAAATAATACAACAGCTAAATCTCAAATTTATCCCACATGGACGTGACATAGACGAAGACGAGCAAGATGACACAGAAAATTCATGAAATGTAATGAAAAACAGATATTTGTGACAATTTATGAAGGTCGTATTTTTGAGTTTTGAAGTTTATAGTTGCATTGTATTAAATATTGTAAATAAGTTGGTTTTCATTAAAGTTAATTTTCAAGAAGTGTAACATTATTGTATCATAAATCCTCAAATATTTTTATATGACATAACTCATTA
Organism: Diabrotica balteata; assembly: GCA_918026665.1. Taxonomy (NCBI): domain Eukaryota; kingdom Metazoa; phylum Arthropoda; class Insecta; order Coleoptera; family Chrysomelidae; genus Diabrotica; species Diabrotica balteata. Next base: position 61,602,024 of record OU898282.1, read on the forward strand.
ATGCTATTTATAATTCTTGCAATTTTGTTTATATTTGCCCCCATTCAAGAGGCTATAGTTGCCGAGCAAGTGAGCACGTGAGAGTAAATAACAAAAAATTAAATAAATTTATAAAATAAAACGAAACAATTTATAATAGTAAAAATATAATTATTATATAATATGAAAAAACTTCGCACTGAAATATATCAAAAAGACTTAAATAAGGTAAAATAAAAAAGTGATAAATATATGGTCGCAAAATGAAAAGAAATTTGTAGCCTTAGATCCGTTTTTATCTAATTTTTAAATAATATACACTAATATATAAAAATTTTAACAACTATGTATAAAATAAATTTTGGATGCTAAAGATAGTATTAACATTTTGGTAACAATTATGAGAATTATTAGATAATTCCTAGAGATTTTCAATAAAACGTTTTTGAGAAAGTTGACATAGTTAATACCTGAAAATTTATGTGATTCTTTAGATATACCATTTTTTAAAGTAAAAACGTTGCATGTTACGATTTGTAGAAAGTGACGTCACTTGTATTTAAAATTTCCAGAACATCAACCTTAGAGTTCAAATTTCTCTAACACAGCTAATAATACAACACCTATACGAAACTATTCGATCTTTCATAGGCGTCAACATGGTATAATAATCACAGAAATGTAATCATGATTATATTGAGAATGTTAGAATTATATTGATTAAATATCCAAAAACCTTTGTTATTATTAATAATATAAATTTTATGAAATAACTGTTTGAGTATAATACTGCACAAAATAATAATTTCACTTAAATAGATTAGACAATCGTACATCACTGATACGAAAATACTTTCAATGTTAATAAAAGCTCAGCACTTGGCAACATTGTTTATAGAGTTGCCGCTTTTGTTTGGGTTGTTAAGAATTTTGTTTATGTTTTGATTTCGTACATAATTCGATTCACAATATATTAATTATATATTAATAAATTGTATTTATAAATACATATTCAATTTAGCTTAATTGGTTTAAGAATTAATTATTGTTTTGTATGGTGTTTGTACTAAGCCAAATGCTCTAAAAGAGGTAAATTAAAGAATTCACAATACATAATTTTGTATTAAATTGTTTTTTTATGTATTTTAGTGTATTGCAGTAGTATTAAAACTAAGTGTATCTACTGTTATTAATAGATATTTCTCAAGCTGTTAAAAATAAAGAATTTAAAATTTTTTTTTAATGTTGAAAATGTATAGTAGGTATTCTTCCACTGTCGAATCTTGGCTTCCGGGGGCCATGATCAGTAACGCTGTTATAAGTTTCTAAAACCATGATGATTTTACTAGGGACATTCATGGGGCTTTGTAATGTAGTGGCTTCCCCTTGCCTTCTACATCCTTATGCCGTTGACTAATATATTTGTTTCTTCACTTTTGAGACCATTTTCAACCCCAGGACAAAAGAGTGCCCTACCACCTACCAATTCTTCCGCCCAGAGCCGTTCAGTAGCAAGTGTGGGATTGCTTATACCGGCAATCGGTCGGTGAAATTTTTGCCATATCGGGTTACCTTCACTTAGTTTAGCCTGCAGACTAATGCAGTGGTCCAGGGTGTGGCGCTTGGAGCCATAAGTAAGAGTTAGATGTCTTATGAGGACCAGTTATCAGGAACCATCTCCCGTCTATGACGCTTGATATGGTCGTTCCGATAAAAGGTGCTACCTTTATAACCCAACCCTACACCCCAAACCCAAATAATATACCTGAATTTAATAGTTATTAAGATTTCTCTTCAGTCTTGACTTACTGGTGGGAGTTTAGTGGTCATCGTGATATTCTGTATGGTTCGTCTCCATAGATTTCTGTGTCTGATCATATCTATTACATTACACATAGGTCTATGCAACTATTTGCGTTTTTTTATTTAACAACTTAAATTTGAACATATGTGAATATTTCTCCCGTAAATTTACGGAAGACCTACGTCCAGCAGTGGACAAATATGGGCTAATTGATGATGATGATGAATATTTCTATTCATACAATATTTACACACACCATCACTACCTTGTGCCTTACCTCACCTACTAAACACACTCTATTATACAACGCCTTTCTTATGACGAGTTTATCAATATCGTTGAACTGAGCTTTTATCCACGTAAATACTATATTATACTACAACCTGGATACATGTGATCTTACTAAAGACACTGGATTAGTCATAGAACAAGTATAGGTTAGTTGTTGGGATTTACTATTTCATTTTGCTATTCATCATTTGCAATAATCTTTTAAAATGTTGTAAAATATTTAAATTAAGTAGCAATATACAGAGAATACAGTACTCAGAACTATGTAAGACGATTACGAAGACTATTAAAAAAACATAATAAGAAAAAGCAACACAACATGCAACACTGTGATTCAGCAATTATGACATGGTACTGTCAAATTTCGATACTAAATAAAACAAAACTCAAAATCACTCAATGGAGCGATGCATGCAAGGTATAACAAAGAGAGATCAAAAAAGAATAGATCAGACAAAAACCAAGGTCACTGATGTAATTCACAGAATTAAATTTTTAAAGTGGCAGTAAGCGGGATACTTAGCGAGAAGAACTGACAATGGATGGTCCACTAGAATTACACTGTGGTATTCAAGAGGCGTCAACAGACCAAGAAGATGCCTAAATTTAAGATGAGTCTGTGACATAATGAAACGAACCGGTATAATATGGCATAAAAACGCGAATGTTACACAATCGTGGACAGAAATTAAGAATGACTACGTAAGGGAGGCTGCTCTATATTTAATAGAATATGCTGAAAATGATGATGATCATTTCTAAATATCTAAATCATATTTCAGAACAAATAACAGTCATGACTCACCTCTTTAATTGGGTTTGTACCGTCAAAAACTGTTACTGCCACACCGTATCTGTGTTGGTTATTCTCGGTACCGGAATAATATATTGTGGCTTCGTCTGTTGAAATACAACCTGAGTTGGGCCACTTGGCTTCACTGATATCCAGTACATGGATATTCAACCTGTTTATTTCTTGAATAACATTGTGCGTTTTACCAGACTGAAACATGCTCTGAACATTCCAGGTTCGTATTCTAGTGTTGGACAGTGTTACTTTTTCATCCACGTTCTTTTGACAAGAAATTCGCTGATTAACGACCTGAGAAACCTTGTCTTCTTTTCCCCTGTCGGATCTTGGCTTCCGGGATCCATGATCAGTAACGCTGTTATAAGTTTCTAAAACCATGATGATATTACAAGGGACATCCATGGGGCCCTGTAATGTAGTGGCTTCCCCTTGCCTTCTACATCCTTATGCCATTGACCAATATATTGGTTCCTCCACTTTCGAGACCATTTTCAACCCCAGGACAAAAGAGTGCCCTACCACCTACCAATTCTTCCGCCCAAAGCCGTTCAGTAGCAAGTGTGGGATTGCTTATACTGGCAATCGGTCGGTGAAATTTTCGCCATATCGGGTTAACCTCACTTAGTTTAGCCTGCAGACCAATGCAGTTGTCCAGGGTGTGGCGCTTGGAGTCATAAGTGAGAGTTAGATGTCTTATGAGGACCAGTTATCAAGAACCATCTCCCGTCTATGACGCTTTATGTAGTCGTTTCGATAAAAGGTGCTACCTCTATAACACAACCCTACACCCCACACCCAAATAGTATACCTTAATTTAATAGTTATTGAGATTTCTCTTCAGTCTTGACTTGTTGGTGGGAGTTTAGTGGTCGTCATGATATTCTGTATGGTTCGTCTCCATAGATTTTTGTGTCTGATCATATCTATTACATTACACATAGGTCTATGCAACTATTTGCGATTTTTTATTTAACAACTTAAATTAATTTGAACCTATGTGAATATTTCTCCAGTAAATTTACGGGAGACGTACGTCCAGCAGTGGGCAAATATGGGCTGATTGATAATGATAATGATGATAATGAATATTTCTATTCATACAATATTTACACACACCATCACTACCTTGTGCCTTACCTCACCTACTAAACAAACTCTATTATACACCGCCTTTCTTATGATGAGTTTATCAATATCGTTGAACTGAGCTTTTTCCACGTAAATACTATATTATACTACAACCTAAATACATGTGATCTTACTAAAGACATTGGATTGGTCATAGAAGAAGTATAGGTTAGTTGTTGGGATTTACTATTCCATTTTGCTATTCGTCACACACGTAAAAAGATATATCAATACTATTATGACACTTTCTTAATTATTCTCAAAATACGAATGCGTATTTAGCTAATTAATTTTCCCTTGTCTAAGCTATTAAATTTTGCATTTGATGTTCCGAAACACACAAGATATCGGATTTAACTCGGTTTGCTTTCGACAATTTATTCTAGTTTGTGTAATATGAGTTACCAAGTTGGTATTACTATAATTTTTCTACGTAATAATTTCGTAACATGCCTTGCAAAAGTACATAAATTTACCTCAGTTGTGTTGTTTTATCCATGGCGAATATCCAGTATTAATATAACAACTCAATATAACAGTGTTTGTGAGAAAGTTTAGTTTAATATGGATACATAATATGGACTAAAACTTGATAATCAAAACAACGTCTGTTTTTCTTATAAAGTTTGCTAAATATTTGTGGAGGATCGTTCAAACTGATTCAAGGGTAAAAAGAAAAAGTTTACAATATGGGGTATCTATTTTATAAAGAGAATAAAGAAACCATAATCACGACTGCTACTTTTACTCATATGAAGTCAAAGGGTTCAACTCAAAATTACAGCATACAGTTTAATTTTTAAATCTTCCCTCGTCTGGGAAGGAAAATGAAGGTGAAGCTCAGGAAGATCAGGACATAAGCTCTGACTTTAAAGATGACTCTGCAAAAATTGTTCTACCAGGAATTCTGTACTTCTGAGTGCTTAAAATTGGCATTGAATTTAAAGATTAATCTGTTAGATTTAGGTATAAAAGCTATCTTGTGAGCTAAGCTAGGCTACAATATCGTAAGTACTTTTTTCTACAGAAGATCATTCCCCTACTGTAGAAGAACTAAATAAATCACATCCAGATCCGGTGACTTATATGGGTTAAATGAATTTATTGTACATTTGATTTTATTCTCATCTACCAGCTTCTTATGTGTTTAATGTGCCCTCCAGTCGATATTACAAGAGTGACTATAAGTCTTCTTGACATGCATATTACCTTTTATTTTAAAGCATATGAAGATGGCCGATGTGTATATGATCCTATTAATACAGCTCAATGACTCAAGTTGCAGTACCTCTAGACACATAAGTCGTAACAACTGTTGTATGAATTACTTATTTTCTAAATCATATTTCTAATACTCTTTTAAAATGTTGTAAAATATTTAAATTAAGTAGCAATATACAGAGAATACAGTACACAGAACTATGTAAGACGATTACGAAGACTATTAAAAAAACATATTAATAAGAAAAAGCAACACAACATGCAACACTGTGATACAGCAATCATGACATGGTACTGTCAAATTTTGACACTAAATAAAGCGAAACTCAAAATCACTCAATGGAGCGATGCATGCAAGGTATTATGACAAAGAGAGATCAAAAAAGAATAGATCAGATAAAAACCAAGGTAACTGATGTAATTCACAGAATTAAATTTTTAAAGTGGCAGTAAGCGGGATACTTAGCGAGAACAACTGGCAATGGATGGTCCACTAGAATTACACAAGATGGGTGTATGACATAATGAAACGAGCCGGTATAACATGGCCTAAAAACGCGAATGCTACACAATCGTGGACAGAAATAAAGAATGACTACGTAAGGGAGGCTGCTAATAGAATATGCTGAAAATGATGATGATGATTTCTAAATATCCAAATTATATTTCAGAACAAATAACAGTCATGACTCACCTCTTTAATTGGGTTTGTGCCGTCAAAAAGTGTGCATTTGAATCACAGCCCGTAACCAGTAGTAATTCCATTTGTCTTGCAATATATCTTTAGTCGTTCTATCTCTTTTAATAAGTTTCTTCAGATTTATCGTTTGCGGGATATGATATCGGAGAATTATTTTTTTTATACTCTAGGGCACTAGTGCATCAACAGTGTAAGCTACACTTATACCGAATTAAAAATGCAATTGGCGCCGGATTATCCGAAACTATCTCTTTGACAAAAATGCCATACGATATTATTAATATATTTATAAATGCGGATACTATTGACTATTGCGGAATCCACGAGACTTTGGTAGATCGACCAGATAGGCCTGGTCATTTGCTTTGGTAGATCCAGCGCTCTTATATTAAACCTAATAGATCAAATTTACTTATAAAACTATTAAATTTTGCCAAAGCCAAAACAACTCTTTCCTAACAATTTTGTCCGTCTGGTATTGTATGGATTTTCTTTAGTGTATATCTAGAAGCTATTTTTTCAGTTTACAGAACTTTTTCTTCTAAGGTTCAGAGAAGCGTTTGGTTTTGAGGCTCAATTTTCCAAAATTAAAGGCAAAGAAGCTTTATTGCATGTTCACGTTATGTTTTGATTTATAAACACAGATTATCCCTTTATTCGCGCATATATTGTTTTATTTTGATATAAACTTATTAATACTAATTTAGTATAGTTCATTTACTGTCGCGTCTACACTAATCCGGAGAATTATAGAAATATAACCGTTAGTCACATATTACTACGATTTTCAGTTCATACATTATAAAATATATGGATTTGATATTTTATCCAATACCAATTAGAACGTTTTTTGTTACAATAGTATATTTTTAAATACCATATATGTATACGTGTTCATAAATCATGACAGTTAAATAGGAATTTATGTATTAAGAAATTAATATACGTGCAAATTGGTACTGCATAACATCAGTCTTAGTAAGAGAAATTAACGGTAAGTAGATTTATTTTTATAATAAATGGAAGCACAAACATCCATGTACAATTAATAAATTATAAAATGGAGTATTTATATAGTGTGCACAAAAAAGAAACGTACCTTGCTAATATTTCGATTGTTGATAAATTTACAGAAAAACTTTTCATTGGAAGAAAATTTGAATAAATGAAGTTATCTTCATAAGTAAATTATACTCCAAAATACAGTAAAGATGTAGTTTTTAAGGAAACCTTGTATATTTTGTAAATTTTACTTAATTTATTTTAAATTATAAAAACAATAATTTAAACCGTTTACCCCTAACTTTATTTGTTCTTAATTTATTGAAAGACATTAAATATAAGTACCTAGGTGTTTATTACTAAAATAATTAGCAAGAACAAATGATAAACTAGTTTAATTTAAATGGTTTAATGGTAAATTTTCACCTATTCAAGATCCCTTTTGTAAGAAGCCGATATGGGCATTGTAAAATTAATCATTTTTTATTTTACCTGTCGTTTTTACCATTTTATCTATTAGATCTTACAGATAAATAGATATTTTTTTTGTTTAGGAAATTTTTTATATATCCCAACAAAAAAAAGATAGTGATTAATCTGTGGATCTTGCAGGCCAGTTAATCGTACCTTGGCCGTCTATCTTCATGAAAAACTTTATTTAAGTAAGTTTGATCAACACCATCGTCATTGGCTCGTCAACCCATAGTGGGTCTTGCCTTGTTCTCGGATCAGCTTCTATTCTTTCCTATCTTTTGCGTTGGTTTTCCAATTTCGTACTCTTAACACTCGTGAGTCTTCTTCAACCTGGTCCTTAAATTGTGCTCTGGGTCTGCATCTTCTCCTCAAAACATCCCGTTTTTGATTATAAATGTGTTTTGATGACTCCATCTCGTTTGTTATCTCTAAGAGGCCTAGCCACTGCAGCCGTTTATTTTGATGAACCTACTAATACTAGGTTTACTATAAAGGCGGTAAAACTTTAAATTATAGCATTTACCCAATAATCCGATTTTTCGTTAAAAACAGTCTTAGCTTGTGACTATGTTTGATGTTAAAAAGATGTTTGATGTTTGATGTTAGATAAATAAGTCTGTTTTTTTACCTTTTGTTAAAATGCTACGTATCCAGTACTTTGCTTTACGGTGTTGAGGCATGGACTCTTAAACAAAGGAATATTAAAAATCTTGAAAGCTTTGAGATGTGGTGCTACCGCCGTATACTACGAATAGGTTGGGTGGATTAGAATCACAAATGAAGAGGTAATACGCAGAATAAATAACGATCCAGAAGTTATTATGAATATAAAAAAGAGAAAACTTAAATAATTAGGCCACCTGATGAGAGAACAAAAGTACACGTTCCTACAAAATATAATGCAAGGAAAGATCCAAGGACGCAGAAATCCAGGCCGTAGAAGAATGTCCTGGATGAGAAATTTAAGAGAGTGGTTTGGTTGTACCACTAACAAATTATTCAAAACAGCAGTTAATAAAATTAGAATCGCCATAATGATATCCAATCTCCGATAGGAGAGGCACTCAAAGAAGAGGAATATATATATATATATATATATATATATATATATATATATATATATATATATATATATATATATATATATACATATATATATATATGTCTGTCTCCGACCCTGTTTAAAATATATATTCAATCATCGCTAGAGCAGTGGAGAAAACAAGTATCCGGAATGGGAATAGACATAGGCGGTGGTGAATGTCTAACAGCTTTATTTTTCGCAGATGATCAGGTAGTCGTAGCGAATGACGAGGAAGACATGGACTACATGTTTAGAAAACTAAAGAAAGAATATAAAAAATGGGGCCTCAATATGAATATGGCAAAGACAGAGTATCTTAAAATAGGAGATGGTGAAGGAGATCCAGAGTTAGAAATTAGAAACACAAAAACATGCAATGAATATAAATATCTCGGATCTATAATATCTAAAGAAGGCACTACCAAAAGAGACATCGAAAACAGAACACAGCAGGGAAAAAAAGTGGTAAACATTCTAAACTCTCTACTTTGGTCTAAAGATATTAGACAAGAAACGAAATTGACAATCTATCAAACCTTGGTAGAGCCTATTATGACTTATGGGGCAGAGGTTTGGCAGATAACGCAGAAGGATAGAAAAAGAATAGAAGTAGTAGAAATGGATTTTCTAAGGAGAGCGTGTGGTATATCCAAAAAAGATCACATCAGGAATGAAGATATTAGAAGGAGGACAAATACTGTATATTCCAGTGTAGATAGAATTGAAACGAGACAACTAGTGTGGTATGGTCACGTGAAACGAATGAATGAAGATAGATGGCCAAAGAAAGCTTTAAATTACATACCACAACAAAGAAGAAGAAGGGGAAGGCCTTCAGTTGCCTGGGAAGAAAATGTACGGCACATAATGAGAGATAGAGCCATCAGAGAAGACGAATGGATGGACAGAAAACGATGGCGGTCGAAATGCGAGAAACGGCAGAGGCTGTAGGAACCTCGCTTATATATATATATATATATATATATATATATATATATATATATATATATATTCCTCTTCTTTGAGTGCCTCTCCTATCGGAGATTGGATATCATTATGGCGATTCTAATTTTATTAACTGCTGTTTTGAATAATTTGTTAGTGGTACAACCAAACCACTCTCTTAAATTTCTCATCCAGGACATTCTTCTACGGCCTGGATTTCTGCGTCCTTGGATCTTTCCTTGCATTATATTTTGTAGGAACGTGTACTTTTGTTCTCTCATCAGGTGGCCTAATTATTTAAGTTTTCTCTTTTTTATATTCATAATAACTTCTGGATCGTTATTTATTCTGCGTATTACCTCTTCATTTGTGATTCTAATCCACCCAACCTATTCGTAGTATACGGCGGTAGCACCACATCTCAAAGCTTTCAAGATTTTTAATATTCCTTTGTTTAAGAGTCCATGCCTCAACACCGTAAAGCAAAGTACTGGATACGTAGCATTTTAACAAAAGGTAAAAAAACAGACTTATTTATCTAACATCAAACATCAAACATCTTTTTAACATCAAACATAGTCACAAGCTAAGACTGTTTTTAACGAAAAATCGGATTATTGGGTAAATGCTATAATTTAAAGTTTTACCGCCTTTATAGTAAACCTAGTATTAGTAGGTTCATCAAAATAAACGGCTGCAGTGGCTAGGCCTCTTAGAGATAACAAACGAGATGGAGTCATCAAAACACATTTATAATCAAAAACGGGATGTTTTGAGGAGAAGATGCAGACCCAGAGCACAATTTAAGGACCAGGTTGAAGAAGACTCACGAGTGTTAAGAGTACGAAATTGGAAAACCAACGCAAAAGATAGGAAAGAATAGAAGCTGATCCGAGAACAAGGCAAGACCCACTATGGGTTGACGAGCCAATGACGATGGTGTTGATCAAACTTACTTAAATAAAGTTTTTCATGAAGATAGACGGCCAAGGTACGATTAACTGGCCTGCAAGATCCACAGATTAATCACTATCTTTTTTTTGTTGGGATATATAAAAAATTTCCTAAACAAAAAAAATATCTATTTATCTGTAAGATCTAATAGATAAAATGGTAAAAACGACAGGTAAAATAAAAAATGATTAATTTTACAATGCCCATATCGGCTTCTTACAAAAGGGATCTTGAATAGGTGAAAATTTACCATTAAACCATTTAAATTAAACTAGTTTATCATTTGTTCTTGCTAATTATTTTAGTAATAAACACCTAGGTACTTATATTTAATGTCTTTCAATAAATTAAGAACAAATAAAGTTAGGGGTAAACGGTTTAAATTATTGTTTTTATAATTTAAAATAAATTAAGTAAAATTTACAAAATATACAAGGTTTCCTTAAAACCTACATCTTTACTGTATTTTGGAGTATAATTTACTTATGAAGATAACTTCATTTATTCAAATTTTCTTCCAATGAAAAGTTTTTCTGTAAATTTATCAACAATCGAAATATTAGCAAGGTACGTTTCTTTTTTGTGCACACTATATAAATACTCCATTTTATAATTTATTAATTGTACATGGATGTTTGTGCTTCCATTTATTATAAAAATAAATCTACTTACCGTTAATTTCTCTTACTAAGACTGATGTTATGCAGTACCAATTTGCACGTATATTAATTTCTTAATACATAAATTCCTATTTAACTGTCATGATTTATGAACACGTATACATATATGGTATTTAAAAATATACTATTGTAACAAAAAACGTTCTAATTGGTATTGGATAAAATATCAAATCCATATATTTTATAATGTATGAACTGAAAATCGTAGTAATATGTGACTAACGGTTATATTTCTATAATTCTCCGGATTAGTGTAGACGCGACAGTAAATGAACTATACTAAATTAGTATTAATAAGTTTATATCAAAATAAAACAATATATGCGCGAATAAAGGGATAATCTGTGTTTATAAATCAAAACATAACGTGAACATGCAATAAAGCTTCTTTGCCTTTAATTTTGGAAAATTGAGCCTCAAAACCAAACGCTTCTCTGAACCTTAGAAGAAAAAGTTCTGTAAACTGAAAAAATAGCTTCTAGATATACACTAAAGAAAATCCATACAATACCAGACGGACAAAATTGTTAGGAAAGAGTTGTTTTGGCTTTGGCAAAATTTAATAGTTTTATAAGTAAATTTGATCTATTAGGTTTAATATAAGAGCGCTGGATCTACCAAAGCAAATGACCAGGCCTATCTGGTCGATCTACCAAAGTCTCGTGGATTCCGCAATAGTCAATAGTATCCGCATTTATAAATATATTAATAATATCGTATGGCATTTTTGTCAAAGAGATAGTTTCGGATAATCCGGCGCCAATTGCATTTTTAATTCGGTATAAGTGTAGCTTACACTGTTGATGCACTAGTGCCCTAGAGTATAAAAAAAATAATTCTCCGATATCATATCCCGCAAACGATAAATCTGAAGAAACTTATTAAAAGAGATAGAACGACTAAAGATATATTGCAAGACAAATGGAATTACTACTGGTTACGGGCTGTGATTCAAATGCACACTTTTTGACGGCACAAACCCAATTAAAGAGGTGAGTCATGACTGTTATTTGTTCTGAAATATAATTTGGATATTTGGATGGACAACATCCTTGTTTAAGCCCCTTGGTTATTGGAAATGATTCAGATATAAAGTTTCCTTCTTTAACGACACTTCTTGCATTTTTATATATATTTGCGATAGCATCCACATACTCTCTACTGAGACCTACTTTCGTCAATGTATAAAATAGTTTTTTCAAAGGTACCGTATCATATGCCTTCTCTAAATCTACAAACAATAGGTGGGTAGATAGATTCCTTGCCTTCCGTTTTTCGATTACCTGCTGCAGAACGAATATATTATCAATGCACGATCTTCCTGCCCGAAATCCATTTTGTTCCTCTATGTCTTCATATTCTGATTCAATTCGTTTTTTTATTATTCGACCGTACAACCTCCCAACTGAGCTAGTAACAGTTATTCCTCTATAATTAGAGCAATTGCGTTTATCCCCTTTTTTGTATATTGAGCTGATGTATCCAACATTCCAATCATCAGGGATATTTTGTCCTTTTAAGCATTTATTAAATAGTTTAACCATCATCTCGTGTAATATTTTTGGTCCATACTTTACCAACTCAATTGGGATGTCTCCAGGTCCTGCTGCTTTACCGTTTTTCGATCTTTTGAGGGCATCGCTTAACTCTCCGGTTGTTAAGAGGAATATAAGTCTGTTAATTTCTGCAGTTCTGCAGTCTTTGTACTCTCCCATTAATAATGGTTCTTCTCGTTATTATTTAAGATTCTCTTTCTCTAGGTAATGTTGAATAGAAGGTACGATAGGCTATCTCCGTCGAAGTCTTACCTGTGTCTGGAAAATTCTTAGTACGCCGTTCTGCACTCTAATGTTACACTCGACTTTTAAAAGGGTAGCTTTTACTAATTGCTTTATGTGTATTATGATATGGAAACTACCATCGTATAGTGCGTTTCTATCAACAATGATATAGGCATAACTAAAATCCACAACAAATTAATGGTGAGTATCAATTCCAAAGCTTGTCTTAGAAAAAATATTTGATTTTTCTTTGCAAATCTCACACTGAAATTTACCTGTTACGATTTTATAACTTCAAGCATAGATTAGAGAATCAACGTTAAAGTTTAATTTTTAACATATTTCTGAAACCAATTTATTGTTATCAAAATTTTTACAAAAAATATTAGTTAATTTCACAAAAATATATAAATGTTTCTAATATTTTTAATTTATAAATTAAATAAACTATAAATTTTTTGTCAGTCCTAATCGCTTGCAGAAAATGGAACATAATGTAGATATAAAATTGGGATTTTTTTTACTTTACTGTACTTATAGGTGAAATAAATATAATTTTTTTATACCAGCCACTTAAGGTGAAAGTGGGTGTAAAAATGAAGTCTGGCATTACTAAATGCAATAAAACGTATTCTCCAATTTTGTCGTAATGAGTGATTCTGAAGAAAATCAAATCATTACGAAGTAAACAAAATATAGAACCCAATAGTCTGGAAGTATGAAGCAGTGGAGTATGCCTTTATACAAAATGACTATATTGCTTCAAACAAAATCTCAAGTATTAGCACAGTGTATACAGAGGAAATATGAGTAGCTTAGGCACCATTTACAACTCGTCACATATATATCGTAATGAAAAAGTAAATTCTGCCACCAAATCTTCAGTAAACAGCGAAGAGTTAACAGAAACTACATATAAAAAATCTTCATCACTGGATTGACTCGATATTGAAAGAACGGCGGCTTCAAGAATAGAATCGATCCCAACAAAACTTACGAGACATATAAAAGGACAGTCAGTTATAAGAGGGAAGGATAAGTGTACCAGCAAAAAAGACCAAACTATAATAAACAGACTGAGATTAGAACATACACGCTTAACACATGAGTACCATATTACTAGAAGTGTTGATCCAATGTGCAGTAAATATTTTAACAGTTCTTAATTGAATTCCCAGCATACCATATGAAAGGAAAAATTTTAACCTACCGACAACGATACGTAAGTGTCTAGAAGAGAACTGTCTCTATTCGTTTTAAGTTTTCTTCAGTCAATAGAAATATATAACCAATATAAACATTAGTGCGTGTTAAAATAAATGTGTAAAAATAATGCTTGTAAAAACCAATGTACTCAGTTTAACTCAGATATATGTGTGTAAAAATCTATGTAGGTAATAATCTTTGTATATCAAAATCAGTTAATATTAAGTATCTATTGGTAACTGTTCAGTGGAAAACGGGAATCTTGAGTTCTTTCAGTTAATTGTTGCTAAATATTATTTGCTCTTCCCGTGGTTTAAGTAAATAACAAAAGACCGTACATGAAACTATTTAATACTTCTATGTGCCTCTTATAATATAGAAAAAAGAAAACTTAATTGTTTGTAATAATACAACTAAAAAATATTACAAATATAAATTAATACTACATGTTGTTACATCGATGACTGGAAACGGAATAATGCTGAATGAGGGTTGCTAGGTAGCCTCCCAAAAGTTGGTACTTTCCAAAAATATATCGTAACGGAAATTTATAATCTCCCTTAGCGACAGGCCGTCGTCAAGCTAAGCTATGTTTGCGTCGTTCTAAAGACGACAGGGCCGTCTTCAAACCATTTAAAGTTTTAACAGTATCCAGAAATAAAAAAAAATTGTAATAAACAGCGTCGCTAATAACCACATAGGTTGATATGCCTTAAATGTAAATACAAAAGAAAAATATTTCCTTCTTTAATACTATTTGATTAACCTGAACCATTACTTGGTTTTAATATAAATATTCTAAGAAGAAGCTTTAAGCTGCATTTAAAAATTATAGGAAATTTCAATGTAAGGTCTTAAACTTACTAGCAAATATAAAATATTAAATATTTTTATATCACCCAATTAAACACAATAAATCTTACTTAAAATAAAAATATAAAATCTGATGTACAGGGCATGTAAGTGTGCATTTTCTGTCTAAAAATTTATGCTTTGTCAGCTATATAATATGTTTTATCAAATTAGGTCTTAAAATAGTTATAGGTTGAAAAAAAGCTCAACTTTTTTACTACTGAATAGATATGAATACGTAGGCGCCACATACTTTGGATTGCAAACAATCACATAATTAACAAAAACCTACAGAAGCTTTATTTCTAACCTGATACTAAATTAATCAACAAGCTACGATGAAACATAAGATAAAACCATCCCGGATTAAAAATGCAGCTCAAAAATTTCCAGGAAAAACTACAGGATATAAAAATATAGTACCTCAGGAAAGTAAAGTAAATAAATTTCTGTAAGAAAAGGTACCACCCTTTAACATAGACAAAATACCCTCACTGTCAGAATTTATTTTTTTCATGTTCTGTGTAATTAAAAAATAAGTTCAAGGGCAATTTTAGTCGCTTAGTTAGATAAATTTTGTAAAAGTCTTTTTATAGGCCGGTAGGTTGAGTGTACATAACCTCAAAAAGCATTTTTTCTTAAAAGCGTATAACTTTTTTTTTGAGGTAGCTGCATGTCCAATTTATTTTTAATTTTTGTGTATTTGATCAAACATTATATCTCTGTTTTTTATATCATTTAGTATTGTGCACCATCCTCAAAAATCAAAAAATTTAAAGGATTTTGGGGAATTTTCTCCATTTTATAGACTTTAAAACGGATCAAATCAAGGCTTTTTAAAAGAGAATATTTAAAAATTGCGCAAAACATCTTTAAACCTCTAAAAAACCATGTTTTTTTCACAGATTTTAGGAGTTTTGGCGGAGTTAATAATATTTCTTAACAAGCTGCGTTAATTTCCGTATACCTTCACTTTTCTTGAGAACCTGAATTAATTTCCTTATATTTTTACTTTTTATGTAAATTAAAAATTGGACTCAGCGAAACTTGTCTTTTTATAAACCCGTCGGTTGAGTGTACATAATGCCCCTCAAATATCCATTTGTTAAAGAGCTCATAACTTATTTTGGAGATGGCTGCAAGTCAAATTTTATTATATTTTATGTGTTTTATTAGAAACTATATCCCTGATTTTTTTGAGATTTTTTGTGAGGTGCCCCATATTTAACACGAAAAACTATTTTTGTTGATGTTTGGGGATTTTCTTAATAAGACAGAATTCAAAATATTTCATATCCCCTATAAAAACAGTTCCTCGAATTTTTGAAAAAGTAAAAATATGTAAGAAAAATTGTATGTCATTAGTGTAGATTTCATATAAACTAAAATAGACCGTTTTTTACTATCGTCACATCTTTTTTAATTCTACGTAATTAGTTTCAGCTAAATAAGAAACTGGAATTTGATTTTTTTCTTCTACTTTCTCCGGTTAAAGTGTGAGAAATATTTCTAGACGTATCCTAGAAATTTATGATCGTAAACACCGATAGTAAATATCTTAAAATAATGTGAAGGTCCATTTCCTTTTGCAGAATACGTACAGGTGTGTGTATCTAATAATAATTACTAATAAAAGTTTAAAGTAAAAAAAGCCAACTGTACCGCACCGATTTCGCAGGTTTTCACCCACAATTTAAATTTTTTGCATTTTTTTACAGTTTTTACATTACGGAAAAAATTTTAATATCTTCTATTCCGTGATTCGGTTTATTCTTTTGGTTTTTTTAAGCTTTACGTCTGCTAGTCATAAAGCAATTTTACCGGTATATCAGCGGTAACTTTTACAATCTACTTGCAGGATAATACTCGTAATTTATATAACGTATGAAGGAACAAATTTCGAAGGATCAGATATATTATTAAGAAGAGAAGAATACGATGTAAAGGTAATAATGCGAGATTTTAATTGGATATGGAAAAAGAATATATACACACTAGCTTACTCAGCGGACGTCGTATCGCATTAGAATTAAATAATGTGTCTTAACCCTTAACTCGAAACATTGGTCTAACGGACCACAGCGTAAGGATAGTCTGCTAATGCCGGCAACAGTGTAGACCGCATGCACTGTCCTTTTAAATACCTTCTTGATAGTGTAGAATATTGTAGAATAAGCATAGTTCTGCAGTATCACAGCGATCTCTTTAGTGTTTACGTCGTAGTAACAATAGTTTTCAAAACGTATAGGTCTAGTAAGCCAGGTGTTTCGAATTGCAGTGTTTTTATGATGGGTCTAGGAGGCCACTTGTTACAGATTGTGTACTGATAACTTATAAGGTATTTCATATTTTTTGTATAATAAACATAATTACTCTTAAAATTTTTAATTTTGTAGTAATAATGGATAGAACAGGACCTAGCGGAACTGGCTGAACTTAATAAAAAAGTAAATCTGGCTGACCCAGATTTTGAAAAGAATATACAAAGATTACTACTTGCCGATGATAAAGATTTATATTTATCGAAGCAAGGCAGTGACGAGGACATGAGAGATATTATTGATGATTCGGATGAAAATCCCGACTATGTAATTCGGCAAAGTGAACCCTCTAGCAGCGAAGAATCAAATACAGATCACGAACTTTTGAAATTAAATGAATCGTCAAATGATTTACAATCCAGAACCGACTTTTTACAAGTAGAAGGGGATGTAAACAGGGAACGGAGCCTCCGAGAAATACAAGGACACGAACACATAACATTGTCAGAGAATTACGAGGCCTAACAGCGGTAAGCAGTACTCTGGGAAATAGCGCTTCTAAATCAGATATTTGGAAGTTGTTGATTACTGATGAAATGTTGGAACAAATTGTAACATGGACAAACCAAAAAATTATTATAAAGAGAGAAAAGTTATCTGATTCTACTAATACATCAAACTGCAGAAGCACAAATAAAGTTGAGTTGAAGGCTTTGCTTGGGCTTTTTATGCTATTTTCAATTATAAAATCTTGTCATGAAGATATGCTTTAACTGTTTTCTAAAGATGTTTTGGGTTGGCCAATATTCAGAATGACGATGTCTTCGAAAAGATTTCAAATATTTTTGTCGTGTCTTAGATTTGACAATAGCATGATTCGTGAAGAGCGGAAGAAAACTGATAAAACAGCGGCAATTTCAAATATTTTTAATAATTTTGTGACTAATTGCCAGAGGCTATACACATTGTCAGATTGTGTAACTGTAGATGAGATACTACTTTCATTTAGAGGCCACTGTGGTTTTCGAATTTATATGCCCAGTAAACCTGCGTAATACGGCATAAAAGTAATGTGCATGACATAATTATGCTAAGAGCTAGTATTTCTATAATGGATATATTACTCAGGGAAAGATTCGGATGGTGTTGGACTTTCAGAAGAAGAACTGGAGCTTTCCAAGCCTGCTCAATTTGTCATGCGACTATCCAAACCAATGAAAGAAGTCTTCCCCGAGACCTTAGGAAGCAGATAGAGATTTTTTGGGAATAAATCCCAAAGTGCCTGTCGAGAATATCGGATACAATGTTCCAGATGATAAGCTTCCCAAAAGAAAGTTGTGTAGCATTTGTCTATCATCAAAATGAGTAAGACAAATTATAAATGTGTGCGTTGCTTAAATGCTATTTGTTTGGAGTGTTTATAATAAAAAGGTTTGCTTTACGTCTTCAAAATTAGTATGTAGCTGTAGAATATGTTTTGTTTTATCTAGAAATATATATTATGTTTGTTTACTTAATTACGCCCAATAATGTTGTTTTCTATATTACATATTTTTGTTTTATGTAAGTATTATGTATGAATAGGTTTTTTTCTCGTTTGTACCTAATAAACCCTTTAATATTTTGCTTTTCTCTTCAAATGCTACATTTTTTTTTATTTATTTCAATTTTTACGTATACTGGTCTAATAGGCCATATGTTTTGCATTAGTAATAAAAGTGCTTTGTTTCGGGTTAAGGGTTAAAACTAAAAGTGAAAAAAAAACAAACAAAAAATTTACGCAAACGTATTGTGTATGAAAAAATTTGAATCGATTTAATGCTTTTTGATCAACAATTTTTTTTTATCTGCATAAATATAACTATGACGACTTTCCGGCGCACGAATAATTGTCCATGCGAGAAACATAAAAACTCTAAATTAATTCCGTAAACTTCCAGTGGTTGGCTTTGTGATTTGTTTACTATCATTGCAAAAGCCAAACCCACGAAAATTATAAACATTTAAAATCAAATGTTACATTCGTTCGAATCATCGGTATGCGCGGGATCAAGAGATCCTCCCCTTTGTATTTTTTATTGATGATCGTTGCTACAATGACATTACTCATTATCCTTTTAACTGCCAGTCTCGTTCCATGGCACAGACGAGGTTGATTAATCTTATGCAGGACAATGACAACTACTGATCCTTCTTTAAATGGTAAATTGTTACTTGGGAATCCATTCAATTCCAGTGAATTCAAATACTTATAGTTGATAGTTGATTACTTCACCTTAATTTATAACTGTGTCAACTGATTAGGGCAAAACCAACTTTTATAATCGCATTCAGATTATCGACATCTGTATATTTTGCAGTATATTTTGCTCGTCCACTTTTGGTTTTTGAACTCCTAACCTATTTACAGAAAAACATGCTAAATAAGATCGGTCCCGCAAACTAATATTACATTTACTTGAGTATTACACTGAACTGTAATTACTTGAATTGTATATGTCACTACTACGCTCGATGCATAAACAATTATAATGGCCGAAGACGGTGTACAGTTTACGTAGTGAGAGAAGGCTAACTGTGTAAGATAAACAGGAGACCGGCTTTGTTTCATCCGTACTCTGTATTGTTTACTGGATGAGTGATACTTTTGTATGCCTTGCGGGGATAACTTCTTCTTTTCTTCTTCACTAGTTTTACAACTCGGGGTGAGTCTTTGCCGCATCCACTACCGCCCTCCATCCTCTACGATCTTGCGCTTCTATTTCCCATTGTTGTACCTCAATTCTAGGTAAATCGGCTTTAACATCATCCTTCCGTCTTTTTCTAGGTCAGCCTACTGATCATCCACCATCTGGTCTTTCAAAAAATACTGTCTTTAACACTCTGTCATCCTCCGATTCTACCACGTCACATACCCACAACGGGGATAACTGATCTAGTGATAATTGATCAGTTATTGACCAGAAATAAAATAATTTAATTATTAATATGGCTATTAAAAGTTAGGAGTTAGTGATACAAATGTAAAAATATAGGGAGAAGAGACTTGTAATGTTTATTGCCACACTATAAAAAAAGTAAAAATAAAAAATGTTGTCCAAAAATAAACAAAAAATGTATGGTGGATCAACTTTATAACTAAGGAATATAAAAAATGTATCACGACAGATTCTCATACTATCGAAAATACATGTAAAATTTTATAAAAATTAATCAAGGTATTTTGAAGGAGTATGGCAACTACCTCTGTAACATTGATAAGGCTAATATTTAAAAACAGATATTGGTGACAGAAGGGTAAAAATTTTGGTTTGTATGTATTGTTTAATGCCATCTCATAAAAAAACTAAAAATAACAAACTGTATCCAAAAGAAATTTAAGACTTTTTTGGAGTGGATCACCCTTAGACACATTAGGAAAAACCAAAGTAAATAAACGCCTTAAGAGATACATCAAATATTATGAGAAAAATTTTTATACCGAAGTAATAGAGGAAGCAAATGTAATAAATGAAGGCAAATAAAACATAGAGCTAGACCAATTAGGTAGAAAAGAAGTGATAGAAGGATTACCAAATATAAAAATAGGCAAAGCAAGTAGAGATAATGAAATTAAACCGTAAATGCTGAAGTACATGAGAGAAGAAGGATTAAACTGGCTATGGAAAATATATAAACGAGCGTGGGAAAAACAAATAATCCCTAAATACTGAAAGAGTATATCATCGTGCCAATATATACAAAAGAAAAACATATAAACTGCGTCAACTAAAAAATAATATACCTGTCATCGGTATGCTTTAAGAGATATACGAAAATATGAAAGAAGAGACTAAGACAAGAAGTAGAAACGGAAATGACAACATTTATATTATTAGGAACCTAATACAAAGAAGCAAAGACAGACAAATTATTATATAGTCTTAGCCCTTCGCTATTTATAATAGTAATGAACGAACTGATAAAATATATTAGAGTTAGAACCAATCAACTACAGACAATAATAGGATACCACGGATAACAAGCGGTAGTAATAGAGTCCTTAATGTATGCGGGCGACATAGTACTAATACGAGATTCCGAGAATAAAATAGAGAAACAAATGGATATAAATATGGGTCGAACAAATAGAAGAACTAAAAATGAAAATTACCGAGAAAAAGGTAAGAAAATAATAAGCAGCAGTAAAGAAGATAAGGAAGATAATGAAATAAAGAAAAAATGTAAAGAGTTCAGAATTGGAAATAGTTACAACTTACGGATACCTGGAAAGTATAATTACTAACGACGGACAAATAGACTGGGAAATAACAAATAGATCAAAGAAATCAAAGAAGTTATACTAAACGTTAGCCCTAATACTGGAGAAAAAGACTTACACGAGAAACTAGGAGAAAAATGTATAACACAATAGTGATACCGACTCTTCTCTTCTTCTTCTTCTTCAAGTGCCATCTTCGTTCCAAAGGTTGGCGATCATCAAGGCTATACGTATTTTCGAAACTGCTGACCGAAACAATTCGTTGTTGCTACAGCTATACCATTCCCGTAGATTCTTTAGCCAGGAGTTTCGTCTTCTTCCTACGGACCTTTTTCCTGCTATTTTTCCTTGCATAATTATTCGAAGCAGTTCATATCTTTCGCCTCTTGTAATGTGTCCCAAGTATGGCAGTTTTCGTTTTTTGATCGTAAATATGACTTCCTTTTCAGTATTCATTCTGCTCAAGATTTCGACATTTGTGACTCTCTCGGTCCATGATATTCTCAGGATTCTGCGATACATGCACAGTTCAAATGCCTCTAATTTTTTGGTATCAATATTTTTCAACGTCAATGACTCCATTCCGTAAAACAGCACAGAAAGTACGTAACATCTCATCAGGCGAAGTTTCATTTCAAGGCTCAAATCTCTTTTGCAGAACACTCTCCTCATTTTAGTGAATATGAATCTGGCTTTTTCTATTCCTATTTTGATTTCTGCTGAGCTATCATTGTCTTCCTTTATAAAAGTGCCTAAATATTTGTATTTGCTAACTCGATCGATAATTTCATTGTGTAAATATAAATTTTGAACATTTTGTGTTATTACTATATTATTACATATTAGTATAAATTGTCAATGGCAATGTCAATGAGACAATGTCTCTAGCTTTTCAAGTGTTTCTGTGATAAGAACGGTGTCGTCGGTAAATCTCAGATTGTTTAATCTAACACCTTTTATTTTAATACCTACGGATTGCTCAGAGAGTGTTCTATTCATTACGTCTTCGGAATAGAGATTAAACAGGGTTGGTGACAGTATACAACCTTGTCTCACATCTCGCTTTAGTTCAATTTCTTCAGTGGTATTATTCTCTACTCTCACTACTGCTTTCTGATTGAAGTACATATTTGCTATTAGTCGGATGTCTCGTTTATCTAAATTCTTTTCTGTCAGGAGTCTAATTAGGTGATCATGCCGCACTTTATCAAAGGCCTTGTTGTAATTTATGAAACACATGAATACATCTTGATTTATGTCAAGACATCTTTGAGACATAACGTTCAGTGCAAACCACGCCTCTTTTGTTTCTAGTCTATTTCGGAATCCAAACTGGGTATTATTGATGTCCATTTCCAGTTTTCTATGTACTTTAGAGTGTATAATTTTTAGGAATATTTTCAGTACATGCCTCATCAGACTGATTGTACGGTAATAACTACATTGTTTGGCATTTATCTTTTTTGGTATAATAACAAAGGTGGATAAAAGCCATACTTGTGGTATTTTTCCTGATGTATAAATGCTATTGAAAAGTTCAACTAAAATGTGAATCGAGTCTTTTTCTATTAGTTTAAGGATTTCCGTTGGTATTTTATCTGGACCTGAAGCTTTACAATTTTTCATTCTTTTTAGTGCGTACAATACTTTCTTTTCCGTTATTTCTGGACCTTCGTCTCCTTGTATGTTACTTAGCTCAGATTGTTGTCTATCATCTGCAAAGACTTCTTTAATATAGTTTTTCTTCTAGTTCTGTTATTATGTTTCCGTTGACATTATACAGGGTATTTGGCTGCTTACGTTTTTGTGTACCTGCAAGTTCTTTCACTTTTTTATGTACATTAAAAATATCATGTTTTGCCTGCCATTGTTCCATTTCTTTACATTTTCTTGGATAAAAATCTTCTTTTGCTATTCTGATTTTTATTTTCATTTCTTTCTGTTTTTGTTTATACCCTTGTTCGTTTTTTCCTTTCATTATTCTTCGATTGTCCATGAGGAGAAGAATCATATCAGTCATCTACCTTTGCTTTACTTTTGGTTTTTCTTTAGTCAGAATTTTCTTCGCAGGACCTGTTATCGCCATTTTTACGTCTTGCCATTTTTTATCTATGTTGTTCGTTGGCTGAGATGTTTCTTTTTCATGAAGTATTTTCAAATTATTAATAATACATTTTTGCAGTTTCTCCTTTACCTTCAGGTTACATAAATGACTGAAGTGTATCTGATTTGCTCTTCTGTTCTGCTCCAATCTTTTTAGTTTAATACTCATTTGCGCTATTAGAGGGTTATGGTCTGCAAAGATGTCTGCGCCTGGGTAAGCTTTAACGGATTTTAAGGAGTTTCTTATCTTAAACGAACGTATCGTTCGTTTATCAGTAAAAAATCAATCTGGTTTCGAATTATTCTTTCACCATTGTCCTGGGATTTTTTCCACGTATAAAGTCTTCTCTTTGGTAAGTTGAAGAATGTATTAGATACAATCATGTTATTCTCCTGGCAGAATTGAAGTAGTCTGTCACCTCGTTAATTTCTTTTTCCGAGTCCGTATTCTCCTACATGTCTGCCACTTTTTCCTTTACCAATTTTTGGGTTAAAATCACCTAGAATTACGGTGATCTCTCGTGGTTTCGTCGATTTTAATACTTGATTGATTTATTCGTAGAATTGTTTAATTTCGTCCTCGAATTTATCTGCAGTAGGTGCATGGATCTGTATGATATTTAGTTTACTTGTGTTTGTTTGTAGTTGAAGAAATAAGAGCCGATCTGATACTGGAGTAAAATTAATGACCGACTGCATCATAGACTTAGATACGAAAACTGCTACGCCGTGTCTGTGTTGAGTACTACTGTTTTCGGAGTAATATACGATGCCATTTGTTGTCGAAAACTGCCAGAATTTGACCACCTTACCTCACTAATGCCTAGAATGTCGACATTTAATCTTTGCATTTCTTGTATTATATTATGCATTTTGCCTGGATCATACATACTCCTAACATTCCATGTACTAATTTTTAATACTCTTTTGAGTGTTTTTCTATTTTTTTTAAGAGTGGTATTTAGTACTTCACAGGGATTTTGCTGGTTGACGACCCGGGAGGCCCTGTGGTCTTCTTGTGATATACCTCCCGTGCCGGATCCTGGTCTCCGATTCCCATGATCAGTAGTTGACGTGGCTTTTTGTTGTACAGTCATGATGATCGTACTAGAGATATCCATGATAAATCTTTAATGTAGTGGTTTCTCCTTGCCTTCTACATCCTTATGCCGTTGACTAGTAAATAGTTTTTCCGCCTTTAGTACCAATTTCTTGGCCGCAGGACAAAAGAGTGCCCTTTCACTTGCATACCAACCGTAGTTGGTCAACAAGTGGGGACTGCTTATTCCGGCAGACACTCAGTCGCCAGAGCCTCGTCAGTTATCTAGTAGGGTGTACCGGATGACTAAGATCAAAATCATCACACGGGCAGGTGAGGTTGACTCTTGGATGGGAGAGACTGTATGTTGCGCGTCACTATCCCTTACACCCTGACTCCGACTCTTCTCTAAGTCAGTGAAAACTGGAAAACTCTAGAAAAAATTAGAGCGGGATAAATTCAATGAATATGAGACATTTAAAAACGATTTTTGTATTAGAAATTGAAATGCATTTAACAAATGTAATTTTTAATACAATTAAATGTAGCTTAATTCCATATAAATAAAATATTTAAATACACATATATTACAAAAAAACGTAACAAGTACATAACAACAAATTATAACAACGAATGGATATCAGTATCAATAAACCTTACTGACCATATAAAAATCATAGAGAATAAATTAACAGAATAAATAGTATATAGTGAAAAGTAATTACTTAAAAGACATAAAACCGTTTAATATAAACCTATAGAAACAGAAGCATTTTAAAGCTGGGAATTCACGTTCCGACCTGCGGTGCCACTTAGTAGGACTACTAGTTGGAGATTCGTCTCCACTCACTCTCCTACTTGATATCCAACTAGCGGTCCAACTTCAGTTCAAGTTTGTTTTCACGACGGCGTACATCGCTTAAACCAAAAAATTTATCGAGTAAATACCATTTTGCAGCAGAAAATGGCAGCATTTTGCTTGTTATCCTGTGAACTACTGTGACACAAAATTGCTGAATGTCATTGATGGGGACGATAACAAAAACTATCTCAGAATGGACAATGTCACTTTTTCGCTGCTGCTGAAAAAAGTTGGTTTACCCATTTTAAAAAGAGATATCGTCATGCATGAATGTGTTCCTACTGAATAAGGCCTTCTAGCAATTTTACGCTTTTTGGTCACTGGAAGGTCATTTGAGGATCTGAAGTTCGGCTGTAAAATATCTCCACAACTATTGGGAACGGTGATACCAGAAACTTGCAGAGCTATGATAATTTTTTGTGCAATTGAAAGTTATTTTGTATTATTTATTTGCGAACTAGGGATCTTTGCTCAGCGATGTCGGACAGACAGCACCAATTGAGATTTGGTTTGGGGCAAATTGTATACAGGAAGGAAATATCAGTTTCAAAGTAATTTTGTAGTAAATTCACTATTTAAATTGGAAATAAGCCATAATATAAGTTAGAAATCAAATGTATTGGACGTTTGGACTTCCACTTCGGAAATCATTATCAAAATATTCTGAAGTTGAAGTCGAAACGTCAAATAAATTTATTTCTCTAACTAATATTTAGGCTTATTTCCAATTAAAATGATAAATTTGGATAAGATGTCACAAGAAAATAACTTTAGAGCAATATAAAAAAAAACAGTTACTTCTAATTTCAGTACAACTATGATTTAATTTTCGTTGTTTGTAGATAATTCTTCTGTAGCCAATCCGGAGTGTTGGAAAGTGTACCTGTATGGGAGTATCCGAAATATATATAGAGAAAGGAAAATGATTTGCCCTAGCAAAAAGTAAATGATGATAAAGAATCGTGTATTTTATTAGGGGTAATTTTCATGCAATTGAAAGTTTATTTTCTATTAAATATTTGCGAACTAGGGATCTTTGCGTAACGTAATTCATAGAAATCTCATAAGTAACAGGTGCCGAAGGTGAATTTTTGATCCAACCTATGATCCGACTTTCAACTTCACCATTTAGGCTTCCACTTCACTGCCAGTCGGAAATCGGACCTTCAAGTCGTTCCTCTAGATGTTCCGACTCGTACCACTAGTTGTCTAAGCAATCCAACCAGCCCACTCAAGGTCCGATAGTCGGACTAAAAATTGAAACGTGAATGGCCTGTTTTAAAATCAATAAAAAATAGGAAGAGATAAGAGTTGTGTACAGTGTTGTAAAGGCCAGGCATAGCCGCATTAATGACAAAAATAACAAACAAAAAAGTTGTTAACGCACATCCAAAAATTAAGAAAATTAAAGCAGTTGACCGAGAGGATACAGTGTGGACAGCTTTTCAAGAGACAGAAACAAGTTGGTTAACAAGTTGGTTTAAGGTTGATCTTCACCCACAATTAATTTGTTTCTGATCCTAGAGATGGCTCTACTGCGGCATGCTAATCTGGTAAATTTTTTAACTTAATTGTAGATTTCTACATGGTGACTCTGTAATATTTTCAAACCCTAATATAAATTACAGTTTTCTATCATTATATCCATTGTCTGAGTTGCCAAATTGTGTAGACAGTAATTTTATCAAATACGCTATAATTTTTACGCTTACTAATAGACCGAGTTAGCAAAGATATCTTTAACAACATCTTTATGTATAATATTTTACTGCTCTGCTGTGTCAAAATAAACAAAGTTACCGGTTTTGCAGGAACACAAGACACAAGGTCTCATTCACACATATCATTGAAAAATGATCTATATTTATTATCTAAACATTTTTATCGCCAAAGAGGTACTTAGCGGCGCTATCTGTGTCTGTAGCGGTAGTATCGTATTACCATTAAATTTATACATGCATTCATATATTATTTTTTTGTTGATAGTTAAAAATTAAATTATCTGGTAATATTAAAAAATATTTTAGTGCGAATTATATGAAAAATGGTCAATCGTCTAAAACATGCGAACATGTCTTCTTTTTATTACTGGTTTCAGGTTTGTTATCTTCCTAATTAATGCGTCTTCTTCTCTTATTTGTATGTGCTCAAATTATCTCAGTCTTTGTGGATTAATAAATTTTACTATCTCTTCCCCTTTCTATCTCTTATTTCATGCTTCATTAGTCTTCTATATTCTCCGTGTTCAGGCCTTATTGGGCTGTTTATTCTTATAATTTTGCTTTTAATAATTCTTACTTTTTCTTTATCTTTTTTCGTATATGAATCGCTTATTTGTGAAAGGCCTCTTGTCACAAAATGTAAATTTTGGAAAACAAGAAAAAACTGTTTAGTTTTATAAAAAACGATTTTATACTTTTCTGATTTTTCGAAACATTTTAAGGACCTTAAAACTCAAAAATAAATCGTGTTAGTTACACTTTTTAAAATCAATATTGTATTTTTTTTATTATTGAAAATGGCTGACAAAAGGCCTTTCATAAACAAAAGTGTTGTTTTTTACGGGGAAAGTTTTGATTGGTGGATGAATTTACACAGTGTTTATTTATAATTAATGTTACTTTATTAAAACTATTCTAAGACAATACAATTAGCTGCAATTAATTGCCATTTTATACATTTTGGCTCATTTTTTGGTTGCAACGGTAGGCCATTGGACAAGCTCATTGTAAAACCATTTGTGTTCCTGAGGGACATACTGCAAAAGTTTCTTCAGGTCATTAATTTTTTCTTGATGAATTGGTACCTTTGATTCATGAGTTTTTCTTGCTAATGTGGAAGGGGAGAATGGCTCAGCAATAGACAGTGGATTAGATAATAATTTAAAGGTTTTGCTAATAAATCACCTATAAAATCAGATACAACAACCACTCCTTTTTTAAATCTTTCGCAAGTAAATTCATGGTAGGAAGAAATAGTAAACATTTCCTTTTTTTTGTTTTTTTCAATTTTACTTTCTTTTGAAACAGTATTTTTCTTGTAAAATTTGGACTACCAACTTTGAAAGTCCAAAACATTTGCATTTTACACTAAATTCACAGTAAATTTCCTCTGTTTTGTAGATGAAAGTATTAGTTCTGTTATATCTTTCATAGTGTAGAACCTATCATGTTTCCTTAGGTTTCGTTTTACAAGGCCGAAGACCCTGTCACATGGCAAATAGGAGTGACCCCTTATTGGAAGTCTATAGACAACTTTTTTGAATCTTCCACTATCTGTAAGTTGCATTAAAAACCTAATCATCGTATGATTTTTATTTTGTCCTCTACAGTTGTCACTGTATAAGTGACATCTACATCTACATTAGCTGGAACATTCTCGTCAATATACTTCTTCAAGAAAGAGCAAACCATTTTTGGGATCATACAAATCCCGAAAATATTTAGAAGCATATGCTTACACGAGGAATTATGAAGAAAATTAAAGGAAGAGCCAGAAACATTATTTCTGTATACTGTAGCGTTTACGCTACTGATTAACCCCTTTAGAAATTTTCTTATAACCCGCCTGTGATCGATTTTTAAATCGACATTCCTTTCCCCACGCGCTGTTATCGCTTTGAAAGGAAGATCGATTTTATGCGGAAGCGGAACGATTAGTTTTGGTCAGAACTCGTCAACGCAGCCACGTCAGCCGGTGAAATTGTTCACCTTCAAAGTGACGGAATTGGAGCAAGGAAGATAATTTGGGGAAGAATATAATTCATTAATAATAATATTAATAAGTAAAATTTTTAAAATCAATATTTCTAAGAGTTCCACATAAAAAGGAAGAGTTTTTTTTGGCGTGCTGCGAGCTCCATGTAAGTAAATTATTTTATACGTATTATCTCTTTATCATATAATCAAATTTATCATTGTATTTAGTATTTCTTTAGAGATTTATTTTTGAGTTCCGAAATAATTTAAATATAAAATTTCCTTGATTTACTTGCAAAGAACAGAAGGTCATTTTTTATATAGTTAAACTTAAATTCTGTTTTATTCCACGTCGTTATCATTAAGTTTTTTTGGTTCTTTTTTTTACCTAACTTTTTTTGGTGGAATATAAAAGGTTCTACAAATGTGGGACAGCCTTCTGTATTCTGCGCATGTTTATTTCATGGCGCAAGCCTGTCACGTCTACGAAATTAACTTCGGAAATTCTGACATGTTGACATAACCTAATGTTTTGATGTTTTGTTTTGGTGCAGTCAATCCATGCTGCTACACCTATTGAATTGTATTTATTAAATTAAATAATCATTTTAGATTCCGTCACGTGAAAATATTAATTTCACTTCACTTGAGGATATTCTCTTCAGAATATTCCCTCAAGGACTCAAGTAACTAAATTTCTTGAATAGTTAGCAAACCCGTGGATTTTGCTGTCACCCAGAGACCAGTGACTGGTTGTGGTTTTGTGCCCAGGATTCGTCTTTACAGCCATAAACTGATGTAACCGTGCCAAGAGGAATTTTCCTATGGACTTATAGTGCTGTAAAGATAAGTTGTTTAACTGTTTGACTTTTTGTTACTATTTATTTACTGTTACTTCCTATTTAGTAGTATACCCTCTTCATATGCATATGATAAGGTGAATACCTTTGTGATAATTTAATTTTTGATATAATCTAATTCTAAAATATTGGGGAGAAGAAAATACATTACATGTTTTTATTGGGTTTTTAAATAGGATTTCAAGAGTCTGACCAAACTCATTTTTGCTATAATATTTTTTTTAATACAATACATTTGATATAAAATAATTTTGATTTTGGGAAGGGAAATAAATTTCATGTGGTTTTTTTTTAAACAGTATATAAAGAGTATTGAAGACTCATTTTTTGGATATAATATAATAATTGTAACAGAGTTATCATTGTTGATATCTGTACAATACGGTAATTATTTCTCATTTTAGTTGAACTAGCTAAATTTAAATTACTACCTTTTTGTGTTAAGACTTTGGCTACCCTACGGACTATTCTTGTTGTATACTAATATTTCATATTTTATTTGGCCAGTGGTAGTGATTATTCGTTTGTTGAGGGGCTATTAGGTCCCATTGTATCTTTACACCATCCACTACCACTGTTATTTGGCTTTGCATTATATGTAAATTGTTTATACACATATACCTATATACATTTTTTATAAATATATTTATTGTTGCTATTTTGAGTTTTATTTCAGTTCTACTAACCAGTATATAACATAGCAAAACAAGATTAGTATTTAGTATTTTTGTATTTCAGAGTATTACCTTCAGATTCATTTGTTACTTCAAAATCTCAACTATCGTTGAGTTGGCGCCCTTCTTTTCTCTTCTTATTGTTCTTTTTCTATAAATTTATTCCCAGTGACCTTCTTCAGTTGTATCACGTTTGATATTACTAGTCTCATTTCTTTCTTGTCTCATTAGCTCATTATCTCTTGTTATTGTTGTTTATATCTTTAAAGCCACAATCCAGTGCATTGAAGCTAGCCCGAACACTCACTTGAGATTTAACGTCTCTTTGGCTATTTAACTTTGTTCCTCTGAGCTTAGCCATATTTTTAGTATTTTCATCACCTCTCTTCCAGTTCTTCTGGAATTTGGAAGTCTTACACTTAAAAAAACCCAATACTCCCGGAGAATTGAGCGTTTCAATTGGCGCCCAACGTGGGGCTTCTTTTCCACTTCTGCCTTAAAAAAAAATATATATATCTCCTTTAACTTTTGATTTTGATCTTGGATTGTTGTGGTTTTCACTGGTTGTGCTTTTAGATTTTCATTTTAACGTTTAGTTTTGTTTTTTAATTTTTTTTTGACATTACCTTATATCTATATCTTAAATTGACTTGTTTTTGCTATATACTGTGTAGACTGAATAAATTGCTTTGTTTTTGATTGATTAAATAACAATTTAGATTAATAATAAATTAATTAAAAATTTAAATAACTAAAGTTAACTATTTCACATATTTTACAAGTCCGGAGTAGCCAATAAGTTGAGTCACTACCTCGAAATAACAGTTTTGAAATTTTAGGTTCCTTAGGGTGTTGTAGCAGTATATGTCATTGGATTTCATAATTGGACCAAAACAATTAAACATTACTGGTATAGGTATCCCTTCAGAATATTAATTTGGAGACAGAGAGTAAGTTAAACTTTACCTACTTTTACTCATTCTCTTGTATATTTCTCAGTTGTGTAATATGTCTGCGTTCAAGGTAGAGCATCTGTTAGCTCCTGAATTAGAGTATGAGTTGAGAGTCCGTCACTTAAACGATCCATCTTTGACAACGGTGGAAAGGAAAAGGGTAGTGTTGCGTGGTGCATTGAAGCAAACTTCATCCAATCGGAGTTTCGCTGTTCTGTCAGCTTCCCATCTTAATTTTAAGGATGAGATTGCTGAAATAGAGGTTACTCTTGCAGATCTGGTGGTCAAAATAAATTCTTTTGTTGGTTCTTCTAGTGATACTGCCTATGCTCGTTATACTTCTCGGTTAGGTCATGTTGCAGCTAGAATCCATCTATTAGAAACTACAACAGAGGAAGAGGAGGAAGTGAAGAGGTCTCTTAATTTCAGGGTTTTGATTCTGGAAGGTGAACTTGATGGTAAAGTGATTCCACAGGCACAGTCAACTCCTCATGATGCTAGTGTTCCAGTCAACTCGTTTCCTTTTGTTAAGTCTGCTCCTATTCATAAATGGGGTGTGCATTTTTCAGGTCAAGATAATGAAAACGTTGTTAGTTTTTTAGAGAAGGTAGAATGTCTGCGTATAGCACGTGGTAACAGCGAGGAAGAGTGTTACTCTTCTGCTGCTGATTTATTTAAAGATTCAGCTTTTACTTGGTACCTCAATAACCGCGGTAGTTTTGCTTCTTGGCAAGAGTTAGTTGCCAAACTAAGATCAGATTTTCTTCCATATAATTATGAGGATAATCTCCTTGACGAAATCAAGTCTCGTAAACAAGCTCCACAGGAGAAAGTTACAATTTTTATTAATGAGATTGTTAGTTTGTGTAAACGTCTAGAGACTCCTCTTTCTGAACCTCATATTGTCAGGATTATCAAGAGAAATTTGTTGCCATCGTACCATTCTAGTCTGGCACTTACAGATATTCCCTCGATTGCTGATCTTACTGAAAAATGTAAGAAGCTGGAAGAAGTTTTGTCATGGTCTTCTGACAGCGTGTCTAGAGCTCCTATTCGGCAGAATTTTAGAAATCCTGATTCGTCCTATTCGGGTAGACCAAATTATTCTCGGTCTGATAATGTCGCTTCTTTCAATTCGAAGCTTACCTGTTGGAATTGTCGTCAATCAGGACATGGTTACTACGAATGTTCTGAACCTAGAATTCGGTTTTGTTATGGATGTGGACGTCAAGGTGTACGCAAATTTGAATGCCAATTCTGTTCGGGAAACGACAGAAGGGGTGGGTTGGCCCTGGCTCCTACTCCTCGTCAAAATACAGGGAATACAAACACTGTCCAAACTCCTCAAAACCAAGGAACCAGTTTCTCGAGGCTGGATGCCCAAGCTTCCACAAGCCAAACATCTCACCCTTCACCAAAAGACAAAAGACCACAGAACGGCAAATACCAACCGAAGAGAGGACAACGTTAGTTGAGCACGAGCACCGTAATTCTTCTGTAGTTTCTTCGTGTAATCCCTTGTCTTCGTTTGTTGATTTAGATATAAACTCATTGTTGGTTCGAAAAAACAAGGATAATCGTCCATATCTTGAAATCTCTATCTTAGGACATTCTTGTTTAGCTTTACTGGACACAGGGTCCAATATCTCTATTTTAGGTTCTCTCGGTATGGAATTTCTCCAGAATTCCAATGTAAATATAGGAATAGATCAAAGTTTGCAAGTGACTACAGCTGATGGTCAAGTTCAACCAATTTTAGGTCAATTCACTACTGAGATTTGTGTTAGTTTTTGTAAAAGAATGATTACATTCTTTGTTATTCCGTCAGTTAAGAATTCAGTCATCCTAGGTATGGATTTTCTGAAAACTTTTAATAGTGAGTTAAATTTTCCTGAATTTTCCTTATCTGTTTCTTCATTTAATATCTCTTGTGTCAATGCGGTTAAAGATATGAGTCGACTTAATGCTCATGAATTAGAAAAGTTAAATAATGTCATCAAATCATTCTCTTCTATATCTTCGAAAAATAAGTTGGGTAGAACTCATCTCATCGAACATCACATTGATGTGGGTTCGTCCAAGCCCTTCAGGCAATATCAATATCCCTTGCCTCAAGCCTGGCATGAAAGCCTAGTAAAGGAGGTAGATGAAATGCTTAAGTTAGGTATTATTGAGCCCAGTACTTCTTCTTTTTGTAGTCCTTTGTGGCTGACAAAAAAGAAAGATGGGACTTTTCGTGTCTGTTTTGACGGACGTAAACTTAACAGTATAACTATGAACAGAGATGCGTATCCTATACCTCGTATAGATATCATCCTGAGTAAGTTACAGAATGCTAAATTCATTTCATCTATTGACTTGAAGAAGGCGTTTTTACAGATTCCTCTCAGCGAAGAGAGTAAAAAGCTCACTGCCTTTGCAGTCAATGGAAAAGGATTGTACCAATTCACTACAATGCCTTTTGGTCTTGTGTCTGCTCCACAGACTATGTGTCGGTTAATGGATTTGGTAATTGGTCCTGCTTTAGATCCATTTTGCCAATACTATCTTGATGACATTCTTGTCATTACTCCCGATTTCGAAACTCATATCTCTGTATTGCAGCAGTTGTTTCAGCGTTTAAAAGACGCAAATTTGACTATTAACTTAGATAAAAGTAGCTTTTGTCGTGAGTCTATTAAGTTTTTAGGATATGTTGTAGATTCTCAGGGTCTTCGTACTGATCCCGATAAGGTATCAGCTATTCGTGATTTTCCTGTGCCTAAAAATACCACTCAGGTTCGTCGATTGTTAGGAATAGTGGGTTATTATAAAAAATTTGTCAAGTCTTATTCTACCTTGTTGTCTCCTATTACAGATTTACTTCAAAATCGGAAAAAGGGACAAAATATTGTGTGGACTCCTGAGGCTAATGAAGCTTTCATTAAAATCAAGGAGGCTCTCACAAATTCTCCTGTTATGGTAGCCCCAGATTTTACTAAGCCTTTTTATCTGATGACAGATTGCTCAAACACAGCATCTGGTGGGGTACTCTATCAAATTGTTGATGGAGAAGAACACCCTATAGCCTACACCAGCAAGAAATTAAATAAAGCCCAGAAAAATTATACTACAACTGAAAAAGAGTTGTTAGCTATAATTACGGGTATTGAACATTTTAGATATTTTCTTGAAGGTCGTTCGTTTACGGTCATAACTGACCATAGCAGTTTGGTGTGGTTACAAAGTATGAAGAACCCATCTCCTCGTTTGGCTAGGTGGATTTTAAAATTGGCACAATACGATTATAAAATTGTTCATCGTAAAGCTTCAGGTGTAGTAGTCGCTGATGCACTCTCTAGAACTTTCGATATTAATTTGTTAGACTTATCTTCCTTACAACCAGATGACTGGTATCGAAAAATGTTGTATGATGTACAGAATGTACCAGGTAAATTTCCTGATTTTAAAGTTGAACATGGTGTTTTGTATAAACATGTCTTAAGTTCCATGGATGCCCTTACTGGAATGTCGGATTGGAAGATAGTCGTTCCAACTCCAAATAGAGCAGAGGTTTTGGCCACTTTTCATGACCATCCTACTGCAGCTCATTTTGGTTTCCACAAAACTTTCCGTCGAATATCTGAACTTTATTACTGGCCGAAGGTGCGTCAAACTGTACGTAGCTATATCGCTAAATGCAAAATCTGTGCTACATGCAAACCGACAAATCTTCTCCAACCAGGTTTAATGGGTAGTTATCGACGGATTGATTTTCCATTTCAACTGATATCTTTAGATCTCATTGGTCCGTACCCTAGGTCCTATAAAGGTTCCCAATATGCTTTAGTAGTTGTTGATTATTTTACTCAATTTCCTTTGGTCCATACCATGTCGAAGGCAACTACTTCTTCTATTATTAAATACCTCGAGAATGAAGTTTTCTTAATTTATGGTGTTCCACAAATTGTTTCATGCGATAATGGACCCCAGTTCACAGCTAAGGCTTTCCGCGATCTCATGGCTAAATACAATGTCCAAAAGATCTGGTACAATGCGAACTATCATCCACAAGTCAACCATACCGAAAGAGTGAACAAATCAATCGTGACCGCTTTACGATCTTATTCTTTTCCTGATCAGAGAGCTTGGGATACTCATATCCACTCTATAGTACAAGCGATCAGGACTTCTTCTCACGAAATAACCAAATGTCCTCCATCTTATTTGATGTTTGGTCGTCATGTCCCTCTTTCTGGTGATTATTTTGGTAAGATTTCAGAGAATGCCAATAACTTTCCTACAATATCAGATAAGTTACATCGCTTAGAAGATATTCAGCATCTTCCTGATATTTATGTGGATGTTCGCAAACGGTTGAGAGCATCTTATGCTAGAAATAAATGCCAGTATGACCTGAGAAAGCGAGCCTTATCTTTCAGAGTTGGAGATTCTGTTTTAAAGAGGAACTTTGTCAAGTCTGATAAATTGAACTTCCAATCTGCTAAGTTATGTCAGAAGTACATACCTTGCACGGTTATTAAAGTTATTTCTCCTTTAATATACGAGCTGAAGGAAACTTCTACTGGTAGGAAACTAGGAAGGTTTCATGTTAAAGACTTACTGGAGGACAAGACAGTAGGCCCCCATAACTTGTCAGATAACTTGGATTCTTCATCTTCTGATGAAGATTAACTGGTCCCTTATCAATGCTGTACCAGTTTGGTTGTTTAAGATCTGATTATCTATTTTGTTTACCTGGCAAAAACCATAAGTTGTGTTATTTTGCCTTCTATTTTTTTTTTATCTTCTTAATGTTGGTTATTATCTTAGTATATGGACTTGCTAATTTTGTTGTTTGTTTTCTCTCAAAAGTCCAACTGCATATCATAGGAGTACAGGATGGATATATGGAATTTCCCCATCTTGAGTTCTGAGTTAAATAGATGTTTACAGAGATAATTAGGAAACACTTTAACATTTTCTTTTATTGATGTTTGCATAGGCTCGTACGTAGACTATGGCCATAAAGCTTATGCATTCATATTCACTTACTGTGTCGGTGTTTTAGCGTGGGTTCAGGATTGATCCCCCTGGATGTGTGCCCTCACTTGGCTCAGAAATATATCAATACATATTAGTTGTTCCTTGAGTGTCTCTTGGGTTGAAATTAGAATGTGTCATTTAGAATTGGATCGTTCTGATATTCAGCAGTATGTAAGTCTGTTTAACTTGGTTTGTTATCTCCTATGTTATTACCTTCTCAAAGTATTTGAGTTTTAACATATCTTATTGTATACTGTTTGTTTACCTGTCTCTCTACTAGTGATATGGATTAGTAGATGGGAGTTAGCTTTATCTGTACCTAAAGTGAGTTTATCTTTACCTTGATGGAGTTTATCTCATACCTGTAATGGAGTTTATTTCGCATCTTTACCTTGAGTTTATCTCGTACCTTTACCGTGAGTTTATCTCGTACCTTGACTGAGTTTATCTCGTACCTTTACCTTGAGTGTATCTTTATCTTTACCTTAATTGAGTTTATCTCGTACCTTTACCTTAATTGGTTTATCTCATACCTTTACCTTAAGATAGTTATCTTTAC
The DNA here is from genome assembly GCA_918026665.1 of Diabrotica balteata. Lineage (NCBI taxonomy): Eukaryota > Metazoa > Arthropoda > Insecta > Coleoptera > Chrysomelidae > Diabrotica > Diabrotica balteata. The sequence continues at coordinate 61,639,231 of OU898282.1, forward strand.
CTTTACCTGGATAAGTTTATTTCTTATCTATATCTTATGAATATATATCTTATCTTTATCTTGATTATAGAGTCCTAAAAATCTGTCCTTTACTGTTCTTGTCGTGAGTAAAGAATTGGAACACGTCAATAGTACAGTTTAGGTATTACAGTTAGGATCTCTTTTATCTTTCCTTCTACCAAGTGTATAGCTGGTAGAAGTGAGTTTTGTGCATATCCTCTACCATGAATAGATCTGGACGTGCAATTATCTTTTACCTTTTGTGCATATCTTTACTATGAGTTGGGATTGCAGTTACCTTACTTACCTTTTTTTAGCATACCCTATACCATGAGTATAGTGGGCTTGCTAGTATCTAAGGCACTAACAACCTTTACCGATTGTGTGCTTTCCTACCGCTGCTAGAGCAAGTAGGTGTATTGTATTATCTTTTACTTTGAATTTTCAATATGTTGTTGATATCCCGAACCATATATATGTTTAGGTTTTGTAGTTTCAACTAGTTCTGAGTAATTAGGCCCTCATTGAACTCTATGGTGACGAATAGAATCTGGTCGCTCTAGTGTCAACGCTGGGTAAAGTTCATAGGACTTTGTTTGAATTTCGTTGTTATGAATGGTTCTTGGAGACATTGTGTTAGGGGTTGTTAATACACATCTAAAATGTAGTTTTAACGAATGGTTGTTTTTACAAATACTTGAGAATGCAGATAAGTAGTGTTAAAAGTTAACTTGATCTGTAAGGTTATAAAATTTAACTTAAAATGTATACTTTTTTTTATCTTTGGTTTATACTAAATTAACATACATTATCTCATTAAAAAAAAATGTATGACTTCGTCTCATATTCTTCGTTCCATATTTTTATTTCGTCCTTGATTTTGTTCCAATTCCTGAGCAAATGGTTGACTGGTGACGAAAATGTTCAATTTTAACGTATCAACGTTCATTGTCAGTGTTAGATCGTTCTGCCACAAAAAAAAAAAAGTTCCTAAAGTTCCTTTTTTTTTTGCTGGAGATGAGGGAGAATGTAGCGTTTACGCTACTGATTAACCCCTTTAGAAATTTTCTTATAACCCGCCTGTGATCGATTTTTAAATCGACATTCCTTTCCCCGCGCGCTGTTATCGCTTTGAAAGGAAGATCGATTTTATGCGGAAGCGGAACGATTAGTTTTGGTCAGAACTCGTCAACGCAGCCACGTCAGCCGGTGAAATTGTTCACCTTCAAAGTGACGGAATTGGAGCAAGGAAGATAATTTGGGGAAGAATATAATTCATTAATAATAATATTAATAAGTAAAATTTTTAAAATCAATATTTCTAAGAGTTCCACATAAAAAGGAAGAGTTTTTTTGGCGTGCTGCGAGCTCCATGTAAGTAAATCATTTTATACGTATTATCTCTTTATCATATAATCAAATTTATCATTGTATTTAGTATTTCTTTAGAGATTTATTTTTGAGTTCCGAAATAATTTAAATATAAAATTTCCTTGATTTACTTGCAAAGAACAGAAGGTCATTTTTTTTATATAGTTAAACTTAAATTCTATTTTATTCCACGTCGTTATCATTAAGTTTTTTTGGTTTTTTTTTACCTAACTTTTTTTGGTGGAATATAAAAGGTTCTACAAATGTGGGACAGCCTTCTGTATTCTGCGCATGTTTATTTCATGGCGCAAGCCTGTCACGTCTACGAAATTAACTTCGGAAATTCTGACATGTTGACATAACCTAATGTTTTGATGTTTTGTTTTGGTGCAGTCAATCCATGCTGCTACACCTATTGAATTGTATTTATTAAATTAAATAATCATTTTAGATTCCGTCACGTGAAAATATTAATTTCACTTCACTTGAGGATATTCTCTTCAGAATATTCCCTCAAGGACGCAAGTAACTAAATTTCTTGAATAGTTAGCAAACCCGTGGATTTTGCTGTCACCCAGAGACCAGTGACTGGTTGTGGTTTTGTGCCCAGGATTCGTCTTTACAGCCATAAACTGATGTAACCGTGCCAAGAGGAATTTTCCTATGGACTTATAGTGCTGTAAAGATAAGTTGTTTAACTGTTTGACTTTTTGTTACTATTTATTTACTGTTACTTCCTATTTAGTAGTATACCCTCTTCATATGCATATGATAAGGTGAATACCTTTGTGATAATTTAATTTTTGATATAATCTAATTCTAAAATATTGGGGAGAAGAAAATACATTACATGTTTTTATTGGGTTTTTAAATAGGATTTCAAGAGTCTGACCACTCATTTTTGCTATAATATTTTTTTTAATACAATACATTTGATATAAAATAATTTTGATTTTGGGAAGGGAAATAAATTTCATGTGGTTTTTTTTTTAAACAGTATATAAAGAGTATTGAAGACTCATTTTTTGGATATAATATAATAATTGTAACAGAGTTATCATTGTTGATATCTGTACAATACGGTAATTATTTCTCATTTTAGTTGAACTAGCTAAATTTAAATTACTACCTTTTTGTGTTAAGACTTTGGCTACCCTACGGACTATTCTTGTTGTATACTAATATTTCATATTTTATTTGGCCAGTGGTAGTGATTATTCGTTTGTTGAGGGGCTATTAGGTCCCATTGTATCTTTACACCATCCACTACCACTGTTATTTGGCTTTGCATTATATGTAAATTGTTTATACACATATACCTATATACATTTTTTATAAATATATTTATTGTTGCTATTTTGAGTTTCATTTCAGTTCTACTAACCAGTATATAACATAGCAAAACAAGATTAGTATTTAGTATTTTTGTATTTCAGAGTATTACCTCCAGATTCATTTGTTACTTCAAAATCTCAACTATCGTTGAGTTGGCGCCCTTCTTTTCTCTTCTTATTGTTCTCTTTCTATAAATTTATTCCCAGTGACCTTGTTCAGTTGTATCACGTTTGATATTACTAGTCTCATTTCTTTCTTGTCTCATTAGCTCATTATCTCTTGTTATTGTTGTTTATATCTTTAAAGCCACAATCCAGTGCATTGAAGCTAGCCCGAACACTCACTTGAGATTTAACGTCTCTTTGGCTATTTAACTTTGTTCCTCTGAGCTTAGCCATATTTTTAGTATTTTCATCACCTCTCTTCCAGTTCTTCTGGAATTTGGAAGTCTTACACTTAAAAAAACCCAATACTCCCGGAGAATTGAGAGTTTCAATACGGCTGTAAATACTGGCCGTCAATGAAATCAGTTTTTGTAAAAATTTTGCAGACCAACGTAATTTGTTAATGTAATTTTAGAAGGTTATTGTGTAGAAATTCCAATTTTTTCCGAATTTAACTCAAATATTAACTTAAAATTTTATATTTGCAAAGCTTACAAGACATTTGATGGTCTTAATCTTAAGGCTTCTTAAAGCAAATCTCGATTCTGCCCAAGCTACTCTTACTACAGCGCATTCTATTCTTCCTATTAATTACTATGCCACAAATAAAGCCCAATTCTATATAGTCCACCAAGAGCCCTAAAGAATTATACAAGTCAAATTTACAGTAAAAGAACCATCAGGTAAAATCGTCATCCAAAAACAAGAAGTCGAAGGTGCCATCCTAAGAGAAATTCTCACCGTCGCATATAATCAACTTGCCTGGACCGAGCTAGTCAATAACACCGATGAATATATTCAAGTAGCAATAACGGATCCCATCAAAAGTCAACCAATAAATCTAAGAGATGTCGATCCTTTCCTAAGAACCGATCATTTTAATACAATAGAAGAATATTACCGAAAACGACAGTGCAGGAAGTTTGCATCATGCATATTTCATTATACAGACGTCAGTTAACATTTACTAATCAAATAAAACATCATATACGAACAAGAGATGAAGTTCCGGTTTACACCAAGTCAAATCGGTATCCACACATCCATAAGGATGATCGATCAAGAAATCATCAAACTGAGACAATTGCCCTGGTCGTCCCCAATGTGGGTCATTCCAAAGCAACCAGATGACAAGAAAAATTAAATGGAGAATAGTTGTCGACTACAGGAAGGTGAACAAGAAAACCATCGATGGTCTATACCCAATTCCAAATATAACAGACATTCTGGACAAACTAGGTCGCTGCAAATATTTTTCCACCCAGTTGTAGCCAGCGGATTACATCAAATTAAAATGAAGGAAGAAGATATTTGGAAGACTGCATAACTTAAGGGAACTTAACTGGAAGACTTATCGTTGAAAATGGCCACTATGAATGCCTGAGAATGCCATTCGGACTCAAAAATGCACCCTCAACATTTTAGAGAGTAGGTAATGGAGAACATACTAAAAAGACTTACAGGCGAAATATATCTAGTCTACAGGGACATTTTCAACCTCACTTTAAGAACATATGGTAAATCTTAAGAAGATTTTTGAGAAATTAAGAGAAACAAGATTTAAAATACAAGTTGACAAATGTGAATTACTTAAGAATAACTAATGCTTATATTATAATATAAAAATTATCACTAATACGTTATGCAAGACTATTGTTTATAAATACTAAAATAATTAACTAAAAACGCCTAAATAGGTTTTTAGAAACTAAATACGTTTTTTATAGATATATTACTTGTAGATGGTATAGTACAGTATCTACTATTCTGTAAGTTCTAGCGTGCCAAATAAAATTCATTCAATCCGATAACATTCTTATTAAATCTTGTAATTTGTCAAAGTGTTGTACAAAATAATTGATATGGCAACCCTGCTAGTATGACGATTCGCTTGAAGCGTTTCGAGGCCGAAAGTAATGCAATCTATCGATGATAAATACTACCAACGTTTGAGATGGAGCCACCTCTCTAGTATACAATTTGATGCCGGCAATTCAAAATATAATTATTGTTTAACGAAATTTTTCATATGTTTAGGAAAAAATATTCAACGTTTTATTGCAAATATATTCCACTTTTACAGTTTTATATATGTTGTTATTAAAATTTTTTCCGGTTTCTTACCGGTAGCTTTATTATAAGCCGGAACATAACATTTTTTCCCGTAGTGACAAAACTGTAAATTCAAAAATTTTCAAAAAATTCATAAGTATTTCTTAGGGTTATATCTTTATGCTGTAAAAAAATTATCAAAATTGTATGTCTGGTTTTCCCGCTTTATACTTGGAAAAAAGTAGTTTTTTAGAGTTTTTTCGAAAACGAAAACATGAAGTTTGTTCAAACTTTGTCAAAATACTTTTAATTGTCACATATACCTTCTCAATTTTTTTCAAATTTTTTGAATTTGTAGTTTATTTTTTGGGGGGTGCAGATCAACCTTAATAGAATTATGAAATTCAGACAAATGACAGACTACTAAAAAAGCAGAATATTAGTACCTATTTACAAAAATTAAGAAAATAAGGAACAATGCATAAACTATAGCGCCATAAAACTACTTCATATACGAACAGTCTCAACCTGAACGTGCACCTGTGTGACATGACTGTAGCAGGAGATGAGTGGTAGAGGAGTAGGCTTCTCGGTGGCAACTTGTCAAACGAGTCACCGTGCATCTGTTCGCCGTTTCAGAGATCACGGGCAGCGGTACGTACGGTAATATAGGTACATATGAGAGAGTGGAGCCCTTCAATATGGATATTATGCCACCCTCACTGGAAACAGACTCGTTGGGGTACTGGTTCTGCCAGAATATGGTAGACTTCCTCTCTAAAGTTGGCAATACCCTTTATGCCCCTACTCTGCCCCACTTCTACATAAAAGACACATCATGAAAATATGGGAGTGTAATAATATTCTAAAATAAGTTTAGTCATTTTAGATAGATATGATTATGGGGCATCTGAGAAAAATAAAATAATAAAGAAACAAACGCTGATGTGAGATTCATTGATCTTACAAAGTCATTTGATATAGGTCATCTAAAGATTCTTTTGTTCTATCAGTGTCTAGGTATACATGAATTCATGTATACCTTCTCAGTGATGATGGAATAGGGATTCCGAAAAAGTTTTGTGTAACATAACCCGATTGGGTTTTTAAATATATACCTTTTATGAAGGATTTTTATCAATTTTAATATATCGTATACAGCCAACTACAGGAACGTAGATTCCTTGTAGAATGTATGTAAATTCATGAAACCGTCAATATAACGATAAATCCTTTGGCGACAAATATTTTTCTTATTTTTTTAAGTCCTTTTCTTTTTGTTTTATGTTTGTTTAATTTTCTATGTTTTAAAGTTTATTCTTTTGTGTAAACGCTTTATTACTACATTTAATTTCTAATTAAAAGTAGGCAAATATTTTCTTCTTAACACGTCAAATATTTTTGATAACCACTTTTTGATTTTTTGACATACAAGTGTCAGTTTATGATGCTAAATATTTATGAGCTTGTTTACAAGTGTATGTAGACGCGATTGATACTTTAACCTTAGGATGAGTCACGTATAGAGAAAATTAATTTAAATATCGATGGTATTAATTTAATTTAATATGAATGAATAGTCTTTATTATTCCATGATTCATTTGTTGCCAAAGGCGATGACGATGTCGTAAAGCGAAATTTTTAAATAGAATACCATTTGTCATTCTTAATTCTCTGTTTTTGTAAACCATTAACATAAATGTGTTTGGCACTGTATTTATTCTTTAATAAATCTGCGATTTTGTGAATGAAATTTTTGAAACGGAATTTTAATTGATTACTAAGCATATACTTAATTTAAATATTAATTGATTTTTGTTGAAAGCTAAGACATAATGTAAATCGGAAATAATTTATTAAAAAATATTTGAGACTGTCGTTAACAAATGGTTATCTCAACTTAGCTGATTGAAATTCGTGAAGAATTTGTTAAAAATATTTCCGTATTGTATAGATCGGTATCTCTTTAGAAACTCGTCCAATGCTATATTAGTCAAAAATTTATTGTGCAGAAATATAATTTCGAGGTCGTAAATAAATTCAGATACCTAACTTCACTCATGATCAGTGATGAGTCCACCACGGATAAAATAAAAGAATAATACTACTATACTACGTTCCACGTTAAGAAAATAACATTGCGGAGATAGGGCCATGTATTTCTTATGGACGATAGAAACGCGGTGTTGCCACAACACACACAAGCACAATTTAGGGTTGTATAATTTGTATTTTCATTTCCACAGACATGAATTAAATTAATGTTTCTTAACGTAATTGTCCAAAAGTGCCCATTCAAAACAAGAGATGCAAAGTAGGGAAAATGATTTTAATTAGATAAATAGTATTTACAAAGGATAATTTTATTTTATCTTATTTTAATTATAGTTACGACAGTTTATTTGTTTTTCGGTGAATATATCATATGCCATGAATGATAGAAATCAGTAGAAAATATTGCTTACTTAAATCATGCATTTTGCTGCGTATTAAAGTTTTAAAAGCAAATAAACGGACCGCTTGGAATGCGTATATCTAATTACTAATTGCAACTTAAAATAATACGATGTGCGTATGTCAGCGATTTTATGTCGTTCTCTGACTACATAATGATAATAAGGCTTTTATTTAGTAGTTATTCTGACTTTACAGTTAAATGTTAATTGAAAATGAAAATTAAAAAATTAAGCGAAGGGAATATCTTGGACATCCGTGCAAAAGAGAGTGTCTGAGAGTTTTGGCAACACTGATCTCCATAAGCGTAATGTTATTTTCTTAACTTGAAACAAAGATTAGTAAACATTTATATTACGCAACAAACATCTAAAAAACGAAAACTGACGCCAAAAATAGCATAAAATATATATATATATATATATATATATATATATATATATATATATATATATATATATATATATATATATATATAAATTATCGTCTCTCATATAATATCGATATATACTAGTTAAAACTAGTAATTTGTAAAGGTATACAGGAATTTAAAGGATAGATCGTATGAAGATTACTTGTAATCTGTGAAAATGAAATTAAAAAAAAACAATTTAACTTGTAGACCTACAAGAAACGACAGATAGCAGATAACAGAAATATACCTAATATCCTTTAAAAATAGGTGTACTAAGATGGTTAGGACGTCAAGAGCAAATGAAAATTACCCACCCAGACGAACTCTATTATCGGTCCCAGTGGGAAATAGGAGTAGAGGCAGACCACGACTGAGATGAAGGGACGGTGTGGACGAGGACGCAAGGAAAATCGGCGCGGCAAATTGGCAACGGTTGGCGATGAACAGAAACGACTGGCGAAATAGACTGGGGAAGGTCAAGGCTCAACTAGAGCTGTAGCACCACTGATGATGATGAAGATGGTTAGGACACCTGTCAAGGGCGAATAAAAATTTTTGGTGTCAGATAAATCCAATTATCGTCGACTGTGCGAAATATAAGTTGACGTAGTTATGGAAAATACCAACTTGCAGATCAGGAAAGAGCCTTTATCTGCGTGGCATAATATTTTCATGACTTCATTTTCTTTTTTTTACCCTTTTTCTTTAAGCGTGTCCATTTTTTACCTCTTTCATAGTGGTTAAATATGATAGACAGTTAACACGTTTACTGTATAATCTAGACGTGGATTGTTGTTACATTTATGTATATATATATATATATATATATATATATATATATATATATATATATATATATATTACAAGTGATTATTTGGATCAAAAAATAATATATAAACAAGTAGAAATGTAATTATCAGTAACGAACTCAATATTTCGCTATGTATTTGATTGCATCCCAGGAGTACACTGTAAACCAATTTTAGCATTACAAAAATGGCGTACAAATATATTTAAAAAACTTACAGAAATTAAAAAATTTCAAAAATACAAATTGACATTGAAGTAAGTAATAAATGTCATAACTAAATTATCTTAAGCACGTTAGTTACAGTAATATGATTACAAAATTAATAGTGTAAAAATGTAAAAATAAAAATAACCATAAAAGAAACGTTAGCAGAATGACCCTAATAACAACCATCCTTAATAATTCATGAAAAAAAAATCATTCTTCTTATCTATTCAATATGTATATACATATCTGTTTCCACCGAAAACGATATATATATATATATATATATATATATATATATATATATATATATATATATATATATATATATATATATATATATATATATATAATATATATATATATATATATATATATATATATATATATATATATAGATATATATATATATATATATATATATATATATTATATTTATATTTATATATATATATATATATATATATATATATATATAATCTTTTTTTCATATTGTTCTTTTTAGATGAACGGATGATGCTTTCTGAATACGAAAGCGAAACGTCTTCAATAAATAGATAAAGTAACCATCAACTTTTTTTCTCCATTTTTTGACCGATATAAGAACCCACCACTCATCTTAGTGATCCTTAATGTATGTATGTATATATATATATATATATATATATATATATATATATATATATATATATATATATATATATATATATATTATATATATACATATATATATATATATATATATATTATATATATATATATATATATATATATATATATATATATATATATATATATATATATATATATATGTAAATACTTTTTTCTTTTTGGGTGTGGTAGTCAATAAAAAATAGAGCTTTGCTAAGGCGTACTATTTATTCTGAAATCCGAGCTTTCGGTGGTTATTTGCTACCTTTATCAAGGTCTACAATGAAAATTACTGTGTTATAGCATTAGGCTGATGTAATATAAAAGTTATAAAAACTTACCAGAAAGTAAGATTCATAGCATATAAAACACAACGTTAAATAACATAATGTGATCTGAATTATTGAAGGCATTAAAAATTTTAAAAACTTTAAAATACTTAAAAATTAAAGAACATGTTACAAAGTTTAAAAAGTAAAAAATAAGACGACATGTTTGATAAAAAACAGTCGTCTTCGCAGGTTTGAATTCAGTCACATCTCACGAACAGAAAGAGGTAGTAGGAGGAACTATTGTTGTTTAAATAGTTCGATGTAACTACAAAAAACAAACTTTCAAACTGATGTCTAACAAAATGCCGTTTGTGATTTTAAGTACTACCAACCATGTTACCAACTTAGAATTGAGAGGGAAATTTAAAAAAAGGTTTTATTATGTCAAAAAATAAAAAGAAAATAGTATTTAGTAAGTAGGTTTAGAAAAAACAAACAATCAAAACAAAATGAACATCTGAATAATAACTGAAGTTAATCATGATAATTATAGCAATTAATAATGGAATTTACGAAATATGAAGCACTCTGAGATGCAGAAAACCCTAGTCAAAAGTCAAAATAAAATTGTAAATTTTGCTAAGATTCTGGATCTCAAATCTTTTATTCAGATTGTTGTTATCACTCCTGCTGATATGTACCATTTCTAAGAATATTCTCTTAAATTTATTTTTCTCTCTGGCTAATATTTTAACATTGTTGAAATCTATCTTATGGTCTAGATCGATAGTGTGTTCTGCCAAAGCACAAGTGGGTTTATCAAAACCATACGTCAGCTATATAGCAAAATAAAACAACCCCTAACTACTTTAGAGTCAAGAGATGTTGTTTATTGCATTTAATGTACTGAATGTCCATCCACGTACATTGGTGAAACTGGAAAAAATCTGTCTAGTCGTATCATTTCTCATAAGAGTGACTGTAGACTAAATAAACCCACTTGTGCTTTGGCAGAACACACTATCGATCTAGACCATAAGATAGATTTCAACAATGTTAAAATATTAGCCAGAGAGAAAAATAAATTTAAGAGAACATTCTTAGAAATGGTACATATCAGCAGGAGTGATAAAAACAATCTGAATAAAAGATGTGAGATCCAGAATCTTAGCAAAATTTACAATTTTATTTTGACTTTTGACTAGGGTTTTCTGCATCTCAGAATGCTTCATATTTCGTAAATTCCATTATTAATTGCTATAATTATCATGATTAACTTCAGTTATTATTCAGATGTTCATTTTGTTTTGATTGTTTGTTTTTTCTAAACCTACTTACTAAATACTATTTTCTTTTTATTTTTTGACATAATAAAACCTTTTTTTAAATTTCCCTCTCAATTCTAAGTTGGTAACATGGTTGGTAGTACTTAAAATCACAAACGGCATTTTGTTAGACATCAGTTTGAAAGTTTGTTTTTTGTAGTTACATCGAACTATTTAAACAACAATAGTTCCTCCTACTACCTCTTTCTGTTCGTGAGATGTGACTGAATTCAAACCTGCGAAGACGACTGTTTTTTGTTAAACATGTCGTCTTATTTTTTACTTTTTAAACTTTGTAACATGTTCTTTAATTTTTAAGTATTTTAAAGTTTTTAAAATTTTGAATGCCTTCAATAATTCAGATCACATTATGTTATTTAACGTTGTGTTTTATATGCTATGAATCTTACTTTCTGGTAAGTTTTTATAACTTTTATATTACATCAGCCTAATGCTATAACACAGTAATTTTCATTGTAGACCTTGATAAAGGTAGCAAATAACCACCGAAAGCTCGGATTTCAGAATAAATAGTACGCCTTAGCAAAGCTCTATTTTTTATTGACTACCACACCCAAAAAGAAAAAAGTATTTACATATTTTTTCCAAACTAGTCAAACAATTTTGGACTACCTTGTCTATATATATATATATATATATATATATATATTGTTATGTTTCTTCTTTCCCAACCAAAGAAAAATATAAAAAAATAGCCATCGAAATAAAATTTTAAGATATCAGTATAAACAAATTGTAGATAGTAATTTAAGATAAGATTTAGTGTAGATAAGAATAGAAATTTGTTAACGACCTTTTTCCGTTTCAAACAAAATTATAAAAAAACCTTTGTTTAGAATTAGAAGACATTTTACCTGTAAGTTAATCTTTTCATTGTTTGTATAATCGAGTATTAAATGACCATATACTAATCTTTTGAAATATGTATAAATTGTGTATTGACAAAACCAATTTTAAAGTAAGCTATTTAGTTTTTCTCTGAAACAGTAATTTGGCTTACCCAAATGATACATAGAATTTTTAAAATCAATATTAAGATTGGTAAACAAGATTGGAACTTTTGATTGGATAGTCGTTTTTGAGTGGTAATGGGGTTAGCCTGATGAGGAGACGGAGAGAGGCAGTTATAATTTGGTCATCGAAGGAAACAGTGGTTTGTCTCAAGATAGGGTGTGGTTCGTGAGCTCTATACCGGCATTGTGAAAATAATTGAATAGTTTTTCAGAAGAAGATAGCACGTAGATTAAAACAGGTCCTTGTATCTACCGTTGGCATTTTGTGAAGATTTGTGAAAGTAGTTTTACGGCATCAAGTTGACAAAAGGAGGTCCTTGTGTCGTTAACAAGCAGTGGAGTTTTTGGAGAAGTGCATCAGGTGTTTTTGGTTAGTGCAGCAGGTTTGCAGAGACGTTAGGAAGGAGCCTAGGTGCCAAAAAGGAGAGACCACATCGTTGAGGAGACTGGACCTTTCTGGGTATGTTCCAACATACAACTTAATAAGAAAATAAGCTGTAAGTGTTTTGTACAATTGAATTTTATATCTGTGAAGGATCTGTTTGACATCATGGTCATTAGCATTCAAATTTAAGAACTAAGGTTTTGTTAGGCTAATTAAAAGTTTAAAGTTTTGTTGTTTCTTTTTTCAAGTAAAGAAAAATTTAAGTAAAATTGGTTTTCACTTAATATGTATGTAGATTTAAAATCTTATTATTATAAAAATTTGATTTATTTTCTTGTATGCTGATTGATAAGATAACGGCAGAATTTGATAATTGTTATATTCGTTCATATAAAATAAAGAAACGTAATTTTTTTTGTAATGTAAAATTTTTTTTATTATTATCTTTTTCTCTATCCTGATAAATGATAACTAGAAAATCTTTGAATTCATCGAACACAGGTAATATAAGGAGTTCTTCCTGTCCAAGATATTTTCAGCTTACACCGATGAATCCACATTTTCAATGCTTCTAATTCTCTTTTAAATTGGTACTTTTAGTGTCCACACTTCTACTTCATATAAAAATACAGACCAAATATAGCACTTAACTATCCTTTGTCTTAGTTCTAAACAGAGATGAGTATTGCAAAGAAATATCTTTATTTTCAAAAACGTGGTTTTAGTAATTGCTACTCTTCGTTTTAGGGGCATTATACCAAGTCTTTATCTGAACCACGAAGGTTTATATTCTAGAAGGCTAGCAATATGTATTTAGTATTGTTGATGCAATACCGTATAATTAAATAGCAAATTATATCAGAAGGGTGCTGACAAATGGTTTGAGATTAGGTCCGAGATTCTTGTGTTGGATATCGTCACAGCTATCTGTACTTTGTTGACGGGTGCTCTGGAAAGATCGACTGAGCTGCAACTATACCATTCTCTTAGGTCTCTTAGTCAGGAAATTCTTCGTCTTCCTATGGATCTTTTACCCTTGATTTTACCTTGCAGTATGAGCCTTTATATCTCTTATTTCGTACCACTGGTAATGTGGCCTAAATATTACAGCTTTCTTGTTTTGATCTGCTTTATGACCTCTGATGTGCTTTTGTAGCCTTCTTAACACTTCTGCATTTGTAACTCATTGGGTCCATGGTATTTATAAAATCATTCTATAGCAACACATCTCAAATGATTTCAACTTCTTTATGTTATCCGCTTTTAGTGTCCCGCTTTTCATTCCATATAACATAAGTCGAGAACACGTAGCATCTTAAGACCCTTATCCTCAGCTCCACAGGAAGGTCTCGATTAACAAACATTGTTTTTATTTTGTGCGTGTCCTTATTTCTCTACCTTGGTCATTGTTTTTATTTACCTAGGTTCCCAGATATTTGTAGTTATTCACTCTTTCTACTTCTTTTTCCTCGATATCTAGCCTACCTACTGTATGTTGATTAGAAATAATCATACACTTGGTTTTCTTAACGTTAATTTTTAGTCCATATTTTATACTGACTTGATGTGATCTATTTACTAAGCGTTTCGTACCAAGCGTACTCTAACATTTCATATTTTACTTCGTATTTTCATAGACACAAGTTTATTAAATCTTTAACATGCAAGGCATATCCGATGAATATATCTCACTTCAGCTTGGTTTTCATCAAACATTTAAAAAATTAGTTTTATACTTTCTACTCAATAGACAAGAGCCTCTAAATAATTATATATTTCATTATACCCAACTATATCAAGTTAAAAGTTTACATTATAGTCTATTTTAACAATTTGGAATTTGTATTTTTCTAATTCTACCTCTTTTTCTTTGAACAATCTTCTTCTTCTTCAGATCCACTAATGGATGTTAGCGATCACATTTTCCATTAATCCTCTATTTCTTGCAATATGTATCAGAGATTGTATGTCGTTAATCCCTGTCCATTGCCTTATGTTTCGGAGCCAGGACATTTTCTTGCGTCCCACTCCTCTCTTGCCTTCAATTTTACCCACGATTATAAGTTGGAGGAACTGGTATTTTTCATTTCGCATGATGTGACCTAGATACGCCATTTTTCTTTTCTTGGTGGTTTCCAAAAGTTGGCGTTCTTGATTTATTCTTTTAAGGACATCTGTATTTGTGATTTTCGCTGTCCATGGTATTTTTAGGATACAGCGATAAAGCCATATTTCGAAAGCTTCTAATCTGTTTATATCACTCGTTTTGAGTGTCCAGCCCTCTACGCCATATAGCAGCACTGACCATACATAGCACTTAGTAAACCTTAGTCTCAGTTGAAGATCAAACTCTGAACAAGTCAGTACTTTCTTGAATTTTATGAAAGCTTGTCGAGCTTGCTCAATGCGACATTTTACTTCCCTGTCCGATGCCCAGTCTTCAAAAAGCCACGATCCCAGGTATTTAAATTCACTCACTCTTTCAATCAATAGTCTATAATTAATTATTTGTTACAATTTTTATACCACATAATTACGAAAATAAAATTGTATTAATTTCAATACCTTCCTAACTTCGGCAGCATTTGGTAAGTACCCTTTTAATACCATTTATTATTTGTCTTGCTGGCTTTTGTCCTAAGTTAGCTTAGAATAATTCATCTGGCCAGTGTTCAAAATTTATTACGTGGATGATCATGTTATATTTATGTTATATTTTAGGTTATGTTATAGTTCTAATCCAAAACATTTTCGTTTTAATGACATTACAATTTCCTTAAACGATTTTTAACGATAATAATGTATTGAAACTAAATAAATTAACATTAAATAAGCATGTAACTTTCTAAAGTAACCCACTATTCTCTTTATAGCCAATTTTATAGACTTTTCTCTTCAGATTCATTCTGATCTTTTTATCACGCAGCACACTATTTGAATCGGTCATTTTAAAAACCACATAAATCCACATTTTACCAAAAATAACTTTTCAACCTTATCATGTAGTTTTTACCATCCTCTATCATTTCGTGAACAAATCACACTAATCCCATCCTATAATGAATGATATAAGCATTCCAAAAATATTCAGTTCATTTGAAAACCACATATATCCGAGGTATATGTTGTTTTTTAAGCGCGCTCATCGTAATGTTGACATTACTATTTAAAAGCAACAATAATTCTGTGAAAATCGATACCGACGTACGTGAATCAAAAGAAAGAGGTAAAAAGGGTGTAAAAATTGTTATCTTCAAGTGTGAAATAGTTAAAAAAGCTCGGGTGCAAGGTATAGAGTATATTATAAAGGAAATAGGGTTCCCAAAATTGAACAAGGCAAAAGTTACAGGTAAGTATTTCTTATTTCATAACCTAAAACAGTCGATTATAAAATGTTACTTTTAGATGCAGGAGGAAGTGTATTGCTCAACTCTTAGATGAAATAAAGATAGAAGTGTGTGCAAAATTTTTACCACAAAAGATGAACAAGATATGTATTTACAAAATCTTATTACACCTTAAATTGTTGTTCGAAGGCGTCCAGTACAGGGAGAAAATGTAAACAGAAAACCTCACTGCTCCTTATATACATGTTGAATATTGTTTTCTTCTGGCAGAAAATATCCGTGTAAAGAAGCTTTTGTGAAATTACACGGAATAACAGACAACAGAGTACGTCGTATTTGTAACTTATTAGTTATTGGTAAACCACCAAAAGATATACGTGGCAAAAGAACGCCTGCTATTGCCAAGCCTGTTTCTACTATTATAAAAATTCGAGAATACATTTAGTCTTTTCCCAGAAAAAAGGGCATTATAGCAGTGGAGAATATGAATAATTAAATAAAAAATTACATGTGAAAATCATGCACGAAATGTTTGTGGCTCTACATCTTGACTTGTTTCTTTTTTTTATTAGCTGTAGGGTAAATACCCACACAGCCAGACACAAATTTTTAAAATACATTTTAACTTGACAGTTAAATATAAATTTTACTTAAAAGTGTTCAAGCAGAATTATAATTTTTCATTTGGGAGGCCACAAGTGAATACATGTTGTAAATGTGAAGACTTAGACTTAAAACTCAAATCAAAAACTCTCAATGATACTGCAAAAAGTGTAGCTATAGCAGAAAAAATGGTCCAATTGCGTAGAGCAAAAACATTTTATAATAAAATAAAAGAAATCACAGACCTATGTCAAAATGATCGTTCTGTTGGAGGTATTTGTGTAGAATGTATGCAAAATCTGATGCTCCCGTGCATTCCAGTACAGGAAACTTTTTACCAGCAACAATTAACTATCAACGTATTTAAGACATGATATGAAAACTGGAAAATCATTCTTATATCTATATCATGAAGGGGTGGGAAGGAAATGTCCTAATAAGGTTTGTTCTTTTATTGCTGATTTTATTATGAAACAGAAAGTTCTATCTGCAGAGGTAAAACATATTCATATTTTCATGTATGTCCGGGTCAAAACAAAAACCAAACTATGGTAAGAATGTATTCTGCTTTTGTTCAACTTGATATATTTCACACGGTGGATCAATACTTTCCTGTTCGTGGACATTTATATATGTCATTTTGTTGAGCACATTGTTGAGCGCGATTTTGCTGTTATTAAGAGAAAATTAAAGAAATTTGACCGAATTTATACATCATTTCAATATGTGGAACTAGTATTGTCATCGAGTCAGAAAAATAATTTTACCAAATTATTAATTAATGTACCAAAAGATCAAAAAATCTGCAACATATGATTAAAAGCATTGCATATATTATGTACATTAGTACCAAGCCACAATAATTGGTCTCTGAAACAATACATTGCGTTAAAACAGTTTTTCTCGTTTTTCTCCAAAGCACTACTACTGGAAATATGTGATTTTTGAAAATACTGATTCATTTGTTTTCTTATACGTTATCAGTCTCCTTAGTTATACTGTATGTATATTTATCTATTTTCCCATTACTTTGTAATACCGATCCTAGATATTTAGAACTATTACTTTTCACAATCATTTCACCATAAAAAGTTATCATTTTCTTTGTAGTAATTTCATCTTTAAATAAACATTCCAAGTACTCTTCTTTTTTGTCCTACTAAGTTTTAAACCTTTCACTCACGAGCTTGTCTCCATTGCTCCAGTTTTTGTTCTAAGTCGCTTTCACTATTTTCTACTAGCACTACATCATCAGTATACATTAAGCACCAGGAAATGTTACTCTCTAATTTCCCTTTTATCTGATCCAACACTAATGAAAATAAATAAGGTCTAAGCACCGAGTCCTGCTGCAATCCTACTTTTACATAACATTTATCTCTCTTCATACCTGTACTAACACTAGTTGTTACTTCCTCTAAAGACTCTCGAAATCTTTACATATTCATCGAAAACTGCTGTCTTATTAAGCACCTCCTTCTTCTTCTTCAGTGCCTTATTCGGTCCGAATGTTGGCGATCATCAAGGCTGTCATGGTTTTGTTGACTGCTTTGCGAAACAGCTCCGCTGAGATCATCCCAAACCATTGTCCGGGATTTTTCAACCACGAGATACGACGGCGTCCCGGTCCTCTTCTGCCAAATACTTTACCGTGCATAACGAGTTGAAGAATTCGATATTTTTCTTCGTTCCGTATCACGTGGCCAAGGTACTCAAGCTTACGTTGTTTAATTAAATTAAGCACTTCTTTTTCTTTTGCCATGGGCTTTAGCACCTCAACGTTGGTGATATGGTCCACATAAGATATTTTTAGTATGCTTCTGTATATCCACATCTCGAAGGATTCGATTCGTTTTTCAGTGGCTTGCGTCAGTGTCCAGGCTTCAACCTCATATAGTAACACTGGAAGAACGTAGCACCTCACTATGTGCATCTTGGTTCCCAAACTGAGATCACTGCAGCACAGCAAGGATCTCAACTTAATAAATGTAGACCGTGCCATTTCAATTTTGGATCTAATCTCTTCAGCGTAGTCCCATTGTACGTTGAGGGTAGTTCCAAGGTAAGTGAATCTGTCGACTCTCTGGATCTCTTCGCTACCTGCCATTAGTGCCCCAGGATCTAAATTTGTACGGCTGACAACCATGAATTTAGTTTTCTTAATATTGAGGTTCAGTCCGTATGTTACGCTAACAGTTCGCACTCGGTCTAGTAAGGCCTGCAGATCGTTTAGGCTGGTTGCTAGTAACACAGTGTCACAGGCGTAGCGGATATTATTGATTTATTCACCGGTCACTCGGATTCCCATGTCTAGGTTTGTGAAGGCTTCATTAAAAATTGTGAGGGCTTCATTAAGCGCCTACCAGAGAATTTCTCGAGAACCTTATATGGTTTCATAAGATGAATAAATATGAGTGTTTATTTCTTTATTTCTGCATTGATCTGTCTTGCATAAAACCAAACTAACTAATTGACAGTTCGGTTTCTTTACCTATTCGTCTATTCATTACTCTCTCTCATATTTTCATGGTGTTACTAAGTAGTTTTATGCATTGTTAAATATCTCTCTTGATTTTATAAACAGGGACTAAAATACTGCTTCCCCATTATCTGGAATATGTTCCACTTCCGTATTTCGATGAAATAAACCTATTAGTCAACCTCTTCATGTCTCTCATAAAGCTTTTTACACTTCTCCATCAATATTATATGGTCCAACTGCTTTACCTTTCTTTAATTTTCAAGTGATAGAACGATTTTTTCTCTTGATATTTTGTTGACAATTGTTGTTATTGTCTCCGTTAGCTCAACTGCTTGTCTGTCCAATTCTTCATTTAATAAACTTTAAAGTACTGTTTTTATTTTTTTTTTGGCATTCTTTTCGAAAAATAATATTTTATTATTTTCATCTGATAAAAATGGTGTGCTTTTGTTGCTATATGTTTGGCTATCCTTGTGTTACCTTATCAGGTATCAAGGTAATCATTCGTATAGATTTGTATACTTGTTTGAGTTAGTTTTCGCCACTGCTAATTTATGCTACCTTTAATTTCCTTTTATCGACTGTATCGTTTTAACCTATTTTGTCTGACTTGTCTGACCTATTGTCTTGCCACTGTTTATATAATTTTCTTTGCTGTTTTATTCTTTTTTGGACTTCGTTGAACCACCACCAGGTCTTTTTAATCTCGAAGTTGTTTCCTTAGGCGTTTTAAATAAATCAATAATAATGTTAATATCAGTGTATCTCTAGTAATACTGACTATTCATGTGCCAGCATATTTTTTATTCTTTTTACAGTAAATAACCTTTTTTTTTCTCTTTCGGAATTTAACACAAGCAACCTAGGTGGTAAGGTCACGGTCTCACTGTTTTTTTGCAGTTTTTATATTCAGGCATATGTTTTTTTTCTTGCCATGAAATAATTTATTTGGATTTTTTTTACTTTTAAAAACATGCATATTATCTTTAGCTTCATTTATAGTTTGGCAGCCTAGTCGTTTATTTGTTTCTTAATATCATCTTTTGGATTTATCCACATCTGCTGTAAAATCGTTTTCTTTTATTACTCTCTTCTCTGATAAAATATTACTCAATATATCATCTAATTGATACAGAAAGATAAAGTAATGCATATCCTTTACCTAGTTTTTTTTGCCCTTTGTCCGCTCCACATTGTCCCATTAATACAAGTAAGTTAAAATCTCATTTTTATAATCATATCTATCAATCCCATTGTCTTACCTGTAAGACTTACCAACATTTCAAAGACCCTTCCCTAATGTTTGTATTCTGTGATGGTGTTCCCCTGTGATAATACTCACCATAAAATCCGACCAAGGGCTCTGTTTACTTTCGGAACATTTTACTTCAGATGCCATCATTTTAGAATAATTTTTATTAGATTGGAAAAGGTCTTTTCATTATTATGAAAATATCATAAAAAGCTTTTAGGAAATTGAATGCCTGAATACCTCCTATCAGCATCATGCCCTGCACGATTTTACCAACACACAATCAATCCAACCGAAGTACAGTTTTACCCGCTCACATTTTTCTATACAGGTTATGATCCCTACAATAAGGAATGCTCTATTAGCCAATATATTGTTGCCCGTATCCTACAACTAGAAGTCACGTGCTTTATATGGAAAACTTTTTTCCCACAGTGAACATTGAATCTACACATTTCAGCTTTTCACTTAACTTTTAGCATCTAAATATAATGCTATACCTCGACAACATTCTCCGTTAATGAAGAAATGTATGATTTATCTAAGCTTTTAAATTATCTCTTACAAAGTAAACGATGGAAGCAATATTAGAAACATGTTTAATTGTTGTTTAATGTTTTTATTGCATGATTTTTATTAGTTTAAAAGTTTAAAAGTTAAATATTTTAAAAGTTTTCTCCTTTTAGGATTTTTTTTATCGTAAGCAATTAACATAGTGTTTTATATGTTTAAAATATTAATTATTGTTGCTTGAATAAGCATCCTGTAGAATATCAACAGTTATATTGATACAGTATTCAAGTGTTATTACTCGTGTTCATTCTATTCTCGTACAAGCTATAACATTAAAAAAAGTCTTTTTACATTGTTCTAGCTAGCGTTAATGTAAATCGTGAAAGAATTTTAAAATAACGTCTTCTGTTATCTGAAGATGTGCAAATCGTGAGCTGCAAAAATTAAATCTATAATGGCAATAAGTTATATTTGTCAAAACTTATTACCTTATATATAAATCGTAACATTTTATTAACAGAAATTTCTTAAATTGATCTATTTACAGTTAAATAACACGAAAGAAGCGGATAAAGAAAAGCCTAATGATTATAACCAATAAAAAGATGCATGAAAAACGAAAGTTTTCCATGATCAATAAAATGAAGCAAAAATGGTTTTAAAAATTTATAAACCACTAATAAATAAATTTCAATGACTAACACAATAACAAAAAAAAAAAAAGAGGGGTAGCGATGGTGTCACAAAATGATCTGAAGTTAATTTCAACTGAAATTTAACAGTATCTCCACCTGTAATAAACTTATCTGATACTTGGAACCATTCATAATTTTATTCCTCATAGCTCACCACTTACTATGTTATATACTTTCTCAAGTTCAATGAATATCAATTTGCCTCTTTAGTCCTATATTTTTTCATGAGCTTACCTATATTAAAAATTGCTCTATTGTTTGATTGTATTTTTTAGTAACTAAATCTATAAATTGTTTCTATTTCTTTTATTGGCATTTAAAATTCAGATGAGATATATTCTGTAAAATTATTTTAGATGTGATCATATGGCAGTCAATACAATAACAAATAATTAAGGACATTGCACACTGCTTCACATTGTCGCCATTAGGTATTAAAGAAGGTATTCTGGGACAGAAGAAACATATAATTACAAAACGGAGTACGGTCCTGACAGTGATAAAATATATCACCTTGCAAGCCGTCCTGAAATATTTAGGTTTTTAAATGAAAAAACCAAGTTTAGAAATTGTTTTTGTTGCTTTATACACATAGTTATAGTGCTGTCTTCAAGTCGGCCGAGAAAACGTTTACGTGAGTACCAGAAAATCACTTTATAGTATCTATATCAATATTAATATAACCTATAACGTTCCGAAGAAATAGAAACAAATCCAGTTTTGGGTCAAAATCCACACCGGTTTTCGAACCGGTGACAGGTCCGGACTTAAAATTAATCAACCATGACTTCAAATAAAACTAAGATTACTACTCACACTTCATCTCATGTCTCATATTCCAGTGTTGTCAACACATTTAAAGACCCAACAAAAGAACAAGCCATAGTACTCTCCAGTATTGAAGGAACTAAAGTTCATGACTATATCATAGCCGTTGGTTCATTAGTTGGTCCACGTAACGTATCCTTCGCTTCCAGAATTGCCAACAACAGAATTTGTATATATCTTTCATCTAAAAATGCTGTTGATTCACTACTACATTCCTACAAATATGTTATTATAAAAGAAACTCAAATAGAAATAAGAAGACTTATCTCTCCAGCTCAAAGACTAGTCATATCAAATGCTTGCCCTACTGTTCCAAACACGTTAATTGAACAAGAACTACATCAGATGGGTATAAACCCTGTCTCAAAAATGACTTTCCTACGAGTAGGTATGCCTGAAAGCGAATACAACCATGTATTGAGTTTTAGAAGGCAAATCTTTATTACACCTTTAGACAATATATCTATTCCTGATTCTTTCATTATCTCTTATGATAATACCAATTATCGTTTATACCTTTCTATAGAAGGATTTAACTGTACAAAATGCAAGACTATTGGCCATCAGGAAGCTGAATGCTCTAACCAAGAAAACCCCACTACTTCTAATATACACTCACAAACCTCTCAAAATATATTACCTACAGTAAATACATCTAATAACCAAACAGAACTACAAAGTTTTGACAAAGCTAATTCATCCACTGCTAGTGCACACCCAGAAACTTTTCAAGACACATCAATTCCAACAAAATCCTCTAATAACCAAACAGAACAAATTATGGAAACTGACAATAACCAGACAGGATCCATAAGTAATAGAAGTGAAATATCTTCCTTAAATACTTCAACACCTACAACCTCAAACAACATCAGAAACCCAACTCCAGTAGAAATAACACCAAATCCAATTACTACAAATGTCCCTAATCAACTAAAAAGGTTCATCTCATCTTCTCCAGACATTAACGAAAATACCCCACAGACCGATTCACAGATATTTACTCCTCCTGTAGTAAGCAAACCAAAAAAAAAGTCAAAAAAGTCATCCAGAAATTCCCGGGAAGAACTTTTACTTTCACTAGAGTCAATAAAAGACCAAATAGAAAACAGATCACCACCTTTTATCTTAAATTATAATGAAATATGTGACTTCCTAGAAAACACAATATATGCCAAACACCCTGAAATAATTTCTAAAGATTACTCTAATGAAAATGCCGAGCTAATTGAGA
The DNA here is from genome assembly GCA_918026665.1 of Diabrotica balteata. Lineage (NCBI taxonomy): Eukaryota > Metazoa > Arthropoda > Insecta > Coleoptera > Chrysomelidae > Diabrotica > Diabrotica balteata. The sequence goes on from OU898282.1 coordinate 61,662,659, forward strand.
TCCTTAATTTTGTTCACGCTTATACCCACAATTCAAAATTAAAAAATAATATAACTCGATTAAAAAAGAAAATAAACCCCAATAATATCTCTTCCACAGAAGAGACAGATGAACAATTATCTCAAGCAGAATTCTAACATGTCCAATTCCTTTATTCTACAGTGGAATCTTAATGGGTTTTATACCCATCTAGAACCATTAAAACTTTTAATAAACGAATTATGCCCAAAGATCCTATGTCTTCAAGAAACTCATTTTAAACAAGTTAATATAAATCTTCGTAATTATCAGTGTTTTCCAAAAAACAGAGTAGCACAACACGCCAGTGGCGGAGTAGCTATCTTTGTAAGTACAGACCTAGAAGCTAAACCAATTGTATTAAGAACTAATCTCGAAGCTGTAGCAGTGAGTATAACGTACCAAAAACATATTAATATATGCAACATTTATTTACCACATCCTAGCGAACTAGACCTACAAGAACTAAATAATCTTCTTGATCAAATTCCACACCCAAAAATAATTTTAGGGGATATGAATTGTCATCATTCTGCATGGGGAAGCTCTAAAACAGACAAATATGGTAATCTAATGAAACATCTCATTGACTCTTCTGATCTACTATTACTTAATACAGGAGAACCTACCAGGTTTAACTCCTATAACGGCTCTTTTTCTGCCATTGATTTATCATTATGTAGTCAATCCTTATCAACGTTTCTCACATGGAATACTTTAAAATCTTTATATGACAGTGACCACTTTCCTATCTGCATATCATTAAATCATATTCAATCTCCTAATTTTCCAATCTATCAATCCTGGAAATTAAAGACTGCAAACTGGTCGTCTTATCAAGATGACATTGAAAAGAAAATTGAAAACTATCATCCAAGTGATGATATAAACTCTAATATTACCTTCTTAAACAATATAATTATAGAAGCAGCTTTAAATAATATAGGTAAAACAAAGCTCTGCAAAAGACCTCCAGTACCTTGGTGGAACAATGAAGTAGCATATGCTCTATCTTCTAGCAATCATGCTTTTAATGTATTTAAAAAACACAATACAAATGAAAATTTACTTAATTTCAAAAAACTGAGAGCTAAAGCAAGATATCTCATAAAGAAAAGCAAAAGAGAAACCTGGAGAGAGTACGTATCATCTATCAATTCGTCTACACCCTCCGAGGTTGTCTGGACTAAAATTCGTAAACTTAAAGGCTCCAATTCTTATAGACATATAAACACCTTAACACACAATAATGAATTAATCACTTGCAAAAATAAAATCGCAGAAACTTTAGCTGATGTCTATCAACATAATTCTAGCGACAAAAACATTTCTTACGAATCCCTAACATACAAGAAAAACATAGAAATTTCTACAATATCCATTATCAACTCTGACATCCCCTTAAATGCTCCTATAACTCTTCAAGAGTTAGAGTTTTCTCTCTCAAATATAAAAAACACATCTGCAGGACCAGATGATATTCTACCAGTCTTCATAAAAAACTTACCATTCGGAGCCAAATTAATTCTGTTAGATTTATTTAATACCTGCTTCTTAAAGCATGAATTCCCAGATCTTTGGTCTCAAGCAATAATCATTCCCATTGTTAAGCCTAACAAACCAAAAGACAATCCTACCTCTTACCGACCAATCTCTCTTACATGTTGCATGTGTAAGATATTAGAAAAAATTTTAAACCTCCGCCTTATATGGTACTTAGAAAATATTAACTTTCTTACTCCCTTCCAAAGTGGTTTTCGAAGAGGCAGGTCCACATTAGATAATCACGTTGCATTACAGACTTCAATTAATGAAGCATTTGCAAATAACCAAAAACTAATAGCAATATTTTTCGATATAACCCAAGCATACGATAGAGCATGGAGACACTGTATTCTACAAACATTGAAAGATACTGGCATTCAAGGTAACATACTTGCATTTATAAAAAATTTTTTAAAAAATCGCTCGATTCAAGTTAGAATAAATGGTGTTACAAGCTCATCTAAAATACTAGATAATGGAATTCCTCAAGGTTCGATTCTTAGTCCAACTTTATTCTTAATCGCTTTTAATAGTATTGTTGATGTAATTAAAGCGCCCATTAAAGCTAGTCTTTACGCAGATGACATTGTTATTTATACTAAATCGAATAATATAATGACAGCAACTAATATTATACAGAGTTTCCTAAATCGGCTCTGTAATTGGACGATTAAAACGGGATTTGTTTTTTCTACTGAAAAAACACGATATATTATTTTTAATAAAAATAAAACCCACCTCACAACTAGTCTTACATTAAATAATTTACCTTTAGAACAGTCAAAAGAAATAAACTTTCTAGGTCTAACTTTTGAGAGAACTTTAAATTGGAATTCACACATAAATAAACTACAGCTTTCCTGCCAAAAAAGATTAAATATACTCAAAATATTATCCAACAGAATTTGGGGTGCTGATCATAAAATATTAATTAGGCTTTACAAATCGCTCATTAGAACTAAAATCGACTATGGTTGTATATGTTACGATGCTGCATGTAAAACCACTCTAAAAAAACTAAACAGTATTCAAACTACAGCTTTGAGATTAGCACTGGGAGCTTTTAAAACTAGTCCAGTTAGTAGCATGCAAGTTCTAACTGGAGAACCTCCCTTACATATAAGACGACAGCAACTATCCTTGAACTACATTGCAAAGATATCATCCCAGAAACAGCATCCTGTATTTTTCCATATCTGCAACCCTGGCCTTCCTCCTAACAATAAGACTAAAAACTCTACACCCCTCATAGAAAGAATAAACCTTACAACTTTTGATAGGAATCATTTCAATGCAACACTACATATAAACGCAAACTATCCCCATGGACAAGCCACCCATTAACTATTGATGTAACACTTACCAAGTATCCCAAATCTACTACAAATTTCACAGTAATTAAATCTCTATTTATGGAAATTCTAGACCACTATCCTAATTATTTGCAAATCTTTACCGATGCCTCTAAAACTCCCAATGGTCACGCTGCTGCCTACTACTGTAAAGAAAATTCTTATAGCATATCGATACCAACCAACTGCAGTATACTAACAGGTGAAGCTACAGCTATTTTGGAAGCCCTAATCTTCTTCGAAAAGAGTAAAACGATGAAGTGCATTATCGTAACAGACTCATTAAATGCATTACTGAAACTGAAACAAATATATACCAACAACCCTATTATACAGAGTATAAAAAACGTACTAGAAAAATTTTCATCATTAGGAAAGGAAGCGGCTTTTATTTGGGTACCATCACATATAGGTATCTACGGAAATGAAAAAGCAGATCAACTGGCTAACAAAAGTCGAATGAACTCAAACCATATTGCACAATTGAAGACATATCCGTACACCGATCTAAAAAACCTGGTTAAAATCCATTGTATTAATACTTGGCAAAATTATTGGGAAAAATTAGGTACTAAACTAAATGTAATTTGCCCAAAAATAACTGATGTCCTGGAGACTCCTTTAAACAGAAGAAACCAAGTCATTATTAATCGTCTAAGAATTGGCCATACTGCCTTAACACACAAATACTTAATAACAAAAGAACCACTACCTATCTGCTGCAGCTGCTCTAACCCACTGACTGTCAAACATATCTTGCTTGATTGTCCTCAATTCATGGAAAAAAGAAGATCCCATGGATTCACAGATGATGATCTCAAGACAGTTCTCACCAAAAAAATTTCAACAGTGTTAAGTTATTTAAAAGACATCAATTTATTCAATTGTATTTAATGTAATATTTAATTGTACTTAATGTATCATTCAATTGTATTTAATGTAATATTTCATGTATTTGTTACAGCCACTAATAACCCTGCGCGGTTGATGTGGTTTTGTGTTTAAATAAAAAAAAAAAAAAAAAATAATTACAAAACAATATACATAAAAATATACTGCGTAGCAAATAGCTTCTAAAAATGATGTATATTCATAAAACAATTATTAACAGATACCTTAATTCAATAACCCAAAAGTTTTTTGATTTAAGTTTATAGTTCAGAACGTAGTCAGTAAAAAGTTCAGTAAAAATATTTTTAGTTTTAAATTTGCGAAGTTTTATCAATATAATATAATATTAATGTTTTTTGATTGTATTATGACTACTACTACTATGAATAAATCTAAAACTCCTCTCTCGAAAATCCACTGGCTGTGCTATTATGTGAATTTTATTTTTATATAAGGTATATACAGGGTGTTTCAAAATTGTTTGTCATAAATTAAATCGCGCATTCCAGGGACAAAAATAAGTTGATTGAATCCAACTTACCTTAGTACAAAAGTGTACACAACAAAAGGTACAGCCCTTTGAAGTTACAAAATAAAAATTGTTTTTTTTTGCATTATCTCCTAAACTACTTGAAATTTTGTAATAGAAATGGACACATTACTTTCTTGTTCCACAAGAATTTTTGATAAAAACGGAACAACAAAATATAAGCGCACGGAAAAATTTTAAGGATGGTGTTTAGTCCTAAATCCCCCCAAACTTTTATTACTTTTTTCAAAAAACAGATTTCATTGAATTACGGCCTTTTCATTAACCTTTAAAAAATTACGTGCAACTAAATAAATGGCTTAAATAAATTAACAAGTATAAAAAATATCTATAATGTCTAGAAATATGATATTACAATAAATGTTCAAAATGACTTCCATTTTCTTCAATACACATTCGGTATTATACAGTATACAGATTGAACGAATTTAAAATGGATCATACAATTTATTATAAGTCTGTTTAAACTGCATTTGAAATAGTGGACTAATATAAAACTTGGACAAAAATAAATCCATACCCGGTGATAGACATTCTATTAAAATATGGTTCAACTATCCGTCTCCTTTTAGAACGCACCATAGTCTAGAGCGCAGCCCAAAGTCAATGTTGCCAATCGCCGTGTAATAATCCGATTTGCGGATCTTTTTGAGAGTTTTTATCTTCTTCGTATCTTTAAATAAATCGGATATTTGCCTATATTTTTCATTTAATTTACCAATCTACTACAACAGACTAATAACAAAAATAAACTTATTCGTTTGTAGTTATTTCAGAAGTTTGTAGTTATTTTAGAAACATCTAGAGGAATGATATTGGCAACACCGCTCAAAATCTCCATCTCCGATAAACGAAAGCGGGGCTTACCTAAAGCTGGCCACTCACGATACAGCAGCGTGCTTCAACTTCGTTTTTAACTACACACTTGCTTTGATCATATTATAGAAAATCGAAATGGCTTGATTTAGCGAGAATTTTTTAAGAGATTTTTTTTAATTATATAAAATACAAGAATGCTTATAGCGAATAAAAGGTAAAACGTATCACGATAGAAACGCTCGAAAACAGGCAATGGACATTCTAGTTTTAAAGTTCCAAGAAGTAAACAAAGATGCGAATGAAGAGTATGTAAGAAAGAAATTAACAATTTTAGAACATCCTATAAAAGAGAATTAAAATTAGCATTTCAGTCCAGTAAATCGGGTGCAGGGGCAGACGACATTTACTTTGCACCAAAATCTTGGATTCTTTGCACCAGAATCTACGTTTTATTTTAGGTTTCTTTTCACGCTTAGTTATACACAAAGTAAGAGACGCTAAAATGATTGTTTGATTTGACATGGTCGAGAACCGATTAAATACTGCGGCGCAGTATGGTGTGTGGGCGCACCAATATTCCAACAAATTGAACAACGCCTCTGTCCGATTATGTCGAACGACACAGCTGCACCTGAGTGGCCGGCTTTAGGGAGCGATAGGTGGTTTGACCACCTAAGAATGAGTTCTGGAATTAGTTCAGAATCCAGCAGCCCGTTGAAGTATTGGATTTTTATAACATAATTATTTGACAACCTGTTGTTGGCCAGCCGCCTAGACCGGAGTTGAGCCGAAACACATATATTTTGTATGTTCCGAATGTAACTCGTTCAATCTGTATAATTTATTCTGATCCAACTTACCCAAAGTTAAATGCATATCTCTCATTTCCTTAAATGTGTAGACCATTGTAATATCAACATTTTTAAAGTTATTCTTATTCACGCAATAAATGATAGCTTAAAATTATTGACTATTATTGATGGAGCTATTTGTAATTATTGTATGCGTAGAAATTAATTGTAATTTTATGGCCAACTAGAAAAAAACTAGTTTTTCAAAAAAGTGATAGGAGGCAAAAAAGCTTTAAAAATAATGTGTTAAACTAATGATGCCACAAAATTCATTTGATTTGAACATACTCAAAAGTTTGGAGGGATTTAGGACTGCACACCCCCTTTAAAATTTTTCTGTGCGCTTAGATTTTGTTATTTCTTTTGTATGAAAAATGCTTTCAGAACAAGAAAGTAACGTGTCCATTTTTATTACAAAATCTTAAGTAGTTTAGAAGATTTTGTAAAAAAACAAGTTTTACTTTGTAACTTCAAAGGGCTGTAACTTTTTTGTGTACAGTTTTGTACTAAGGTAAGTTGGATTCAACTAATTTATTTTTGTCCCTGGAATGCGTCATTTAATTTATGACATACCTTTTTGAAATACCTTGTATAAATAACCATATGAAAGTTCTTAGGTTTTAAAATTTACTTTCACAAGACCTCAATATCTATAACGATATATATATATATAATACCATTTCCGGGAATTTATTTTTCATAATGTATTAATATTTAATTAAAAAATATATAAATTGTTCATCAAATTTGAAACAAAGGTTGATTTTATTTTACAAAATAAGTTAAATGAAGTTTACATGAAATAATTCGATATCTCTGGTGAAATAAAATATTATACATTATTAAAGTTTAGCTTCTATTCTGGCATTGTATTACTTTACCAGTCCAGTAAAATGAGGAGGCGAGCGTCACGGAACTAGAAACAAACAAACAAACTGGCGTCATCGCGGGTAGCGTCATGGAATAGCAGTTCTTGACATCGATTTACATACATAGATTTAAACTAAAAACTGCATGAAAAATAACTAAAGATATGAACATTTAAAGTAAAAAATTAAAAAAATATCAGTAAAAGATTCGATTCGTAACGATTGTCAAAATTTAAAAAAGTCAAAAATATTATCTGATTAATAACAACATAAATCCTCTGTTTAAATTTTTATAATAATTCTCGTTTTAAAACAATTTTATATAAATCCGGTTTTTATTTTTGAACATAATATATTTTATTATTATTGTTTGATATTAATTTGATAGGTTTACCATAAGTAAACAACATAATAGCTGGCTAATACGTTAATAGCTGGAATTAGAAGCAAACATAATATCTCATTGAATTTGTAAAAAAATAAAAAAAGATAAATAAATAAAATAACTTTATTTAATTTTAAATATAATATTTAAATTTTAAAATACAGAAAACAGAGTATGAAACTTCTTGCTAGTCTACAGTGCCGCCTACTATTTCACTTTTTTTTTAAGATACGGAAACCATAAGTCTGCTACTTTTATGTGGTTTTAACAGAATCGCCATATCTTTATTATTGTCTAAGCTTTGTCGGAGAAACAAAATGAATAAAATTAAATAAATTGACAAATAGTTTTGAAATTTTTTAGTCATTATGAGGACTACTTAGTTCAACATTTTATTAAATACTAAAGTCCTGAGTTTATTTTGCGAAGGATATAGCAAATTATTTATTTTGGAAATTTATGCTTATTTTGCAATTTTCCAAGCAGCAGATGATCGGACCAAAATTCAAAAACTGCCATTTAAAAACTTTGTCTATCTATTAAAACATAAATACTTACAGAAAATATATATTTATTTACCCTACTTTAACGGTAGCGTAAAAGCTGTTATTTTTGAGAGTTATTTTTAATATCTATTTTACGCATCCGAACGAAGTCCTACGAAACAGAACTACAGTTACAGATGTTGTGGAAAGATCTTGCAGATATAAATGGAGATGCAGATGGAGTATAAATTAGGCTTTATCATATTTTATAATGAATCGCTTATTTTAATCCGAAAAAGTAAAGTTTTTCTTTATAAAAATCCTCATTTTGGCCAATTTTGAAATCACAACTTGTACTCTTAGTTTGTTGACGCTCATACCACTACGCTACCAAGGCAGTTTTTTAAACGTATTGAATTTAAATCACAGTTTCTATTTAAAAAATTAAATTTTTACTTGATTGTTTTTAATAATTCAAATTTACTCTCTTATAAAAAAGATTATTACAAATAAATTATTTGTATATTATAATGCGTCACATCTAATAAAAACGTACAGTTTGCTGTTGTTGTCAATAAAATACGATCTTTTATTTATAAATACTATTTTAATATTGCAATGTTTTTTGCTACTATTTATTCATGATATTCTATTCTTGTTTTTAGTTTAGTTATAATTTGCAATTTAAATGTGTCTATATATGGTAATAGTTGATAGGTGTACAAATTTCACAACCAAATCTTAATATATGTTTGAACAATACCTTAATGTATGACAAATGAAAATTAAATGAATAATATAATTTAATAGAGAAGTTCACATAAAAATTCCAATAGTTAAATTCATTTAAAAAAGAGTGGTTTACAGTTAACGTCATATTCGAAATAGTTATTTACTATGATTACTACTCTAGATGCATTAAACATCCTTAATCAATCCTTTAATAAAATCTACCGCTGTGTTTTCACTACATCTTATCTCAGAACACAAAAATCAGTTGATTTAACACGTATTCACCAATAAATTAGAAGTTTTTGGCATCGAAATGGGTATATTATATATTTTTCCATTGATATAAATCGGCCATAAGTTATTGGTGGTGATACTGTTATACAGTAGTTTATAGGTAAACTATTCCTTTTAATATATTAGACTGCCACAATCACGAGACGGTGGCTGCAATCAATGTTTGTAGCAATTAACAAAAACAGTCAAGTTCAACAACCTGCTCAGATCACCAAACAATAACTTCACAAATATCTTAATCACAAACAACTTTATTATGTTATACACTTAAATATTTTTGAAAATAATACACATCAGTATTGTTATAACTCTTAAATATGAAATTAGTGACATCAAATTTGGATGGAGAAATAGTATGGTCACAAGAGATGCTTTGTTCGGCTTGGATATACTCGTCCACAGATGCATGGGCATCAGTTAGGACATATACTCATATTTGATAAGGTTTAATCTACTGTACTTTCCACTACTCTTCAACGTCTACAGTAAAGCGATATTTAAAGAAGCGCTGATCCAATAGAGGATTAGAGGGTATATCTGCCAATGCAGAAATTTTATATAACTTACGTTTTGTAGACTAAAGATGAATTAAAATAAAACTAAAATAAACTAAGTGCATGATTGAATGCATGTTGAATGCAAGAATACAGGGGAAGACACCTGTTGGAAGACCGAAAAAGAGATGGGAGGATGATGTGGATAAGTACGCCAAAAATCTCCTTAACAGTAGATCAGGAGGAGAACGGATAGAGATGTTTAATTAGGGAGGCCAGGATTTAAATCGGACTGTAGAGCCATGGAATGGATGGATAAGAATGCATGGTCATGACTAAAGCAGCAGATGAAAATATCCAATTAATTATTAAAGATACTGTAATAATTAAGAGTGCGGATATCTACAAATACTTAGGATCATGGATACCAATAACTGTAGACCAACCAATGAAATATTATGTTTATATGGAAATAAGCCACTATTGATTGTACTGACAATTACATCTTACATAAAATTTTGATATTTAGATTTCCATTTCGGAAATCGTTTCCAAAAAAATATTGATAAATGATTAAAAAAAAGCGGTGTATAACTCCTACGAATATTGACAGGGTTATGTCAAGTCAGAAAATTAAAGGTAGATTCGCTTTTGGCTACGTTATTGTAGGCATATTTGATTGTAAAAACGTGAAGGTGAATATTTTGCCTCATAGAAATTTTCAACTCTTATTGATTTTTGTAATCAGTATTGTTAATATGTGCTGTATACGTTTATATATGTGTAAAGTGTCCCTGTTTAGTAAACATATAAACATATATATATTATTTATGGTAAAGTACGATGTATATACGGGGATTCTTATTCTGCTGTTGTTAGTATATTGTTGCTGGTGACTTCGTCTTGGCAACCAAAGCGTGCTACATTCTGAAGATGAGTCAGCTACACATTTTTCCTTATTAAGTATGATGAGGGCTATTTTTTTAATTTTTTCCTTGTTCATGTCTGTTTATTATATGACTTTTGTTGCATCTTTTTATTGTACTATATGTTACTTGTGTTCGGTATGTTTGCATATCTGTGATTTTCCAAAGTGCCTTTTTTTGATATATGGTTCATGTCTGTGGAAAAAATATGGAAAAAACTACAAGACCATTAAGGTTGGGGATAAAACTCTAAATATTATTAGCTTGCTGAGTCTTCATTTGGTCTGCCCATTGTGTTAGAGATCTTACTTTGAGTCTTCGGCATTCTACCTTTCCTTCTACTTCCAATAGTTTTATGGACCCCGCTCTTCTAGCTGTGTAGCAGAAGTAAATTAGATATGCTCGGTTATATACTAACAATGCCGACTACTTAAAACAATCAGAGTTTAAAATTTTTATGGGGAAAACATCCCTCATCACATCTTTTCAGACAAATATGGTTGTAACCTATAACACCGAGGCCAAAAATAAATTAAACTCAAAATTTATGACATGACTTAACCTTGCCAACAATCATGGTGGTTATTTACAGTTTTTTTTCAAAATCATTTAATAATTTATTTTTGAGAACGATTTCCGAAGTGGAAATCCAAATACCATATTTTAAGGTAAAATGTATACATTACAATTACATTTTACAATTACAATAACATGTTTACATTACATTACAATAAATAGTGGTTTATTCACATTTAAACATATCATTTAACTTGGACATGTAACAAAAAAACTGTTTCAAAACAAACCAAAGCAATTAAGACGTATTGAAATATCACGCGCATCATTTCCTAAACTTAAAAAATTTCTTTGGTGTTAAGTGTCATTTACTCTTCTTTATGGTTTGGAAGCGTGGACACTAAAACAAGTCCATTTTAATAAGTTTGCTGCCTTTTAATTTTGGTGTTAGACAAGAATGCTATAAATATTATTAATTGAAAGAATGTCAAACGTGGAAATAATTAGGGATAGGAAATGAAGCGGAAATAACTTCAACTATAAAAAGACGAAAATTTAAGTACTTAGGACATGTGATAAGAGGGCAAAAAAAAGCGGGTAGACAAAATGTGTGTGATGGTTGACAGAGTCTTTATGGCCATGATGAAGTAGTTTATGGAATATAAAGATGTGGATTGTACTATTTAACATAAATAAATGTACAATACAATACATTATAGAATAAGCTTTACAACACGACTTGACCCTATTAGATACCTACTACACATTTTACACGTACTTGAATCTATATAAAACGAATCGATTAGAAAACTAAGCATTCTATTCACAGTTATATCATACACCGTGCCATTTAATTTTAGAATATAAATTTCTCTCTTGTCGCTCCTCAACCTGGAACAGTGAACAGTCCACAATATAAATTAGGGTTTTTTTTTTTTTTTTTTTTTTTTTTATTATTATTTAAAATTAACGTGTCTCAACAGCTTATGGTCATTGACACAGATACAGTAGTTTACAACATTATACATATTTTAGTATAGGTACAAGAATTTAATATGAACATTTTTTTTTTTTTTTTTATAGAAAGGTTAGAACAATAAAGCTTATCACTATGCACTGTTTATATTAGCTGAAATAAACTTGTTTCTTTTAAAAATCTAAGAACACTGTCAAAACGGTTTGGAACACTGAGAATGTCTTTTAGATTTCCTTTTAGGCTGTGCTTGTTTCTGGAAGAGTCATACTGGCAGCAGTACACTATCACGTGTTTGACGGAAAGGACGTTATTACAGTAGTGGCATACTGGAGGGTTTTCTGATGCCATAAGGTATCCATGAGTGAGGCGTGTATGCCCTATTCGTAGTCGGTGAATAACTGATTTTTCTTTCCTGTTCATAGAGGAGATATTGACGCGAGATAAGTTGGGCTGAACTTCATGGAGCTTAGTTTTTGTTTTACTCCACAGGTCCGCCCATGAGCTGAGGATTTTTTGTTTTATCAATATTTTAAGATCCGTATGGATTTGGACCTCTTGGAAGGCTATGTCAGAAGAACATGCTGCTTTAGCGGCTTGGTCTGCTTTTTCGTTTCCCAATATACCAACATGAGATGGAGTCCAGATCATTATGACTTTTATGTTAGCAGAATATAGTTGGTTACAGATAGTGTGGATTTCCTGGACAAGTGGGTTTTTCGAGAAAATGCATCTTATTGAATAAATCGAGGAAAGAGAATCAGTGCAAATGGCGATTTTTATGCTTTCATTTGAAGTAGGACGGATTGAAGTCTTTAATGCTTGGAGTATTCCATATAATTCTGCGGTATAGATACTACAACTTTTAGGCAATCGCACAGAGCTTATTGTCGTCGTCAGTGTGGACACAGCGGAGCCACAACAGTCTTCATTCTTGGACGCATCGGTGTATAAAATTTCATCAAATTGTGTTAAGTTAAGGATGTTTTGGAAGGATTTTCTAAGGATTAAGTTTGGGGTTTCTGTTTTGTCGAGTCTGCATAAATCTGTATTGAATATTGGAAGATTGTGCATCCATGGAGCTGTCTTGGGGGTATTAATAGAAGTAGTATTGGAGAGGTTGATGGAATCTAATAAAGGAGATAATATTTGTGGTAATGTGAGAGACTGATTGGAAGCGTTTACTGGGGGAGGTTCTATGGGATTGATTAGATTTATTACCGGGTTACTTGGGTTTGCTGATATTCTTACAAAGTATGAAAGTAGAAGCTGCTGCCTTCTTAGATGGAGTGGTGGCTCTGAAGATTCAACGCACAGACTTTCAGCGGGGCTTGATTTGAAAACACCGAGGCATAGTCGTAGGGATGTATTTTGAATCGTGTTTAGAGACTTTAGTAGGGAGCTACTAGATGTCATATAAAGAATACTGCCATAATCTAGCTTAGAGCGAATTAACGCTCTATATATTTTAAGAAGAGATTCTTCGTCAGCTCCCCAAGAGAAGCTAGCAAGAGATTTAAGTAAATTGATTCTTTGGGTACAGTTTCCTTTAAGTTTCTGAATATGCTGTCTCCAGATAAGCTTTTTATCAAAGGTGATACCAAGAAGTGTCAAATAATTAACTGTTTGTAAACGAAGTCCGTTTAGAGTTATAGAAGGTGGATTAGGTCTATGCTTTTTGGTAAAGTGAATTACTTTGGATTTAGGAGCTGAAAACACAAATCCAGCACGCGTAGACCAGGTGTCTATTTTGTTTATTGTGTTTTGTAGCAAAGTGCTTGTGGTAGCTGTGACTCTGCCGCGGCAGTATAATATAATATCATCAGCATATATCGAGTACCTGACTGGTGGTTCTATATATGAGGAAAAGTCATTCATGCTAAGTAAAAATAAGGTAGTGCTTAAGACTGAGCCCTGAGGCAAACCGTTGTCCAAAGCGTGTGGTTTTGATATTTTTCCATTTGTTAATACTCTAAAATATCGACTTGTTAAAAAAATTTTTAAAAATAAATAAATGTTACCAGTTAAATTATATTCCGTTAATTTTCTTAGAATTAGAGGTCTTTGTACAGTGTCGAAGGCACTTTGGATATCTAAAGTTACTGCTATGACTTCGCTTCTATTCGAAAATGCATTAACAATGTCAGTATGTAATGTGACCAGGTTATCCATTGTACTTCGATTTGATCTGAAACCTGTTTGGAATGGGTCAAGAATATTATTTCTTTCTAGATACCATAGTAAGCGTTTATTGACCATCTTTTCTAACAGTTTACATAGTGAACAAGTGAGAGAAATTGGTCTATATGATTTTAGAAGATTTGGAGATGAGTCATTCTTTTTAATAGGAATTGTAGTTGCTTGTCGCCATAACGTTGGGAACTGGTTTTGAGACCAGATCTTATTATACAACTCTAGCAGTTTGAGATGTGTGTCTGGATGGAAATTTTTTAAAAATATTGATGGGATATCGTCAGGACCGGCTGCTGAGTTTTTTAATGAAGATATGGCTTCGTTTAATTCTAGGAGATTAAAAGGAAGATTCATAGAGCTGGTGTTAGAAAATATTTTGGGGCTGGAAATGTTGGTATCTAAGTTATTGGGAAGATTCGGAATATTTGACTTATCTGAAAAGTGAGAGGCAAAGATATCTGCAATATGTTGATCATCGGTAACTGTATGATCCTGCAGGGAGATGGCAGCTATTTTGCTGGAAGTATTATGACCTTTCATACGTCTTATCTTTGACCACATTTGCGCGGGAGAAGTATCTTTTGTGATTGAACTAACGTATTGATTCCATGAGGCTTTCTTACTTTCTTTTAAAATACGCCTAGAATTGGCCCTAAGTTTTTTAAAATTTATTAAATCCGTGGTGGTACGGGTCTTCCGGAATTTATTTAATGCTTTTTTGCATTGTTTGACAGCTATTTTGCACGACTCATTTCACCACGGAACAGGTTTCTTGGAAGGATCAATCGCGCATTTACCAATACATTCCTCAGCAGATTCGGTTAAACAGTTATTTAATAGTTTTACATCTGTATCTATATCATTGTTAAAAAGTAATTTATCGGTTTTTCCCTTAACAGTGGTTCTGAAAAGATCCCAGTTTGCTTGAGTGATTTTCCATTTTGTTATAATTCTTGAGGACATTTTTGACTGGTCAGAGATGAGGATAGGGAAATGATTACTATCATAGAGACTGTTTAATGTGTACCATGAAAGTAAAGGAAATATTCCGGGATTACAGAAAGATAAATCTATGGAAGAGAAACTACCCGATTGGATGTGAAAGTATGTACTACTTCCTGAATTTAGTAAATTTATATTTACGTTATTTAGAAAATTTTCGATTGTTTTACCTCTTTCAAATGTGTTTTCGGATCCCCACATAGTATTATGGGCATTAAAGTCACCTACTAAGATAAAAGGTTTAGGAAGCTGAGAAGTTAAATCTTCAAGATCGGAACTTATTAAACAGTAGTTTGGAGGGATGTATATGCAACAAATTGTAATTTTGTAGGGACACCAAGCTGTAACGGCTATAGCTTCGAGGTTTGTGTTTAGCGGAAATTCTTTATGGAAAATATCAGTGGAAACAAAAATTGATGCTCCGCCACTGGCACGAAGTTGGACAGTTCGAATATAGTGGTAACCTGTAAAATTGTCCGGAATATTTATCAGTGAAGTTTGTTTCTTGTAGGCATAGAAAGTCAGGAGAAGACTCAGATATGAGCTGTTCAAGGCGTGGACGACGGGGATAAAATCCGTCACAATTCCATTGTATCAGTGTGAAGGTTGAAATTAATATGTAGAGTGTTTGGATGTTTGCGAGGTTTGTGAACTATCAGACAGGTATTCTTTATCACAAGCATCCTGGGAAATATCAAGACTGTTTATACTTTCAGAATCATCTGTTGCAGAATGTATTTTAGTTTTAATTTTTTTAATTAAGCGTGTTATTCTGATTTTTGTTGACCTATCTTTAAAATTAGGGTTTATTGATTGCAAAGTAAGAATGAGTGATTTAATATCTGTTGTGAATTTAAATGCTTCTGAGACAGGGTCACAGCTGCCGTAAGCGTTCTCGATAGAGGCAATTATATTATCAGGAGGAACTGCAAAAGCTTCTGGGTTTTGTTTATAGGCTTCGTGTATTGCTTGCTTGGAGTCAGTGGATAGACTGGGGTCGAGAGAAGAACTACGTTTTCGTTTCTTTTTTGTGTTGGAGGTGCTAGAGGAACTGGGAACTGTTTGTTTGGGAGGAAGCATAGTTTGTTCTGTTGCAGGGTTTTCCCCAGATTGAAGGTTCTTATCGCTTATAGATGATACAGATGAGCGTGGCCTTTTCTGTGAAAGATGAGAACTTAAACATAGTTTATCTGACTTTTCAGATATTGTATCATTTTCGCAATTCTCTGGGGAAGAAGACAAATAAAATAGATTTGTTTGGGAGGGAGATGATTCAGAATGAGATGGAAATTGTGTATTCTGTTGCTGTGACGTTGATTCGGTGGGGGGATTTGGGAGGACATGGGAAACAGTAGGATTTTCAGATGATAAGTTGTCGGATGATGTATTGGGACAATTTGAAGCAACATGTCCTGATTGTTTGCATAAGAAACATTCCATTTTGTCCGTAGACAGAAAAATTCTATTATCATTGCCTTCAAAAGGAATTAACAAGGAGGTGTGAAGCTCAAAATTATCAGAGGGAGAAAAAATATATACTTGACGGCGAAAACTAAGTATGTGGGAGTATTCATCACCTGGAATGCCCGCTTTAAGAAAGGACACGGGGGAGGCTATTTGGAAACCAAGACTTTTCACTGCATTTTCGGCCAGTTCATGGGGAATGTAAGGAGATATGTTCGAAATTAATATTCTTTTTGTTGGGGAGACAAGTTTACGAATACTTAAAGTAAGGTGTCCGATTTGATCGGTTGGATGGGATTTCAGCAGTTGATCAACGAGATTTGAGTTCACTAGATATATGCAGATCCTATTGTTAGATATTCTGGATGCAAAGGAAATATTTTTTGGTCCGATGATGTCACCAATGGCTTTAACGTAGTCTAGAAGTTTAAGGTTTTCTTCTGCGTGAAGAACTATCGCCTGTTCTTTTTTTGGGAAAGATGGTTTTGGTGTAGATTTTGCAGCGGTTACGTATGAAAGAGATGTAGTTGCTGGAATGTTGTTTGTAGCAGTTTGAAGGGCCATTGTTAAGGTAGAAACTGTAGGAGTATTGTTTATATTTGTACTGTCCATGTAAATACAGACAGTAACCTCGTTTTATTTCTCTTCTTTAACTAATTTTGCTATCCAAATTTGTATTAAAATCCATTGAATTGGATGGCCAGCAAGAACCAGCAGACTGGTAAAACCAGTCTCTGGTATGCACTTTGTATAAATTAAATATAATTTATATGATTTAATAATATAACAAAAGCAATACGTACAAAGTTTGTCCAGAAATCACTTTTTGAAATTACACTATTAAATATAAATTAAACACTAATTACTACCGATAAGGCAAACTGGATTTTAATTGTACTTGGCACACGTCTTACTCGTTCGAGTGCTAGAGCAGGAAAATAAAATTAGGGTTTCGTTTACTAAAAATTTTGTCATTTCAATATGGGTGCAGATTCTACCATAATTATTATACATATAATATACATTGTTAATAGATTTTTAAAATGCACTATCTCGGAAAGTATAATCTTAATTAAAAATTGGTTAATTAATTTTGCAGTTAATCTTTTAAATTTTTTGTTCTTATTCTTGTAATTATGCTTTTACTTTTTAATTCTGCATACTTCTTTCTTCAAATTAAAGATATCTTTCTGTTAATATTTTAATGAATTTGATATGCGAGTATTATTTTTGAGCAATTTCTATTGGATACCTAAATCCTTTTATGCAAACAAACCATGTTTCTTTAATTAGTTCCTTTTTTGGTTCAGGAAACAGTGGAAAATGTTTCCTGATTTGTGTTGTTCATTTTGGTTGCTTTTGGTCTCTTTGTTTCAATTAGCTCTGGTTGTACAAATATAATTTTTAATTTTTTAGCAGAACATACGGTTAAAATGTCACCAGATCCTATTGTTCCATAAGTTTTTGCAGTTTCATTTAGATTATTTTTTATTTTATTTTTAGATAAGTTGATACAAGTGACAAAGTGTTTTGGTTTATATAAGATTGAAGTTAAGGATGTATTTAGTTGTTAGCTCACATAAATACAAGTGGTGGCTAAGAGACCAGGTTGAATATATAGATATCAAGTTAGACCATCTTCTTCTTTTCAAATTGCGTATTCTCTATGGATGTTGGCTATCCATATATATGTTACATTAAACTACATTACCCTATCTACTGCTGCTCTGAAGAGATCTGTTGACGTTATTTTGTTTAATGTCAGCAGGTGCTACTTCTCATTTCTCATGATATGCCCATGATAGGAAGTATTTTACTTTTCTACGTTTGATAATTGAGATGAGTTTTAGTTAAAATATAAAAGGAAAATTTTCAATATTTTAGTTTTTCACCAATATGTTGATAACACCAAGCATTAGTTATTTTAGTTCTTCAACAATGTGTTTTTGAAACACATCAGAGACCATCAGAGAAGAAAATTTTATAGAATGTTTCATTAAAATTACTGATAACTGACTCAAAAATAACATTTTCATTAGGTGTATAATAACAATATTGTCGTTAGGTTATATGAAGCATCTGGAATACCACCTTTTTTATTAGTATTCCTAGTGATATGACTAGTATAGACTAATGGAAAAATGATTGCTTGATAGCAATAGTAGCGTAAGAGAGAGTTTTTAATTCGGTTCAATTGGACCCCTGTGGCCCAACTGTAAGTGCCACCAGGCATCTTACAGTTTTAAATTGTTTTTGGTTTAAGTTTCTTTTGAAATTTCATTACACTTTTAAGTTAGTAGGATCCCAACTAATAATTTTTACTTGAACTATTAATTTATTTATTTGCTTAAGCATTCATTTACAATACCGATAAAGCTAGAAGAATTCTTCATCTTTTTTTATATAGACATGACTCTGTCTGTTTTTCAATGTGCCTCCAGTAAGTTGTCATTCTTTTCTAAGTGTTTTTATCTCTGCTGTTTCTAACATCATTTTTGTCCTCTCTGTGCCAGGTCTTGTTTCTGCCGCGTATGTCATTATTGGTCTGATGACTGTTTTGTAAATTCTGCCTTTCGTTTCTTTCCCGATATTTTTGTTTCTCCATACTGTTTCATTTAGGCAGCCTTGCGGCTCTGTTTGCTCTGTTCACTTGATCTTCCACTTTGGTTTCGAGCTTTCCGTAGCTAGATAACATGATGCCTAGATATAATTTTACTTTACACAGTAATAGTATGACAATATTTGTTAAAAACATTATTTACAACCACTAGGTAGGTATTATAAGATCATTATTAGAAATCTATATTAACCGAGTCTTAATCATAAAGTTTAAATATATGCGCGGTTAAAAAATGTCATAGTAGCCCTTCCATATATAATTACCATATATATATAAAACACTAATAAGGACAGTGTTAACATACGGGTCAGAAAAGTGGTCACTTACACAGAACGATCAAGAACTGCTTAAACGTTTCGAGAGAAAAATTCTAAGGAAAATATATGGAGGAGTCCAAGAACAGGGTTTGTGGCGTAGGCGCTACAACTTTAAGTTATACCGAAGTTGTGGGGAACCTGACGTTGTAAAATGTATTAAATTGGCACGCATTCGATTAGTAGGACATGCTATTAGGCGAAATGAAAATGCAACGATCAGAAAAATTTTCGACCGAAGAGGACCAGTGGGAAGACGATCCAGAGAAAGACTAAAACTTAGGTGTTAAGATAACATAGATGATGATCTAAAATCCATCGGAGTTAATACATGGAGAAGAGTTGCCAGAGACAGGGGCAAATGGAAGATTGTTCTGAAGAAGGCTCTGGCTTATGACGAGTAATGCTACTGATGATGATGATGTTAGCCTTTTAAAAAATGAAAAAACTCCTCAGAAATTCCTCCTTAGTATTTTACGTTCGATATCGGTTCATAAATGAATAGATAATGCATTCAAGTAATGATAAAGATCCCTTCCAGTTTCTTTTTTTTTCAATTTTTAATAACCTTAAAAAGTTTAAATAACCTTTAAAATCTTAAAAGTTTCGACAAAATTGTTCATAGAGATAGCATGTATATAAAACAGTGTTCCCTAAATATTATGGAATTGTTTTAATTTGTTTTTCTTGTCGTTCATACCTGGTTTTATTTTATTTTGGTGTAGTAAAATCGAATTTATGCCGATATTTATTTTGAATTCAAAAGATTCAAAATAATATCCTTTCGAACGATTAAAATTTTTCTGTCATTTGTGAAAAACAATGTTATACCTGTTAAATGTCATTCTAACTGCAATAAAATCCAAGTTCGTATAGTTCTTTAAATTAAAAGAAATATATATTTTAAACCACTTATAAATAGGTATTTGACTTGTATCACGATAACAATCAAATCGAATTCAATAATATCTAAGATCTTAAGAGGACAAGTCGAATTCTTCCAGTAATCAAAATGTACCATCATGGGTATTACGGCTTTTATATCAAGAGGTTCGCTCGTAAATATTGATCGCTTTACAGTCGTACCACTCTACTTCTCTCACACATTTGTCTCTTTAACACATTTTTTTCTTATGTCTGAGCGCTGTAAACGTCAACTGTCTACACTTTTAGCGTGTTTCAGTCAATTTATTTGCCAGGTAATTTGATGGCTGTATAAAATAACAACCCTATTAATTTCGAGGGCAGTGTTGCCAAAACATTAAATCGACATCTTTATTTGTTTAGGCGGCATCTTCTTTTTTCATTTTTAGGATAGGGCTGTGAAATGCTGGCGAGTATAATAAAATTCTAGTGGTGAGTTGGATGTAAAAAATGAATTAACACCCTGTCGATAATTTGATGAAGTAGTTTTTGAAGAGCGGCTGGTATTTAAAATGGCCACCAATAGAGTAAATATTATGATAAAACAAGAAAAAAAATATTCGGCACTAGAAGAACAAAGGAAAGAATATGCAAATATTTGATTGTTACCCATATTTAAAAAAGAAGAAACGCACTGTCCAAATAATCAAATATGCACGGGGACACTGCTAATGCTTCAATTACAAATCAACTTTAAATCTTGTATAATCTAAGCATAAAATAAAGGAAACGTAGACCACAATAAATTAATATAAAGACTCTCGTATATGAGCTTAAGGAGCTCTTTTGATTACTAATTAAATTTTAAAAATCTCTAAAAATAATTGGATCTAAAATCTGAAAATTTGCAGGTCCGCATAATTATAGTCGAACTATATGTTAAATGTTTGTAGCTTCGTAGATGTAGCTTCGCATTCCTTTCGGCAATACCGAAATATTATTATTAAGAGAATACATAGTCATTATATTATTGTATTTTTGTGATCTTGATTAAGATATCTAAGATTGTGTTTAAGATATCACAAATCATAAATTTATATTTTTGAGGTATTAATATTTTTCCAAAAAGTTTGACAGTTGAAACATGACAGTCTAATAAGAATTGTACACAGAGATTAATTATATCTTTAAAATTTACATTGTAATCTGATTACGATTACGAAATACTAATATATTATACCAACTCAATAATTTGAAATAAAACACACCCTATTTTACGGTTGTTTTTTTCGCCCTGGGTCATTCTTATCCAAAAAATCTCTGTTATCACGGAGAAAAGCTGAAGCTTATTGCATTTGCTACCCATTGTTGTTTGTTACATCCAGTCTAGAATGAGTGAGTCTTCTACCCTGTAGAACAGATGTCTTGCTTGGAATGTTCTAAATATATCAGATTGTCCTCTTGGTTGCCCATACAGTGTTTGTCTTTTACGATCCAGCACCTCACAATCGTAACAAACATAAACACACGTAAACAAACATAATACATGTTTTACCGTTTTTAGTTCAATGTCACAGTCTAAAGTTAAGGTCTTTATTCTAAAAGCCTATTTTATTCAGGAATTTTCTTGCTGGTGCAGGCCCGGTCAATATTCTTGTTACTGTTCTCCTTTCGTTCCTACCTATATGAAGCAGTTTCTGTGTTCATTTTGTACATAGTCCAACAATAAAGCCTTTTTTATGTGTTATTTATGGGATTCTCTTTAAATATCGCACATGACTCTTTCTGGTCCAGTCCTCTACAGACCTAAGAACTGCAGGTTTTGGTACTTCCAGAAATACAGCTGATTCGTTTGATTGGTTCTGTCCTCGTTTTGCATGTCCTGGTACTAACATAAGCTTAACATCGTTCTGGTATCCCAGTTTATTCAGTTTTTTGACGCAGTCCCATATCAGCGTAGACGTCACTTTTTGACACGCCAATGTCTTCAGTGTCGCTTGACTGCCAGACAATAGATGGATCTGTTCTTTCTCGAAAGCTGTGTCATTATTTCCTTTACACATTGCAGTATCGCATTATTTTTTCTAGAAAAATGGTTAAGTTTCTCCACATTGGTGGTGCAGTTCGCTAATTCTTGGATTACTGAAGTATATTTCTGCCGCCATACCGTCTATAGTTTTGGATCCATCTGCATGCCAGATCTGATCCTGTTGGTTATGATACTCCTTGTTTCTCCATACATTTTTGTGTGGAATAGACTCCCTACATGAATTTTAATTTTATTTTTTGTCATGTGATTTGGTTTCGCATCAAAAATTTTGTTCGTCATAATCCTTGTGATACTTATACGCCCTGCCCCTTATTGAAAAGTTTCAATGATTATTATCACCACATGTGCCCTGTCCCTTCATTGAAAAGTTTCAGTGATTATTTTCTAAGTTCACCACATCGTCGCTGCATAGGGTTTTAAGGGTTTGATCACCATGTCCTCCATGTCCACTTTTAACCCCCATTTCTTTACATCCATAATCCTGACCCCAATAAGTATGGTAACTGCACTGCTTGTTATTTTTTCCACTTGCCTGTTGCAGATTAGTTTTGAGTCTAGTATAACCCCATTATACTTTACCTTTGTCTTTGGCTTTCTTGTCCCTGGAACTTTAGAGGACTTAATCACTGGATTTATAATTGTCGTTATAAAATCACTCAATACTAATGGGTCCTTTCTAATGCGACATAAAAAATATATAGGTAATTGTAACAACAATAGGAATCCTAAGATTTCGTACTTGGCGAAACTGAATTTAAATTTTTGATAGTGTTCTTTCTTAAACTTGCATAGCAGATATAACTTGCTAAACAGATAAATTTAATTTCTGGTACTCGAAACCGAGTAAAGAACTAAAACAAAAAGACGGTACTAGATTTAATTTCGATGCAGGGCATCCGTAAGCCATTTTAGCAAGCATACGTATTTTAACCTTATTTGGCCTTAAGTTAATTCTTAAATCAACCTTAAAATATTTACAGAATGCTGTAGATTTTTAAGTTAAGGTTTCCTGTTTGTCTTGTTTCTTTCGTTATTTTAAAATTTCTTTATAAATCTAAGAATATAGTATTCTTGCAAGTGTATTAATAATGAAAAATTGGTAAATAACTCTGTACATAGATCTAAGTGACTGTTGTCGTTTGAGACACAACTGTTCGTTGTTGAGGTAAATTTTTATTTTCTACAATGTATTTTCTAAACAATTTGAATTTATACCTCTAATCACTATGACCCATGTCTCCATAGTTACACGTTTTTGTCTTGTCCGTACTAGTAGCGCGTTAAAGTAAGTCCATTGGATTTTTAGTGGAACGTACCTGGAACCGTTGATCTGAAATTGTGGGTTTGTCTTCACATTTGTTTGATGTGTTGTTTGTGTTTATGTTTGTGTTGAAACACAAACACAAACTTGTGCTTGTGTTTCGCTGATATTATTGATAACAAAGGTTTTTCATCTATACTGTAACAATATCCAATTGAAGGTGATTCATTGGCAACATCGCCCTTAAAGCGACCAACCGATATTCCCGTTATCAACTTTGCCGAGGCGTACCAAAATAATACTCTAATTATTTGTCATTTATTTAAACACCAAAGTGAACAATTATGTAAAAATTAAATTAAAACCAATTAATTATAAAATATCATGTGAGGTTTGACAGGTGTCTTATAAATTAAAAGGCTGATACGTTTTTGTATACACTAATGACAAATCAAAAGAAGGAAAAGGGAAGTATTTTTAAAGTGTGTAAAAATTTTTAATTCCTAGCGCTTTCGTCTCACTAACCCATCGTCCGAACTATGCTACAAAAGAACAATGATGTATATAACAAATTTTAATTTAACAACGATTCACCTACGTCAAATATTTAAGTATCCTAGTAGAAGAGATAATACAGTAAGAAGATTACAGAAAATGCTGATTATATTTTATTTTTCTTTCTGTCTTTATCAATGGAACCACACAAAAAATTACTGTAAACTGAAGTCGACAAAAAACAGACAAGATTTATGAAGTCTTATGAACCTTTTAGAACACCTTGAGATATCCAAAAGAAATTATTCTGAACCATGATTTGGGCTTGAACACATTTATTTATTTTTAATTGAAATGAAATAAAATATAATTACAAAACAATACAATTTTTAAATAATCAAAATATTGAAACGGTAAAAAAAGATCCGAAAAAAAAGTACCAAAAACAAATTAAACTAGCGTTCGAAACTTCAAAATCGATAGTAAGTTTGAGCTCTGTTTATAAAGGAGCAAGATCAGCCCCTGTCCAAACTCGCAAACCAGGGATCAGAATTAGTGAAAGAAATAACTCAAATCAAAACGAAAGCGAAATCAAAACGGCACTTTAAAAAAAAATAACAAATCCCCTGGCGATGACGGAGTGGTGATCGAAACGATCAAACTAGGTGGAAATAATATTATCCAGGCATTGGCCAAGCTATTCACCGATTGCATCTATCAAAAAAAAAACTATTTCTCAATGGACTAATGCAGTCTGTTGTAAAAACAACATTTTATATTAATTTTAGTGTAATTTTTAGTTCTCACAAATATTAGTTTGGATTTTATGTTAAAGACTGTACTTTTTGCCTGCAAAATATTTGTGCCATAAATAGCTTATAAGGGTTGTTTGAGTGGTAAAACTGACGCCGCCTTGTCGGCAATTAGGTAAAGATTCAATTCAAAATCTCTCGCAGATGCGACTAGAGTCTCAAACTGTGCGGTACCGCCGGTACCTAAGCTCTCTCTTTGCCGCCAAAATGCAGTGAAATGTGTATTTGTTTTCGCGATAGCTCACGCGCCCCTAAACGACGATAGAATAATGGACTATGTTTTAAAGCGAACTCTTTCATTAGTATTAGTGCTTGTGTAAATATTCTCTTGTTATTAAATGTGTAGATTCAATTAATTACGCTTATTTTTCTCTAAGTACAACCCCTATTAAATCAAACACATAAAGAACCAGCGCCGTGAAGTTCTGCTTGCATATATCGAAGGAAACACTCTGGTACAGTCCATGGTCCTAAAATATTTGGAACTGTACACGCACGGGGAAAGGAATTTAATAAGCTTTCCCCACAACAATTGGTGGAAATCGGAGAAAACTCCATCATTGTTTGTGGTCCTTACTCGACGGATTTGTGTTTGATGTTGGCATTTGTACTAACTAGTTTCGGATATTTAGATGAATGTATTTAAAAGACTCTCGAAAAGACTAAGGTGTCGCGATAAACTCTGAAACAAAAGGACAGTAGTGAAGTTTATATAGTGTTTGTGCCTGTTCCTGCAAACCACTGGACAAATTGGGTGAGATTTTTCCATATTATAACTTCGCTTATGCACAGGGTAAATCGCTTTTCAAAAAGAGTATCTCTTTAAAAATTTATCTGTAGACATTTGTAAACATTTACCGGGTGTGCAAAAAAATTTAATTGCAAAAATAAACTCTCATGTGTGATTTAAGACTTTTACCGCGTTTTAATAAACTTTCTCGCCGTGTGCTACCTGTTATTATATGATATAAATATTGACTCTATTCTCGCCGTGTGCTATACATGTTATTACATAATATAAACATTATTTACTCTATTCTCGTTGTGTGCTATACATGTTATTATATACGATAAACATTACTCACTCTATTCTCGCTGTGTGATACACGCATTGTTATATAATAGAAACAATAATTTCTCTAAAGAACTCGGTGTTTGCACGACCTTAGGCAGTTATTTTTGGAGTAGCACTTTTTTGTTGAAAGTCGAAATGGAAGATCTCAAGAAGAAGAGGAAGCCGCTGAAGGCCAAGATTACTAGAATAGTAAACTGGCTGCTAGAAAACGCAGATACAGAAACTGACGGTCTCCAGTTTCAACTCAGACACACCGAATTGAAATCATGTTATCTGAAGTATGAAGAAGTGATGGATCAGATTGAAGAAATCGATGAAACTGATTCTGAAACAGAAGACAGAGCACTCATGGAGAAAAAATACTTTTCTACACTAGCTGGACTGCAGCATAAGATGGAAGCATTAAAGTTACCCTCCCACTCGCTCAGCTCAAACGATACTCCGTGAACTGTAGCCACTGCTAAGGTTAGGTTGCCGGAAATTACAATGCAGGTATTCTCTGGAAACTTCGCCGAATGGAACGCGTTTTATCAGCTATTTGAAACGCTGATAATCAATAATGTGGAGCTGAACAATGTGCAAAAATTTATATATCTTAAATCCTTCTTAAAACATGAACCTTTGCACTTAATTGAAAACATTGAAGTTGTAGAAGAAAATTTCCAGATCGCTTTGGACACGCTCAAGGATCGATACGAAAATAAATCGCGTGTAATTAGTTTACATATTCAAAAATTGTTAAAGGCTCCATCTTTAGCTAAAAGTAACTCAAAATCATTAAGAGAATTTTTAACTCTTTGCAAACAAACTTTACTCGCACTCAAGAATATGTCAGTACCAATCGAACATTGGGATTTATTGTTAATCGAAGTATTTTTACAAAAATTAGATTTCGCTACTCACCGGTCATTTGAATATGAAATTGGTTCAAAGGCTTTACCTACTCTCTCACAGTTTTTTTGTTTTCTTGAAAAAAAGTGTGATATCCAAGAAAAATTAAACGTTTCTGATAATGATAGAAAATTTACTAAGCCTCAGTTAAAAACATCTTTGTTTTCATCAGTTAACTCACAAACAAACTCTTTTTCAGATACTAGTTGTATATGTTGCAAAAGTAATTCACATAAAATTTATCAATGTAATGATTTTAAATGTCTCTCTTTACAGGACAGATTTAATTTTGTAAAAGGTAAGAAACTTTGTTGGAATTGTTTGGGTAATAAACATTTTTCTCAAGATTGCAACTCTACACGCTCATGTAGTATATGTAAGAAAAGACATCACTCGCTCTTGCATAGTACCCCCGAAAATGTCTCTTCCTCTAGGAACACGAATAAGCAATGTTTCCCGATTGATCGCAACGCTCAAGCTCCCAAACATTCTCAAGGTTCTTCCAGTCGTGTCGCTCACATACCTAATCCGCCTTATAGTGCTCATACCCAAAATGAAGCTTCTACCACTTCGTTTAAACCTCCTTTAGAAGTACAAAACACTGCAGATTCTCACACGGCCACTTCTCTCTCTGCTTTATCAGTTAAAACTGATGTATTGTTGGCTACCGCTTTAGTGACAGTGTATTCTAAAGATGGCAGACCTATGCATGCCAGAGCGCTCCTAGATAATGGGAGTCAACATTCATTTATTTCTCGTGATTTGGTTGAGAAGTTAAACCTCACTCCTTATTTTAAACAGTTACAGATATCAACCATATCCGAAAACACGTCATTGTCAAATCAAATGATTAACATAGAATTTTTTCCCTATAATGTGAAGGATAGAAGTTTCAAAACCTCTTTTGCTGTACTTGATACTATAACTTGCAGACTTCCTAAAGCTACCCTAAATAGAAGCAAAATAAATGTTCCCCCTAATCTCACTCTCGCAGATCCCTCGTACTCTGTTCCCGGTAAAATTGATTTGCTTCTAGCTGGTGACATCTACAGCGAATTATTGACTGATGGATTCATACGTTTAGGAAAGAATCTTCCCATTCTTCAGAATACCCACTTGGGTTATGTTATTTTTGGTACTCTTCCCCCTCATGTCTTTCATCGTAGTTCAAATTTGGCTATTTCTCAGTCAAATGTTTCTCTCCTTGTTCAGTCCGAATCCGAAGAGAATTATTTAGATAAATTAATTCAACAATTCTTCGAGATTGAAGAAGTTCCGCATGTTAGTAAATTAACCCCCGATGAGAAATTGGCGGAACAAATATTTAATAAAACCACTCGTATTTTACCTTCGGGTCGTTTTCAAGTAAATCTTCCACTTGTCTCCGAAAATGCGCATAAAAGATTAGGCGAATCTTTTAAAACAGCTCTAAAGAGATTTATTAATTTAGAAAATAGGCTCTTAAAACATGAAAATACATACGCTCAATATAAGTCTTTCATTAGTGAATATCTTCTTCTCGAACATGCTAGAATAGTCCCTCTCTCTCTTACTAATGGAAACTTAGAAAATAAATATTTTCTCCCGCATCACTGTGTATTGAAGGAAGAATCCTTAACAACCAAACTTAGGGTTGTTTTCGATGGTTCGATGAAAAGTTCTAGTGGTTATTCGCTAAATGATATCCTCCTCAAAGGTCCTACTCTTCAACCGGAACTTTTTGACATTTTGCTACGCTTTCGATTATATTCCTTTGTTTTCACAACGGATATACAAAAGATGTACAGACAGGTTAAAATCAATCCTGATCAAACCTTTCTATTAAACATACTTTGGCGTGACTCCCCGGAAAAAGATATTGAGTGCCTGGAACTGCAAACAGTTACATATGGAACTAAAAGCGCCAGTTTTCAGAGTACTCGCTGTTTAATGGAACTGGCAAATACTCATCAAACTGAGTATCCCCTGGCCAGTGACGCTCTTAAAAATAGTTGCTATATCGATGACATTCTCTATGGTGCTAATGATGAGCAAACTCTTCTCAAAGCTCATAAGGAAATAACTAGTTTGCTTGGAACAGCATGTATTTCTCTACATAAATGGTGTTCTAACTCGGACTTGTTTCTAAAAAATATTTCTTCTCTCTCTTCGAACTCTTCTTATGTCATAGCTCCAGATAATTGCTCTAATAAGGTTTTAGGTTTATGCTGGAATCCTGTTCTTGACACGTTTTCAATCTCTCTTCCAGATTTCACCCTAAAAAACTCATATACTAAAAGAGAAGTACTGTCAATGATTGCCCAAATATTTGATCCTCAAGGTCTTATTAATCCCGTTACAGTTGTCGCTAAACTTATAATGCAAAAAATCTGGATATCCAAAATCAGTTGGAACGATACCATTGACGCAGATACGTTACATGAATGGCTAAGTTTTATTAGCAGTCTCTATCATTTTAAGGACTTAAGTATACCAAGATGTCTCTTTTTGAGTCAAGAAATCACTGGTATTGAGGTTCACTCATTCTCAGATGCAAGTTTAAAGGCTTATGGAGCTTGTATCTACTTACGTGTGACCTATAAATCAGAACAGGTGTCTTGTTCCCTTCTAGCATCTAAGAGTCGCGTTGCTCCGCTAAAACCCTTGACCCTTCCAAGATTGGAACTCATGGGTGCGCTATTGTGTCGTAAACTCACAGCAAGGATTGCTAACATCGTTAAAAAAAAATTATCTCGATTAGACTCTATAAATATGTGGTCGGATTCAGAAATTGTTCTCGCTTGGCTTCGTTCACATCCTTCTCGTTGGACCCAATTTGTAGCAAATAGGGTCGCACAAATTTTAGATAATTCCCCTGATGCTCACTGGAGGCACGTACGATCCAAAGAGAATCCTGCCGACATACTCTCCCGAGGAATGTTACCCTCTGAGATATTAAACTCTTCCTTGTGGTTTCATGGTCCTCCATTTTTAAATCAACTGCGTTTGGATTTATTAAAATACAACCCAAAGGGTTATACCTCCAAGTTGCCTGAAGAAAGGAAAGTCATTCTTCATGCTCGTAATGATACAATAGATTTTTTCACCTCCCTTTCTGATAGGTTCTCTAATTTTTCAAAGTTTGTAAGAACTTTAGCCTATATGTTTAGATTTGTTAATAATGCTAAACCGCTTTCTCGCAAGTTAACGGATACCCTTGAAGTCACCGAACTTCAAAACGCTGAACTTAAGATTATTAAAATGCTCCAGTATTCCAACTTCTCGAGTGAGATTTCTGAGCTTAAGAAAGGTAAAACTCTAACTAATAAGTGTCTGTTACCCCTAAACCCCTTTTTGGATGAGAATGAAATGCTCCGGGTAGGAGGTCGCCTTGGAAACTCAGACGTTACCTTTGATCAAAGATACCCCCTTCTCCTTCCCTCAAAAAATCGTATAGTTCGTCTCATTCTTCACAGAGAGCATGTCAGACTTTGTCACTCAGGGCCTCAAAATACTCTGTCCCAAATTCGTCTCAAATATTGGCCTTTAAATGGACTACGAGAAGTCAAAAAGGTCATTCACCAATGTATGGTTTGTTTTAAGTTTCGTGCCAAACCCGCTACCCAGATTATGGCAGATTTGCCAAAGGAACGTTTAAATTCCTCTCGAGCATTCACTCATGTTGGATTAGATTTTGGCGGTCCCTTTCAGATAAAGGCTTCCAAACTTCGCAAGGCTACTTTAATAAAATCGTATATTGCTCTTTTCGTTTGCTTGTCGACTCGAGCTGTTCATATTGAAGTCGTCTCTGGCCTCTCTACAGAGACGTTTATTCTCGCTCTAAAGCGCTTTATTAGTCGTAGGGGCCTCCCTCAGACAATATTCAGTGACAACGCTACGAACTTTCTTGGTGCTCGTAACCAGCTGTTTGAACTCTATAAGTTTTTAAAGGAAAAGGAAAGCTCCCGTTCTATTCAAGAATTTTTGGCCTCGTCCCATATTCGCTGGAAAACTATAGTTCCTCGAGCCCCTCATCATGGTGGTATTTGGGAAAGTGCTATTAAAAGCGCAAAGCATCATATGCGTAGACTCCTGGGTAATTTTAAGCTTACTTTCGAAGAATTCACCACAGTCCTCGTTCAAATTGAAGCTGTGCTCAATTCCCCGCCTCTTTGCTCCCTTTCAAGTGACCCCTCTGATTTTACTTATCTCACTCCTGGACACTTCTTGATTGGACAATCTCTCACCTCATTCCCTGAAAAAGAAGTGATCCACATTCCCGAAAACAGACTAAATTTATGGCAGCATTTGTCCAAACTCCAACAAGTGTTTTGGAAAAAATGGTCTATCGACTATTTGAACAGACTTCAAAATCGCCCCAAATGGTTTCTTCCGCATAAGAACCTAGAACCCAACGATCTTGTCTTGTTAATTGAAGACAACACTCCTCTTTATTGGGTACTAGCAAGAGTGATTGAGGTCTTTCCAGGAAAGGATGGGAGAGTAAGAATTGCCTCGGTCAAAACTAAAGATGGAGTCTTCAAGCGCTCTATTACCAAATTGTGTCCTCTACCCAATGACAATTTAAATTAGGTTAGTATAAGATTAGAATTGTAGTGTATTTTCTCTTCCCCATGCTCTCTTGTCGTAATATTATCTGTTTATTTGTGTTAAAGCCAGCGCTTCAACGGGGGCGAGTATGTTGTAAAAACAACATTTTATATTAATTTTAGTGTAATTTTTAGTTCTCACAAATATTAGTTTGGATTTTATGTTAAAGACTGTACTTTTTGCCTGCAAAATATTTGTGCCATAAATAGCTTATAAGGGTTGTTTGAGTGGTAAAACTGACGCCGCCTTGTCGGCAATTAGGTAAAGATTCAATTCAAAATCTCTCGCAGATGCGACTAGAGTCTCAAACTGTGCGGTACCGCCGGTACCTAAGCTCTCTCTTTGCCGCCAAAATGCAGTGAAATGTGTATTTGTTTTCGCGATAGCTCACGCGCCCCTAAACGACGATAGAATAATGGACTATGTTTTAAAGCGAACTCTTTCATTAGTATTAGTGCTTGTGTAAATATTCTCTTGTTATTAAATGTGTAGATTCAATTAATTACGCTTATTTTTCTCTAAGTACAACCCCTATTAAATCAAACACATAAAGAACCAGCGCCGTGAAGTTCTGCTTGCATATATCGAAGGAAACACTCTGGTACAGTCCATGGTCCTAAAATATTTGGAACTGTACACGCACGGGGAAAGGAATTTAATAAGCTTTCCCCACAACAATTGGTGGAAATCGGAGAAAACTCCATCACAGTCATTACTTTATTACACAAGCAAGTGCCATAACAGATTTCAAAAACTATCATCCGTTTCAGTTTGTTTTAACACATATATAAACATTTTATAAAAATTATCAAAAAAAGACTGGACTCTGAATTAGACTTACATCAGTCTAGAAAACAAGCTGCATTTACATCGGCATACAGCACTAACCACCACTTACTGGTGATAAAGAACCTGATAGAGAAGTCTGTAGAATACAATAAACCATTGCACTGATATTTGTCGATTACAAGAAAGCATTCGATACCATAAGCCATCAGAAAATATTAAAAGCATTGACAGAATGCCGAATAGACCATCGCTACACTAACATCATTAAACATATCTACCATAATGTCATAGCTATGACCAGATGATCAGAGATAGAATAATAATGGGCATACACAACAAAGCAACACAAGACAAAACAAACACAAGAGTCATTAATAAATGCAGTTCAACGAAGAGAACCAAGATGTAATCGTGTATGTACCAGATGTGAATATAATCATTTGAGAGACAATTGATGTCCTGTTTGGTGTAAAACATGTGCTAAGTCTCAAGGCCATAACCATTCCGCAAAAGTTTGTAGAGAAAACCATAAACCTAGTGGGAGCAATGTGAGAAGGAAACCATAAATTCCAAGAAAGGCGATCAAAGAGCAGAAGAAGAAAGTGCATTAAGTAAATGAAGCTAGTGTAAGTGGTGTGCATAGTTTAGGAAATCAGAGTTAAGATAGTAAGTATCAGTATTTTGTCAAGTCAGTAGACTCTAAATGTAAACACGAGGTTGGACAAGATATGTGGTCAGCTGATATTTATGACAACAATAAGCCTGTGTCATTTAAATTAGATACTGGAGCTGAGCTAAGCACATTGCCTCTAAGTATTCGCAAAGAAGTAGCCCCAAAAGCACATATCCGTAAATCTAATATATCATTAGTATCGTATGGGGATTCAATGTTCAAAATTTAAACAGTAGGTAGAGTTACATTAACTTGTGTTAATAAAAATGGTAAACAATATATATCGTTTGTAGTTGTAGATACAAAAAATCAGGTTTTTTGCTGGGGTTTAAGGAATGTCTAGAATAGAATGTCAAACGGGTAGATTTATTAGTAAGTTCTAAATTTAGCAATTTAAATTATCTAGTAACAAAATATTCACAAGTGTTTAAAGGTTTAGAAAAATTTCCAACAAAACACCATATAACCGTGAGAGAAGATACCAAACCTTGAATAAGCACCATAAGACGGGTTCCACATGCTTTACGAAAACGTTTAAAAAATAAACTGCGTGATCTTGAAGCGCAACGAGTCATAACAAATATAGACAAACCAACAGAGTGGGTTTACCCACTTGTCATTGTGAAAGAGCCAAATGGTGACTTAAGGCAATGTCTTTATCCAAAAGAACTTAATTGGGCCATCAAGTGAGGACACTTTTAAATTCCTTCTGTTGATGAAATTGTAACTCTACGTGATAGAGGACAGTTCTTCACCGTTTTAGACATGAAGGATGGTTATTGGCAAGTGAATGTGGATGATGAAAGTGCAGATTTAATAACTTTCAGCACACCATTTGGTAGATATCAATTTAATAGACTGGCTTTCGATATCTGCTCAGCCTTAGAAGTATTCAGTAGAAGAATTTAAAAATATTTGGATGTAACAGTCCTTGATAACTGTAATAACAGCTGGAAGTCTGCAAAAATCTTAAATCAACATGAATCGCCTAGATCATACAAGACGACAGTAGAAACATTCTCAGAAGAAGCAGATTGCACATAAGATCATCAGTAAATAAACATGTTGTAGACTGCATGACGATCGTCATTTGGGTGGCGATGGTAGTGTATTTCATGGATTGCCACACAGTGAAGGTATTGAAACACATCAGGAATATCAAACAAGTTTTAATCCCTGATAATAATTATATACTTGAAACAATAAAGCATAATAATACTTACTGTAGAAGGTCAGGGAAAAATAGTTTGTGCAATATTGAATATCTCCTTTTTTTGTAAACAGGTTGTAATATACTTCATTATTCTTCAGTCGTTTAAAGTCCCAATTTCATAATTCTTTTATAATCAACATTTATGAATACACTCTATTATATTGAATATTAAGTATCATATAGATAGAGGGATTTTACCAAAAGAGAGACCAAAATGGCTTCCTAGTATGGTCGGAGTGTCAGCTAATAACTTATGTGTAAAAGTTTTAAAAAAATCTCGTATATGGTAATTTCTATTCTAATTTGCTATTAGAATATCTGTCTTATTTAAATTACAATTAATCAAACCTTAGAAAGGGATTAAAACTAATTATTTTAATAAAAAGTACAGTACAATGTTTAAAACATGTCTAATATGCGCACAGAAATAAATCAATGATAACAAGGACGGAATATATTATCTCTCCATAATCAGTATTAGAAATTTTTAAAAACAACGGAACAATTAGAACATAAATTACAATGCATAACCGGATACAGCTTTATTATATTATTAATTACTATATATGTGCCGGTAATGTGATATAAAACTAAAAAGATATCTTATATCGGCATTTATTAAAAGGTTAAATGATAATAATTATTATTGTTTTGTTAACAATGTATTTAAAGTTGATTTATAACTTATATAAATATAAGTAAAATATTAATTTAAAAATAGATCATCATTAATTTTAATAAAAATTTCCCAATTTCATAAAAAATTTAGAGATTTTCTGTATATATTAAGATTTTTTCGTTAAAGAAATTGCCTAAGATGATTTTAATCTTATTTTTATCGTTGGGATTTAGTCTATAAATTTAGTAAATACAACCAAGCCTAATGTCTGCAAAGGAGTGGACTAGGTGAATAATATTTAAATAAAATAAATACTTATATCTTTATAATTTAGATAAAAATAATGTAGGCGCACTATCATCCAAGTTAGAGCTTCTGTAGTTGACAAGCCTGATGATGAGTTTGAACTGTTTCACGTAAACTCAGTCTTATCACCAAAACGCTCAAGAGACGTCACAATTGCCGTGGGCGACTTTAATGCTAAAAGATTAAAGAGGCGGCAGATTGTTACAATGTTGCCAAGATAACAACTAAATAATTACACTTTCTTCAACTTCCTACGTGAAGATTATATACCTGGAAATCTAAGCAAGATACAAAAGAGAGGTAGGCTAAAATTAAAGACAAAAATTATATCAAATGAGTAAGCATAACCAGATGCTGACGTATATTCTAATCATAATTCCTGGACAGAACGAGTTTATAGAAAAATAAAAAGAACTTCAAAACGAACTACATTGAGTAAAATTCGTACTGGACATTTACAGAGAAGATATATCCGACTAAAATTATTTTAATTTAGCAAGCTAGACTAAACTACATCGCACCTTGGACTGAACCGTACCAGCCAGCAAAATTACCGAGATTTGTGGGTGCAGTACTAAGCGCTTCAAAGGTAACCATCCCCAGAAGGTCGCATAAAATATCTGCCTCGATAAACTGAATCATGTGAAGACTTATGGGCGCAGTTTCTCTAATGTGGAGACCGACAGATAATCGACAAATCTTACACAACATACTACTTACTCCAAAAATAGATAGGCTTTCGAAAACCTTAACTTTAAAAAATGAAGGTCCTTGTTGTTAAAAATTGGAGAAGCTAAACAACTGAAATTTAGAGAGAATAAAATATCTCCTAACAAGGTTGCCTCTCAAATGGTATCTCTATCTAGAGCTCCACAAGACCGATCACATACTACCAAGTATGAAAAGAGACTCGAAGCATTAAAAAAAACCAAATAAAATGGACCAGAATATTCAGAAAAAATGTGTATTTGTGAAGTCACAAATGCTTAAAACAAAAATAAAATTAGATAAAACACCTTGTTTTGATGACATCCATCCCGAGTTCCTGAATTCCTGAAACACAGTGGTACATACACGGAACAACGGCTTGCGAAGTTACACACCAACATACTTTACTCAAGTAATATTCCTTCTTCACTTAAGCGAGTAAAGATTATTGCAGTTCCAATATCGGACAAACCAAATAATAAGTGAGAAAATTGTCACGCATAGTTTTACTTAGGATAGTATATAAACTATTAGAAAAGCTTCTCCTAAACAGAACGAGTTACAGGATACTTGAAAATATTCCCACTAAACATCCTCATCGAATGTGTACGGACTAACGTTCTATTCACTTACAAGTTCTCTAGAAGCTACTTTTTAAACGAAAAAATAGCAGCAGCTTTCATATATCTAACAGCAGTATACCATACTGTTTGAAGATAGAAATTAATACATAAACTGACCCTCATTATCTCCAATAGAAAAATAATCAATCTCATTGATAACATGCTGACAAACAGATCCTTCCCAATGATAATGGGAGAGTACATAAACAAACAGATGAAACTTTATAATAGGCATTTTAAATACAATAAATATCCAAAATACCTTAAGGTTATCCTAGTTTTCATACGTGCAAGCATACCTATCTTATTAACACTCATCTAAATTGTGTAAAGCTTCTGATAACAGGTACAATTATGCCTACTCCTGTAAAATGGCTACCCACCCATATTAACATTGGTCCACATAACCTTGGCCACAAACATGCATTGGTTAAAGAATATAACAAACAGAAAATAATCTTCAACTTTTAGTCAACAATGATATTCCCGATATCTTTGGAAACCGACTCCCATCCAGGTTACCTACCCTGAAATCCGCTTAAGCGTTATATCATTTTATTGTTTACTTTAATTTACGCTGAAGAGAAGAATAAAAAAGTAAAAAGGTCTGTAATGACATACTGAACTGAACATCACAGATAAACCTAACGGATTTGAACGTCCCCATAAGATTTGGCCAACATTTAATCGAGTCCGAACAAACTAAGGAAGATGCGCCGCTTCTATCTAAAGATGCGCCGCTTCTATGATTGTGACTGCAACACAGACGATCAAACAAATAGTAGAATAGTACAAGCTGGCAAATCGGAGAGTACACACTGGCGAATCTAAAGTCGTCTTAATGGCAATTGAAGAGTCAACAGAATATATAAAAAACTGGACATCCGTTTGTAACTCAAATAATTTATATAATATATGAATGTAATCTAAATTATCTATTTTGTGATATAACCCATACGCTGAATAAATATTCTGACTTTTTATTCTACATATTGCTAATATCCGTAAGTCATAGGTATTTTTAGATTATTGATATAACTAATATATATTCCTTTATGTACGCTTGGTTCCAGGTTGCTCTGTTATATATTTTACGAAGTGTAGTGCTTAATTCATGAGTAGCTTTGTATCATTTTTAGTTCTGGTATATAGTTACGATATTATAATAACCACAACATTTACTGTTAGATCATATATTGGAAACATGAATTAATTAGTTTCTGTATATATCTTTGTCATACGTAAGATGAAAAATGATGCCTTTCTAGTCATTAAATTTGGGTCCTGGATAAATTACTACATATTGTTCTATTTAAGCTAGTTTTTGTAAATTTTTAGATGATAGTCTACTTAGTAGGAAAATATATGAAATATTGTAAAGGCACTATTTTTTTGATATTTTAATAATATAATTTTATTAAAAATTATTATAACTTTGTTCTTATTTTTATTTCTTTTTTGATTATAAGAAAATTTCAAATCACAAACGATATTTTTTTTATTATTTTTTGTCCTATTATTTAAATATTACGATTATCTGTCATAACGTGCACACTTAAAGGTTATACCTATTTTTGTGCCAGTAGGTTAGGTTTGGTTTAATATGAGTGGGAGGTTAACCACTCTTTCATTCGGCTTCAGAAAACTATTGAGGCCCATCCCTAGGTTGTGGTTATCCTTTTAGCCCAGCCTCTTTAACAAAGTATATTATGTCTTTTAGTAACGTCTACGAAGTCGTAATACTCAAATGTATTGAACCTTATCCTATTCAATTCTGGCAGTTGTTCAGAAAGTGTTCCGCCATCTCATTGTCAGCCTAACAAAATCTTGAATCAGCACTTTCTGTTACTTCGATTTTATTCAGGCGACAGTGTCGCGTTAGGAGACCTACAGTAATTGACAGATCATTCCTACTCAATATGTAGTAGATCTTTTGATCTCTTTTTTGAAGGTTCATGTATAACAAAAGGTTGAATGTTTAAGATCTATTGACATCAGTAGTTACTTTTCATTATGTGGATGATTATGATGATGTTTAGGCATTTAAAGTGAATATGATTTCATTCCAGTACCTTTAATATCGTTTATCTTTGCGATATATTTTTCATAGATCTGTCTTTGCGGTTTCTCTTTATTATTCGTGCAGGTATATTTATATAGCGTAATTTTTTTTTAGAAGGTAACGGAGTGGTTATCTAGACTTTCAGCAGGCGACGAAGAAGTTTAAATATGACCTTCATGGACGCGATTGGGATAGCATCGCTCCTGTTATGATTAAGAATTCTTGTTGTTTAGCTAGTTATATATAACCAGTACGTCTCTTTGGGTTGCATATCCTATGATTTTGAACATATCCTTCGACATTTTCAAAATGAAAGCTTCGCTTTGTTGGGTATTCTTTTTAGATTTGCGTTCATGTAAGCCATTTGTCTGATATTAGTCTTAGATATTTTACCTTATTTGTATATTTTACTGTTTTTCCATATGGAGCGGTTATGCACACGTGATCTAGATCCTTGTAAAACTGACTACTACTGTTTTGCTAGAATTGACACAGAGTTTTCATTGACGCTTCACCTAGTGAAGATATTTAATTTTCAATAGAGTGTGGTGGATAGAACATTTCCGTATTTTTCTTTTACCATAATTACTAGGTCATCCTCATATACCTACATTTCTACCCTCAGCGAGTCAAGGAGTAAGATCAGTTCCTAGCTTTTGGCCACAACCTCCTCTCAGCCCATTTCCAGCACTGCATTTTTTTCAGTTGCATATAGTAGTGATATCCGTTTTGATGCTGCTGAATTATAAAAAGAATCTGGTAATGCATTAAAAAATGCGCCTTTTATATCTAAAAAGACGGTTAACGCAATAGTTTTATTATTAATGACGTTTAATTAAATTCGGAATTTTCGGAACTACTTAGTCCAGTGCTGTGCAATAGTTTTTCTTCTTTGTATGCATGTTAGTTATAGTTGATAGAGTGATCCCTCAATGAATATTTTTTAATATATCTATCAAAATTTTTTCTATTGCCTTCAACATAAATGATGTACAACTGCCTGATTTAGGTAGGGCGTTGTCTTGGCGTCCTATTTTGTATATGTACACTACCCATCCAGTTGTCCAAGTCTTTGCTATATAATATATTGCTATAATAGCTCTAAAGATCTTTGACAGGATAGTCAATATAGTGGTTTTATCATTTTATAGTCGGGCAGGAAATATTCCAACCTCCTCTGGAATATTATACTTAGGAAGTGGAAGATGGTTCGTGTGATGATACGTGTAGTAGTAAGTTAAGTTAAGTAAACTTATATCCTTATTAAACTGCTCCATATATTTTTGGTAAATATTATGGGTGTGGAATGATTGCATCGATTTTACCTGAAGCACGTTCAGCTGAGGGTACGATTGCGCCGCTAACTCAAATTGTCCCTTATCCCTGAATATGATTGCGCCGATTCTCGTAGTGACGTAATATCTTAATATCTTGTGCGACTATATTGCCACTTCATAATACATTATTAGATAAAATAGATTATGTTATATAATTAAAAATGGTAATGAAATATAAGAATTTATTTCAAAAATACACACTTGCACTTACAGATTTATATTTACTATAAGAGTAGAACATTTTTTACTACAGTTTGAGATATTTAAACTTAATTAACTAGATTAAAGTTGTAAGTACTTAATAATTATCGTGCAGTAAGGATTAAATTTGCTGCCGACGCAATCGTGCCCACAGCTTAAAGGATCCTTTATCGAGACCGGCTTATAACAGGTATAAGGTATAGGCACTATAGGTATAACAGGTTATACCATCGCCACAATCGTCCTCTGCCCAATATTACATACCACTATTTGGTTTTGAAAAAGCTACATATTTTTTTTCGGTCTTTGTTCAGTAAATTATTCAGAAATGTAAGTAACAAATAAACTTAATAACAAAAAAGGTACACACCAAAGGGAAAACAATAATGTTATTAGGTTTTTTGTCAAGCAATCCGTCAGGGCATTTCTTTATAAGACCAAAATAAGACAAACAGTCCAAAGTAGGTAATGGATATGAGATTAAACTAAGATTAAAGGATTACTAAATTAATAAACCACGACTTAATGTTAAA
Organism: Diabrotica balteata; assembly: GCA_918026665.1. Taxonomy (NCBI): domain Eukaryota; kingdom Metazoa; phylum Arthropoda; class Insecta; order Coleoptera; family Chrysomelidae; genus Diabrotica; species Diabrotica balteata. The sequence continues at coordinate 61,703,054 of OU898282.1, forward strand.
ATTTACTAGAAGCTTTATTAGAAAATAACTATTTATTTCGCTTGACAAGTATATTTAATTTGAACATTCTCAATATATTCCAGAATAAGTATACCACTAATGGATATATAATATCACCATCACCAAGTTTTTTACCTACGTTCTCCTTCTTCCAATATATTCTACCAGAATTGGGTATAATATCTCCCTATTTTGCTCTTTGTGTTAGTTCGTTTAATCGATTTTTCAATGTTTTATCTTCGTTTCTATTCCTTATATTGATGTAACTATGCGATTTCTTGAATCTTAAATTCCTGTCTTACTGCGAATCTACGAGTTTGTTTTTCTGTCTGTCGAACACTCTCTTCCATTTTTAATTAGGTTACTTTCAGTGTTTCTGTTGATTTACTTACTTACTTACTCCGTGGCGTTACAACCCTTCGTGGGTTTTAGCCGACTTGACAACATGCCTCCACTGTTTTCTGTCTTGAGCAACCTCCATCCAATTCTCCACGCCCATAGTGCTTAGGTCTCCTGCTATATTATCTCGCCACCGGAGACGAGGGCGTCCGCGTGGTCTCCTTCCAGTTGGGACTTCCTCCCACACCAGTTTACTGTTCGTTCGTCAAAATGTTTTCTGAGGTGTCCTGCCCATTGGAGTCTTCTGGACTTTATTTCTTTTATGATGTTGGCGTCTGGGTAAAGTTCTTCAAGCTCTTTATTAGTTCTTATCCTATATTGTCCTGATGCTTCATCAAGCACCGGACCAAAGATCTTCCTTAGGATTTTTCTTTCCCAAACACGTAGTCTCTCTTCATTTGCCTTTGTTATCGTTCACTTTTCGCTTCCATACATCACAACGGGTCGTATACTTGTTTTATAGACCTGTATCTTCGTACGTCGTGTTAGTTGTTTTGATTTTATAAAGTTTTGGAGGGCAAAAATACATCTGTTGCCGCCCTGAATCCTGTTGTTTATTTCTTGTGATCCGTTATTGTCTTCAGTTATTGTTGTTCCAAAATACTTGAATTCTCTAACGTGCTCAAAGTTAAAGTCATCGATGGTAATGTTCTGACCGATTCTGTCTCTGCTTTGGTTATTGCGGCTCATATACATATATTTCGTCTTGTTTTCGTTGATTTGGAGCCCCATCTTCTCTGCTTCCTTCTCAAACCTTACGAAAGTCTCTTTCATCCTTAATTGCGTGTTTCCTATTAGATCTATATCGTCTACAAATGCCAGTAGTAAGTGTGGTCCTTCTCGATGAAATACTGTATTCGGTTTTTCGATTCTTGCACTTCTGATTATGTGCTCCAGAGCTAAGTTGAAGAGTTGTGGTGAAAGTGCATCTCCCTGTTTTAGTCTATTGTTTATTTCAAATGTCTCCGAGTATTGTTGTCCAACTCTCACCTTACATCGTAACCGTTCCACACACATCCGTATCAATCGGACTAGTTTTTTTGGAAAGCCAAGTTCCTGCATCGCTGTCCACAGTCTGTCCCTACATACTCTATCAAATGCTTGTTTAAAATCTATGAACATCTGACGAAGCTCATGATCAAACTCAGCATTTTTCCATTATTTTTTTCTTTTTTATTTCCATTAACTGTTGATTTGGTTGTGTGAAAAACTCTAGACAGAATATCAGAAATGTTGTCCATGAAAGATTTGTCTATGCAAAAAAATGTTTATTGATTGCCAATATGTAATTTTCTTCTTGACATGGATAGTTTTGGTCCTAATTTCTGCGTTTTGATTTTTATAGGTTACTAGAGGTTATAATTATTTCTCTATTTCAAATTAAAATGTAGTATAGCATAGGTACTGCTTAAATTTCAATACATTAAACAGTTTAAAAATATGTATTCCAGATCTGCCTAATACTTCGTTTTGGGATTATCAACAATATATTTTGAATCGTGATTTAATCTTCTTCTCCTAGCATGTTTAGTATTGCCATTGATTATAAACCACCCACAACTCAAGAATATCCGTCACAAAAAAATCATAACATGTAATCTGTCTTTAAAAAGACAGCCACATGCAATGGTGACAGTAAAATTCTCGCGCTAGAATATAATAAATATAGTCCCTTGAACGCAACTCATAAATATTGGCAATATCATTTTAAAGTCTTCTACTTTAAAATGTATAATATATTGCCAATATAAATGAGTCAGAATAACCAAATTATTAGACGAATTTTTTACTAAGCAACAACATTTTTGTTTAATTCATTAATAATTTTTGTATTTTCACGACACCCGATTTGGGCGTCGAAACGTTAATAAAATAATTTTTTTAGTCAAATTGTGGCTTATTTCCCATCAAAACTAGTTAAGATCTCGATTAACAAATTTTTTTTTCATTTTTATAAATGCTTGTCTTGCAACTTCAATGGGTGTCCTGATTTCTCTAATGAATACCTTGGTCATTGTTTTTTTTTATATTATTATAATGATATCTAAGTTTCATTTGTTCAAAGGGCTTATTTAAAACAAAAAAATTTTAATTATGAAAAAAATGCTTTTTTTCAAAATAACTTAAAATTTATTAGTGACACCAAAAATCACAAAGAGTAAAAATGTAGTTTTTGCTTTTGTGAATATTTTGGTCATAGCTTGCTTACTTTTGATGCTAGAAACTTAACCCATTAATGCCCAGTGGCAACTTTATTGACCATGGCTTTTTTTCGGTACAGAAGCCCCCCCACATGAAAAAAATAGCTTCATCTGCTTCATCTTCCAATAAATGGCCAATGTCTAATACAATAGACGACAATATAAGGATGGCATTCAGCATTTTCACAAATAATTTTACCGTGCTTGTAATCTATATTATGAAATTCAGATTTTACTTAAGAAAAAACGCTAAAAATTAAGTAATGAAAACAGTAAAGGTTTTCTAAAAATTATTTATTTATCAATACAATACAAAAAAATAGCAAAATATAAAACATATAATAAAATTAGCAGTGATAAATTACATCTCCTGTAAATTACTTTTTTCTAACTTTTGAAACAAATTAATTTCCAGAATTGATTGAAACTAAAATATTTCAAGCTAATATACAGAATTTATTTTCAGATTTAGTCCATTCGCTCACGGTAAAATATTGCAAAACCTCCTCCTTTTAAAGAATCGCTTGGATTGACATGAAATTTGGCTTCCGCCTAGCTAAGATGACAAAGAGAAAAAGATTATGTTTTTGCCCTATTATATATTGGCCATAGCAGGGAACTCAAATTTATTTTTCAATCTTGGTAAAGATTTCAATTAATGTCATCTCCATACAGTCAGGTAGTACTTTGGCGTGAGGGGCAAAGAGGTATAAGTGGGCGGAGTTTAACACTGAATTCGTTTTTAACTTAGAGTGAGGTATCTAGGTGGTTGTTTATAATCAATGGTATTACGCATGGGGATTGAATGTTCCTTAAAAGGTCTTATCGCTCAACTTAACAATTGAAAGCTTAAGTATGTTTATCGAAATGTAAGTATCTAAGAAAGCTCTTTATCTTCAAGATTAGAATTGGCAAAAGTATTTTTATAAATAAATAAATTAATTAAATTAATTTGCCACATTTTTCTCACGAATATAATATTCAGTTTCCTTGAATTTATTGATAATATTTACTATTTGGGCAATAATACCTCTTTGTCCCATCTAACTAAACTTCTTGCTGAAAAACAAAACAATAAAAGCGAGGATTGCCCTCCCCAGGTAGAATGGTGTATTATTAAAGCCCATTCTGGGATTTTAACAATCATACATTTTCAACACCCACTCGAGATGTTGGCGCCTCGAGATATTTAACCTATTGTTGTAATCACAACAATTGTGTAACACCCTCTCACTCTTTCTCGATATCGCCAAACCGTCTATTAAGCGAATCACAATGCAATGCGAAAACGAAAGTTAATCGTTATGTATACTGGGAAATAAAATAGTGCGGTAAAATTAGATTTTGCATATAATTGTTCTTCTTATCTGTTTTTATTTCTCATTACAAAAAGATAATTACGATATTTTTTTAAAATAAAAGTGTGTGTCTAATTTTTTATATTTTTTTTTTCGGACATAGCATGTTCCACTAATGCGTTATCTCAAGCAATCGTCACGTCTTATCCTTTTTCTACTATGTTGATGTATTCATTTTACGTTTTCTGGAATACATTTGATCTTACAGGCGGATTTTATTATTTCGATTTTTTCATTGTCTATAAGCACATTTCTGATTTTTCTATAAATTATCATAAAATATTATGTTTCTAAAATATTATGTTAAAAGTGGAACTGGGCAGGTCATGTAGCAAGATCAGTTGATGACCGGTGGACAAAAAGAATTTTGGAATGGGGACCCCGAATACAAGCTTACAGAAATAGAGGTCGACCCCCAACGAGATGGACAGATGACATAAAAAGAGTGACTACAAAGTGGATTCAAATGGCGCAAAATCGGACTAAGTGGAAAAGCATGCGAGAGGCCTATGTTCAGCAGTGGACGTTAGAGGCTAGTTGATGATGATGATGATTATGTTTCCAGTTGTTCCTCGTTTCATGATGTTTATCGTCTACTTTCTGCACTATAGATTATAGTAGGTCTTATACCTATAATGTAGATTTATTATCTTCTCCTTTGTGTTAATCTTCTACTTTCTCCTCTTCATCACCAAAACTTGATATTTGTATACCTTCATATTATAATTTTATGTCACGCTTGAGAATTACTCCACTTACTTCAAGCTTGTATCTTTCGACGTTATTATGTGTTTTGTTATAACTACAGGAATCATTAAGTTAAAGGATTGTATTAGATTGATGGCAAAAAAATGTATTTGGGTCGGCTTATAATTATTTTTAGTAATAGTTTCAAGGACAAAGACAGCATCTGCACAGGACGTACGTACGTACGATATATGTTAGATTCTACCGTTTGCTTCAATAGTTTCTACTAGTTTTCCCCACTTTTTACGGTCCTTCCCTTGTACTTACCAGTCTCTTGTTCCCATTTCTTCTATATCAGTTCGAATGGCCTCAAACTACTTCCTTCGTGGTATCCCTTTTCTTGTTTTCCTTGTTTTTCTGCTTTTAGGACTCTAAGGAAAAAGACCCAATACGGTCTATTTGGTTTTTTGTTTTCACATCCGAAGAGATCCAGGTTATTTGATGTACATCTTTATGATTAAATTGTGTACTTGTTATCTTAAGTTTATGTAACATTGAAAATTCTTTTGTCTTGACTAGTTTTCTACACTTTTTACGCTCCTTCACTTGTAATTTCCAGTCTCTTGCTCCCATTTCTTCTACGTTAGTCCGAACGGCCTCAAACCACTTCCTGCGTGGTCTCCCTTTTCTCTTCTTTCCTTGTTTTTCTGCTTTTAGGACTCTAAGGAAGAAGTCCCAATAAGGTCTATTTTGTTTCTCCTTTTCCCATCAGGAGAGATCTAAGTTATTTGATGTACATCTTTATGATTAAATTGTGTACTTGCTATCTTAAGGTTATGTAATATTAAAATTTTCATTATTTGTTTTTCCATTGTCATTACTTTCTTTATATAGACTTTTATTACCTGTTATATTTATATAAATATCTCCCACGATAATATTTATGTCATATTTTGGTACGCTTCCCATAAGCTCACCAAGTTGTTTGTAAAACCTTTTTTTTATTTCCATTTTTTGTCTTTTGTAAGAGCATGAGCTTTAGTTATGCTGATTTTCCTATATTTTCCGAGCAGTGTTAAATAGCATAGTCTGTCTAACTTTTTTTCTTGAAAATGAGTTATTACACGGTTTATTCTTTCTGACACCATAAAGCCCATCCTTAGGTATCTATTTGGTCCGTCTCTTTTAAGTACTTTTTCTAACTTTCACTATCTCACTTCCGAGCTGCTTGGTTGCTTCTAAGGCCACTATTTTGATTCTATATTTCTCACGCATATCATCTTAAGTCCCTCTTGCGTTTTGTATATCCACTTTTAATCTATTTTTAATTATCTGTTTTCTTTCTTGTTATCTTCATTTCCTTGCTTTCAACTCATCGTCCTTATCGTAGCCATATCGTTACCATTTTTCCTTTGTCGCTTACTCTTTATTAATTTTTTGACGATTATGCAGTTTCCCCTTTTTTATTTCATAGAGCTATTACTTCTTTTCATCCCATCTCCATTTCTTTCCATCTACTTTTTTATTTCGTACAGCATTCCTTCTCCTTATCCCATCTTTATTCCCTACCATATACTGTTACCCTTTTGTATCCTATTTTTGCCATTTTTCCTTTTGCTCTTTCTTATTCGCTATGTTGTCTATTTGTATTTTTTTTTGTTCAGTGTTGGGTCATTGTTAATGTAAATGCATTCCTTAATTTAAATTTTACTTGCAGTTCTTTGGCTATAAAATGTTCCATTCCTTCTCTTATGTTTCTATCATCTATTTTTAATTCTGATATTATCCGGTTTTTCTTTTTACTGCAATTTTCTATGTGTTCGATTCTTTCCTTTAGTTACTTTACTTCCGTTTTTAAGTTGTGACTCTTCCTTCTTTATCATTCATTTCTTATTATTTTGGGCTTGTTCCTTCCTCACTTGTTTTATTGTGTTTACTATTTTAACTATTTTTCACATCAGTTCTTTCATCATTCTACTCATAACTGAATTTGTATATTTGTCTTTTATTGATAATTTTAAAAATATTTTGAATAACTAGATTAAAATAATAATGCAACAATATTACTTTTCAGGTTGTTCGTTGGCACAATTTTACTTTAACTCACCTTATTTTATTATTATTTATTTTTTTATTACCTCTCTTAAACATAAGAGGGTTATCACTTGGCTGCTATTTGTTTCGAATCTTACGTTTTTAAAGAATCTCGTGACGTAGTGTTATCAAAGGTTACATTAACCTTTCTCTCTCATAATTTAACTATTTATTTGTAATTATCTTTTTTTATTATGTCTTGTTTTACGCGGACATTTCAATTTCAATATTTTTATTAATTTTTCACTAATTTTTCTGTGTCATTTGCCATATAGAAATTAGTTAATTAGGTAATTTATTCAGTCATTATTAAGTCCTTGAAATTCTTTTTATGTTCAAATTTCCTTTAATTATTTGTTTAAAGGTACGATCTATGTAATACTGAACTGATCTGATATTTTGATATTTTATTAATAGTTTTAACAATTTTTTTTCATTTTATGTTATTGGTATTATTTACCGTAACTTTTTTACTATTTTTCTCAAAAGTTCTCTTTCATTTTAACGGGCTTTTAAAGTAGTCAATTAGTTTATATTTTTTTTCATTGCTTTGGGTTATTTTATGCTTGCTATTAAATATTAAGTTGAATCATGCATAAATATTATTAAGTTATTGCATGTTTTTTTTAGATATATTGATTCCAATACTGTTACCAATATTTTCTTTTAATTATACTTACATTTAAATTAAAAAACTAAAAGCAGGGTGGTGGGTAGGCCTAAAACTATATCACTTTAACTGGCAGCATATGCAGATGACATAAATATCATTAGCAGAACCAAAGCAACAGACGAAAATACGTTTACAGAACTTAAAGCTCAAAACGAGAGAGTCCGAGAAATCATGGGGGTTACACATAATATTGTTGATAACACCAAAACGACACAATTCAGATGGTATGTACACGTAAGGAGAATGCCGGGTAATATAATACCAAGACAAATTCTTGAATGGCAACCAAGAGGTAGGCGGAGACCAGGAAGGCCTAGAAGAAGTTGATAAAGAAATCAGGGAAAGAGAACTAGGGGACGATCTATGGAACGATAGGATGAGATGGAGATTGGAAATCAAAAAACGTCGAAGGACGTTGTAAACCGACATTATATATAACTTAAAGTTCATGTTAAATAAAAAGGTTCGTTAATATACCTAAAAAAGACTTAAATGCTAGTACAAAATCGATTGGAGAGAGACAGCTTACTTCGCTATGAACCATATATTTAAATTACGAGATGTACAATAAAGCACTAAGATACTAATCTACAAGATCATACTCCCACCGATAGTGAGCTATGGTTGAAAAAATGTGAAACTTTCGTATAATTAAAAAGATTGAGTTGCAAATCAGATGAAATATACATTTAAATGGAACCACTTTGAACTATGTGTTTTTGTCTGTGGAGGACCGCAAATGACAAGAGGTCAGGGCTTGATTTGGACTGTAGAGCTATAGGATAGATGAATTATTTTACTTTTATGTATAAAGTTCTTATAATTACTTGTTTAAAAAATAATTTATTCGCTTTGTCCAAAGATTTACTTTTGTTAACCTTCTTTGACTGAACTATAAATCAAACTTTGTGTTAATAATTTATTATCCTCGAATAGACAAAAATGTATACTATATGTCCATTGTGCATGATCATTCGACTATACGTTATTAGAACTGGCATTATACTGATTGTTTGTAATCTGTATGCTTAGCTACATCTTTGTGCAATATTCCTGGGTGGCATTGAATAGCACCAATTTGGGTTACTATTAAAATATTAATCTTGGATAAAATATCTCTATTTTCGTTTTATAATTATTATAGATAACAAATTAGTTCTTGGTGTTATTTTAACTCAGGTAAGTTAAGATAAAGTTTAACTTTTCATAGTTAGGAGGTAGGAGTTAGGAGTCATTACAATGATATTTTTTATCTGATTGTTTTTAATCCAGATCCTCGTTCTATATATTTATTACTTCTAGCTTAAAATATTTATTATATGTATATAGTAAAATGGGTTTTTATATTATAATAATTATTTATTTTTAATCTCTCTTAATATTGCTCTAGTGGAAGCTGATTTAATTGGATGATTTTTTAGATTTATTTAAATATTATGTTCGTACAAGATTAAGCTACAATTGATTATATTATAATGAAAATTACATTTTTATTTTAACTAACTAATGTTTGGCGTTTAGATCTTCACTTTGAAAATTGTTTTCAAAAAAAACTTATTTAAAAATTTTGCGACAATGTATACCCAACAAGTTGTTTTTATCAACATGTAATACCTCGAGCTTTTGATTGGTCTATATTTTTATCACAATTTTTTATCAAGTACAAATTCCACTTATTTATTCTGTCAGCGATCATACTGGCTCTATTCGAAGTGTTACTTTACCATGGTCCATGAGTTCAGTATAATTTTGTTATATTGGGATAGGTTGTAACGTTGTTATGACTTGAAAATTTATTGGAAAATTTACGCAGTCACAAATAACATACAAAATAAAAGCGGAAGAAATCAAGGTGCTATATGGTCGCTCAGCAAACTACTTTGGTCTACCTTGCAACCACTCGAGCGTGGAGGACCGACAAACGTGTCTCCGACTATATAAAAACTCCTAGAGTTAATATTGTATTTCCAGTTAGGGGCTGGTTCAGAATCTCCAAAATTGACTTTGTTAAGTATAAGTGAAATAAAATAAATAAACAGTACTATAAGTGTATTGAAAACTAACAAATAACAAGAATGTATGTAAAAGTTTTACTCTCTCGTAATTTTTATATACAAACCTTCCCTTTGTCTTTAAATCATTAAACATCTTACAAACAAAAAAAGGGTTACAATACAAATGGATATGAATTCATATTTATCAGAGAAATGTGCACATACTTATTCGGCCTTCTAAATTTTAACATTAACTTATATTAAGCACACGAGATATGGTTTCATTCGCGAATAGAGTGTGTGTACACAAATTTCGTTTTAAATTGTGTCTTTGGCCATGGATGACTTCAGTAATAGAGAACATTACCTTACAATAAATGTGCACAGTACTTGAGGACCCCTCAGAAGATGCTTCTGACGGTAACTGGTAGCAGGAACACTTTTATCACTACACCTTCCTTTCGTTGCACCTATGACTCCATCAAGTTCACGTTCTTAAGATCGTTTTATAATATAATATTGTTAAAAACTTAAACAAAAATGGCTAATGGCGAAGACACAACGTCGTATATATTTACTCTAAGACACCGCCAACTTCTCTCCTTGCTGGTTTTCATTTTTCAGTTTTTGAACACTGCCACTAGGTGGATAAGTCCCCTTTCACAATAAATTTATTTTAAAGTGAATATATAAGTTTACAATTATCTGGGAGTGAATTCCTGCATTTATGTGTTTTTTTATTTGATATTACATATTATATTATTTTATTTATTAACATGTGCGACCTAAAGGCATTCAACGCCCTCTCATGACGAGAAGGCTTTCTAAGTGTAACAGATTGGAACTTATGTCATAAAAAATGCGACATTGGGAACGCACGCAAAAGACGCTAGAGGTTCAAAATTTTAATTTCTTATATAATTTAAATTTAAGGTGTTAGGAACTTTTTCCAACACTATAGTTTCACCTAAATTGTTCAGTGTGGATTTCGAAGAAAAATTCAAGAAATCCTATGTGTTCAAGAAGCAATTGAAATAAACGTAGAAGTACTAAATAATGAAATATTTGCAAAATATCTAAAATAAATTATTGTAGAATTGAAAGAAGAAACGAAAAAAATTAGATTGAAATTTAATGTGAATAAAAGCAAATTTAAGACTAAGATGGACTCCGATGGAATGCGTCAGCGATGCATACGATTCAATTTGTTGTTTAATTAATATTTAGAACATACTTTTGATAAGATTTTACAAGATAGAATAAGACTTATACCCTACAGTAAGCAAATGATACTGACATTATTGTTGACAATCCAAAAACTCTTCACCAACGTCTAAACGTGATAATTCGATAATAACGATAGTTACATATAACAGAAATAATTAATTACCACATACAAATATACGAGATGAGAATATACTATAAAAATATATGGCCAAATACAAAAATTATGAACAAATTTATACACCTGGATTCCTGGCTAACATCGGAAAAAAATTTTGATTTAAATAATTACTTGCAAATAGAGCAAGATCTGTATTTACCCCAATGAAACACTTTTATTTAAATGGGCGGATACACAGGGGAAGGAAAAATTTCTCCCAAGATGGTCCAAAATTAAAGAAAATCGGTTACTAATGTCTTTTATGTCTACCTTTAACTTTTTTTAGGTCTTTTGGTTGGTGTTTCATTTGATGTCCCCTCAAGTTGAAAGTTCCCTTCCAGGATCAAGTACCTACGTAATAAGGATGCTACTCAAAGTTTAAATAAAGAAATTGTTGGTAAAGAGTTAATTTTTAATATAAAAAAGACAACAATGACCAAGACAATCCTTTCTATATATAAAAATACATTGGCCACGTTATATATAAAACATTAGATCAAAGCTTTTAAAATTAGTTCTGTAAGTATAATGTATTCGTAGTTCAAAAGTATGACTAAAAACAAAGACTAAATAGTTTTTACTTGTAGTTATTGTTTTGATCTGCATAAAATACACATTACTTTACTGAGATTGTTACCACACTGCAATGCATATGATGCCAAAAGAAGAAAGAAAATAAGCTTGATAAAGATGATACTAAATAAATGACTAAAAATATAAGACTAAATAGTTTTTACTAGTAGTTATTGGTATATAATGAGATTGTTGCCACACTGTAATGAATATGATACAAGAAGAAGAAAGAAAATCAGCTTGATGAAGATGATACTAAATAAATGACTAAAAAAAATAAGACTAAATACTTTTTGCTTGTAGTTATTGTTTTGATCTGCATAAGAAACACATTACTTTACTGAGATTGTTGCCATAATGCAATGAATATGATACCTGAAGAAAAAAGAAAATAAGCTTTTGCAAGATAAGGTGAACCATTTAAAACAAAAATAGCTGTCTCAGATTTTTAATAAACGCATCATCCCTGAAATTATATACGGGACATAAACTTGGATATTAAAAACAAAGGATGCTGGCTATATCTTACAAGAGACAGAATCAACGACTAAGTAAGGAATAAATCAACAATAAGATCAGTGTTGTTCCCAGCAGTGGGAGTTTGCGGACATATTGCAAGGACAGAGAATAGCAGATGAAGTATAAAATTACTAAATAAAGACTATATTTAAAAAAAAAGACCACAACCAAGGTATACGCTGACCTTAGACTGCTATACTAAAATTGATCATAAGAGCACAGGATAAAAATAAGTGGTCATGAAGGAGGCTTATGTGTAAACAACGACTAAGAGAGAAAGAAAAAGATATAAAGTCAACGGACTAAGAAGACTTACTACATTATTTTACTAGATTATACTTGCTTACTACACTTTTACCAAAATAGCCACCAAGCTATAAGTGACAAAACGTAGAATCGAGAGCTAACTCACCGGTGGCGAAGTAGATTCAAAATAAACAAATAAATATTATTATGCATCAGTTTCCTTTATTGCTAGCCAGGACAAACTAATAACTATAACTTATTAAATAAATGAAGCAAAAGGAACAAGTGAACTTAAGTGACATCAAATACCTGAAATGTTTAATGATAAAGTCCTGGATGGAAGATCTTACGTGACAGATGTTTTTACGGGATTTTAAGGGATACGTTAAACTTGATATTTCCCTCATATATGTTAAACACAAATTTTATTAATATTATATGTTATTGCCATTTAGTGTTAATTGTAAAAGAACTAGTAAACAAAGACTGATAGATATTCCTTCATCAAAAACACCCGTATTTAATGTAACATAGTAGGTAAAAATTTAAAGATACATACAAGTATTTAACATTTAACATTTCCAAAAAATTTCTGCCTTTGTCCTATTACAATTCTAAATGAGGTGTACTTTAAAACTTTAAACGTTGAAAAAAATACCAAATTAACAGACCCTTAGTTCATCCTGCAATGTATCTCCTTATTAATTTTAAAATAGTTATGAATTCCAAAAACACAACTGAAACCATCATTTTTTTTTTCAGGTGAATATGTCAACTACATGCAGCTTTTGTAGAAGTTCATTGAACTGTAGATAACTTACAATATGTTCCAGAGACTAACATGCCACGACGATGAAATGTCATCCTCTACTGAAAACACCTGGCATCGAAATGACATTTTTAAATAAAAAAATTGTCCGAATAAGTAAACACGTTATGCAATTATTTATTTTACAACAATTAAATGTCCTATCTGGTATTCCTTTCTGAATTGAAAGCGATTACCCACGGTTAATGCCATGGGAGATTATAAAGTTCTCTTCAGTTTAAATTAGGGTTCCTTTGAGAAACAGTATATTGTAGGAAAAATATACATTTAAGTAACTTAGTCTACAAATTTTTTACATTAAAAAATGTTCTCAAACCGTAAATTTTATTATTTCACTAAAATAACAAGTAGCTATTTTGATTACGTATTTATTTCTCATCAAAAAAGAAGAAACAAAACTACTTTAAAAACATTGGTAATGTCTCCATAAAACTTTATCTTTATACCTTACTTAAAACCTTAGATATTTATATTATTATTTATATATTATTATATTATTTAAATCCTACATGACATTATGGCTCAACTTTTCCTGAGTTATCCCACCCCATGTAATTAAAAATAAAAAATAAATCCACGACTGCAACACCCAACCCAGAATTATATTATATTACAAAAATTTTCAGCTAAAATTTAAAGTACGTTTTAAAGCATTTCTTAATGCATGCACCTCTTTTTTATGTGCTAACTTTTTATACAGAAGAAATCAGTTGCTAGGAAAATAAATTTACTGCTTTTATAGATATAGCGCTGTAAAAAAAAATCAAATAAAAAACCAACAACATACCTGTTTTCCGTCTCACATACGAACGCTGAAAATATTCGATTAAATCCTGAAAACATAACATTCGATTAAATCCTCTTGGATCTACTTACTGTACTTTACTTACCTATCCAGTATTGAGTGTTTTAATCCGAACAATTCGTTTTTATCAATCCAACAAAAACTATTTACCCCAACAAATTTTGGAAACAGCTCTCAAAACCAGCCAACTATCAACGACTTCTCCAAGACGCTCATGGCGAACTAGAGAAAAGTTTTTCACCACAAGGAAGTAAAAATAGTTACCTACATTCAAAGAAATGTGATCGAACTACAATAGATTTATTAAATTAACAAAATTACTAGATTTGGTTTATTAACAAACATTGAAATAAAACATTTCAGTAACAAAGTTCTGAAATATATTTTTTTGATATTTTAAATATTGTGATTTCCAATTCACTGTATTTTTATTCTTGTGTAGTTATAAATAGTTTTTGTTATTTTCTTCTTATTGTACCGTCTTCTAACCAAGGCTATCAGTTCTTTAAATGCTTCCCTATCTTTTGCAACGGGAAATATGCGTTCAACACTGAGGTTAGTCTAATCTCTATTATTCGTTAGCCAATATTTTTTTTCTTCCCAAGCTTTTTCTTCTTTCTACTCTTTCTTGCATGATGACGTTTAGAAGAGAGTATTTATCGTTTCGTAGTATGTGGTCCAGATACGGTGTTTCGCTTATTTTAATTGTGGTCATAAGCTTTCTGCCATGTCCAATTGGTCTAAAAACTTCTTCTTTTAAAACTTGTCGAATGTCCTATAGCAGTTGCGACTATACATAATATTTAATCTGATAACCATAGTTGTCATTTTAGTGACTTACCCAAGTAACTAAAATTCATTATTCTTTCTTTCTACGTGTTTTACACAGTCTGAGATTATCACGTGGGTTGTTGTTGTAAAGAATTATTATTATTTAAATATTCAGACTAATTACAGCCGTTCTTGTAAAATACTAAAGATCTACTTACGAAACCTTTATTATCTTACGTTAAAAGTGCGATGTGATCCGACGGATCGTGTATTAGCTGTCTGACCTACAACTTGAGGCGAAGTAAAAATCAAATTAGTACGGAAGATAAGAACAAAGTATTGAACGTCATTTCTTCAAATAATGGTAATAACTACTAACAAATATAGACTAGGTATTTTTTTTTCTAATTGTGCTATATTCTAAATTGAGCCATGGCCTCCTGTAATTTCCGCCTTCAAAATAGGCGGTTCCGAGATGCCCGCCTCCAAGTTCTTACATTCAGCAAATGGTGCACATGTGCTGCTACTTAGTTTTCCCATCTTTTACGTAACAATTTTGTTTGGTCTTCTGTAATTTATTTTACCATCTAAAGTTCTTTTCGGCAATCTGTCATCCATCCTCACTAAATTTCCATCTCATTAAATTCTCTGCAGTCGAATTCTAAGATATATATTTTCTTAAATAGTAAGGTGATAAATATCATGATATCATCATCTTGATCTCCATATTATATATTCAGTGATGTTTTAATTTATCACTGAATAGAGCAAAGAAGAGAGTATAAGAATAAAGATGCAGAAAAGTACAAGTAACACCACAAAAAGGTACCTAAAGAAATATAATTAGCAAAAGAATCCTCGCTGTTAGAGAAATGCTTAGAAATAGAGATTCTACAGAAAAAACATGGTTTATTCAATAGGCACAGGAAGACCAAAAAAATTGGTAAAGATGAAAACATACTATTCAATACGCAAGAAAAACTGGACAGATGGTAGGAATATATAGCAGAACTGTTCAGTAACAACCAACACATTAAAGTATATGACAATGTCGAGAATAGACCAACAATCACAAAATCAGAAGTTAGATCTGCTATAAGCATGATAACAGAATTATTTAACCGAATATATAAAACAGGAACTTTACCAAAAGATTAGTACATGTTCATATTTATACCACTGCCAAAAAAGCAAATACTAAAAAATGTGAAGAACACCGAATCATTAGCCTCATGAACCACTCACTCAAAATATTCTTAAACATCATCCATACTCGCATATACAAAAAAATTGGAGCAGGGTATTGCTGATGTACAATTTTAATTTCGCGGCGGTCTTGGCACAAGAGAGGCACTTTTTAGCATACAAGTATTAATAAAACGAGCAAGAGATGTTAATATAGATGTCTTTGAGAGGCTTATTAAAACTTTGAGAATCGCAAACATCGATGACAAGGATATAAGAATTATAGCCAATCTCTATAGAAAACAAGTAGCCAAGATTCGAGTAGACAATCAATATTATCCGATGACGTCCCAATACAAAGAGGAGTACGACAAGGTTGCATACTCTCGCCTTTGCTGTTTAATGCGTACTTTGAACATCTATTTCAAGAAGCTTTGGGAGAAAAGACTGATGGCGTGATTGTTAACAGTGAAGTAATAATTAATCTAAGATATGTCCTTGTTGCGGATACTGCTGAAGGATTACAAAGACTGATAGATCAAGTAGTTAACATTGGTAGAAAATATGGAATGAAACTTAATAATAAGAAGACGAAAATTATTATCATAAGCAAAAACCAAGATACATCTGCAAAGTTTATGGCAGACAATGAATTATTGGATAGAACATAAAAAATAACATACCTAGGATGCAACATCACATACAGCTGGGATCGCTCGTACAAGAATAATGTAGGATCGAAAAAGCAAGAAGTGAAAATCAAGAAGTAGATCAAAAAAGCAAGAAGAAGGCAAAATCCTTAATCGTTATGTGTTTTCTGTTCTTATGTATGGAGCAGAGGCATGGACACTCACTGATGCGTCTTGCAGACGGTTGCAGTCTTTCGAGAGGTGGTGCTATCGTTGCATGCTCAGAATATCACATGTACATCATACAGCTAACGACGCAGTAATGCAACATTTACAAAAAGAACCCGAAGTCTTGAAATCCATTAAAGAGAGAAATTTGGCATACTTCGGACATATAGTGAGAAATGAAAATAAATACAAAATCCTAATATAGATATTAGAAGGGAAAATATAAAGAAATAGAGGACCAGGGCGCCGCCGAATATCCTGGCTTAAGAATTTGTGACAGTTGACAGGCATGACCACCACAGACCTATTTCGAACAGCTGATAATAAAATACGATGGGCCATTGTGGTAGCCAACATCCATAGAGGATAGGTACTAACAGAAGAAGATAATGTAAGTTAAAAGATATTTGACTTTTTCTTTTGAAAACTTCTTATTTTCGTCAACGTCCATGTCTCACATCTATAACATACTATTGAGGTAATGATTGTTTTCTAGACCTTAATATTCAATAAACAGTTTTGGAGCGAAAGATGTCAGTTAGCTAGACTGACAACTTCTATTACTTCTATTACTTTATTTTACTTTACATGTCCAGTTCAAACAATGAAAATTGTCCATCCAGATAAGAGCAGTCTGAATGACCGTGTGGGTTTCAAGCAGGAGATCGTGTTTAGTGCAAGGTTTCTTCAATAGAGGACAACTAAGTAGAAGTGTTGAATATTGTACTGCCTTATATTAACACAATGTGTCGGAGTCAGCAGACAATAGTTCCCATTCCTGCATGTTGGTTTTACAATTAAAAACACTCCGACTCTCAGACGATTGAAAGTCTTTCACATAGGTTAAGGAAGATGGCTAGCAGACGAAAGTTCCTCTTAAAGATTCAGATAACAAGGAATATTATCTTTTCGTTTGGCTAGACGAGTTTTTTCTGGTGTATCTTTCAGATCTGTTAATTTGGCCTGAAAGCTCTAACTTGATTTGAATTTTTGTATGGTAGGCTGGTAATCGTGGAGTATATGTCATGAATGTGGAGTTTGTTTTTTTTTTCGTTGTACATCGAAACAAGTGTATGGGTGTGGGTTTTGAACATTTATTAATGATTTTTGCTAGGTTACTATAAGCTATACATTAGGCTTTAGAGTATGGTGATACTTCCCATACTGGCGAGGTATATTTAGCAGCATAAATATAAAGGGTAAGCATCAACCTTCTAAGGGTAAAAGGATGTGCTCCTCATTTATGGTTTACAAGCTTGCGAAGAGTTATTAGTTCTGGTCGTTAGTTTTCCTTTTAGTTCTAAACAATTTTGTTTGAATTATAACGTACAATCCAAAGTACCTCTTTGGTATTTAGAAGAAAGTGATTAAGACCATTGTACGTTATGTTTGCGAAAGACGTCCCTGTTATGAAGGTGGAAGGAGTACACCTGACTTTTTCCGGGATTTAGCGTAAGATAGTGTGGTTCGTATTATGTTGTTATTGGCGTTATATAAAATGCGTCAGTTAATGTTGTCTTTACTTCGAAAAAAGTTTTTGCTTGTATCGTGATCTCTTTCTGTTCCCTCTGTATTTAATTCGACTCCCAGATATATATATATATATATATATATATATATATATATATATATATATATATATATATATATATATATATTTATATATATATATATTTATATATATATATATATATATATATATATATATATATATATATATATATATATATATAAATTCACTACTTTAACATCGTTTTCCACATTTATTTTATTTTTGGTTCGCTTTTGTCTGTGGTTAGTGTTTTTGTCGTTTGTGTGTTTAATTTAAGTTGAAACTTCGTGGCCACTCTTTTCAATTGTAATTATGGTTTTGTTGTTTCCATTACTGTACGTAATGTTATGCACATAGGTAGTAAATTTTTCTATTTTGTTTGTTAGGAAACTTGCTTTTTAAACATTTACCTGATTTATAAAATATTATGGCATATTTATGGACCAGATTAAATAGTGTTGGAGCCAGTTTATCGCCTTGTTTTGGACCTTGGACTCAATGCTTGTATGCAAAGTTCATTTGATCTGCATACCATTGTTGTTGTTGAGGCCATCGTTGCTTTTACTAGTCGAATATATATCCTCTCCCTCATTTTGTTATCCTACGCAAGCATATGGTGACATTAGGACCATTTAACCATATTTTGAGCTTTGTGAGATCCTTCCGGAAGGTAGAACAAACAACCGTAAAAAAGATCTGCCTCTTGATTTTCTTCCTTCAACGATCAATGGTTTCATATCCTCTTTCCTTCTTATTATTAAAACAAAGTACGTTAGAGTATTTTAATTTCTGTTTATTGTTGTAATGAGTCTAGTATTAATAATTAGTTCTTAAAACACAGACAAATTTGTACGATGTGTTGTCTATCGTATTCGAAATATTCTCCTGTATACCCATATTCAAGTAAGATAAATACATTTTTTATCACCAATCCCGTACTACGAAACTTTTATCTGCGCCGTCCAGGTAAGTGAGACACAAGAAAAATAGAGAAAAGAAGTGCGAGTTTAAAAGCGACTTATACAACAGAATTTATGAATGATTATCAGCCAAATTACGTGGAATCTCTCGTATGTATAATTTGTCGAACATTTTCAATGAGAAAGTTTGTTTATTGATTGCAGGTGTACAGTTTGACTTATTCAAAAGTTATTTCCGCCATGGGCGCTAACTGGGGACAAGGACCCCTTTCGTCTGCCTCAGAGAAGATAAGCTATGGCGGTAATTAATACGCGATGGTAAACTTGTTAGACGATTGTAATGAACACTTTGTGTTATGATACATCTACATTTTTTATTAGCGATTTATACTTATTTTGATTCAGAGAACATAATATTGTTTACTTTGACTTCTCATATTGAAATATACTTCCTGAATAGGTACTACTTGTATATTTTTATTTTTAGCAGACTTATAAATATTTTAAGATTAATTATTTGCCTTAAATAGCATTTTTTGCTTAGTAGCCTTCAAAAAGAGTTTGCCATTTACTATCTAGTACAGATCAAGTTTACATGAAACATCCTTATAATATCAAATCCAGTAAGGGAGTCCGTTCTACTTTTGACCTGATCACTGCTTGATTTTCGCAATATTTCACCTTGCATACTAGTCCAATATACATTATTTCATGTTCTTAACAAGATGTAATTTTTTAGTAAGAGTTATGTCTATGTCCGGATCCTAACCCCTTATCGATCGTGGACAGTACTTTCTAACACTCCTACAGTCGGTTCTGGAGCTATATATTTTGTGATTGATTCCTTTTCAGGTTTTTTGTTGACGTATATTCCCCGATAATCTGGAGCATTGTGACACTGATATGCTTCGTCATTCTATAGAGATTTTTACTGCAATATCACGCTAACCGACTATACTTTAGGGTTCCTGAGAGTCCCAGCAGTAGTATCTGTGATAGAAGCTAGACCAAAGAAAATAAGAAAAGCCATCATTCCAGCATTAGACTTAAGCCAGCTTAAAAATGAACATCTACGACAAACAGTGCGAGAAGAAATAAACACCAGCCTCAGTGTAGCAGAAAGCCAAATCCGCAGAACAGACAACATAGATGAAAAACTTAAGTATATAAATACGATAATAAGAACTACGGGAAAGAAACACCTAACCAAATCTGCAAAGAAACATAAGGTGTGGATGGCACCAGACATTCTAGAACTAATGGATGAAAGACGTAAAATGAAGAATAAAGCAGAAAAATACAATATGAAAGAAAGTATGACACGTTCAATATACATAAAAAAGTAAGAGAAATTACAGGAACCCAAAGAAGACGTCAAATAAGTTTGCTTAAGAACAAAGATGGAAAGATTATTATAGATTTAACAGAGAAAATTAATAGATGGAGTGAATACATAAGAGAATTATTTGAGGACAACAGAAATAACATTGTTCTGATATATGGCGAAACGGGACCAGAAATTCTAAAATGTGAAGTAGAAATGGCACTTAAAAATTCCAAAACCGGGAAGGCAAATGGACCGGATGATGTTCCTACCGAATTGCTAAAGCTCTTAAATGATGAATCAATAGGTATAATATTGCACTTATTTAATACAATATACAATACTGGCATTATACCTCAAGAGTGGCTGTTGTCTACATTCGTTACACTGCCAAAGAATTCTAATGCTAAAGAATGTTCAGAACATCGAACAATATCTTTAATGAGCCACCTACTAAAGATATTTCTAAAAATCATCCACAACCGAGTTTATCAAAAGTTGGAGTCAGATATTAGTAATACACAGATGGGGTTCAGAAAAGGGCTTGGTGCTCGAGAAGCTCTCTTCGGTTTGAATGTTCTCACACAAAGATGCCTAGACGTTAATCAGGAGGTACATACGTGTTTTATCGATTTTGAAAAAGCGTTTGACAGAGTACGCCATGATAAGCTTAGAGAGATTCTTGAAAGGAAGGACGTAGATAATAAAGATCTGCGAATAATTCTCAATCTATATTAGAATCAGAAAGCTAACATCAAAATAGAAACTGAAACATCACAAGCATTAGAAATACGTAGAGCAGCACGACAGGGTTGCATTTTGTCACCTCTGTTATTTATTGTATATAGTGAAAGCATCTGTCAGGAAGCCCTTTTACAAGCAAACGGAGGAATCGTAATTAATGGAGAGATTGTAAATAATATTCGATACGCGGACGACACTGTACTAGTTGCAATAACAGTAGAAGAATTACAAAGATTACTTACAGACATAAATATTGCTTGCAACAATTATGGTATAAATATCAATATTAAAAAAACCAAGTATATGGTCTTCAGTAAAAACATGACACAACCAGCGTATATTAGTATAAACGGCACTCAAGTTGAAAAAGTATCAAACTACAAATACTTGGGAACTTTAATAAACGAAACTGGAGACCAAAACAGTGAAATAAAAAGACGTATCGAAATTGCCAGGGCCACCTTCATAAAGATGAGAAAATTCTTCTGCAACAGAAATATAAGCATCCCTCTACGATTAAGAATGCTGAGAGGCTATGTATTTAACACGCTATTATACGGTGTAGAGGCCTGGACTCTCAAACAGAACAACATGAAAAATATTGAAAGTTTCGAGATGTGGTGCTACCGTCGAATGCTGAAGATTAGTTGGGTTGAAAGAATAACAAACTGTGAAGTAATACGAAAAATAGAAAAAGACCCAGAGATTTTGTTAACGCTAAAGCGAAGAAAACTCGAATATTTTGGTCACCTGATGAGAGGACATAAATACGCATTACTTCAAAATATAATGCAGGGAAAAATAGAAGGAAAACGGAATCCAGGCCGTAGAAGAATGTCATGGTTGCGGAATTTGAGAGAGTGGTTTGGCTGCACCACTAATGAACTCTTTAGGTCAGCCGTAAACAAGGTCAGAATAGCCTTGATGATTTTCAATCTCCGATAGGAGTTGCACAAAAAGAAAAAGAAGAGTCCCTTTAAACGCCTGATACCCATTGATCGCTGTGGATATACAATTATACAATCACCACGCATGATCCAAAATTACAGAATCGAGGACATCCCCCCAGACATCTGTCAGCAGAGACTATTCTATCGCGTATTAAAGACAACGATCTATTCCCAGAGTTAGACTTAATAAAATTCTTCGTAACCCAAAAGGCAGCTTTCGTACGAATTACCAAACTTTTAGACCTAAAATATTCTATGGTAAAACGTCGACAAGTCACCGGAGATAGCAATATTTCCATAAATCCAAAATTCTAAACTGAAAACTTCCCTAATCCGCAATCAGTTCTAAATTATTAGAAAACTTCCATTTCATCATTACCGGCGTCGACCAAAAAATATCTCATAATATCATCCAAAATAGTTCGTATAATTGCCGCTCTACAAATCAACCCACCTCTTTCATAGATATTTCTCAGAAGACTGTGTAACTAAATTCGCCAATGCACCCTCGAACGGTACTAAGATCAAGAGAGAACGACTAAAATTCGAGATTCCCAGATCAAGCAATTCCGTTCCGGTTCGACTAAAATACTGTTCTAAGTGTTGCAAAAGAGGACACCTCAGTAACGAATTACCCGAAAAATCATTTATATGTCCATTCTGTGGACAACAACATAGGTCTACTGCGTGCCCCACAAAAGGTGCTTCCAAATATCCCAATTGCAATGGAGGCCACTCGGCATTTTCACCAAAATGCCCACATCGAAAAATCCAACCAAAAGGCACAAAACAAACACAACTCGTACACACTTCTAGACAAATCCCCTCATACTACCTATCCGCGGACATGAAATCCCCAATCCATTTCACGTCCATGATCCTTTTTAATGTTTTTCGTGAAAGTAGTAGTGACACAATCCGGTATTTATATTAAATGCCTAATGCATTGTATGGGTACGCCATAATTGCCTCTTGTTACAATAATTCCATAAATTAAACCTTCACTTAACTCCGCACATAAATAGGGGAGACCGGGGAGAGTTCGGACCATTTTTAAAAATTAATTTTTATTAGAAAAGTGTATTGATATATTTACCTTTTAAAGTAGTTAACTTAAGCTTCCAAGGTTCAGGCATAACCAATCAAGAGCAGAATATATCAAATCAATAAATTAACAACAAAAATAAAAAAATATTGCAGGGGGTCATTTGTCCGAAGTCTCCCCAGAAACGGGGAGACTTCGGACTAGGAACTGGGAGACTTCGGACAGTACTGGGAGACTTCGGACAGTACAACATATGTTACTTATAAAAATGTATTTAAAAAAAATAGACATGTTTAGATATTAAAAAATTAATGCAATGAATAATCTTCTAAATCTGTATTAAAATAGATCATATTTTCATATCTTTGACGTGTATCTTTCAAGGGCTTCGGTAAAATACATTTTATGTCTTCAAATATAACAAAAGCATCTTCTTCAGTGGAGATAAACCGATTAGAAGTGGCATGTTTTTTATAAAATTTTACGTCGTATCCTTTTATCTGTTTTTCCTGAATTTCTGCAACATAGTGCCGAAATGTAGCTGGTGTTTTTCCATAAACTCTGGCAATTATAAACTGACCATTTGCAATATTTGTTTCTTCTGTATCCACTTCGTCATCTTGCTCTATGAAGTCAGAGGATTCTTCATTGCTCATTATGTCTTCAGAGGAAGAAGAAGAAGATGTTTCAACAATTTTTTTAGTGACTTTCTGTCTTTTTTTAGGATTTACTTTCCTTGTAACAGATCGTTTTAGTTTCCTGTAGGCAATTTCGTCTTTTTCTGGAGTATCCGTGGCAATGATACATTTGCCCTTAGGCCTGCCTCTATTTGATGTTTTACGTTCTGGCGCCTTGGGAAACGGTCTAACCATTTCTGGAGAAATGATGTTTGGAGAAGTTGAGTGACTCGGAGAAACTAAAACTTTGCTTGGCCCCGGTTTGGACAAGCTATCAAAATCTCTTTTTCCGAGTTCCGGTTCTGTAGTAGGCATTGGTCTATCTGTCACGTAAGAAGAAGATTCGGAGAACTCTTCTTCTCCGAATATATTCCTGTCAAAAGGCCAAATACCTGTACACTTGAAACCACTTTTAATATTAACTGGATTGGCAGCTCTGTCCCAAGCAGAAGAACAAATAGCAGGCAAGTCATATATAGAAAGTGTCTGACCAGGATTACACAACATCCAGGAATTAGCACCATCATTAAAAAACTTTTTGAAAGGACCAAACACTGTTCGGTCCAAAGGTTGTAACTTATTAGAAGTATGAGGTGGTAGTGTCAAAACAGTAATTCCATTTTCTTTGCAGTAATCAAGTCCCTCCACTGAGAGATGGGACTCGTGGTTATCCATGATTAGTAAAATTTTATTAGTATCAGAGCAGAGTGTATTTTTGACAACATGTTTAAGTACTTTCAAAAAATTATCACTTGTCATCCATCCTGAAGGAGATACTAATCCTAAAGCAACTTGAGGAACCCCTTTCATCATGCGGTTTTCATCAAAACGTTGCCGTGGGAATACCCATATAGGAGGCAATGCTTTTCCATCAGCAGAAATTATGCCCACTTGTGTAACTAATTCTCCACGTTCACGTGAGGTCACCTGCCCTATTTGATGTTGACCTTTTCTTCCAATTATTTTAGGTACACGCTGAACTGTAGTAACCCCAGTCTAAAAAATAAGTGATATTAATTATCAAAATAACTAAACAAAATTGTTAATTGACTCACTTCATCTAAATTGAAAATCGCTGAAGATCCAAAAGAATGACGACGTAAAACTTCTTCTAATTTATTTTGAAACGTCTCAACAGTAACTTTGTTAAAACTCGTCATTCTAGCGAGACTAGTGGCTTCAGGTGTTCTAATAGATAGTACAGGATGACGTTTCATGAAACCTGAAAACCAGTCTGTTCCAGCTTCTTCATTTTCGCTCCATGTAGTAGGCATTTTAACATGGTTTTTCTTGGCAAATTCAAAAGCTAAACGTCTTGCAGCTTTAGGCGTTAGTCCATGAAACATGGAAGAACAATCTAATAAATATTTTTCAAGCATTTTTTCCATTATATCGGTAAACACTTGAGATTGCTTGAAATTTGGAGAGAATGTTACGTTGTCTATACCCACAGCTCTAGCTTTCTTTATGTAATCTAGAAGACTAGATTTAGGAACGAAGTAGGTTTTGTCGCTATTTCGAGTGCTCAATTTGCCGTCAAGCACCTCTGATGTGGCATTTTTCATAGTGTCTGCAGAAAATTGTCGTTCTGTTACCCTTGTATATGTACGGGGCATTATGAGCTGTAAGAGAAAAATAGAATAACTACAGATCAGGGGAGACTTCGGACACACAGGAGAGAGTTCGGACACTGTGTCCGAACTCTCCCCTAATGCAAACATTGGTAATACAATGGGTTTATAAAAAAACTTACCTAAATATTGCAACAACATAAACGCAAATTAATGAAATAAGTATAGTAGATTACAGCACCAAAGTTTTATACGTGGTAAGTCTATGTATTTTAAAATATATCTTCTGGATTGCACCGATATTTTTAGAACAAAACTCGACAAAACACTTCACAATAGATAACTCTGTGACTACGACCGAAATCACAGCTGTCAATACATAACCTATAATTATGTACAAATAAGGTTGTGTTTACCAAATGACAACAGTGCATCTTCAAAAATGTGCGAAATTCAAATGTGTCCGATGTCTCCCTGTGTCCGAACTCTCCCCGGTCTCCCCTACACAATACAACACACACAATAATTTATATATACACTCATTATTTACCCACACACACTCATTATTTATATATAAACTTATCATTTACCCACACACACCCTTTACCTCCACCAAGCTCAGAAATAAAGATAACACACAACCAATTACTACACAAATTCGCACATCCATACACACCAAACACGAACAGTGGACACCCCGTACACTTCTTAAGAGTCGCATTCAAAATTACAAGGACAGGGGAAAATTGGTTTTCTGTGGTTTCCCAATCTCATTGCACAACGATACATGATATTAAGTGAGAACACAGCCACAGCTATCCTGAACGTGTTTAAACCGAACAAAATAAAAAGGCTAACAATTTTAAATGGACCGTTTTTCCCAATAGACTTGTAATTAGTGGCGGGCTTGGTCCAACCGGCGGCGCGGCGTCCAAAAGGTAGAAAATTCTTCTGAAAAAGATTTTCTGTTGCCATCAAAGACTTGTAGATAAAATATCTAACTTCGGATATCATCGTTCAGGGATTTGTTGGTACAAGTTCTTTGTGAGTGGACCAAAGTTAATTTCCAGATGATGATTATGACCAAGTTGCGTTAGCTAGGTACAAATCTACCATTAAAAAACATAATAATATGACTGCTGAGGACACATTAACCACATGTTTGGAAAATGCTCATACCAGTCAAATGACTTCTGGTTCCAACGTTTCCATAAGCGTATTAACAAATGATGATGCTGCTAAACGAAATGTAATTGATTTCTTCGTAAATAAATTAAAAACGAATGTAAAAAGTCCGGTTACTCCAACATCAGTCAAAGAAAGACAAATACGGCTTAAGCAATTTCAATATGGAGAAGTTTTAACTTCCGAAGAGGTTTTAGAACGTATGCGTCAAGAAGAAGAGAGAAGAAAAAGTAAAGTTACAAAACGAAAAACAGCAAAGAAGATAAAACTACAACTAACTCAAAGAAAAGGGTTCTGAAGAAAAATCTATCGGAAAGCGAATCTGATACCAACGAAGATTTGGAAAAAGAAATGCAAGAGAGTATGAGACAGAGCGATAGCGATATAAGCTTGAATTATGGCGAGAAGAACAGATGGCAATAGATAAGCCATCCATTAATAATATTTCCCAACTATCAGGCTGCAATGATAGTTGCCAAGATTTACTTAATCCTTATTTTACAGTAACCACTTCGAAAACTTGGTACGTTGGTCTGGTATCGGAAATTGTTTCCGATAAAGAAGTGAAAATGACAGTTTTAGATCGACTAGGAAGTTCTTTTAATGGCCAATACATCTGAGGTATATCCAGAAGGAAAAAATCTCGTAACATTATATCCTTCTATTAAGAAAATTGAACAAGCCTGGAAAGAGTCAAATATTTCTCACAAATAGTATTGTTTTTATTTAATTTGTTCGTTTTAAATTTAGTTAATCACTTAGTTGACAATGTACCGTTTAATTCTGAATAAACTAGTAAGAGAAATTATCGATTTTAATAACTTTTTATATGCATTAAATGATAAGCTTTTGTTTTCATTTACCCATTTTATTTTATAGGTGAGTTAAATTGGGAAAAAACTGCAGTCTTCATTTACTCCGTACATTGGGACAAATGAGGATATTTGACTTAAGATTAAAAAAAAATTATAGAGTGCTTGCTTTATTATGTCCTTTCTCAACTACCCTTATAACGATGTGCAGAAGAGTGAAATCCAGTAAAGCCTTCATATTCTGTTAGTGTGTCTTTCAGAGCTCCTATTTTTAGAAGGCATGCAAGTCTGTAGCCCACTTGATTTAAGTATAATATGAGCATACAGCATATGCCTATATTATATTATACCTGGTATTAAGTCACACATTTTCCATAAATGCATTTGTTTACTAATAAAGTAGTGATCGCTGTCTTGATTCATTGTTATATCTGCCAAATCAAAGTAAGCTAGTAAGCTTTGAGTATAGCATTACTAACAGGTACTTTGGTATATTACCAAGGTACTTTACTCCACTTACGAGCCTTAAACCTGTACCACTAAGATTTAAAGATAAACAATCTCTCTAAATTTTTTGTTATAGTAAATCTATTGTTTTAAACTAAATACATTATGCCCTATATTAGATATCTAGTTTTCTGGTTAAAAAACAATCGTGAATGGGCTCAGATACCAAATGCAGGACAATTTTATTCCATATTGCAGAAGATCGAGAAGCCTTCGCAATGGTGATCGTCAACGTCAGATAATTCTGATATGGCACGCGAAGAAGAAGAATTAGATATCTATTTTGTAAGTATCTTTAGAGCCTGTTGTCATATAATACTACAACCTGTAGCTATATCGTTGCGGAATTTGGCTATCTGTCTATCCATGGCTACATGGAGATAATACTTCTAGTTGACATTATGTGGCTACTTGAGCTGAAGCTGTATCCCACAGTAACGTTGCGTATATTACATGGCTCCCCAGCATGTTGCTTAGTTATCTTCTTGATCAGATTATAGTGACAATAGGAATAATTATAGTAATCTTACAGAGTTTTTTCATTACATAACATAAAAAATTTAATTATCAAGTCAAATATTTCCTTCAAACAAGAAATAAACAAATTATAAGGTTTAGGTAAATCTGATACTATTTTATAAAACAAATTTTTGTATATTTTGACATGACATAATTAAGAAAATATACATTTTCCATTACATATATTTTTTTTTGTAATTAGGAAACAAGAAATTCATGTAATTTTAATTAGCATTCTTAAAAAAAATAGAACAGCTAGAAGCAAAAAAATAAAATATTGAAAATAACATGCATCATTCATTAGTAGTGGTCGCTAAATCGTTTAATAAATTACTATTGTCGCAGTTTTTATCTTTTATTATTAATAAAAATGAAGGTAAACCGGATAAGTTTATTTCTTATATGAGTAACAGAATAAGATTAGATTTAACAATGGGAACTTAATTAAAAATATATGTAAGTACAGATTTTTATTATGATATGATAAAGACTCATTTTGCTACCTAATATTTTTAATTTGTTTCAAGGCTGCTTGTCACATATTTACTACATATGCAATAAATAAACTTTTTTATTTCAAGGGTTATAGTTTGTAAATAATCTCGTTCGTGTCATTGTGGTTTTTATAATTTGTAGTTGTTATAATTTGACTCATGGTGTTCATGGTAACTACTTGTCATAAATGTTTGGTAGACAAAATTTCACAAGAAGATCAAAATATATCTACAATATCCAAAATGTATTTAATTAGCGCCATATAATTATAATATAAGTAAATCTATCAAATACCTAGCATCCCTTTCCTCATAAACCAAATTGCAAATAATTTATTATTTTTTTGTAGCAGTGTCAAAAGCAGAGCTCGGACTTATGGAGAACACATTTGAAGACAAAGGTACCTAAAAATATAGGTAATATGGACAAATAACTAATTATTTATTATACAAAGTGAATTATCTTAATAGAAATTTAATTAACAAAAACATATAAGGCGGAAATATGACATAAGGTTCATTTTATGGTCTGCAGAAATCTCTTGGGCTAAGTACTTTCATTGTAACCTATTTTAATATTAACTATATTTTGCTTTATTTTGCCATCTGCTATTTGTTTAATTGCGATTTTGTAAAATAATTGGCAAGAAAGTTAACCCTCTTTGATGTCTCTCTAAGACATCTTGTGTTATATTCTAGTTAATGGAATAATTTATTAGAAAACACGATGGAGTAACCACATCCAATTAACTAAGACTGCAGCTGGCTTCAAGACTACTCAAGAATTATGTAGAACTAAATAACTGCTTAAAACTACAACGCGTTCCATCAACTTGAAATCCACATCTGTCTACCTCATGAAGCCATAAGTATCAATTTTAATTTTGGTAATTGTGAAGCAACAGGTAGGGTTTGCTTGTGCAAAATACCATTATTTTGTTTATTTTATGCTAAATAAACATTGTAATTCATTGTTTTATTTGTTACCAACTAAGTGTTCATTGTTTAATTCGTAGTTTAAGACAAGACTGATTCACACTTGAGAGACTGAGCTAGGCGTAGGGAAAAATATAGGTAATATGGACAAATAACTAATTATTTATTATACAAAGTGAATTGTCTTAATAGAAATTTAATTAACAAAAATATATAAGGAGGAAATATGAAATAAGGTTCATTTTATGGTCTGCAGAAATCTCTTGGGGTAAGTACTTTCATTGTAACCTATTTTAATATTAATTATATTTTACTTTATTCCGCCATCTGCTATTTGTTTAATTGCGATTTTGTAAAATAATTTTCAAGAAAGTTAACCCTCTTTGATGTCTCTCTAATACATCTTGTGTTATATTCTAGTTAATGGAATAATTTATTAGAAAACACGATGGAGTAACCACATCCAATCAACTAAGACTGCAGCTGGCTTCAAAACTACTCAAGAATTATGTAGAACTAAATAACTGCTTAAAACTACAACGCGTTCCATCAACTTGAAATCCACATCTGTCTACCTCATGAAGCCATAAGTATCAATTTTAATTTTGTTAATTGTGAAGCAACAGGTAGGGTTTGCTTGTACAAAATACCATTATTTTGTACAAGCACAAGACTGATTCACACTTGAGATACTGAGCTAGGCGAAGCATAGACGATAAGCTCTCATAGTTGATTAAGGTATTATTTTATCATAGTATTTTAATTCTCTTTGGTAGTCTTATCGTTACAAAACATTGTAACCACTTAAAATGTAATCATTGATAGCTACAACTAAATGCTTTTAAATAGTTTTGGTCCTAAAACTATGTCTTCGATCACTTAAAATTATTTTGTAGATTGAAAATTAACAATCTGCTTAAGCATATACCAGGATGAATAATAAATCTGACTCAATTTGTAATTTCTCGGAAAATGTCCCATTTACAACTTTAGCAATGTAAGATAAAAGTAACACGCAACCCTTTGTGCGTCTTGACCGGTTCTAAGCTCTTCCGCCATTCCGATCTAACGTGGGCTTTATTTACGCTTCCAGCTGGTGAGTTTTAGACTTGTTAGGTCTTTCTTTTCAGACTTTCATTTGGTCTTCTTCCAATTAGTGCCTGCTTATTTTGGTTTTCTTGGTGCAGATCTTTCTGTATTCGTTCGACATTACCCACCTAGCGCAGTCTTACATTTTTATAAACATGATGATTTCTATTTTTTTGTATAGTTCTATAAATGTATAATTGTATAATTCAAAGTTTTATAGTAATTACTATTTAGATGGGAATGAGCCTCAATTAAAGGTTAAAATACGTTTATTGACGTTTCAATTTCCACTTCGGAACTTGAAACGTCAATAAATGTATTTTAACATTTAATTGTGGCTTATTTTCATTTAAATAGTAACTACGTTAACATGCCACAAGAAAATAGCTTCACAACAATCAAAGTTTTATGTCATAGAAATACGTTGGTTTCTCGCACTCCTTTGTACATATTTCTTAAAATTGTTCGTCCGAACATCACTAGTAGATTCTAGCTTTTTAACAGTGTATAATTTTTATATTTTTGAAGTTGTAGTTGACTGTAGAGTTACCTAGAGTGTATTTTTATGTATGAGAGAGTAATAAAACAATAAATTATGTATGCAAATCCCTAAACTGTTGATACGGGTGACTTAATGAAAAACAGATATTTGTCAACAAGTTTACAGAAGTATATAGGAAAACAATTTTAAATTGAGTATGACCACCCGGTATAAAGGTTGGAGCAGAATAGAATACAATAGTTGTGAGGGTTACTAATCCCTAAATAAGGTTTCCAGTGTCGGAGTGATGGAGGTTAATAGGTACTAATGAATTTGCAATAAATGTAAGATGTTTATTTTATTAGTTATATATAACCAATAAAAGTTTAATAAGTACCTACCTATTTGCAAAATTAAGTTTAATCCTTTAGATAAAATAAAACGTTTTATTTTATCTGAAATAAGTGCATTCCACGAAGTAAGGGTTTCAACAATCAAACATTTAATTCTTTAATTCCAGGAATCTACGACAGTAATTGACTAGATAATTACCTTCTAAACTTATTCCACAGAAAATGTGATAGTGGGTTTTTCCATTTTGTAGGAAGTTCCAAGTGGCGTATTCAAAATTCTTAACAGTTCACTAAAAGTAGGTACTTCAGTTGCAAGGTGCAGTTTATTGTGTATACTAGTGTTATGGAAAATTTGGAAGTGCCGTGTAAACGCCGAAAAATTGGTCCTTTAACAGTCAATGAAAAAACATTAATATTTAATGGTTTTAAATCATTTACAGACAAACGTTTATGTGAAAGTGTTGATGAGACCGTTGAGTTAGTTAGCAGTACACTTGGTGTTGGGAAATCTACGATTTACAGAGTTATTAAAGAAGAGAAATGTGGTAGTTTTCAAATGCCACGTAATGCTTTAGCGAAACCAAAATTTCAAATAGAATATCATTTTAAAGAAGGACTTCGACGGAAAGTGCATGAATTCTTCTTTAGACAAGAATTTCCAACATTGGATAAAGTTCTTGTCTCAGTTCGAGATGATAAGGATTACCCAGAAATGAGTAGAAGTACGTTATGGAAACTTTTAAAAGAAATAGGCTTCCGCTGGAAAAATAATCCCAGAAAGTCTATTTTATTAGAAAGAAGCGATATTGTCATATGAAGAAGACATTTTCCAAGAACCATAAAGGAAATGAGAAACCAAAAAAGAAAAATATTTTATCTTGATGAAACATGGATCAACGAGGGTCATACATCAAATAAATTTTGGTAGGATGAAACTGTTACAAGTCAAAGGCACGCTTTTGTAAATAACTTATCTACTGGCGTAAACCCACCATCAGGAAAGGGACGCAGGCTGATAATAGTACATATTGGCAGTTCAGACGGTTTTGTTGAAGGTGGTTTATTAACTTTTGAATCAACTCGTACCGGTGACTACCATGAAGACATGAGCGCTGATGTCTTTCAAGAATGGTTCGAACAAATTATAGATCTTCTTCCTAAGAACTGTGTAATAGTAATGGATAATGCAAGTTATCACTCCAGACTTATAGAAGGACTGCCCACAACCAAGTGGTTAAAAAAAGACTTGCAGAATTGGCTGAGTTCAAAAAATATTACGTACCATCCCGGATCTATAAGAAAGGAACTTTATTCGAACCTTTATGAATTAAACCCGATTGAACTGGTATGGGTACAGATAAATAGTGAAGTTTCAAGAAAAAATACCACTTTTAAAATTCATGATGTTAAACAGTTGTTTTTGGAGGCCGTAAATAATGTAAAACCTGAAAACTGGGAAAAGGCAGTAAATCACACTATTAAAGAAAAGGAAAAAATGTGGAAGCTGGACAATATTACTGATAAAATGATCGAGCCAGTTATTATAAATCTTGGTTCTGAAAGTTCATCTTCTGAATCTGATTTGGATTTGTAACAAGTAGCTGTAAGTTTTATATTAATATTTTTATTCATCTATTTAACATACCTTAGACGGTTTTAAAAACTCCTTTTCTCTTTTATAATTTTTAAAAATTAAAAAAAATGTGAATTTTTTAAAACCCTTTTTAATGTAGGCCAGTCAGTTCTAATATAGTGTGTGATAAAAGAGATCACTTTTGTTTACATACACATAACACTTTATAACACTGAAATAATTCATTTATTTTTTACAATTATTCGAAGTAATTTTTCAATTAATCTTGAGCACGCCCATGGAGTGGTCGGAGGTACCAGTTAAAATTATGCTAATTACTCTCGTTCATAAAAATAAACTATAGCCCCTTTGACCTACTAACGTCTAAATACTTTGTTTTGGATTTATTTAGAAACATAATTGCTCGATAATTTCCAGATTTAAGTTGGTCTGGCCAAATAGGAGAAAAACAACTTAAAATTATCTGCTATGCAGACGACAAAATACTACTCTGTCACAGTGAAGATGATATACAACATATGCTTCACCATTTTAATATAACCGCCAGAAAATTTAACATGTTAATTTCCCCAAAAAAGACAAAATGCATAAAAAAAAAAAAAAAAAAAAAAAAGAGGTTAATCTTTGTAAATGGGTATATTTATTTAAAAAACCCTTAAAAGGGCCACATCAATAAAACAAACGTTTTCGGACTACACAGTCCATCATCAGGTATTAAATGGATGATCATCCTTCAAAAGTATCTTATCAATCAGTTCCACGTTGTTCTCCGAGTGCAGAGGTTCTCTCTCACCCGGCTCTGGAACCCAATTGAGCCATGTGTTACCTTTAGTCAATTTAATATAGAACATCACAGTTACTTTATAACACAATGTACAACATTTCATAACTAAATGTAATTTAAAGGGTTTTTACCCTAATATTTTGGTGGCTCAGGCATTATGACCTAGTAAGTATAACCATCTTTTGCTTTTCAACCATAGTCAAAATTTCAAAATCTGGTTTGTTTTAACTAAATGGTTTATACTTATTTTTAGGCATTTTCGATTTTAATAACCTGATGATGGACTGTGTAGTCCGAAAACGTTTGTTTTATTGATGTGGCCCTTTTAAGGGTTTTTTAAATAAATATACCCATTTACAAAGATTAACCTCTTTTTGTTATACGTGGTATACAGCCAGCTACAGGAATTTTTCCTTGTGGATTTTACAAAATGCATGGTTACAACAGCAAATTTACTAAGATGTAAATTGGAGCTGGAAGGTCAGATAATGGAACGTAGTAGAGAAGTAATGGAGTTAAAATATTTAGGCATCACATTATCTAGCTACGGAAAGCTCAAAACCAAAGTGGAAGATCGAGGGAATATAGCAAACAGAGCCGCAGGCTGCCTAAATTAAACAATATGGAGAAATAAAAATATCAGGAATCAGGAAAATATCAGAATCAGGTCATCAGACCAATAATGACATACGCAGCAAAAACAAGACCTTACATAAAGACGACAAAAAGGATGTTAGAAACAGCAGAGATGAAAACACATAGAAAAATGGATGGTAAGACACTATGGGACAAAGCAGGAAGTACAGATATACGACATAGATGCAAGGTGAAGAACATCAAAAACTGAGTACGAAATAGAAGAGTTGAATGGAATGATCATATTAGCCGAATGACAACAAATAGAGTAGTAAAGACGGCAG
Organism: Diabrotica balteata; assembly: GCA_918026665.1. Lineage (NCBI taxonomy): Eukaryota > Metazoa > Arthropoda > Insecta > Coleoptera > Chrysomelidae > Diabrotica > Diabrotica balteata. The sequence goes on from OU898282.1 coordinate 61,738,086, forward strand.
GAAACGGTTCCCCAATAAGAAGACGATCAGTAGGAAGACCACGAAAATGATGGAATGACAACATACTGGAGACACATTAAAAAACAGACAGAGTCATGTCTATATTAAAAGAAGAAGAAGAAGAAGAAAAAGTTGGTCTCATTTTTTGTACACGAAGATTTAGATTTTCTATTCTAGGGGAAGTTTTTTAATTTTTTGCATATGCTCAGTATCAATTCATTCATTGCGCTTAATAGTGGGTTTCTGCCTTCGTTCATCAATTCTAAAAATCAGATCCAGGCGACTTATTGTTTTTTAGTTTTTTAGTTTTTTGCAGCTGCTCACTTCGGCTAATGAGAGTGGATTTGTTTTTTTTTGTCTATATGATCCCGTTCAATTTCATCGTCGAATTTATCGTTATGGTCTTGATATGAATTTTTGACTAAATAAATTTGTCCATCGCTTTTGCATTTTCGTCTGTTCTTTGAGCATGTTTTTCTTTTTATCTCTACACTTTTATTTTTTTTTCGTCTTAATACCGTTGTTTTTGTCTTATTCTGTGTTGTTCTTTTATTCGCCTATACACGTGGTTTTTTTTCTCTATTATGTCGTGACATTCTTTTTTTTTTTTGTCTTCTCTCGATGTTCAGTGTCTACTCTCCTAGTACATATGTTGATTATGTCTGACTGGTTTCTGGAAACTACAACAACATAATTTATCATGTTAGCTGTGATACCGTCTGGAAATCTGTTTAGATTTTAAAGCTAAAAACGTGTACTGACAATGATCATATTTAGCGAAGTAGCTATCTAATGTCATTCTTGTTGAATGTTTCACGGAGGCTGTGTTTTGTTCTTATAATCCAATGTTTGACTTAAGGTACCATAGACAGTATTGATAATCTTTATATCAATATATGGGCGTGTGTAGAATGTTACTTCTAGTTCCTAGTAGAATTAATCTTTCTTTTTCTTCAGATGGGCCATGTACATTCTAATAAATACCTTTGCATGAAAGAAGAATGAAGAAGTACATAAAGTGCGAGGTATACTACACAAGACAGGTCTCAGATGATTTATTAATATTAACACAAAAAAAAACAAAATGGATGGTTGTAGGTAAAATAAATATACAACAGATCCCGAAAACCATCAAGGGTTGCAACACTGAGATGATATCACGCTTTAGATAATTGTAAAGTTAGTTGAGTAATGAAACTATAGGCGATAAAGAGATGACAGCAAGGATTAAAATGGTACGTAAAACGTTTTGCAAATGAATATTTACCTTTACAAATAGAAACCTCTATGTTCAAAGGCGATAACAAATGCTCTTATATATATGAAGCATTATTATTTTAAGGATGTGTGACATGGAGGCCTAAAATTCATAACATGGTCGATTTTACCGACGAATTCAGGACCAGCCATACAAGTGATGAGGAAGTCCTCATATGCGTCTATATTTTTTAGTACGACATTGTAGTAAAGGAGTAAAGCAATTATTCCGTGCAGAAATTAACAGGAACCAAATTAACTATATTGTTATGAAGAAAAACAAATATTGTATCCCAACTCCTCTAATTCTCGCGTTACTCAAAATGTCATATTTGATTTAACAAAATGTGTTACCTAAAATACCTAAAGTTACTTTGTAAGTTTTATACTTTATAATTTGTAATAAAATTAGTCCAATTTAACAGTATACATAAGGTAGTTGGAGAGGAGCATAAGGCAGAACTAGTTTGTTGATTCCACAAGAATGTGAAAAGAAATACTTTGATCATAGACTTCAGGCGAAGAGAACAAAAAGTTAGAAATAAGAACGTGGTTACAATTTTGTCGTATTTTTAAAAGATATTTAAAAACAAATGTCATAAAAATAGCTTTGGGAGAAAATTATGTATGACATTGAAGTCATAAGAAAGTTAAGTCAGCATTTCCTATCGGAGTGATAGTAATAAGAAAATTTAAAACATATAATTTATTATGATTTTAATTTAGTCTTAATAATCGTAATATTTATAGTCACCCATGTAGGTATTATACAATTTGATATAGAAATAAAAAATAAATATTCTATTACAATAAACATGATTGTATAAACATTCATCGAGAGACAGGAAGAGCCATCTAGAGATATAGAAGTATGTAGGTGAAATATAAATATCCCGACACTTCAATAAAATTACCATAAATTTCCATTCACATCAAACATTTGCTTAATCCTTAAAGCATATACTTATTCACTCAGCTTATTTCATTCAAACCCATTGAATTAATAGAATATAAAAGTCGAATAATATTTGTATAATTTCCTTTAATATCATTGAATAACAAATGGTTTTTATCGGAGGCACTAGTGTTTTGGTTGTAGTATCGGAAAAAATGCAGATAATCAAGACATGGTCGGTGTAGTCGTTTTAAAATAAGCGGTTAGTACAAAGCGTTTTTCCGTTCTTATGGAATACCTTTTTAATCTGATAATAAACCATATGCTATACACATCGGTCCATTTAGTTGGAATAGATGAGGAAAACAAAAAAAAACAATATGGTTTTAAAATACTATGAAATTTTTTAAATATATGTTTTAAATATCATAAGTGGTACTAGAATTTACAAAATTATATGCAAATTATTTTGACCACTGATATTCAATCTGTACTCGGAGCACATTTTTGAAGAAGCTCTAAAAGATATTGATGAAGGCATCTGTATAAAGTGAGTCAAGCTCAGTAACCGGCAGTATGCAGATGGTACAATAGTGTTTTCCAGTACCATAGAATGGCTGCAAAACTTACTGAAGAAAATAACGGAAACAAGAAGAACATATTATGGACTGACTATTAAAATCAGCAAGACCAAGCTAATGATCATCAGCAAGGAAAACATAACTGAACAAATCTGTATGTGAACCAAATGAGAATTGAACGTGTCTCGCAGTACAACTACTTGGGAACTATAACCAATGAGTCATGGGACAATACCCAAGAGATTAAATGTCGCACCGGAAAGGCAAAAAATGCATTCTTGACTATGAGCTATGTGTTCAAGAGCCATGACCTCACCCGTAAGTCCCGTGACTTACCATATATTTATATTGCTTGCTCGGGCGCCAAGTCCTCGCTCCGGTTAGCCCCAGTTCGGCGATGCCGCGATCGAGGCTGTGAGCCCTTTTTGCCCGTTTTTTGGCTTTTGTTATTATTTTTTATAGCTTCTACCTTTTGTTAGTGTTTGTTGGTATTGCCGTCTATTATATATTTTTAAAGGACTGTCTAAAACATATAAAATCAACTGTGTAAATATACTGCGAACACGTTGTGTTCTTTTGATACACCAACGATTATCTAGACTTTATTATATGTTTGACAACATGGCAAATCTGATATTAAGCAAAAATCCAACCAGTCGACTGGAACGAAATGGAATTAGTTAATGAATATAAATACTTAGGTCATAAAATCCAAATTACTAGGGACAATCAAACTGCTCAACTGCAAAAAATAATCACTTTGACATGGGCCGCAATTGAAGCTTTATCAGACATTTTCAAGAGTAACATGCCAAATTATTTGAAAAAGAAGATGTTCCACCAATATGTGCTTCCAGTAAACTAACTCATATGCCCTCAGAACTCCAGTAGACCAAAGATAAACAAAGAAATAAGAAGAGTAGGCGTCACATATGACATAGAGAGTATGGCATGGCTAAAGTGGAAGTGGGCGGGCCATATACCCAGAATGAATGATAAGCAGTGGACCCAAAAAATTTTTTTGTAAAAACCACTAGCTGAAAAAGCAAAGATAGACCCCAATAGACAATAGACAGGATAGACAAAACGGAAAGAAACTAGTGAAGGCCTCTATATATGGTACATATTATAGCTTAACACAGGTCTGTGAACACATTCTGCGACGTATCTGCAGCTTCTATAAGGCAGTTGATGTGTGCTGCTTGTATCTTCTTTTTGTTGCTATGACTTATGTGTCTACATGCGAGAGATGAATATGTAATTATTTGTAGTATAATGCTGTTTATCAGTCTGAATTTTTTTTGATATTAAATTTGCTTCTTTTTTCTGTGACTCCTTTTATTGTGGCTCTGGCTGTTGTTGTTTTCTGGACTGTCGGGTTAACATGTGATATGCAGTTTCATTTAGGTATTTAGCTTCGTTTTGCCACTGAATGAGTCTATCTTGCACTGTTAGCTGTTCTTTTGGTATTGAAGTTAACCGCTCCTCTATTTGAAGATAACCGATTTCGTCTTTTTTGGATTTATTGCTGTTTGTATCCAGTGCCGTATGTAGATTCATGGCTGCTATATCCAGGTTCCTGTGATCTTCAACGATTGTAGTATCTTGTGCATAAAGGCTGCATAGTGTTGCAGGTGTTCGTAAGGTATAAAGGATGTGAAAGATGTTTCAAAAGTATAAAGAATTTTCTTACATCAAGGAAGCCTGCTCCTGAATATCGTTTGTCATTGAATCCAGCTGGTATGCTCGGTATCCAGATTGTACTTCTAGGTTCTAATATATTCTAGATTGTAATTTTATACTGTCTGTCCCTGATTAAAGTTTGGTTTGGATGTCTCTCTTTACTTTATCTTTTTGGCTGCTAGAACCACGCGACTATTCCAGTAATTTTACGGAAATACGTGGTACTTTCTTGGCTTTGGTATCATGATTACATGAGATTTCTTTTATTGATTTATGAAGAGCGTATACCTTAGTGTTGCTTATGTTTTATTAAATATACAATTGATTTCAAAGGAAAATACTTCGGAGTCCTGTTAGTGATTTCCTTTAGATCAGATACTTTTTTGTTAAACTTATTCTAATCACTTTACTTATTTTTGTAAGTGATTAAGGATTTATTATTTCTTCTTGTTTTTCGGGCGTTTCTAGTTCTGTCTCTTCGATAAAGTCTATGTCTTAGTCGTTCTGAATATTCAGTGTACACTCTCAAGAGTTCTTTTCATCTTCTCGGCTTTCTATTCTCGGCTTATTATCACTTTGGAATCGTCTACAGGGTAGACGAGCAGTATTGTGGGAATAGGTTATCTATCGTGTCTTAAAGGCATTTTGTAACTTTTATATTTCTTGCATTTTTGGCCCTTTTCCTCGATTTATTTTACTTTGTCCCACTTTATTATTCTACTAATGCCTGTTTGGCCTGTCGATTTAACTTTGTCAATTCACAAAACGTAAAGTGTGGATCCTTCTGTTCTTTTTTGTTATACGTAGGAAATAAAAATTATTGTGAACGGATGAGGAATATAAACAGTTTAAATATACACCTACCTTGGTACGAACGGCAATGAAAATTAGGACCATTCCCTAGAAATCAACTGTAGACAAGAAAAACCAAGATTTGCATTTCGAAAATGGCTTAGCTATTTAAAAACCATGATCATCATCATTAATACCCAATACTCATAAAAATCAGGCTACCACGAAATTATATTTTTCCTATATTGCTGCACTCTCACCGACGCTACCTGCAGTACAAACTATGGTTTTTGAAATGTGACTTTATTAGGACATTTTATAAAGAATACAAAAAGAAAAATACTAAAAACAGCCAAAATCTAATATCTCAGTCATATCACAAAAAAAGAAACATAAATTTTGATGAAATTAGTTTTTTAGGACAAAGTACGGCAAAATCTACGTACCTGGTTCAAGACAACAACCACAAATCGTTTTAGAGCAGCATTGTGCAAAGTGTAAATGGCCATGATCGCTGCCAACATTCAAAACGGATAGGCACTTTATGAAGAAGAAGGAAAAAAGGTGATATTTTACTGTTATTTTTTGTTCATGGTAGCCACACACATTAATTTTTTTTTCTCAAAATATCGATTAGCCGTAAAACAGCTTGTAGGAGCTTTGGAAATTTGTGTTATTATTGCTTACTCCAAATCCATTTTAGTCTTTTACAGTGTAAATATATACCCAATATATATGTAACTGTTATGCGCATCTGTGAAGTACTGATTTTTCAGTCCATATTTTTGCAATTAATTTGGTATGTATATTTTGAAACATCACATTCCAGAAAAACTCACAAGTATTCCATTCATAGTAGCAGACTGTTAAAGACTTTAAATACTGACAATTTGCTATAAAAAATTACAACTTATCATCTTTTTGGCGCTTCTCCCTGTGCGCATAATTACCGAATCGTAAAGCTTCAAACAGAACTGCAAATCTTTTCTTACTTTCAACTATTATAAATATATCCCTTTTTGTCTATCTGTAGCAAACATGCGATTAACATTTTCTCATGAACGTAATACTCAGCAGATATGGAGATATTCATATGGAGAAATATACGGAAGTTGCAACACTACAATGAAAACAAGATTTCCATATACACAAAAAGATGAAAGAAAACAACAGTAGATATCAAAGGTCAGATTTTGATTACAATTGAAGGTAAATTAAAAAGATACGGCTAGAAGACCAACTAAAACGGACCATCCCTATGGTCCATAAATACCAAACAAAGAAGTAACTATGCCGACTTAAGCGAATTAAAGATGGAAAATCACCAGAACTTGATCAGGTACGTGGTGAAATTTGAAAGCTATTAGAAGCACTCTAATAAGTGATTCAACAACATATCTGACACTGGTGACTTACTAAAACACTGACTACTACCAACATTTATTCCACTTCTCAAGAAAGCCAACGCTATGAAATATAAATAACATAGATTAATTTAATGATAAAATGGTTGCTCGTGTGAGCACACGTTCATGAATATTAGGGAAATAAGTCTTCTACTTAAAATACGTAAAAGATTTTTATTACAAATAGAAAACAAGAACTTGGGCTACTACTTTTGGCTATTTACAAGCTTTTACAGCATATTCAGGCCCTCCAGAAAGTAAAGGTAAAATATAAACAGTGTATATAGGCAAATGTGTATATAATACAATGTATAATACAATAAACAAAATACAATGTTGATTTTATCAGTTTCATATCATGATTCACTAGAAGAAGTGACAGGTAGAACTAGAAACCAAAGGAATATTTTGTTGATTGAAAAATTTAGTTATTTATTTATTAAGCGTAAATTGTCAGGCTGCGTTGGAAATTGGCAAAACTACTATATGTTCTGAAAATTACTTCCAACAGAACAGCAACGCTAAATAATACCCTTTTGTATTCCTTTTTTAATTAGCCGCATAAAATCTATTTCAAACTAGTGGTATGTCCGTAATTTTAAAATTTTCCAGATTGAGCTACGCTCAAATTATTGTTTTGATTTTTTAAGCAAGCAAAGGTTTTTTTAGGCATTTTTTTTTTATTATATCTATAATACTCTTTATTTCATTGGCACCCTTGAAATTTTATCTTTACAGGTAGTCATCAGACTTATAAAACGTAAAGTGGTTTTATTGTTTTCTTTTGTTCCTAGATCAAAGAATTTTCTCGGTCTCATAAAACACGCCCTTGTTAGTTAACTAAAGAGTTGTAGGGTTGAAGCGGTTCACACATTAATTGTAACTTTTCACACTCAAAAAAATTTCCAAGAAGCTAATCCCAATCTTACTTAAAAGAACTTGCTTGTATTAACAAAATAAACAAAATAAATACAATAATTTTCATTTTTTAGGAGTAGAAAATATGTGCCTAAATAAATATACGATATTTTCTTTACAAAATTAGACAATTGCTTGCTCATTTGAATAAAATAACATTGTACTTTTAAGGAATTTTAAAAAATAACATGTAATAACATTTGTAATAGCTATTATTAAATAATCAATCTGCGAATCAGGAATATATTATTCGCTCAAACTGAAAACTATATTATTTGGAAATTTTGCCAACTAATAATATTACTCGTGTAACAGTATTAACATTGTGCTTTATACAATGATCATTCATAGTGCGCCAAAACAAAGGACACAACGAACTCAATATTTATTAAACATAAAAAATTAAATAACAAACATTCACATAATGCAAATTTTTAGTTCTTTTTGCAATAAAAAATTGGTCAAATTTGTTTCCCATTGCTGTCAAAAGGTTAACTTTTTATCAGGGTAAAGAGGTCAAAAATTTTACACAAAGTTCATCTATAGTGACCAAATTATTCTTATTAATTGTTTATAAAAAGGTAAATACTAAACATTCTGATAATGCAAATTTTCAGTTTTTCAGCGATAAAAAATTGGCCAATTTGATCCCCGTTGCTGTCGAAAGGCCAAATTTTTTTATCAGGTTAAATAGGTCAAAATTTTTACGCAAAGTTCATCTATAGTGACCAATTTATTATTTGTAAAACAATTTCTTCAGTATCCTCTATAAATAAGCGTTAAGAGTAAATAATACGCTTACATAATTACAATACTGCCAATAAGAGTAAGGAAAATACGTGTGAAAATACAAGAAATTATGCAGTGTTCAAAATTTTCTTAAATCTGTTCTAGGATGATCTCCAAGACAAGTAATCCTATCATGTGGGAACCATTGGCTTTGTAATTAATTGTTTATGGTACGGTCAATTTACCTAAGATCAATCAAAAACGTTAAAATATAATTTTTGTATTGCATTTTCGGATAACGGATTTTTTAAGACTTTGCTAGTCTTCCTAAAAATCGGAAACGAATACATTACGAAATTGTTATTGTACACGAGTTTCCTTACGCTAAACTCTGATCGTACACAACCAAGAAAGTAATTTGTTAGTCGTTTAATTAATCAAAACAGAAACAATTTAGATTTATGGTAATCCAATAACTATAAGTAAACAACAACCGGGTAGATGATAAAGGCATTTTTAAAATATTCTTTCTAAGAAATATATGACTGGAGTGAATTTACAAGTAACCCTTTTCTGTAGGGTATTGAAATCTGACCACCGGTGCGAAGTAGTATATGCCCCTATTCCTGTATGAGCCAAAATAATATTCAATAATATAAATTGTTCTTGCATTTAAGCATCACTTCGAAATTATTTGGCAGTTTATTTTAATAAATAATAGGTCAAAATTTTTACACAAAGTTCATCTATAGTGAACAATTTATTCTTATTATTTATTTATAAAAAGGTAAACACTTAACACTCAGATAATACAAATTTTCAGTTTTTCAACGATACAAAATTGTCCAATTTGATCCCCGTTGCGGTCGAAAGGTCAAATTTTTTATCAGGTTAAATAGGTCAAAATTTGTAAACAAAGTTCATCTATAGTGACCAATTGTATTCAAAAATCTTGTCTATCACTGTTAACTTCTTTCTTTAATCATTTTTGTCCTTATCTTCCAATTTTCTCAGCCATGTATTTTTTTCTTTTCGTATTTTTAATCGTTCTATTTGTTCTTTTTAGTTTTAAGTCTTGTTTCACTATTTAGGTTTAATTATACTCATGTGTTCATTCAAGGACAATTTTCTATTGTGAATTCACTAACAAAGAGTAGGAAACATTAAAATCAGAGAGGGTATGAGTATAGAAATCGAAATCCTGGAAATAATAGAATCCAACGAACTGAAATAGCATGGTCTTGTCGAAAAGATGAATGAATAACGAAGGCTAATGTTACAGTAAATTCCCTTCAAACGCAGAATAAGGGGAAGACCAAGGACGACGTGAAGACAAGTAGACAGTGCGATACCAAACCATAGATATGGTACAGTATGACCTTCATTTAGCCAAGTCTCGTCCAAATAAAAAATTGTTTTCCCTTCTTCTCGGTACTTTTTAATAGTTCTTAGATAATCTCGTCTCCAACATACAATGTAATCTTTTTCAATTAAAACGGATTTTCTTCTATTCTTTTGCCAACGAAATTGTCGAAATCGACAAGTTCGATTTTGTCCAATGTTGGAAATTCTTTGTTAAAAAAAAAAAAATGAGTGGACGCTGCATCTTATTATGTTTTTATGTATTTCTTCAATTTCCAAGCGTTTACTCCCGCCACTCTTCTTGGGAGATGAAACAGTTCCTCCTTTTCTTTCTTTTAGGAATATATAAATTGTTGCTTCTCCAACCCCTGTCATATTTAAACACATGTTAATGATTTCACGAACATTACTTAAAGGGCGTTGATGTACAAGTGCATCGTGTACATTTAATATTATATTTTTCTCTCTTAGACTGAAGACACCTTTAAAACTACACTTAACCCGGATAAAACCTGTTGTCGACGTCATTTTTAAATTCAAATAACAAAATATCGACACCAAAAACGTAGATAGATAAGACATGAACAATGTACATCTACAATCTAAATGGAAGATGCAAAAAATTTCTAATTTATATTATTGGCATACGCTGTAATGTGGCATTTAAACTACTTAAACTATCATTAGTGAAGCCTTATCAGTAATTCCAGGTAATCATTCAAAGAAGGTATTCTTTTTGTGTCAGGCGATAACTTGTATAGAAAACAATAATCACCTTTAAATTACTGTTTACATTATTTTTATTTAATTTATTTCGTGAAATATTGAATTCTCTCGTTAATCACCAGTGTATGATTAACAATAATCGTGTGGCATATATACCGACGTTTTTACGGACAAAAAAGGTATAGTGAGATTAGTGGACACTTATTTTACACAACATTTTGTAAAGATAATGAATTGTTGACGGCATCTTAAAATATTAATTTTTTTTTATTTATTTCAAAACAAGTATAGGGTGACGCCTATGGTTTTTTGACCTTTGTTGAGGATTTGCATACATATTGTGCTATCAATATGATGGAAAAGTACTAAAGTTCTATGCAATTAGACCAAATTTGAATGTTATTAAAATTACAAAGAAAAATTAATTTATACATAAAAATACGTTGTAAGGTAATAATTGGATTTTATATAAAAACCTTAAACACTATCCCAATCTCGATGATTTGGCGATACCTCACATTCATAATAATATGTTTTTTAATAAGTTTCAGAGAAATATCTTAAAGTATATTTTAAGTCTTGATCCGATTCTGACTCCAACAAGAACTAATTTAAAAATCGTATGTACTCGTGTTCGAAAGCTTGTCCTAAACTCGTTACTGTAACACATCCAAATAATGCCAGAGACAAATTACAGGTTCAATCGATCAACACGAGTTTCACTTTGCAAAAATTAAATTATAGTTGGAATTGCACTCTCTTAAATACGCACGTTTTTTAGACAGACTACTACTACAAAACATGTACTTAAATATCAAAATTAAAGTTAAAAGGGTCATGTCAAAACGGTACCTAATATTAAGACTACAATGAAGCAAACACTATTTATTTTTAAAGCGTTTAAAATCAGGTCTGACATAATACAAAATACCTATTATAAATAAATTTATTTTTCTTTTTGATAAAAATCATTTTTTAATACAGACATGCATAATTTTGTGTACAAAGTAAATCAGGATTTAAAATTAGTAAATGGAAAATCTTGTTATATTTGTAACATTGTAAGAGTTTTTGTTAAAGAAACCATTACAAAAGTTTGGGAGATTTATTCGGTTTAAAAGCATTGTAAAATATTAAAAAAAAAATAATTATTTCAATGGCTTGATTACTAGACTTCAAAAAACCCTTAATTACTGTCAGTCATACTGGACCTCTTAATATATCAGCTTTTCTGATATATTAACAACGAGAGAACATTTATTGATATTAGTAAAAACTTATTATTTTTTAAAAAAATTAACAATATGCAGAAAACTGGTTTTCGTTTATCTATATAGATACTACGCACTTCAAAACAATTCTTATTAGATCAAAAAATATTGTTCTGAAGTTATTTTCTTATGGCATTTTAGTCTAATTACTATTTTAATGGGAAAAAGCTGCAATAGAAGGTTAAAATAAGTTTATTGATATTTCAATCCCCACTTCGGACTTATTTTAACCTTCAATTGAGGCTTATTCCCATCAAAATAATAATTAAACCATGAATATTTAAAATTTGGTGATGTAAAATTTCGCATGATAGGTTATACCTACTGATTTTTATTTCATGACCCAAATATGTATATTTTTCTACCAGTTCTACCACTTTATCTTGAATAGTTAAATGGTTATTGGGGATCATATTTGTCATAAACTTAATTTTGATCAAGTTCTGAGGCCCACCTTCGAATATGCAAAGTCCAATTCATTTAACATATCTACGGATGTGTCTCCTTGCCTTACTCAACCTTTTATTTTTATTGGTCGGGTTTTATCGTGTATCTTAACAGTCATAGTGGCATGTTCGTAAATATTGTAAATAAGTTTAATATATCTATGGTTTATCCTGCTGTCATTCATTGCTTCTATAAGGCTGTCTATTTCGATCGTGTTGAACGCTTTATGAAAAACTATGAAACTGAGGACAAGTTATTTGTTGTATTCTATAGATTTGTCAATAAGTTTCTTTACTGTATGAAGGTAATCATCTCTTATCGGACAGTAGACTTCTGGTATTCTGTGTACTAACGTAAAAAGTTATGAGGTTTTTGGGTTTCCATATAGTCAGTTTTTTGTCCCCTCCCCCACAATTCTTTGGACAGACTGATAAATCAGGGCGAGATCAGTGCATCCTACTCACCTGCGGTTAATCTGTATTTGTTTTAAAATCTGACACCGCCATTTTAAGGGGTACATTGGAATTAAAACACCACGCCTGTCAGATGGGTTGGTGTGTTCGCAGTATCATAGCCGGTTAAATCAACTTGACTGATGTCTCCAACTTTGTAGTACCGCACCTGTCAGGAATTGTATTCTTTAGTCACGGGCATTAATTACACAGCTTCTTCTTCTTCTTTATGTACCATGTCCTCTCAGAACGTTGGTTACCATCATAGCTATTTTAATTTTATTCTGCTGCTGCTATTTTTCTATTTTTCCTTGCATGATATTTTGTAGCAATCTATATTTGGGACCTCTCATTACATGTCCGAAATATTCCAGCTTTCTCTGCTTGATGCTTTTTATGATCTCAGTGGTCTTGCTAAGACGTTCAAGTATTGTGGAGTTACGAATCTTCTCCACCCAGGAAACTTTTAAAATTCTTCTATAGCACCACATTTCGAAAGCTTCAGGGCGATTTAGATCGATTTTATTTACAGTCCAGGACTCGACAGCATAAATTAAGACCGAGAACACGTAGCAGCGAAGTAGGCGGATCCTTAATGCCAATTTTAGGTCTCTGTTACATAACACCTTGGACATCCTTCTGGACAGCTGCTAATCTGTATCATGTCCTCAGTTGATCCGCGGGTACTTATTTGGCTAAACCTTATTCGTAAGCATATCCTTAGCTAAGCCTTATTCGTAGCCTGCAGATCTACAGGAACTTTCCTATCAGCCATTATGACGCACCGTATCGGTATCAGTATCAGAGTACTGAAGGACCCCCACTTAGTTTAGAGTCCCTTCTCTATACAAGCTGAGACCGGTACGGCTACTTAATTATACATATAGATGATTGTATTTCCTTTAAATTTAAGTCTCACCATTCTGCTATACGTATTTGCTGGTTTTCGACCCGCTAGAAAGTACTTGTGAGTATTCGAACTGAAAAGAATCGGTTCAATTTTCCTGGCAATTATTTTTTGGAGCTGGAAGCCCTCTTTCTCTCCCTCTCTTTCTTTTATTCAATCTCTGTTTTTATAAATATATATATATTTTTTTTTAAATATATATATATATATATATATATATATATATATATATATATATATATATATAATATAAAATTAGTACTAACTTGTTTTGCCCGTAAAAACCCTTAAAAAGTAAAAAGTTACATAACAAGCCATCAAACGTTGGCATGCTGGGAGTGATTCTTCAAGATTACATAAATAACTAACAAATTAGGCAAGATCAGGCGTTCAATACGTCTCTGACACTTAATTGGAACTGGGCAGAGCACTAAACGAGAACACAAAATGGATGGTGGATAATACGACTCATGAAATTGAGGTTTAGAAACTATACAAGAAGCCGAGGACGACCACGGACTGTATGAGCAACGAGTGAAAAGAGTATCGGCAAACAGTCGATCAGCGAGGCAATGTAAACATTGGAGGAGACTGAGAAAACTCATCAATTGACGCGGTTAGCTAAATGATGGTAATGATGATAAAAACATGAGTTTGTGTCTTTTCTCCCTTAATTTTTAAATTTTTAAATATTTTTACGATTGTTTCTAGTTCAAAGAGACCCGATAAAGTCCATTTCTTGTCATCTGTATTAGTCGGGGATACCACTCTCGTCAAGTGGAAGTTCGCTTAAATACCTGCCTATATTTATTCTAGTCTGTCTTTGGTTCTAGCTGTACCTAATGAGTTTTTAACAAAGACGAAACCTATTATGTAGTAGCATGAACAAAGATACAATCTTATAGATTAAATGCTTATGAGTTGATGCAAGACCTGTCTTCTTCGTCTTCCCAATTTTTCTGAAGACTATTTGTTTAGATTTCGGTATCCTCTAAATAGTTACACGAGCCTTTTTAATGGCCACGAGAATTGTTCGAAACACTTATGTATTTTTTGTATTTGGTATACATATTTCCTGTTATAATTATTCTAATGAATTTTTTTAATAATATACTGAAATCATTTCCATCTTTATTATTAGTATTACATCGTCTTTATGACAAAATAACTTTCTCTCTTAATTTCTTATTTCGTCTAAATTATTTAGTTTAATATAAAAATAAAAAACCCTTCGCGAGTGTAGCATTTTATTCTCTATATTTGACTTATCTTTAATAATCTAAAATAGGTTTTCTATTTTTTTGAATACATAGCGACAAAGTAAACAACATTCCAAATAATTTATGTATATCGTATATCCCACCAACAACCATACTAAGCTACCTTTATTTAATTTTGTATTATTCCGTTTATAAATGTATTATTATACTCTTGTAAAAAAAAGTTTTTTTAAACGGTTTGTTTTAAAAGGAGTTAAGCCGAATTCTACAATGTATATAAAAAACGCGTATAAAAATTGCAACTGTCCGCTTTCTTCACGTACGCTTATGAATTATGTAAACCGAACACTATAATTGACAGGTTTTTGTGGGCTTTCTTAATGGGTCTGTTGAACTTGGCCGACGGCTTTGTAAAAAATTGTTAGTTGCGGAGCTTAGGGGTTCCAAGTGTGCCCCCCGTCGTTGCAATAAATTACAAACGATAATGTTGTCTATGTATACTGTTAGAAAATCCAGTAGATGATCTTTGTTGTAATAAATTGCAGGAGAATTACCGTTTGTGCCTTGTTATATTTGACAATTATTTTTATTTTTTGATTTTTGTAAATTAGTTCTAGTAGAATTCCTAAAACCTAAATTACAGCTTTAATGAAGAAATAAGAATTTACTATCTGCAAATCTAATTAATTTTATCACTTAAATAAAAATGTTTTACAGTCCTATTTTTTTTTCAATCGGATGGATATATTATTTTTGAGGTTAATTTATTAGCTGCAATGTCCTAAGAAGCAGACGAACATGCACATTGATGAACTTTGCGGTTTCTGGCGTACACTATTTTCTGGAGGCACCTGAATGTCACACTGACCTCCCTTTTCACGGATACCATGACTTTTTGTATGTTATTAGTAGCTTCATTTCTTATAATTTTATCTTTAGTTTGCTTAATTTCCACTTCTATACCTAAGTCTGTTAAAAGAGGTTCAGGAGATATAAATCCATTTTAATTCTGTTAAGTAAAATGTATGCTTCTTCTGCTAGTGCCTATCCTCTATGGATGGTGGCTACCACAATGGCGAATCGTATTTTATTAGCAGCTGTTCGAAATAGGCCTGTGGTGGTCATAAAATGTATTACGTAATTTAAATAGACTGAAATATCAATTTTCGAACTTTTTTGCCTGTTAGTATTTGTTTGCATTTCATAATCATAATTTTCGTATTATAATATCATAAGAGAGAAAATTTTGCCGGCAATATTTTCGACTGGTATGAAAGTTTGTTGACTGGCAATTTTCGCGAATTAAATATTGACAGTTAAATCAAGAGACGTCAGTCGAGTGGTTTTGTCAAAATTTAATATGCAAAAATTGACATTGCGAAAACAACCTTAAATAAAACCAGAAGAAAATTTGGACGGTTAATTTTTTTTTGAATGATATTCGACAATACTATTTCACAAGACAAGGGATGACTATAGTAGTTTGCCCATTTTTTTCTACCAAAGTATGATTTTGTATATTAATAACCTGTAGCATTTGGGAACTCAACGGCCCAGCTTCATTTGTTGTTCTGAGATTTTCGATTAACTTCTGGTGGTGATTCGAATCCAGCAGCAAATATGATTTTAGAGAGCGTGCATTTGAGTGACACGTTAATTTAATTAACTCCTATTCAGAAACACCTTGCTTGAACAAGGCTGAAACAGCTGTAGATCGATGAGAATGGTTTGTTATTTTTTTTGTGTCTATTTCAATTTTTTCAGCTGATATTTTTGTTCACTTAGATCCAGTGTTGATTCCAAGTGGACCGTTTTTGAACCCAGATCCATCCTTCTAGTTGAAGTAAACGGTAAGAAAGTCTGTTAAAAACTTTTGTCCCCCTTTTTCCATTAATTTCAAAAATAATCTAACTGGGCATACATTTTCGTTTGACGAATTTCTTACCAGCCATTTGCTGCTTACCAAACTTTTCGAACCGCCTTGATTTGTTTTGCAAAAAATCCTGTTGTATTCAATTCGGCCCGTAAATTCTCCTATATACGGTGTATTTTATAAACAAATTTTTGGTAGTCCTATGGGATCTAGTCTTTCACCCATTCTAAGTAGCTATGTCATGGATAATGTTATTAGAGATGGTATCAACAATTGCACTTTTTTCATTGCTTTTATTAAAAGATATGTAGATGATTTAGTTTTGGCACTTCCTAAACACAAAATTCATGAAACAGTTAACATTTTTAACAATCATAATCAACATATACAGTTTACAGTTGAGTAAGAGGCAGATAATTCTACCTCTTCTGGAGGTAGAAGAGGTAGACTTCTACCTGTAATAAATACCATTCCTTGACATGATAATTGTAAGAACTATAGACAATGTGTTGAAAACTAGATGGTTCAGAAAATCGATATGTAGTAATAGCTTTATAAGCTATTACTCACATCATCGAAATAAAATGAAAATGAGCCTTATAATAGAATTAAAAGAATGTGTTTTAAGGCTTTCTTGTGCTTTAAACCATCTTATGCTTTAGCAGAGCATGTAATCCACAAAGATCATATTATGGATTTTGATAACATTAAAATTTGATGTAATTAAAATAATAAATTTAAAAGGACTTTTTGGAAATGGTTTGTATTAGCAGAAGTGATAATAATTTAAACAAAAGATCAGGAACTCAAAATCTAAGCAACATTTATAATTACATTATTTCTCTATAGTTTATTCAATAAAATATCACATTTTAATTTAATATTCCATAATAAGTTTTAGGAAATTTTATAATTGTAGGTAAGAATTTGTTTGTTATCGAAATGAAAAAATGGGGGAATTGTGACGAGCTTTGATTGGCGGAGATTGAAAAAGGTGGAATAGGTATGTAGGAATGAAAGTTTAGCTAGACTTTTGGGAGAGAAAAGATAATCAGTTGGTTTTCCAAGTCTGTAAGACGAACAGTGATTGTTCTCTGGCGGTTTGCCAGAGGTAGGAAGCAGTAGCAGTGAAAGTTTGTGAGTTTTCGTGTAGTTAGTGTATCTGACAGAAGCTGATCCAGTAAAATATTGCAAGTCATATTTTTCTACTTATATTCCAAGAGTCACTGTTCAGGCCAACGAGAGATTCAGTTTATCGTAAAGAAAAGATATTCCAAGAGTCATTTTTCACTCAGGCCAACGAGAGATTCAGTTTATTGAGAGAAGAAGAAGTTAGCATAATTTGAACGATTCGTGCATTTGAAGGAGATCATTAAGGACGAGATACTTGCAATAATTTATAGTAAGATTGCTGATTACTTAGGGAGCGGCCACGAGTAAATAGTATAGTCTACAAATAACAAGGATTTGGACCACTCATCATCAGAGAGAGATAGTTTTGTTTTCTGCAGTTTTTTATTCATTGATAACACAATTTTTACACTTAATTTAGAGAGGATTTAAATAGTTTTGATTAGGAGATTTAGAGTAATACTTGGATTTTGAGATTTCAACTAATATTGTTTGTACCATTAATTTTAAAGGTTCACGTACGTAGAACAAAATTTTGAGAATCATTATACGAGATTTTGTTTATCGAAAACATTTGAGTGTGAATATTATTTCATTATTTTTATTTCAATATATAGTGTTATATCATATGTGTTTTTTATTATTCCGGTATTCTTTGGACCTTACCTTTCACATGTAATAGCATAGATATTGAAGCACGAATTTAACCCTGAGATAAGAGAATTAAAAAGTGTGATAGAGTCATAATCATATTATTTAAATAATTTTAATTAATAAAAAAATTAATTAGCTAATTATTGCTTGGCGCACCAAGACTTTAAATATCACAATAATATATATATATATATATATATATATATATATATATATATATATATATATGTATGTATATATATATATATATATACATATATATATATATATATATATATATAAATATATATATATATATATATATATATATATATATATATATATATACTCAAATGCTTTGACTTGTAATTGGTCCAATTGCACATCTTACACTAAATGGCGCACCATATGCGTATTGTTGCCTGAATACCAGCTCTATTACTCCTTTATGCCGCAGAAATGAAAATCCTCAGAAGAATCGATAATAATATACTTAGAGGTAACAAAGTAATAATAAAGAGTAAAGTGGAAGGATCATAATATAGAAACAATAAAAGTTAAGGTACTAAAATCAGCAGGAGGTCATTCATCTGTGGAAAGATTTCCGCGGTTAGTACAATGAAACCTAGAGCTAAGATTAATATTATTACAAAAATTAATATCAAACTCACCAGTCTGATGCCTTCCTCAGTCTCAGTCTCCCGAGCCCCCAGACAGTACTACACTGTTCACTGCTGACAGTGCAGTTTTAGGGGTCTGGCACTTTTAGGGGTCGTCTGAAAAATGTATTATATTTTAGCAAAATTTTGGAATACGTTTAACTCGTAGAACAATTTTAACAGTTATTTTCGATACATATTTGAGTCCTCTACAAATAGTTTCCCATGACTTTTGGTGTAAAATAATTAGGGAAGCAGGAATTTAACCATTTAGAATTTCCCATTGAGTTTCCTATGGCCCGTTTGATGATTGACCACCCTATATATATATATATATATATATATATATATATATATATATATATATATATATATATATATATATATATATATATAATCAGTATTTTAGGCGGTATGCCCTTCCGGGAGGGATCTATGGAGGAGTATCACCGAGCCGCAAGCCCTTATCTCTTGCCGTACTGCTCCACCATAAGCCCATCAGATACCAGCATATTCTAGACTAAGCCGCAGATTCATTTAGAATTTTAAACTGAAAAAAACTAGATATACGCCTCTATATTGAGGTGCATTGAAAAATTGGCGGACCACATACTTGAAGATAGTATGAAAAAAAAAAAAAAGAATCACCTTGTTTAGATAAAGGGCTAAATTTTTGGGATTTTTAAACTGTACGTAGGTTAAAAAAAATTTTAACGAATGTATTTAATACAAAATATAATTTTGACCAACAAGTTATCACGAATTTTGATAGAAGATAAAGAGAAAAGTTGTAATTTAAAAGTTCCTGATTATTTTTTTAAGTTATGACTAATTGCAGAATTATAATTTTTTTATTAATTCACAAAAAATTTACTTTTGGTCAAATACAATGTCATATTCTCCAATATGTTTAAAAATATATTAAAGTATATGTTTTATATAAGCATCAAACATAGATTATTAAACATTATGCTTCTTCCTCAACACACAACGGCATTTGAAAAGAATGGTACCTAACAATTTGACCATCGCCTCAGGCCATCGCTTTAATATATAAACGTTTTATGTGTGTTGCCCAACTGTTCTGGTTTTAGCACGTGTTTCGTGTTAAATAAATCAATTTGGAAATTTTTTCGCGATTAAACTATTCTTAATATTTTAAAAAACTGTGTGGGTTATTCCACCAAGAGTGCAATAATTCGAAAGCTGTTTATTTATGTAATTTGTTATTTTAAAACAGTCTTTATCTTTATTTCTATGCGGAATTAGCTCAGCTAATTAATTCTGTTTCTTGATAAGTTTCCGTCTTGCTGTCATTACACTATTGCGACTATGTATTGGGCAGTATGTCTTCTTTGACCTTATATTGCTACTTTCAGGAACTTGAAATTCGGCATTGAGTAAATTATTTGTATTGCCGATCGATACTAAGTAGTACCCATCCTTAAAACTAGTGCTTCTCCCAATAATTTTACCATCCCAAGTTAACATCTTATTAAATTTGTAGTAGGAACTGAAACATATAATTTGTCAATTTTTCCCACAACAATCCTACTAGTTTGGTGTTCCTACTCCATCATAACCATACCCCACAATACTCACATTTTCTTCTTGTATTCAACGTCTCCTAGGAAGGTATGACCGTTGTAATTTCTTATACTTCCTATGCTTCTTCCTTCAACTATCTTTCCTTGCATTATAAGCTAAAGCAACTCATATTAAAGAATCTGGAGATATGACCAAAGAACTTAGTTGTCCTTTTGCTTATAGGAAATATAATTACAGGTTCAACAATGTGTCTTTCCAGTACTGTCTGGTTTGTGAGTATCCATCTAAGACACTCTGAGAATTCGTCTGTAGACCCACATTTTAATAGCGACTATGTTTTTAAGAAGTTCGTTATTCGGTGTATAGCTTTCCACACTTTGTCTTTTCCACTTTATGTCTTTGATGCAGGAAATTTGTACTTTTCTCAATAAACTAAATTAACCAATTCCATAATCTTTTAAAAAATAAAAAGGTCATTTCGATTTTTCTAACATGCATTTGTTTTCGCTCTGGAATAGTCTCACAAGAAAATTTTAATAGAGGCTTATGTTGCTTTTAAAATATTTAACTTAATAGAGGCCATTATTTTAGTATATTTTTTTATGTTAAAGAAAGTATTTTCAGAATTATTATTGCTATTGATTTGGGAATACCTTTTGTACTCGTATTATCACCATACCAACATGATGATTTTGGCAGTTGCATTTGATAGACCAATGCAACCTAAGTACGGAATTACTACGGCAGAATAGAAAAACTCATAAAATTCTCATTTTTTTGTACTTTTAATTCAAGTACTATTAATTACTTACAGGGCTTGATGCTTTGCCTCTTTCGTCTTTACAAGGGCATTAAAACAATATTTTAAGGTCTTTTTACGTCAGCCTTGCCTTTTGCCTTTTGTAGTTGAATTTTTTGCTATTTTCTCAAATTTCATTCTGTGAATATGTTATGTCCTTATTTATCTTTATAATTAGCTTTATATACGTTTATAGCGTACACATTTAGCTGCTTACTTACGTTTCCATTTCTTAATAGATCTTTTCTTCTATGGGCTTCACACCTCAGCTGCCAGTATTCTACTCTTGTGTTTTTTAATATTTATTTAACAAGAATTACCATTATTAAGTAACTATATATCCATAGTTTTGAAATTTATAAATTTGATTGTCTATGTCGTCATCCTATTCATATTTTCTCATTATTATCACTAAAAATGTGATACTTGCTTTAGTGGTCGATGACTATTCTCAATAGTACGTCTTTATAGGCGAGCGGTTAGAACCCAAAAAAGTATTTTAGTTTTGGATAAACCTATAAATCGCCTGCAACCGGGCAAATTTGGTGCCAAAATGTTTACATTTACCATGAAACCAAAAAATTTGTTTGTACCTCCTGCTCTCGGATGTAACAGCTTCCATTTACTCATTGATTTTTTACATATACCGTAAAATATGTTGTTTTAATGCTGACTTCGTGAAAGAAAATTTATTTAAAGATGCATTTTTTTAATAGCTAAATTGTACTTGTAAGTGAGTTTACACTGTATATTTCTGATTTTCACACTTTCGATTAATTATGTGCTAAAGGTAGAAACCAACTAAAATATAACGAATAATCGAAAAGACTTTTGTATAAATTAGTAATACTACTGTGTAGTCTCTTTCACAGAATTTATGACAATTGGATATTACCGAATGAGTCGCCTAAGTCGACATTTGTCACAATACCAAAGAAACATCGTTCAAAGACATGCAGTGATTCTCCCTTAATAAGTCTGATAATTCACATTTTCAAGATCATTCTGCTAGTAATACATAACATACGATGATACACTACACGATATTAGAAGAGAGAATAAGCAATACTCAATTTAGATTTAGGAGTGGCTTGGGTACGAGAGAAACCTTGTTGAGTATCCAAGTTCTAATTCAGAGATGCAGAGATATAAATCAAAATATATACATTTGTGCAATTGATTTTGAAAAAACTTTGACAAGGTCCGACATATTTAAATACTAGAAATATTGAAAACAGCTAGATTGGACGATAAAGATTTACAAATAATTACAAATCTATCCACATCTATATACTATGTGGCAATAATCAAAATTAAACAATAACTGTCGGATAAAATAAATATCAAAAGGAGTGAGAGGCACTATACTATCATCTTTACCCTTTAACATGCATTCAAAAAAAAATATTTAAGGAAGCCGTAATGAAAAAAACAGAAGGTTATTGTTAATGGTGTAACGGTAAATTATATAAAATATGCCGACGACATATTAATGCTGGCTATTTGCAGAGAAGGCCTTCAAAATCAGTGAGGCAAAGTAAATCAAACATGTTATCAGTATGGATTAAAGTAGTTCAACGTTAAGAACACTAAATATATGATAATTAGCAAACAAAACTATATACAGGATGACGGTATTAAAGTCGGAGATACCGTGCTGGACAAAGTAGAGAAACTATAGAACAAGTTCGGGCCACTTTTGTAAAACTAAAGAACGTACTTTGCAGCCACGATTTTAGCATTGACCTTCGCATTCAAATGGCACATTACTATATTTTTCCAGTGCTTAGCTATGTCGACAGAGTTAGAAATAAGGAGGTCCCTAGACGCCTGAACTAAACAGTACAATTGGTAATATAATAAAGGGACGCCAGCTGGTATACTTTGGTCACATTATGAAACACCCTGAAAAATATAAATTTTTACATCTGATCATTCAGGGAAAGATCCAAGGTAAACGTGGTCCTGGTAGAAAAAGAATACCATTGCTGAAAAATCTAAAACAATAGTATGGAAAATCGATGACATTATTATTTAGAGCTGCTGTCAATAAGATCCACGATAGCGAATATAATAGCCAACATGATCCTACGATCGATAACGGTCATGGAACTAAAAGAAGAAGATGAATTAAAAAAATGTAAAAATTAATAATTTAAAATACAAACTGCGAATAAATTTACATTTTGATCAAAAACAAATACATTTCCGCCAATGGTATTAAGGGTAAAAAATCTACACTTTTCAAAAGGTATTAAAAAATAATAAATATAGAAACAAATTTATTCCACGCAAAAAGTTACAAAATGTGGATCAAATAGTCATGTGACCTTGGATTTCTCCAATGTAATTTCTATAAGTTTAACTAATTTTTTCAGTATTCACAACATGGATAGGTGTTCCAACATTTTTTTCTTTTGTCTATCTAGTCACGGGTAAGATACCCCTTCTAAATAAATGTAGCTGTAAAAGCTGCCAGAGCCATTTAACACGAATATCAATATTGCCCAAAGTTTGTAATCCTCAAGACCTACAAACTAGGCAAAAGATTTATAAAGAACGTAGTAAACTTCAACAATGTCAGGATATTCCAAGAGAAATAAAAAATCTGGATGAATTCTACTGAAGTTGACTATGTTGAGTAGGTCAACTGAAACATTTTGACGGTAATCCTCTATTTGCTAATTTAATTAACTTTTTGTTGTATCTGTATGTTATATTTACCTCAGTAAAATGCAAATTGTGAAAAACAATTTTTAAAAGTAAATTTAATAAAGAAGAAGTAAAGAAGAAACTCGTGTCAAAACAGACTTTGTTATCTAAAAAGACACCAATCAGTTTATCTTTAAGACGGTTGTGTCAATTTTACACCGTCAGGATACAACTGTAAATATAACCAATTTATACAATTAAAAAACTGATGATTAAACTGCAAAAAGTTGGGTTCACTTTAAGTTTTTTTCTTTTAAACAATTTTTTTATATATTATACTCCTTTATGTATTCGTTTGTTTCTTTTACATAAAATAAATATATTATCTTTTATACTTTGTTAAATTCTTGTTAAATAGAATATAAGTAAGTACGATAATCCGTATTATAAAATAGGAAAATTTTAACATCAGCGTACGATTTTCTGCATTCAGTGACCTGAAAACGCTGCTATAAGGTCGCGGGAGATTATCCTGCACATATAGTTTCCGGCACATAGAGTTTTGGGTCGAGCAATAGGAATGCGCGTTCACATTTTTATACATAGAACGTTTCAGTTTGGTGCGGTGAAGATATGTTCTCGCTTTTCGCGACAAAAAATTATGTGCAATTGCTCTTCTACTTAACGATGAAGAAAGAAAAACTGTAGTAAAAGAATGTTTGAAGTACATCCAATGCTAAGAGAAAGGAAAAACGAAGGTGGATACTGGACTTTATACAAGAAATTAATTGATGACGATGGAAAATATTATGGATATTTTAGAATGAATAGGATTTAGTTTAAACATATTTTAAAATTAAATAAAACCTTTAGTTATAAAACAAAATACTACATTTAACGAAGCCATAAATATCAAACCAAAGAGTATTTTTAAAAAAAGAAGAGGTATCACTTCCAAAGGTCTTCCTTAGGTGCAAAAGTCCTAATTGTTTATCACTTCTGTGATTAATTGTCACAAAGCAATAAAAACACATGCATAAATGACAAAATAGCCACGAAAATTATATTTTTTTAATTATCTATATCAAAGTCAAACAAATCCTAAATAAACAACGGGAAGAAAACGACGGACCCCTAATTCACATTATCCGTACCAACTGGTTAGGACCCGTTACGTAGCCGTCGGTATCAGTAAAATATTGTTTTTGAATATACTGTCTGATATTTTTCGAAAACTAAACGCTATGGGCTCGAAACGCAAAGTGTATGATAATATGCCACGACCTTTACAGAAACATACCTAATAAATGGATTGGTTTGGTGTCCTGGTCTACTAATATAGCTATATCATTTTAAATAGGTTTCTCGCAGTTTCTTCTGTTAAAAACCCATAGGTACCTCCTATCTTAAATTATGTCTGATATTTGTAATATATTGTACTAATTTTGTTTACTGTATATATTTATATACGTGAATAACAAGGAATTAAATGGTTAATAACTATATTTATTTATATTCTGATTTTTTAAGACTACATGCTCGTCCGGTAGGAATCTATGAAGTGAGTAACACCTAGTCGAAAGCTCCCACGTCTTGCCGTACTACTTATCAATAGGTAAATCTGATACACCATCGTATTCTTGTCTAAGTAGCAAGTTTATTTAGATTTTAACTTCTCCTCTAGCCTTTTTGTTTTTTGGCAAGGGTTTGAACCGTCGATCCAACAGATCATTTACAGTGAAGTGAATGAGATACATCCGCCTGGCCCGCTTAGTTATCTGACCGACTACAATTAAATAGATCCAATTGGAATAAGCATATGACCTTGATATAGAGCCAAGTAATGAGTTAAAAGCATGATGAAATAAATAATATATAGTTCTCTCCATTGGCAGACTTAATTTAATATAGTAACATTATAGCATAGCACATCCAAAAACTGTAATACCCTTTTATGGCTGTATTATTACGACGAAGATAATTTTTTATTTAATTTGTAAATTATATTTATTTGTTCCTAATCTCTTACGGGGCAAAGTATACGTGGTGAATTATATAGACATAAAAGAGATATCTACACATCATAGTCCAAGTCATTAGTGCGTTATATATAGTGCAGCCACGGCTGTGAACATTCATTCCTGATTTATTATTGTTATTGTATACTTGTTTTGATTCGTTATTTAACCATTGTATTTAGTTAATTTTAAATAAATTGTTTTAAAAACGCGAGTCTGAAAACGAGTTATTTAATTGGCGCAGTCAGTAGGATACCTGAAGGTTGCAGCAGATTCCAGTTAATTGCAGTACAACCGTTGGTGTCCACCATTTATCCGGAGAACCTACAATAAACAAGTAAGTTACTGAGAATTTTCCTTACTTCTTATTTTCCTTTATATTTTGAAAATTATTACCAGTTTTATTTTATTTTTACCATTTGTCAGAGATTGTAATAAATCTTCTTCATTTGAGTAATTTTAAAAACATTTTTTATGCAAAGTGATATTGATAATTTAATTTGTAACTTAAACAAAATGGCATTAAATAACACACCCACAATTCAAGCGGCAAAAGCTCTCGCTGACTTTTTACCCACATTTAATGGGGATCCGTTAAAATTGGAAAGCTTTATCCAAAGATGCGACCAGTATTATCGCACTTATGGACAGACAACGGATAATACCTTGAACGATTTTACATATAATGTATTATGTTCGAAGTTACAAGACAACGTATTAAACTTCGTAATGTGTAGACCAGATTTAAATACCTGGCCATTGATTCGAAGTACATTGAGAAATAACTTCGGCGACAGGATCGACAGGCAAACATTGAATAAAGAATTCCTACAAACAACAAAATACAAAAACGAAAATATTATAGACTTTTTAGCAAGAATATCGCAACTCAAATCAAGATTGGAAATTAAAATAAATTCAGAAACGAATTTAAGTGCTGAACGGAAAACGATATTAATGGAACAAAATGAAGCAAATTCCATAGACATTATACTTGCAAACGTAGATGAGAAAGCTAGAACGATTCTTGAAATAAAGGAACCGAAATCGTTTATAGAAGCATCCGACATATTAAATAGACAATTTTATAATGACCAAAGAGTCGATTCAATAAACTTTTCAAATAAATTTAAAGGAAAACCTCAATTTCAAAATTCAAAATCAAATAATCAAATAAGTTATAACCAACAACACCGCAATCTTAATCCAAACTTTAATCATCGCTATAACACACGTTATTCATCTAATTCTAATTATTCAAATCACCATGAACAAAATAATCATTTCAATCAGCCTAATACATCAAGGCAAACCTTTTCCAATTACAACCAATCTAATCCTAATCGTCATTTCAATCAACCAAGTACATCAAAACAAAATTTTCCAAGCCAACCGATAAAAATTCAATCTAGACCTATTCAAACTAAATATTTTACAAACGAACAAGTTTTTGGGAAACCAAAAAATGTATTTGATCCCAGGAATGTCCCAAAAAATACATTCTCACCGGAACCAATGTCAACGACATCTAGAATCTCTTCCGGAAAACAAAAATTTCCCTTTATTCAGAGAGGCCCTCCAAATTTCCAATTCGAAGAACTTTATCAAGTAGAAGATGAAAATGAAGATAACCAATATTGTGATGCATATAATCACCTTCCAAATCCCCAAACAGACTCTGTAAACATAAATGAAAATTTTCAAGAGGATCGTCACGAAAATCCCGACGATTAACCCAACACATTGATCTAAATAATACAATTCCCAATTCTCTCCCATACATTCAATTAAACTTTCCAACTCCCATTAAATTACTAATTGACACAGGCTGTCACCCATCTCTCCTAAGACCCTACATTGCCGAAAAATACTTTTCAGAAAAAATCACAAGACACACAACTCCGATTATTACGTGTACAGGATCCCGAGAATCCCAATTCAAAGCCAAAATCCCCCTTTTGCAAGAATTTCACATATCCGAACCTCTCGACTTTGTCTTATTTGATTTCCATAATTATTTTGACGGTATATTAGGAATACGAGACCTTCGAAAATTACACTTAAATTTAGATTTAAATCGCCAAATCCTTTTTAATCAAAACTCAGAGATCCCTCTTAATTATAGAAAAGATTTTAATAGTCAAAAGATAGAAATTCCACCTTTTTCGTCTGTAATAAAAAATATACAGACATCATTACCAGATGGAGATATCTTTCTTAACGACATTGTTAATGAAACAAAAACAATAAAAATCCCATCAAGTTTAGTTCATGTTGAAAACGGACGTGTAAAAATTGAATTTGTTAATAAAACATTCCACACACAACTAATTAATATCGATAACAACTTTCTAAATAATTTTGCGGAAAATTTTGATACAAGAAATTTTAATTGCTTTTCAATGGAAGAAATTATGAACATTACTATAAACGATACAATTAACACTAAGGACCGGAAAATAACTTTGGAAAATTTTAGACAAGATCATTTGAATCTTGAAGAAAAACATGCACTGAAATTATTAGTAGAAGAATACCAAGATATTTTTCATAACCCTGAAGACAAATTGACCTTCACAAATCAAGTAAAACACAGCATTAATACCACCGATGAAATTCCAGTATATTCAAAATCATACAGATACCCCCACATACATAAGGAGGAGATAAGAAAACAAATCAATAAAATGCTAGAAGATGGAATAATCAGACCATCACAGAGTCCGTGGAGTTCTCCCATTTGGATTGTTCCAAAGAAATTAGACGCTTCAGGAAGACAAAAATGGCGAATCGTGGTAGACTATAGAAAAATAAATGAAAAAACTGTTGACGATCGCTACCCATTACCTTCCATTCAGGATATACTAGATAAACTTGGCAGATGCCAATATTTTACTACAATTGACTTAGCTTCTGGATTTACACAGATAGAAATGGAGAAAGAGTCTATTCCTAAGACAGCTTTCAATGTCGAAAATGGCCACTATGAATATCTTCGTATGCCATTTGGCCTTAAAAATGCACCTGCAACGTTTCAACGAGTAATGGATAACATACTCAAAGATATTTTAAATAAAATTTGTTTTGTATATATGGATGACATAATAATATTCTCCACTTCACTTCAAGAACACATAAGTAATATAAAACAAGTCTTTAAGAGATTGAGAGAAGCTGGTTTAAAGATACAATTAGACAAATCAGAATTCTTTTGCAAAGATGTAGAATTTTTAGGACACGTCATTACGCCAGAAGGCATTAAACCTAATCCGAAAAAGGTAAATGCAATAAAAAAATTTCCCATCCCAAAAACTGCCAAAGAAATTAAATCATTTTTAGGACTCATAGGCTATTACCGAAGATTTATAAAAAATTTCGCCAAATTGACTAAACCGCTAACATCATGCTTAAAAAAAGGAATGCAAATCAAACACACTCCTGAATTTATAGAAAGTTTTGAACTTTGTAAGAACATCCTAATGAATGATCCTATCTTACAATACCCAGATTTTAGCAAACCTTTTAATGTAACAACAGATGCTTCAAATTTCGCAATCGGAGCAGTACTATCTCAAGGACCAATAGGAAACGACTTACCTGTTGCTTTTGCATCTAGGACTTTGAATCCAGCGGAATGTCACTACAGTACCATAGAAAAAGAACTCTTAGCTATAGTATATGCTGTTAAATATTTCAGACCATACTTGTACGGCACAAAATTCAACATTATTTGTGACCATAAACCCTTACAATGGCTTTTCTCCTTAAAGGAACCTAATTCCAAACTAATAAGATGGAAACTTAAATTAGAGGAATACGACTACCAGATTATTTATAAGAAAGGCAAATTAAACACAAACGCAGATGCTCTCTCCAGAGTAGAAATTCATCCCATAGATACCGAAGATAACGACAAATTGTCCATTATAATGAACTTAGACCACAACGAATTTATTGATCTTGAAGAATCAACAAACGAAATGTCGAAACTTAGAGACTTAGATTCGAATGATATTATATTAAAACCTGCTCTTGATCACAACGATATACAAGATATTATAAATATTAATCCATACCAAAACATAACACAAGAATTTATTAACGAAATAATTGACAAAGAACTACCAGTACCAGAAGAAGATATTGTAGAATCCATAGAAGAAAATACCAAAAAAGATAAGAAAATAAAAATTCTTCAAAATATAGCAATACCAAATACAGAAGAGAAATCTGACGATTTAGAAACGGTGCATACTAGTCAAGAAGATCCCATATTAAATATACCGTATACAGAAAAGGCCATAAATATATACAAAAATCAAATAATAATAACTTCTGCAAATATATCGAAACCAAAATATACATACGAAAAAATATTCGACAAAAATAGATATCATTGGCAAATACCAAAAAATGATTTTGAAGAAACACAGTTTCTATGTTTAATTAAAGAAATCATAAAACCCAATACGACCTATTGCCTACTATTTAAAAACAAAGACCTCGAAATACCTTTTATTCGTTTTATGACAAACTCATTTAAAAATAATGCATTTTCCTTAGTCATTTCAAATAAAATTCTAACGGATATAACATATAACGGAAGAAGCGGAAAAACAAGAAAAGTTAAAATTTTACCACGAAACGAAAACAAACCACAGAGGCATTAATGAAAATCTTGCAGCACTCAAAAAACATTTCTACTGGCCTGACATGGACAAAGATGTCACAAATTACGTCAATACTTGTGACCTATGTCAAAAATCAAAGTACGAAAGACATCCCACCTCACTTATTCTCAAACCAACACCAATTGGCAATTCCCCTATGGAACACATATATATCGATACATTTAAGTTTAGTAACCAAAATTTCCTTACCATTATAGATAGCTTTTCTAAATTCGGTCAAGCCTATCCCATAAATTCAATAAACGCTATGGAAATTGTTAACAAATTAACATTCTTTATAAGTCACTACGGAATACCCAACAAAATCACATGTGACAATGGCACAGAATTTAGGAATAAAATATTTCAAGATCTCTGTCTCTTACATCATATAGATGTCCATTACGTAACCGCCTACAACCCAAATAGCAACAGTCCGATAGAAAGATTTCATTCTTCAATCATAGAAAGTTTGAGAATACTTAAAGAAGAAAAAGAAAATATCATTATTTCTCAGTTAATGAGTTACGCAATATTAGCTTATAACAATAGTATTCATAGTGCTACAGGCTATACTCCCTTTCAAATAATGCGAGGCAAACTAGATTATAAAAACCCCTTCGAACGAGATGAGAATGAAAGAATAACACAATATATTCATGATCACTCAAAAAACCTAAAATTACTTAACAATATTATTCTTAATAAACTAAATAAAAACCAAACACAAAACTTAGAACGTGCAAATAAATCTAAACAATCAGAAATAAAATTAGACACGAATCGTCCCATATATCAGTTAAAAGGTTCAGAACAAAGATTAGCAAAATGTAATCAACCTTATCAAAAATTAATAAATCCCAAATTAGTTGGAGATAATAAAATATTATCCAACAATAAAGTATATCACTTGCGAAGTATAAAACCTCAACGTATTGTTACAGATAACTACAATCAACATGAAAATACTAGCGATGACGATACTCCTCTATCTACAAGGATATCAAACGTTAGAAATAAAAGAAATTAATAATCCCATCCTACCTGTTCAAATTGGACAAGCAAAAAGGATACTATCAAAACATACATTTCTTTATCATATTAATTTATCCCAACCATTAGAAATAAGTAATCAAATATATAATGAAGTAATAAACTTAAGAAATTCTATTAAAGTAAACAATCACTTTTCAATATAATTATAAACAAAATAGATCATGCCATAAAACTAAGTAAAGCTATAAATAATCAATTAGAAACATACCCACAAAACCCCAGAACCAAACGAGCATTAATTAACGCAATAGGAAAAGTATCCAAATGGCTTTTTGGCACCTTAGACACTGATGACGAAAATTATTACAACAACTACTTATCCACTCTCAATGACAATCAAAATAAGATAAATTCAAGTTTATTTCAGCATCACACCTTGTTAATAGAAATGTCAAAAACGTACTCAAAAGGATTTGAAACAATTAAAGAAAATCAAATAATAATAAGCAAACAAATGACAATAATTTCAGAAGAAATTAAAGAATTAATAAATGTAGAAAAAGCTTTCTCAATAAATATAATAATAGACAACCTAATAAATCAACTACACGACCTACAAATTTTGGTCAATAACATCGAAACCGCTATATCACTAGCAAAACTAAATATTCTTCATAGCTCAATTATTAATCCTTTGCAATTAGAATCAATAATACTAAAATTAAACAAAATATATACGGTACGAAATGTACCAAAACTTCAAAATTTTATGAATTATTACAGTCTCTTCTCAACTCAGGTGAATATTCATGGGAACTTGGTAATTTTCAAGATTCATACCCCAATAGTTAGTAATCCCTTAAAATATTTCCGAATATATCCTATTCCTTTAAACAACCTAACAATTATACCCGATCAACCATTCCTGCTTCTCAGTAACGAAGAAAATTGGACAACATCTGAACAATGTCCCGAAATCGAAAACTACTATTACTGTCCAAAGAAGTACCTACGAGAAAATACACAACCTTGTTTAAGCAAACTCATCCGAACTGGCAAGAATAAATGTATAAGCACGAGTATCCATTTGAAGAAGACTGAAATAACCACAATTAATTCAAACCAGCTAGTAATCGTACCCATCAATCCCATAAGAATAGAAGCAGATTGTGAAAAGAACGGTATATACGAAATAGACAAACCTTCCATCATAACCATCGACAAATGTAAAATAATCATCGACAACAAAATTTACGAACAAGAAGAAACAATGCACGAAGAGTATGTATTCGATTTACCCAAATTCGAGTTTCAAAGTAACTTAACCCAAGTTCCAACAATAAAACTAAAAACATTAGACGACGCAAAAATCAAGCATATCCAGACCGTAGCAGAGAATATTGAACTACCAGAATTAAAAGAAGCCCCGACGTATCACAATTGGACCAACACATCTCTCATCATCCTTATTACACTAATAATCTCTGTTTTAGCTTATTTCAAAGTATTCAAATCCAAACTCAACTCCATCACAAGAAGTCGACCAAGAGAGGCACATGGCTCAGAAAATCCAACTCCCTTGTTTTCCGAGCTTAAGGAGGGAGGAATTATATAGACATAAAAGAGATATCTACACATCATAGTCCAAGTCATTAGTGCGTTATATATAGTGCAGCCACGGCTGTGAACATTCATTCCTGATTTATTATTGTTATTGTATACTTGTTTTGATTCGTTATTTAACCATTGTATTTAGTTAATTTTAAATAAATTGTTTTAAAAACGCGAGTCTGAAAACGAGTTATTTAATTGGTGGAATTAATTCTTTTACAGATAATACTCTTAATTCAAGAAACAAGAAATGATAAATTGTTCCTAACAACTATTGCATGATTTAATTTCTACGATTTATCAAACTTAAATATAATATATCCTTTTTATTATGTATGTGTCGCTTTAGGGT
The DNA here is from genome assembly GCA_918026665.1 of Diabrotica balteata. NCBI lineage: Eukaryota > Metazoa > Arthropoda > Insecta > Coleoptera > Chrysomelidae > Diabrotica > Diabrotica balteata. The sequence goes on from OU898282.1 coordinate 61,771,674, forward strand.
ATATCGATCTTTTGAAATATAGGTTGCCAATATCATATATTCAATAATTTAGAGTTAAACAATTTAACTGATTGTATGGATATATTTCAGTTTCATAATATTTCATATAAATAATAACTGTGGTTTAGAGTAACGTTAATAATAATATTAATAAAGAAAGAACAGTATTACCGGGGTATCTAGGAGGAAGATTAAGTAATAATTATTATCAATATAAAAAACGAGTTCGTATATTTAAAAACTTATTTTAAACGCAGGCTAAGACATGTACGTTAATTGCACAGTAGACTAAGCAGTAGATGGCACAATATTACCCAAACTGGGAAAACAGGCAACAAGTAATGCGTATAAACCATTTTTTTTAAGAAAAAAATACTTGTATCTATTAATAAACCTTTATGTGGTCCACATCCCAATGAAGTAAGCAAAGATTATTAAACCCCTTCAGGATCAGGTTCCCCATCCAAAAAACTAAAAAGGTAGCCTAACTTGTAACTTTTACAACAAGTAAGATACATTGCAGATAATCCACTGGTGCAAAATGAAAAATTCAATATTGATTTTAAGCTCAAAAAACCATCCAAAAACTAATCGGGTGTTGCCAGATAATCTCCCGTATTTCAATATTTCACTGAACTAACTACATATAAAGAAAGGTATGACTAATTGCAAAAGATAGTTTACCAAGAACTAACCTTTAAACTGGGATTTCTCTAAATTATTTCCCTTATAATCAGTATGTCAATGGCAGTACACTTTATAATGGTAACTAAAAGCTAGTCTTGCAACTGACAGATTATTACAAATATAAATCTTCCCTAATTCGCTGCTTCCCTAATTCCTGTTAAAATGTAGTTTTAAATATTACTTTTCAACGGTCCACAATCTTTTTCTCCTTTTTTACGTGGTTTAAGGTTTTGGTCCAGCTATCTTTTCTTACGTTTTTAATAAAATTTAATACAAGGTATTTGCCATCTTTCAATTTAAAAGTTGTATCAAATTCATCACAACTTTCACTTACTGCGTTGGCAGGTACCCCAAAGAGTATTTGTAAAATTCGTCAAAGTCATTAATAAATAATGAATAATCTCATATTGTTACAAAGTATTCTATAAATGTAATAGTATAGATATGCCTTATAAATCCAAAAATAGTTACTACAAACTACTATCAAAGTTGCTTCGTGAAAAAAATATCTGCCTGAGCTTTTACAAAATTCCTGCTTTCTATTTGCTTATTATTATTAGTGTTAAGAGTTTTTAACATTATAGGTTCTTTTGTTGAAGCACAACTGTACTACCACGAAACGATAACAATTGAAATAGAGCACATAACATCCGATAATATACGAATCCGACGAGGAGTGCGTGAAGGTTATGTCTTATCATCGCTATTATTTAATCTGTATTCGGAATCTATATTTAGAACAGCATTAGACGAGGTTCAAGGTGGAATTAAGATCAACGGAAACAGTATAGATAACATCAGGAACGCTTATGATACCGTCCTATCATAAGCTTACCTGATGTTGTCTATGCTATAGGACTATAGCATAGACAACATCAGGTATAGGACTATAGGTCTATAGCAAGCAACGCACAATAACTACAACATATAAGAAATGCGGTAGCTCGTCATAGCGAAATGTTCGGTTTACATCTAAATGTTACCAAAACTAAAACTCTAGTATTTTCAAAGATACCGACAGACGTACATTTTCGTATTCCAAGGGACAAATAATAGAACTTAGAATAGAACTTCCATAAAATATTTGGGAGCATATATCAACAGCCAGTATAATCCAAAAAAAATAAATCCTATCAAGAATCAAGCAAGCGAGGAAAACACTCATGAACATGAAACATTTTTACAAGATTAGATTTTTACAAGTCTAGAGCTCAGAATTCGAATGATCAGATGTTACGTTTTCTTTATTTTGCTGAATGGCTGTGAAAGTTATACAATGGACTCTATAACAGTTAACAAACTAGATACCTTTGAAATGTATATATACAGACTGATGCCGAGAATTACATGGATATAAAAAGTTACCAATGTTGAGGTACTTTGGATCATAAATAAAAAAAATAGTTACTCAACATAATTATTAAAGAGACAAAAATACAGTACTTGGATAATGTGTTAAGAGGTGAAAGATATGAATTACTCTAAATCATATTGGAAGATAAAGTTCAGAGCAGAAAAGACAGTTCAGCTGAAAGACGCCAGAACTTGTGGCTGAAAGACCTGAGTAGACAGTTTGACCACTCACCCACGGAAATATTTTTTGCAGCAATTTTCAAAGCTACAATTGCCATTTCGATCGCCAACCTGAGTTTGAACAGGATCCAAAACAATCAAGCTTTGTATTTCTATGAGTTCATCAATAATTAGCTCCTGATTGTGGAAATCCAACAATTCTTTAACGTTATCCCTATCCGCTTCTAAACTTATTTGCATATTAACAACTTTTTTGATCGCGTAAGTAATTTTATTCGTCCATAGGTAAATTCCTCCTTAGTGTCAGTGATAAAAAACAAGAACACAGCTTTTTTCTAACGCATTTTAAAGTTTTTTATGAAATTTTGTTCAAAGATTTTCCAATAAATTGTCACTGCATCTAAAACGTTAAATTGTTTTCAAAAGTCTTTAAAAGATAGCTCGTTGTTTTTCTTAGAACTTTATACAGGTCTGCAAATGATTGTCTGGTGTAATAAGCTTTGAATGTGTTAATGACTCCCTGATTCATCGGTTGAAGTAAGCTAGTTGTGTTAAAATGAGCTGTAAATGTAGCTGGTAATAACGAATAGGTAAAAACTCACTGAGACCTCTATTGTTTAAACTGATTATGGTTGAAATAGTAAAAAAAGTAATAACTTAAAAAGGATACCAAATGGGAGAAAAACAACTTAAAATATTCTGCTATGCAGACGACGCAAAAACTACTATCTCAAAGTGAAGATGATTTACAACGTATGGTGCATCAATTTAATGTAACCGCTAGAAAATTTAACACATTAATTTCTCCAACAAAGACAAAATGCATGGTGACAACAGCAAATTTACTAAGATGTAAATTGAAGCTGGAAGGGCAGATAATACAACAATTGATGGAGTTCAAATATCTAGGCATCACATTATCTAGCTATGAAAAGCTCGGAACCGAAGTGGAAGATTAAGTGAATAGAGCAAATAAAGCCGCAGGCTGCCTAAATAAAACAATATGTAAAAATAAAAATATCGGGAAAGAAACGAAAGGCAGAATTTACAAAACAGTCATCAGACCAATAATGGCATACGCGGCAGAAACAAGACCTGACATAGATAGGACAAAAATAATGTTAGAAAAAGCAGAGATGAAAACAAAAAATTGATGGTAAGACACTATCGGACAAAGCTAGAATTACGGATATATGACATAGATGCAAGGTGGAGAACCTGGGTAAGAAATAGAAGAGTAGAATGGAACGATCTTATAAGCCGGATAACAACAAATAGAGTAGTAAAGACGGCAAGAAATGGTTCCTCAATAGAAAGACGATCAGTAGGAAGACCACGAAAACGATGGAATGACAACTTACTGGAGGCACATTGAAAAACAAACAGAGTCATGTCTATATAAAATAGAGAAGAAGAAGAAGTACGCCAATTGCAACTACTTTTAAATTAGCTAAAGATCCGTTACTAGCTGTAAACTCATAATCTTTAGCGATCTCTCCAGTATCCTTCATCAATGTCTTGAAAATCAGCTTAGCTAGGAAGCACACTGTGTTTTAAACAACAAGACAATTTTTTACATAGATCTGGATATCACACCATAATTTAAACATTGTTTTTATCTCGGTGACATTAGCGTGAATGTTAGGAATGTTGATAGTATTTAAAGATTGTGCACTTTTCATAGTTTCGACAATTTTTTGGTTGCCTTTGATAATTGTTCTAAACTTTTTGGATTTAAGAAAAACAAGTAAATACTAATGCACTGGAGCAACGGAGGTGCAACAGAGAAAATCAGCACATAAAGTATAAATGGTAAAATTTGTCAAATGACAAAGTAAAGTTAAAAAAATTATCAATATCAAATAACGTTAGGTTAAATATCAGTGAATGCTAATAACATCAACAATTGCAATCAGCAATTGGTAAAATATAATAGTAGGAAAATATACACAATAAAATGGAAAAATTTAATCCTGATAGTAAAAATAAAATAATACCAAACAATATTCTACAAGAATATTGAATTACCAAGCTGGAACAAATCAGGAGCGGAAGAGAAGTCTAATTCTCTTCCAAGGTTTCGAGTAAAAGAACTAGTGATTTAACATAAATGGGTATTCCCCAACCAGAGGTCCTAGCTAGTTCAGACTCAGAACCGAATAGGCCTTCTGCAGAATGAAGATTGTGCATGTTCTTTTATCCTATTTTGGTCACCTTGGTGAGTGTGAAAAATGGGCGTGACCAGTAACTCACCAATCAGAAAGTAGAATAACTTCTGGAGTCAATCAGAAGGCTAAGTGGTGACAAATGCGCAGATCTGGGTGCGTTCTGGTTAGGTGACGTGCCAGGTCTGGCGACAATAACAGTTAGTTTTTTACTCCCATGGGTTACGTTTTTATATTGATTAAAAACTATTATTATAATCATCATCATCCTCTTTGTTTTTATGCCGATGCGGGGTTGGCGTCCCTAATTACATTTCTTTATAAGTTTATATCTTGCGTCATACCAATATTGATAAATCATTATCATCATCATCAACCTGTATGCGTCCACTGCTGGACATAGGTCTGCCTCAGCTCTTTCCATCTGTCTTTCTTTTATGCGGCTTGCATCCAGTTATTGCTAACAAGCTTCAGGTCGTTAGGTCCATCTAGCTGGTGGGTGTCCTTTGCTTCGTATTGCTTCTTGCCCTGGACTCTACTCTAAAATACATTTATCGATTATCTGATAATCTGGCGACATCCCCTGCCCAATGCCATTTTAACGACGCGATTTTTTTGATAGCGTCTCTTGTTTTTATTTTACGTCGTATTTCTTCGTTTGGAATACGGTCTCTCAGAGAGTTATAACATTTTCGCTCCAGAAGTGAGTACAGGTAACACACATTGGTCAAAGATTTTCCTTTTGATGCATATGGGTAGGGCCGATTTAAATACATAGTTTAATTTACCAAGCGCTGTCCAGGTTAATCCTATGCGACGTGGGAACTTGTAATATTAATACACTTTACCGAAATATCCTGTCTAAGCATCTCCTCTACGATAATCTTTAATTATTATTTCTTATTCCTCTTGGGAGCTTGCAAATTAGCAATTCTTTATATTGGGTGGTTTGCGTTTCCACTTTCTTAATTTTATCCATTTTTTGTCACTCTATCCATCTAAGCATTCTTCGTTCCACCAGATGGTTTCATCATTCTGCTTTTTTTGCCTGTCCAAAATTCAGTTCCATACATCATAGCTGGTCTTAAGACAGTTTTATGACAATTTTCCTTTTATTTTTTTTAGATTACAACACACAACTCGCTTTGTTTATTCTTCCATCCATTATACTCTAAATATGTTTCATACATTTTAACATATTTCGCCATTACTCTTTCGTGCAATCTTGGATACATAGAAGTATTACTTTTCACACTGATTTCACCATCTTTTTTTATTTTTTTTTTATTTGTTTTAATAGCCTTGGCATAGGCAATTGGCCAGACTATTTTGTAATTTGTATTCACAGAGCAACAATCAGAAATCGAGTTAGTACTAAGTGTAAGTTAAAAGTAAACAATAATTGTATGGACTGCTCTTTTTTTTGCTTGTGATTTTTTTTATTTTTATTTTTATTTTTATTTATTATTTCCTTATATTACTTTTTTGATATTGTATGTAATATGTATATATATTTTTTATTTTGTTTTGGTCATCTTTTATATTAATTTTGTTGTACATATATTTTTTTATTTATTTATTTTTTTTCTAGATTTTTTTTTCATTTTTCTTATAACTGATAAATACATTTAAAGATGTCTACGTTTCCAGAGAAAATTAATTTATTTATGTGAAACGGGAAACAGACATTTAGTGTTTGTAAGTTTTACGACCACTTACCATTAGACTTACCATATCCATCTATACTATATGTTCTAAAGCAATTAAATCATAGTTTCAACAAACTTTGTGGCTCAGTGGTAAGAGCGCCTACCTTTAAACCTAAAGGTCGTGAGTTCGAATCTCACCTGGGTGGACAAATTTTCGTTTATTAAAAATTAATGAATAAAAATAATTTCTATCCTTGTGCGATCGGTACTCACCGGAGGGACCGCAGACGTTCGGATACAATTAGCGTCTCTTAGCAAAGACAATGACGTCGACTTTGCTAAGTATCAAGACAATACTCTACACACACACACACACACACACACACACACACACACACACACACACACACACACACACACACACACACACACACACACACTACACTAGGTACCTGACTGTACCATGCCAATGAACATTAGTTGTCGAGGCATTAACTCAATAAAAAAAAATCATACCTTCCTGAATTAATTTTTGTCTCTTAAACTCTGGACACACTGATAAATTTGTTGTATAGTGATTTCCTTGGCAACTAAAACATTTTGGCATAAGTTGATCTTTATGGCATTATGTCAATAATTTTTAATGTTACATATTCTTCAGAAAATTCTGTATCAATATCTCTAATTTTCCCTTGTCGGAACAGAATGAATTTGTGTATGTTCAATTCTAAATTATTTGTAACAAATACTGATGAATTTTTTTGATTTTTTAAATAATTTGCATTTTTGTAGTCAGTTAATTTAATCCTAATTCTATTACGACCTATAGAATCAATATTTGTAATTTTGAGTCAAATTCAGGAAACGCAGAAAGAATAATATTATCAACTCTTAAAACATTTAACTTACCGGTGAAAGATCCCGAGCAATTTTCTACGTAAACATGATATGGTAGGTATCTTTATTTGTACATAAATAAACCTGTCTATTATTTAACTTCTCATCACCGTTAAAAACATTATCGTTTTTTCCCAAAGAATTAGACATTAAATTAGTACTTACATTCAGGTTCTGTTGTTTTTGTGAAATTGTTTCCATATTTGTAAATTCAAACTACATTATCAGCATACATTAATCACTATATAATGTTTCCTTGTGGTTTCCTCCTTCTCTGATCCAAAACTAATGAGAATAAATTAAGACTCGGCACTTACTCCCGATACAGCCCTACTTTTAAATGAAGTCAGTCTTATCAGCATTAGTACTTTCTCCAGTACCTATACTATAGCTTGTTACTCTCTTATGCATGTCTATTACAATCTTCTTTCCATACTTACCGAGAAGAATGTCGAGAAAGTCCATCACATGCTTTCTCAAAATTAATTATACCATATGCGTGTTTGATTATCTATTTTTGTGTTTTACATCAGCTGCCTTATAATGAAAACTGCATGTGTTTTTTATCGTATATTTATTCAATTTATAGTCATATTGAATTTACAATAGAAACAGAAGATAATCAATCTATAAATTTTCCAGATTTGAAAATTATGACTTAAAAACAAACATGAGTTCTCCGTATTTCATAAATCTACCCTTACTGACATGACTATACACAATTTATCATCCCATCCTACACAATATAAATCGGCAGCCTTTTTATAGCATGTTACATAGGTTTATAGAATTCCGATGTCAAAAAACAACTTTAAGATAGAATTAAATATCATTCAACAAATACCAGTAAACAATGGGTACAACGAACAAACAGTAAATAAAATTTTAAATCTAAAACTACATAAGAAAGGCCTGAAATTAGTATTTCCACCACCAGAGAAAAACCCAGCACCTTCTGCTTGATTACATATACAGGTAAGATATCAACAAAAATAGCCAAACACATACAAAAGAAAGGATAACACCAGCTTAAAGAACAAACAACAACCTGAGCAAATATATTAAAAACAACAAGAGCCAAATGAAAAAGTACTTACACAGTGGTGTATACAAACAAATGTAGCGACTGTCCAAAAACGTACATCGGTCATACTGGTAGAACGTTTAACAAACTTATAGCAGAACATAAAACGGCTTTCAATAATAGAAAACCATTCCTACCACTTCTCCTTTTAGACCATAATCATTCTGTTAATGACAAATTTCAAATTCTTCATATCCAAAATAAAGGCCTCAACCTATCTTTATTAGAATCTATGGAAATTACCAAATTAAAAAATGCAGACATAATTCTGAATGACCAACTTACACAAAATGTTCTCCCCTCCTCAACCTATATAGTTAAAAACTATAAAGTGTAAACACATACCAAAAATAGATCTCTTGAGAAATGAACTCTGCTGAAACAGCTGTAGTGACTTGTTATTTTTCTAATAAGTTTTCTGGAATTTTTGAAAACGAAGTTTTCAACGCTTTTTTTATTTAAGGGAAGTTCTGCTGCATTTTATCTTTATATTTACGAAGCTTGTTGTAGATGATGTACTTATGTGTTATGTAGTTAAATTATATTAATTTTTAATTTCTTTTATGTGAGTAACTAACCATCCAAAATAATTAAGACTTACTACAAATCTTGCTTTAATTATTATGTTTTTATTTTGATGGCTCGTTGTGACAGCTAAAGTAATTTTTCCTGATTTTTCTATTTTAAACGAGCATTATAATACCCAATATTATTTTTAAATAATACTGTTATTTAATATAAAGATGTTACGAAGCTCTAAGCAAGTTTTTATTTATGTCTTTCATGTCAGCTTCTAGGATGAACATGTTTCTCTTTTTGTTTGCGGAATGTTTTGTCCATAAATTAACTATATATTTGGATACATTAATTTTGGTTAAAGTTAATATTGGTGTCCGTTTTTTATCATATTATTTATTTATATATTTAAAAACTACTAAGTCGTTTAGAAATTTAACTGTATTATCTATTGCTGCATTTTTAACTTGAGTTGTGTAGAAATCTTGAAATCGCTTAAATATGATAATATCCGTACACATAGAAAGTAAAATCCCATGTTGGAACATTAGAACTAATTCTGTTACTTATCTGGTGTTGTAAAGAACCTTATCCAAATGATTTTCTTCGAATACGACCATCAAATGGTACTATATGTTAAGCAGTGCTGAAATCATAGGCGGCTCCATACATGGAATAACAGTGTAGCATATTCTTGACGACTGGATTTAAAAATAAATTTTATTTATTAATATACCTACTATATATATATATATATATATATATATATATATATATATATATATATATATATATATATATATATAAGTTATGATTTTTGAGGATGCAGTCAGTCTATTTGGCCCACAAGACAAAGAAAACTCTTTGACTTACTGTCAAGCTTTCGAATTTTATTTAATTCTTTTTCAAGACATCTATAACAAAGAAATATAACAATTAACTAGTTAAAGTTGTTAATTGTCTTACTTACTAGTCGTGAGATTACAGTTAATATTGTACTTTATAAAACAAACCATTATATAAATATATTAAAATTTTTTATTAAAAATAACTATATTTTCACTATATATGTCATTGTCATGTTGGTTTTATTAATGGACATATATGAATGAATATACAGTTATTTTACGTGAAAAGTAAAACCAGAAACAATAGTTTTTATTATTATTTATTTAATTGTCTATAAATAATATAAAAAATATAAATTTATCCAGTCAGTTTGGCTTAAGCACATATGAATTTTTTAATGTTAGGATGTCCATAGAGAATGAGATTATGACGGTATATATTGATATGTTAATATGTAACAATAAATGTTACTTAATTTGTCAATATCTGATCTTCTATATACACATGTATATGCGTGAGTTCTAAAAATAACCGATTCTGTTCATGTTTCTGCCTTTCTAAAATTGAAGCCTGTGAAAAATTAAATGTGTAATTTAGATTGATGGAGTGTTCAGCTAATGCACAAGCTTGTGATTTCTTAGTTTTTACATCACTTTTATGAGCAATAATTCTGCTGTGTAATATTCGAGAAGTTTCTCATATATATATATATATATATATATATATATATATATATATATATATATATATATATATATATATATATTCTCCTCTGAGCAAGGTATTTGATACACTACTCTGGAACTTTCATCAGTTAAGGATTTTTAATTTACACATTTAATTTTTCACGGGCTTCAATTCTAGAGAGGCAGAAACATGAACAGAAGCGGTTATTTTTAGAAATGACACATATACAGAAAAATAAAAAATGTGTAAATAGAAGATCAGATATTGACAAATTAAGTAACATTTATTGTTACATATTAACATATCAATAAATACCGTCATAATCTAATTTTCTATCGACATCCTAACCATAAAAAATTCATATGTGCGTAAGCCACACTGACTGGATTAATTTATATTTTTTATAGACAATTAAATAAATAATAATAAAAACTATTGTTACTGGTTTTGCTTTCCACGTAAAGTAACTGTATATTCATTCAAATATGTCCATTAATCAAACCAACATGACAATGACATATATAGTGACAACATAGTTATTTTTAATAAAAAATTTTAATATATTTATATAATGGTTTGTTTTCTAAAGTACAATATTAACTGTAATCTCACGACTAGTAAGTAAGACAAGTAACAATTTTAACTAGTTAATTTTTATATTTCTTTGTTATAGATGTCTTGAAAAAGAATTACATAAAATTCGAAAGCTTGACAGTAAGTCAAAGAGTTTTCTTTGTCTTGTTGGCCAAATAGACTGACTGCATCCTCAAAAATCATAACTTATATTTAAATCAACAGTCAATAATACCACCATCTTATATATGTATATATTTATATCAATATATATATATATATATATATATATATATATATATATATATTAATCGGTCATTCAGGTTGGCAAAATAAAAAAAGAAGTCGATATAACTAATACATAATAATAATAATAATAATAAGTAGAAGCCCATACGCTGGAATATTTGCATATGCTTATTTACTGTGCAGCAATAGCAATAGCTAATATAATGGGAATTAAGATCAGAACACGACGGGGTACCAATGCCGGAAGGACTGATAACAGAGTTGCACTTTGGGAGAAACGGCTTCTAAACAAGATTAAATTACTGCGTAGGGACATTGGTCAAATGACAGAATATATACGAGGAACAACAAGTAGAAAAGTCAATAAAAGAGCTGATCAAATAATGCTAAGCACTGCAAGACACTAGCAATATGATCCAGTGAACATCACAGCCCATCAGTGCCTGGATACATTAAAACAAAAACTCTCCGTTTATTCAGGACGACTAAGGAGGTACAAGGTTAGTAACAGCCGAAAATGTGACAATGCGCTTTTTGAGCATGCCGAGAAGGCGTTCTATCGGAAACTTAATTCCACTGTCGAAAGTGCCAATAAATCATACCCAAGCCAAGAAGACATTCAGGAGTTTTGGGGAAATCAACTTTCCACACCAGCTGCTCTTAACACCAATGCTGAATGGATAGAAGATACGACGCACAGCTGTCAACACTACCGCACAACTGTTTATGAACCCTTCACCACAGAAGAAGTCTCTAATATCATCAAAGAGCTTCATAACTGGAAATCTCCTGGACCAGATGGAGTTCAAAACTTCTGGCTTAAGAAGTTCTGGAGTGCTCATGAGTGCCTGTCAACATTAATTAATCGTGTTATTTCTAATCCGCCGGAAATACCATCATTCCTAACTCAGGGAACAACTTATTTAATACCGAAGGATCAAAATAACACCCAAGATCCAGCCAAATACCGCCCAATTACGTGTCTTCCAACTCTGTATAAATTGGTCACATCCTGTGTAGCCCAGCGTATCTACCAACACTGCGCTCTAAACAATATCATAGAACCTCAACAGAAAGGATGCGCTAAGGGCTCCATGGGTTGCAAAGAACAACTTATTATCGACTCAGTCATTTCTAACCAAGCATACACCAAATAAAAGGAACCTCTTCACTGCCTTTATTGACTATAAGAAAGCCTTTGACTCAGTGCCGCATGAATGGCTGGTAAATATATTAAGAATATATAAAGTCGATGATAATATAGTGACCTTCTTAAGACATATAATGACAGATTGGAAGACTAAAATTCACCTCCAAATACCTGGTGAAAACAATATCGAAACGGAAAATATCGCAATTAACCGCGGCCTCTTCCAAGGAGACTCGCTAAGTCCCTTGTGGTTCTGTCTAGCGATGAACCCACTATCCCAGCTTTTGAACTTCACTGACTCAGGTTTTAGCATTAAAAACAACAACACTGTAGTGACGAAGCTTAATCATCTGTTGTATATGGATGATTTGAAACTAATGGCTTCCACTCGAACTCATTTAGATCAAATGCTAAAAACTGTAGAAACTTTTTCAAATGATATTAGTATGCACTTTGGGTTAGACAAATGTCGTGTACTAAATATAGTCAAGGGAAAGGTTCAGCCCGGGGGATTCGACATGCAAAATGGCCAAAACATCGAGGCTATGGGCGAAAATGACATGTATAAATATCTAGGAGTAAAGCAAGCGAGGAAAATTGACCATAAACAAATGAAAATCGAATTAACATCAGAGTTCATACGAAGGGTAAAACAGCTACTCTGCTTACATCTTAATAGTAAAAATTTGTTTAAGGCATTAAACACCTACGCATTTTCCGCGCTTAGCTACTCATTTGGCATTATTAAGTGGACTAAAACGGATATAGAAAGTCTTCAGAGAAAAGTACGAACACACCTCACAAAGGCACAAAAACACCATCCTCGAAGTGCAGTAGAAAGAACGATATTACCACGGTATTTGGGAGGACGAGGACTTATTGATATAAGCGAGCAATTAGATAAACAGATTAATAATTTAAGAACTTATTTTCAGGTGCAGGAGGAGACATCTACTCTTCATCGCGCGATTTGCGCAGTAGATGACGCAACACCGATCAACCTGAGGGAACCAGAAATGCGCATAAATCATCCTACTAAGAACGAAAAAATGCGCATCTGGATGGGTAAACCTCTGCACGGGCGACATCCGAATGAAGTCAGTCAAGACTATGTCGACAATATAGCGTCGAACTATTGGCTGACATCAGGAAAGATGTTCCCTGAAACAGAAGGTTCATGACTCGCCATTCAGGATCAGGTTATACCAACCAAAAATTACCTGAAATATATTGTCAAAGACCCTCAGGTCCAAAACGACAAATGCCGATATGGATCTCAAGCCCAAGAAACGGGCTATACGGGTATAAATACGTTCCAGAGAGTATGCTTGAGAATGACAACTACAAGCTATACTGGGATCGTACTGTGCTCACAGACCAAACTGTAGCACATAATAGGCCAGATCTCGTGCTAGTTAATAAACTAACAAGACAAACAACTCTAATCGATGTGGCGATACCTAACAACAATAATCTGCGTGTTAAGTACAACGAAAAGATCGCCAAGTACAGAGATCTGGAAATACAAATAAGAAGACTATGGAGAATGGAAAGTACCCAGACGATACCGATTATTCTTTCTACCACTGGAGTCATTCCGAAGAACCTCCTAGAAAACAAAAAAGCTGTGTCTAAATGAACATCTATATAAGGTCATGCAGAAAGCTGTGCTACTTTTAGGAGATACACCGACGTACCAAGTCCCCTAGGACTTGATAACATGGAAAGAGTCCCACCAGAGCTCAATCCTTTTGATACCGTAGGTATCTGGGATGAGTGAATTTTCCCCTTAGAGGGAGTGTGAGCCGTATGGCTAAATCTGGATAATAATAATAAATGTAAGAAATAATAATAATAATAAGTAATAGAAAATGTAAATAAATCCTACCCAAGCCAAGAAGAAATTTATGAGTTTTAGGGAAATCAACTTTCGACGCCAGCTACCCATAACAACAATGCTGGATGGATTGAAGACACGGAGAACAATTGTCAACACTATAGGAATATTCCTTATGAACCTTTCACCACTGAAGAAGTCTTGAACATCATCAAAGAGCTTCATAACTGGAAATCTCCTGGACCAGACGGAGTTCAAAACTTCTGGTTAAAGAAGTTTTGGAGTGTTCATGACCTTTTAACAATATTTATTAATAATATTATTTATAATTTACAGGAAATACCATCATTTCTTACTCAGGGAACCACTTATCTAATACCGAAGGATCAAAACAACACCCAAGATCCAGCCAAGTACCGCCCAATTACTTGTCTTCCAACTTTGTACAAATTGGTCACATCCTGTGTGGCCCGGCGTATCTACCAACACTGTGCTCTGAACAATATCATAGAGCCCCAACAGAAAGGATGCGCTAAGGGCTCCATGGGATGCAAAGAACAACTTAAACTTATTATCGACTAAGTCATTTCTAACCAGGCATAAACCAAAAAACGAAACCTGTTTACTGCCTTCATTGACTACAAGAAGGCTTTTGACTTAGTGCCGCATGAATGGCTTATAGATATATTGAAAATATATAAAGTCGATGATAATCTCGTGAACTGTTTGAAGCATATAATGACAAAGTGGAAGACTAAAATTCACCTTCAAATACCTGGTGAAACCAATATCGAAACTGAAGATATCGCTATTAACCGGGGCCTTTTCCAGGGGGACTCGTTGAGTCCACTTTGGTTCTGCCTAGCGATGAACTCACTATCTCAGCTGCTGAACTCCACTGACTCAGGATTTAGCATCAAAAATAACAACACTGTTGTGGTGAAGCTTAATCATCAGTTGTATATGGATGATTTGAAACTAATGGCTTCCACTCGAAATCACTTAGATCAGATGCTAAAAACTGTAGAAACTTTCTCAAATGATAATGCATTATGGACTAGACAAGTGCTGTATACTAAATATAGTCAGAGGAAAGGTTCAGCCCGGAGGTTTCGATATGCAAGATGGCCAAAATATCGAGGCAATGGGTGAAAATGATATTTACAAATATCTCGGAGTAAAACAGGCGCGGAAAATTGACCATAAACAGATGAAAACTGAACTAACTTCGGAGTTCGTGCGAAGAATAAGACAACTAAATCGGTCATATCTTAATAGTAAAAATTTGTTTAAGGCATTAAATACGTACGCCTGTTCCGCGCTGAGCTACTCATTTGGTATTATAAAGTGGTCAAAAACGGATATAGAGGGTCTTCAGCGGAAAGTAAGAACACTTCTCACAAAGGCGCAAAAACATCATCCACGCAGTGCAGTAGAGAGAACAACATTACCGCGGAATCAAGGAGGAAGAGCACTTATGGATATAGGTGAACAATTAAATAAACAAATTGCTAATTTAAGATCTTATTTTCAGGTACAGGCTGAGACATCTACTTTACATCGAGCAATTTGCGCAGTAGATGATACAACGCCGCTTAAACTGAGGGAACAAGAAATGCGCACAAACCATCTGACTAAGCAAGAAAAAATGCGCACCTGGATGAGTAAACCTCTGCATGGGCGACATCTCAATGAGATCAACCAAGAATACTGCGTAGGGACATTGGACAAATTACGGAATACATTCGAGGAGTAAGAACTTAAAAAGTAGTTAAAAGAACTGAAGAAATAATTCTGAACACTGGAAGACACTCACAACATGATCCAGAAAACAACACAGCTCGACACTGCCTGGACACACTAAAACAAAAACTCTCCGTTTATTCAGGTCGCATAAGGAGATACAAAGTGAGTAACAAACGGAAATGTGACAATATACTTTTTGAGCATGCAGATAAGTCTTTCTATAGGAAACTGAATTCCACTGTAGAAAATATAAATAAATCCTACCCAAGCCAAGAAGAAATTCATGAGTTTTGGGGAAACCAACTTTCGACACCAGCTACTCATAACAACAATGCTGGATGGATTGAAGAAACGACGAACAACTGTCAACACTACACTAATGTTCCCTATGAACCTTTCACCACTGAAGAAGTCTCGAACATTATCAAAGAGCTTCATAACTGGAAATCTCCTGGGTCAGACGGAGTTCAAAACTTCTGGCTAAAGAAGTTTTGGAGTATACACAAGCATTTAACAGTATTAATTAATCATGTTATTTTTAATCCGCAGGAAATACCACCATTTCTTACTCAAGGAACCACTTATCTAATACCAAAGGATCAAAATAACACCCAAGATCCAGCCAAGTACCGCCCAATTACTTGTCTTCCAACTTTGTACAAATTGGTCACATCCTGTGTAACCCAGCGTATCTACCAACACTGTTCTCTAAACAATATCATAGAGCCTCAACAGAAAGGATGCGCTATGGGTTCCATGGGCTGCAAAGAACAACATACTATCGACTCAGTCATTTCCAACCAGCCAGTCATTTCAGTACCGCATCAATGGCTGATAGATATATTGAAAATATATAAAGTCGATGTTAATATAGTGACCTTTTTAAAGCATATAATGACGGAGTGGAAGACTAAAATTCACCTTCAAATACCTGGTAAAAAAAACCTCGAAACTGAAGATATCCCTATTAACCGGGGCCTTTTCCAGGGGGACTCCTAGAGTCCTCTTTGGTTCTGTTTAGCGATGAACCCACTATCTCAGCTACTGAACTCCACCGACTCAGGTTTTAGTATCAAAAATAACAACACTGTTGTGGCGAAGCTTAATCATTTGTTGTACATGGATGATTTGAAATTAATGGCTTCCACTCGAAACCACCTAGACCAGATGCTAAAAACTGTTGAAAATTTCTCAAATGATATTAGTATGCACTTCGGTCTTGACAAGTGCCGTGTCTTAAATATAATGAAAGGAAAGGTTCAGCCCGGCGGATTCGATATGCAAAACGGCCAGAACATCGAGGCCATGGGTGAAAATGATATGTATATATACCTAGGAATCAAGCAAGCGCGGAAGATTGACCATAAGCAAATGAAAACTGAGATAACAACTGAGTTTACCCGAAGGGTAAAACAGCTGCTTCGTTCACACCTTAACAGTAAAAATTTGTTTAAGGCACTAAACACCTACGCATGTTCCGCGCTCAGCTACTCATTTGGTATTGTTAAGTGGACAAAAACGGATATAGAAAATTTTCAGCGAAAAGTGCAAACACATCTCACAACGGCACAAAAACACCATCCTCGAAGTGCAGTAGAAAGAACGACATTACCGCGGTATTTAGGAGGTCGAGGACTTATGGATATAAGCCAGCAATTAGAAAAACAGATTACTAATTTAAGAACTTATTTTCAGGTGCAGGCGGAGACATCTACTCTTCATCGCGCGATTTGTGCAGTAGATGACACAACACCGATCAAACTGAGGAAACCAGAAATGCGCATAAACCACCCTACTAACAACGAAAAAATGCGCACCTGGATGGGCAAGCCTCTGCACGGGCGACATCCCAATGAAGTCGGTCAAGACCATGTCGACAGTATAGCGTCGAACTATTGGCTGACATCAGGAAGGATGTTCCCCGAAACAGAAGGTTCACTACTGGAAATTCAGGATCAGGTTATACCAACCAAAAATTACCTGAAATATATTGTCAAAGACCCTCAGGTCCAAAATGACAAATGCCAATATGGATGCCAAGCTCAGGAAACCATTCAACATCTTACTGGGGGCTGTTAGGCATTTACTGCAACTGAATAAAAGAAAAGGCACGACTCAGTAGGAAAGATCCTTCATCTAGAGATAGCGATCAAACTGGGACTTCTTCAAACAAACCATCTTCCATATTATCAATATGTTCCTGAGAGTATACTTGAGAACGACAACTACAAGCTATACTGGGATCGCACGGTGCTCACAGACCAAACAGTGGCACATAATAGACCAGATCTTATACTAGTTAATAAACTAAAGAGACAAACAACATTAATTGATGTGGCGATACCCAACAACAATAATCTTCGTGTTAAACAGAACGAAAAAATCGCCAAGTACAGGGATTTGGAAATTCAAATACTAAGACAGTGGAAAATGGAAAGTATCCAAACAATACCTATTATTCTCTCTACTACTGGAGTCATTCCAAAGACCCTCATAGAAAATATAAAAAAGCTAGGTCTGAATGAACATCTCTACAAGACTATGCAAAAAGCTGTACTACTCTCAACATCCCGATGTGTACGAAAATTTTTGGGAGATACTCCAGCATACCAAGTCACCTAGGGCTCGATAACACGGAAAGAGTCCCACCAGAGCTCAATCCTTTTGATACCGTAGGTATCTGGGATGAGTGAATTTTCCCCTTAGAGGAAGTGTGAGCCGTATGGCTAACTCTGAATAATAATAATAATAATTATAATATCAGTTATCAGTATACTAAAATATAGTCAGAGGAAAGGTTCAGCCCGGAGGTTTCGATATACAAGATGGCCAAAACATCGAGGCAATGGATGAAAATGATATGCACAAATATCTCGGAGTAAAACAAGTGCGGAAAATTGACTATAAACAAATGAAAATTTAACTAACTTCGGAGTTAGTGCGAAGAGTAAGACAACTAAATCGGTCATATCTTAATAGTAAAAACTTGTTTAAGGCATTAAATACATGCGCCTGTTCCGTGCTGAGCTACTCATTTGGTATTATAAAGTGGTCAAAAACGGATATAGAGGGTCTTCAGCGGAAAGTAAAAACACTTCTCAGAAAGGCGCAAATACATCATCCATGGAGTGCAGTAGAGAGAACAATATTTCCGCGGTATCAAGGGGTAACAGGACTTATGGATATAAGTGAGCAATTGGATAAACAAATTGCTAATTTAAGAACTTATTTTCAGGTACAGGCTGAGACATCTACTTTACATCGAGCAATTTGCGCATTAGATGATACGACGCCGCTTAAACTAAGAGAACAAGAAATGCGCATAAACCACTTGACTCAGCAAAAAAAAAATGTGCACCTGGATGAGAAAACTTCTGCATGGGCGACATCTTAATGAGATCAGCCAAGAATATGTCAACAATATATCGTCGAACTATTGGTTAATATCAGAAAAGATGTTTCCCGGGACTGAGGGTTTTCTACTTGCCATTCAGGATTAGGTAATTCCAACTAAAAACTACCTAAAATATATTGTTAAAGATCCTCAAGTCCAAAATGACCAATGCCGATATGGATGCCAAGCCCAAGAAACCATCCAACATCTTACCGATGGCTGCCAGGCATTTGTCGGTACCGATTATAAAGAACGCCATGACTCAGTAGGAAAGAATATTCACCAAGAACTAGCTGACAAACTGGGACCTCTCCAAACCGACCTTCTTCCTTATTATCAATTTGTCCCTGACAGAATGCTTGAAACTGACCTCTACTTAGACCTCTAGTTAAACTGGACTGTGCTCACAGACCAACAAGTGGCCCATAATAGACCGGATCTCATACTAGTGAATAAAATTACCAGGCAAACAACAGTTATTGATGTGGCGATACCTAACACTAACAATTTGCGAACATAAAACAGCTGGGTCTAAATGAACATCTTTATAAGGCCATGCAGAATGCTGTACTTCTCGTGACGTCCAGATGTGTACGAAAATTTTTGGGGAATACTCCAACATACCAAGTCACCTAGGGCTCGATAACACGGAAGGAGCCCCACCAGAGCTCAATTCTTTTGATACCGTAGGTATCTGGGATGAGTGAATTTTCCCCTTAAAGGAAGTGTGAACCGTATGGTTAAATCTGGGATATCAGTTATCAATATCAATATCAATATCAATAATATCACTAATATTTTATCAGTTCTTCTATCAGGCGCGGTCTCCTGCGAATGAGGGATGCTTTATGGGTATCGGTAGCGCAGATACCAAGAGGGTAGCAGGAATAACTGTAGTGGAACAAAAACTGACACCTGGCAGTAGGTATAAAATGCACAGCCATGATAATGGAGTATAATAATTTATGTTTTGGGTCGCTGCCTGAGGATCGCCAGGGCACGTCTGGAGCTGGCGCTGGATGTGACAGCATACGGGACGTCGGTGGGAGGGTGTTGAGGAGGTGGGCCTCTGTCATACAATCAGCTACAGCCCAACAACAACAGCAAGGACAACCACAAGCTAGCCAAAAACCAACAAGATCTTCACTCACTGAAGGTGCTCCGCTGGAACATTAGCCAGCGCTCACCCAAGCGGAACGACCAAGGCAGCGCATGAAATGGACTTATAAATGAGAATATTTTGCGCTTCTATTACCAGCTGACAGACCTCGGTCAAGAAACTATCGGGTATCGACAAAATCTCTATGTCGAATTTTGCAGGGAGTACCCATAAATTCAAGTAACTGAACAACGAGTTGCTGATCAATACCGGGTAATTATAAGAAATAATCTTATCCCAGAGGCTAGACGCAATATCATCAGAAGCGAAATCGAACGAGAGATAACAAGAGGTAAATGTAGATCAAGTCTCTAATGAAAGACAGGAACAGATTCCTGAGTTTACCATACAAGACACTCAACCTGATAATACACTACAGGAGAACAACGAGTTAAGCGATACTCTGGTAAGCGAAATGGCACGAGCTGTACAAGAGTTTAATACGGTTAAAGTTTAATACGGTTAAGACCACCGCTACCAAAAATTAACTCTTCCAAAAAACTAGTTCTAGACTAAAAAAGTCCTACCCAAATACGTCGTAGAAGCCCATACGCTGAAATATTTGCATATGCTTATTTACTGTGCAGTAACAGCAAAAGCTAATGTAATGGGAATTAAGATCAGAACACGACGGGTACCAATGCCGGAAGTACTGATAACAGAGTTGCACCCTGGGAGAAACGGCTTCTAAACAAGATTGAATTATTGCGTAGGGACATTGGTCAAATGACAGAATATATACGTGGTACAACAAGTAGAAAAGTCATTAAAAGAGCTGATCAAATAATGCTAAGCAATGCGAGATACTTGAAATATGATCCAGTAAACATCACAGCCCATCAGTGTCTGGATACATTAAAACAAAAACTCTCAGTTTATTCAGGACGACTAAGGAGATACAAGGTTAGTAACAGCCGGAAATGTGACAATGCGCTTTTTGAGCATCCAGAGAAGGCGTTCTATCGGAAACTTAATTTCACTGTCGAAAGTGCCAATTAGTCATACCCAAGCCAAGAAGACATTCAGGAGTTTTGGGGAAATCAACTTTCCACATCAGCAGCTCTTAACACCAATGCTGGATGGATAGAAGACACAACGCACAGCTGTCAACACTACCGTACAACTGTTGATGAACCCTTCACCACAGAAGAAGTCTCTAATACCATCAAAGAGCTTTATAACTGGAAATCTTCTGGACCAGACGGAGTTCAAAACTTCTGGCTTAAGAAGTTCATACCCAAGACCCAGCCAAATACCGCCCAATTACATGTCTTCCAACTCTGTATAAATTGGTCATATCCTGTGTAGCCCAGCGTATCTACCAACACTGCGCTCTAAACAACATCAAAGAACCTCAACAGAAAGGATGCGCTAAGGGCTCCATGGGTTGCAAAGAACAACTTATTATCGACTTAATCATTTCTAACCAGGCATACACCAAAAAAGAAACCTCTTCACTGCCTATATTGACTATAAGAAAGCCTTTGACTCAGTGCCGCATGAATGGCTAGATATATTAAGAATATATAAAGTCGATGATAATATAGTGACCTTCTTAAGACATATAATGATAGATTGGAAGACTAAAATTCACCTCCAAATACCTGGTGAAAACAATATCCAAACGGAAAATATCGCAATTAACCGCGGCCTATTCCAAGGAGTCTCGCTGAGTCCCTTGTGGTTCTGTCTAGCGATGAACCCACTATCCCAGCTATTGAACTCCACGGACTCAGGTTTTAGTTTTGCAGGTTCATCTATTGTATATGGATGATTTGAAACTAATGGCTCCCACTTGAAACCACTTGGATCAAATATTAAAACTGTAGAAACTTTTTCAAATGATATCAGTATGCACTTTGGGTTAGACAAATGTCGTGTACTAAATATAGTCAAGGACAAGGTTCAGAATGGGGGATTCGATATGTAAAATGGCCAAAACATCGAGGTTATGGGCGAAAATGATATGTATAAATATCTAGGAGTAAAGCAAGCGCGGAAAATTGACCATAAACAAATGAAAATCGAATTAACATCAGAGTTCATAAGAAAGGGTAAAACAGCTACTTCGCTCACATCTTAATATTAAAAATTTGTTTAGGGCATTAAACACTTACGCATTTTCCGCGCTTAGCTACTCATTTGGGATTATTAGGTGGACTAAAACGGATATAGAAACTCTTCAGAGAAAAGTATGAATACACCTCACAAAGGCACAAAAACACCATAATCGAAGTGTTGTAGAAAAAACGACATTACCGTTGTATATAAAAGGATGAGGACTTGATATACGCGAGCAATTAGATAAACAGATAACTAATTTAAGAACTTACTTTCAGGTGCAGTCGGAGACATCTACTCTTCATCGCGCGATTTGTGCAGTAGATGACAAAACACCGATCAAACTGAGGGAACAAGAAATGCGCATAAACCATCTTACTAAGAACGAAAAAATGAGCATCTGGATGGGTAAACCTTTGCACGGGCGACATCCGAATGAAGTCAGTCAAGACTATGTCGACAATATAGCGTCGAACTATTGGCTGACATCAGGAAAGATGTTCTCTGAAACATAAGGTTCATTACTCGCCATTCAGGATCAGGTTATATCAACCAAAAATTACCTGAAATATATCGTCAAAGACCCTCAGGTCCAAAACGACAAATGCCGATATAGATGTCAAGCCCAAGAAATTATCCAATATCTTACCGAAGGCTGCCAGGCATTTGCTGCAACTGAATATAAGGAACGGCATGACTCAGTAGGGAAGATTCTCAATCAAGAGATAGCTTTTAAACTGGGACTTCTACAAACAAACCATCTCCCATATTATCAATACGTTCCTGAGAGTATGCTTGAGAATGACAACTACAAGCTATACTGGGATCGCACTGTGCTCACAGACCAGACTGTAGCACATAATAGACCAGATCTCGTGCTAGTTAATAAACTAACAAGACAAACAACTCTATTCGATGTGGCTATACCTAACAACAATAATCTGGGTGTTAAGTACAACGAAAATATTGCCAAGTACAGAGATCTTAAAATACAAATAAAAAGACAATGGAGAATGGAAAGTACCCAGACCATACCTATTATTCTTTCTACCACTGGAGTCATTTCGAAGAACCTTCTAAAAAAATAAAAAAGCTGGGTCTAAATGAACATCTATATAAGGTCATGCAGAAAGCTGTGCTACTTTCGACGTCCAGATGTGTGCAAAATTTTAGGAGATACATCGACGTACCAAGTCACCTAGGACTCGATAACATGGAAAGAGTCCCACCAGAGCTCATTCCTTTTGATACCGTAGGTATCTGGGATGAGTGAATTTTTCCCTTAGAGGGAGTGTGAGCCGTATGGCTAAATCTGAATAATAATAATTATAACTAATATAAAATAATAATTTATAACTTACAACTCAATATGTAGTATATTAAAGATGTTATTATATATATATATATATATATATATATATATATATATATATATATATATATATATATATATATATATACTCCGCCAAAAAAGTATTGCATCACTTATAAAATTACAAATATTTCTGACAGCATTTGGTTAATTTAAATAATTTCTTTCTGGCCTATAAGAATATTAAGGCTAGAATAAATATGAAGAAGAAATTTGTAAATACAGTTTATTGTTTAAGAAAAAAAATGTTAATTGCTATTTTGTCCGGTTTTTATATTATCAGTGTTTATTTTAGTTTTGTAAAAAGTATACAGTTTGCCTTTAATTTAAAATTTCGTATTAAATATTGAGTATGGAAGGTCGCGACAATATAAATTTAAATTTAACGAGAGATCAAGTGGTTAGAATAATTTCCCTCATTGAAGATGGAAGGAGTCAGAGGTATGTGGCAAATTTAGTGAGTGTAAATCAGTCGACAGTATCACGAGTGGTAGTAAGGTACCGAGAGACTGGTCTTTATGAAAGACGAGCTGTATCAGGTCGACCAAGAGCAACTACGCATGTGGACAATAGATTTTTAGTACTTCAGGCTTTACGTCGAAGGCATGTGACTGCGAGTCAACTTCAACATGCTTTAGCCGAGACTCGAAATGTACGTGTGTCTTCAGAAACTGTTAGGCACATCTTAAGAGAGTCTGGAATTAGGGCCAGAGTAGCTGCCACTGTACCGAGACTTACAAGGGAACACCGTATAGCACGTCTAACATTTGCAAGAGAGCACGTAAACTGGAATATCAACGACTGGGGTAACATACTCTTTACGGATGAGTCAAGATTTTGTTTATACACTTCGGATCGAAGAATACCAGTTTATAGACGAGATGGCGAGCGTTATTTTCAATGCAATCTAAGATTGGCGACAAACTTTGGAGGAGGATCTATTATGCTCTGGGGTGGAATATCTCTTAGGGGTCAAACCGAATTGGTACAGCTAGATGGAGGATCCTTAACTGCTGATAGGTACATTAGAGACATTTTAGAGATGCATGTTGTTCCTTACGCCCCATTTATTGGTAATGACTTTGTTTTAATGCATGACAATGCACGCCCACACGTCGCAAGAATCGTTACCGAGTACCTTCAAGAGGTAAATTTACAAGTTTTGAATTGGCCAGCGCACAGCCCAGACTTAAATCCAATAGAACATGTTTGGGACCATCTTTACAGAAGGGTGAGATCTGGTAATGTGACGCCAGCTAATCTTCAGGACCTGCAACGGTTGTTAACCATAGAATGGGACAATATCGATCCAGATTATCTAAGAAGATTAATTGGAAGTATGCCACAACGTTGTTTAGATGTTATAAGAGCTAGAGGAGGCAATACGTCTTACTAAATTATCATTAATTTTGATTTTGATTTTTTATTATTCAATGCTGTTTGTGCGCTTACTTCTAATTTATGAAATAAATTAAATAAAACCTTTATTTTTCGTACATTCTTCATTTTTCTTTTAATACTTGTTATGTACTTAAAAAATAACAAAAAACAACAGTACACAATTCATGTTTTAAATTATTTTTAATCCAAAATTTGCAGTTTCATAGGTGATGCGATACTTTTTTGGCGGAGTGTATATATATATATATATATATATATATATATATATATATATATATATATATATATATATATATATATATATATATATATATATATATATATTATGCACTGCAGTGTACTCATTATTTAGAACTAACTTAAAAAAACACAAACAAAGAACACACAAACTTATTTAGCAAAAAATAGTATTCACATTTATAGATATGAAGATTTAAAAAAATTTAAACGAACATTCGGCTTCCTTTAGAGATGGTTTTCCAACGAAGAGAAACAAAACACTGATTTATTGCAATCCATTGCAATCTATGCAAACGACATGATGCGATACCGAAAATTTTTAAGGGTCATATGTTCAACAAATTCCAAGGTTTGAGACAATTAAGAACTTCTACGTGGGTCATTGACTCATTAGTTGGACGGGTGGATTTGTGTGGCGAAAAAATTTGATATATTTTTTTTGTAATTTATGTTTTAATGAAGCTTAGATATATGGGACGATTATGTAATTATTTTGAATGGAAAATAATTCTATTTTAAATGATGAATAATTGGTACTATTTAATTCGTAAGATGAGAGAGTGGTAAACCTGGCTCAAATTGTCGATGTCGGTTCTTTTGTTTATTGCAGATAGCGTTTCTGATGGTTATTTTGTTTCGCCAATGTTTTAGTATTTGAGAAGTCAATGTGATGTTTTGGTGGAAATGGCGTGTTGTTTTGTGCAAGGGTGCAAGAGGGTTTGGAAAGTCTAATGTCGCTTTTATGTGAAGTTATACGCCCTAGAAGTGACCGACTGGTCTAGCCAGATGCCAACATAACCTTGTACAAGCTCTTAGCTTTAGAGTACACACGTTGACCCATACGCGGTACAAGAGGGAATCTTTGGATTTGCTCAAATCCATTCTCATTGATAACTCTTACCCGATATCCATCAACAACAGATATCTTTTCTCTAAAAGCTATGGTCATTCTATTTCAGAAGCACCTAACGTTGCAATACCAGCCTCCATATCTAATAGCATACAGACGAACAATTCCCCGTTAACCCCAAAACCAGCCACAAAATATGCTTCTCTTCCCTATTTGCCACAAATTACGAACAAGCTTAGTAAACTATTCAAAAACTTACCCGTCAAAATATTCCTAAAACATATTCGAACTGTTGGAAAGTTATTCTCCAAGTCTAAAACTCCACTAAGCTTGTTAAAGCACACTAATGTTGTCTATCAGATTCCCTGTTCTGAATGCAACTCCTGCCACATGGCCAGACCAGTCGGTCACTTCTAGGGCATATAACTTCACATAAAAGCGACATTAAGCGTTTTAAAGCCAACACCAAGGCTAAGTCACAGCACTGCTTTAAAGTTGTACAAATATTCATTGCAAAGCTTGGTGTATTAAAACACTCTTTTTTTCTGTTATATTTAGCAACAATTTTGATTGCCTCTATTAGAATAACATAATGCTTAAGCTGCAATAAATCTATCAAATATTTTACCAATTAATAACAAGGCTAGTTCACGCATTTTTCGTAATGCTATATTGAGAAAATAACTTGCGCTGAACTTTTATATACATCCAAATGCCCTAATCAGACTATCACGTAAAAATACATAGAAATTAAAACGGCTGAAAAGAAAGGTATTAGACAGACACAGACATGTATTAACTGGAGCAGCTGGATGAAAGTCCAGATGAGGAAAACTCAAGTAGTAGTGATTAGAAGAGGCTAAAACTAATGTAAGAAAACTAAGGATACCGGACTGTGTGGAAAAGACGAAAAACAGAAATAAGTAGACCTATTAAATTTTTCTAAGGCACCAAAAATTTGGCTCCTTTCATTTATGTTCATACAGTTCTTGGAACGTATATTTTAATTAAACTTGAATAAATACAGATAGTTTATTACTACACACCAAAGTACACAAGTAGCATTGATATTAGTCACCTGCACGCAATATTTATGTCTCCTAATTTTTATCCTTTTACAGTTAACTGAACTCAGTTCATCTATAATGCAATGGTAGTTTGTCTTGTACTTTGTTTAAAGATTGGGACACAAAAACTTAAAATATGCTATTTTTGATAAAACTATTTAAAGCATCGCGTGTTTAGTAAGAGTTCAAATATTATCTCCACCCCTGGAAATAAACCATGCGGCACTTGTGAATTTCGTGTCGATGCGCGGATAACCGACACATCGCAAATGAACATTATGACTTCTCTATGTTAATTGCAAGCGCGACAAAGACAGAAACCGAAGATCGAAGCGGTGGACAACATTGCGCAGCCACAATTATGTATGTTAATCCAGAACAACAACCATAATGGAGTCACATAATCGTTGCGTCCTATTCTAACGAATTTTATGTACTAAGGGGTATCGTAAAATGTACTTAACTAGACACGACGAAGTTTGGTATTACCCAGTTATGAGAAGTAATACCGAATGAGGAGTACTTAATGAAATTGTTAGCTTAGGCGAAGTTATGACCGCGTAAGTCGAGAATGCCAGCGATGGAGATTTTTAGATTTGAATATACGGCGACGGTATTGCGTATACATGTTTGTGCGGATAATGAAAAATATGTAAAGTAGATAAAGCTGCATTCTGTGCTATTAGACGAACATTTTGATTCCTTAATATACCTATATAAAGCTATAGTGTGGTCGATTAGACCAGATATAAACAATTTACTACAATTTACTACAGCTTGATATGTTAATATTCTTACGGACACTAGAGTGTTTTATATTCATATGGATAATAATGTTCGTTAAAAAATATAAGTGGACAAATAAAATTTTCCTAAAATTCACAGCAGTAAAAGCAGAATACTAAAAAATATGAGAAGCTACAATATCACAACCCTTACTTTGTAACAAAAAAATATAAACGACTCTATATGACCATTTTTCTAAAACAATATTTTTTTTTATCCACAAGGAAAATAATTCCTGCAGCTGGCTGTATACCACGTATCACAAAAAAGAGGTTAGATCTTTGTAAATGGTTATCTGGGTATATGGATCTTTGTAAATAATAAAGTTTTCGGAATAATAATTCCATCATCAGGTTTAAAATGCAAAATAATATGCCTGCGCCACCAAAATGTCAGGGTAAAAACCCTTTAAAATACATATGGTTACAAAATTTATTTTTTTTTCGATATTTACTTGTTTACTAAAAGACAGCTCTTTTTGATAAAGATTATTAGATTTGAGTTAACTTGCTTGGACTCCCTCTGGTCCACTTGCTTTCCCATTCTTCATCGCTGCTATAGCTTTTTAAACTATGTTGATATCTATGGTAATACGCTCTCCCAGAATTTCGATTCTTGATGAATTCATATCTTCTTTAAATTTGTCTCTGTTCTTATTTAATAGATGTTTGTAATAATGTGTCCAATCCTCGGGATTTATGGGATTTAGAATCACTTTCTCGTTAGTCGGCTTATTAACAGAGTTTATAAACTTCCACGCCTCAGTGCATTGTCGTCCTCCAATATAAGATTCTATCTCTCTGCACATTCTGTCCCATGTCTCATTTTTGGAGGTCGTAATTATCTTTCTAGTTTTGTTCTTCATTTCATTGTATCGGTCTTTGTCTGCGTCATCTTTTGTATTCAAACACTTATGGTATAATCTTTTTTTTTTCTGTTACCGCATTTTCGACGTCTTCATTTCACCAAAGCTTGTTACTAATTTTATTTTGTTTGATTCCTAAGACCTCCTGTGCTGTTTGATGAAAACTTGATATTATGTTCTCGTATATGCATTTGGTATTTGTTAGTGTTTCGTCAAGTTTGGAGTCCATTCGAGTCTTATATAGTGTACGGGTGCTCTCATGAATTAAACTGGACAGTGAATTTCACAATTTTAAATAACGTTGGCTTTTGTCTTAAGTAGAAACATACAGCTACATTGACTGCTCTGTGATAATTTCCGTCATTACTTAACAATATTGTCATCAAATGTCATTGCCAATCAGTTGTACTCATACAGTCCTCGAAGACATACCGTCTCAGGACTAGAAACTTCAACGTGGAGTCATATGTCGCCATGTTACCCAATCCATCGGTAACTCTATAATCATAAATAATTATAACGTATTTTTAAAACAAAATGTAATTAAACATCTGTTAACGGGTTTTTACCCATATATTTAATCTTGGTGGCTACATTCATGTACTCCTAGTAAGTATTAACCACATTTTTCATTAACCTTAGTCAAAATTTTAACCTATGTACTTTTTAATTAAGTGGTTAACTATTTTCTAGGACACTGATGATGGAACATGGTTTCCGAAAACGTTTTGTCTTTTTAACTTAGCCCGTTTGGGCCTTAAATATATACCTATTACAAAGGATTTTTAATTAAATTTTTAATACATGGTATACAGCCAACTACAGGAACGTAGATTCCTTGTGGATAAACTGGACAGATTGTATTGAGGAAGATCAATTTTTTCTAAAAGTTGTTAGTCTTGGCTTGATGAGACACTGTCCTTTAATCTATATGGGAAAACAATATTTGCCCTGACCCTGTGGTGATCTGATCCGCATACTTCTCCTCTCATAGCTCTAATATCTCTAATGAGTATTTGTGAATTTTGTTTAACTATCACGTAATCTATTATGAACTTAAGATTCCTTGTTGGTTGAAACCATGTATATTTGTGTATGTTTTTGTGACAGTAATATTCGTTAGTTATTTTGAGTCAATCACTTTCACAGATATTGATAAGTCTTTCTCCGTTATCATTTACGACGTCTTCTCCATAAGGTCCAATTACATTGTTTTAGCGCTTGTTTCCTGTTCTTCCATTAAAATCGCCTAATAAAAATATTTCTCGGTTATTTCCAACTCTAGTAATAACTTCGTTTAATTTTGCAAAGAATTCGTCTTTTGTGGTTACATTCTCATCCTCTGAGGGGGCATAGATTGCTAGTATTGTTGTTTTTTTATGGTGTAGGGTCATATTTACATGCAGGATATTTTCGTATATTGCAGTCCAGCTGGTAATTTTCCTTTTAAACTTTTTGTTAATAATTACGGATACTCCTCTCTTAGCTTTTTCTTCTTTTGGTACGCCGCTATACAGGTGTATGTAGTCTCCTATCATTACTGATCCAACGCCCTTCTTCTTTGTTTCAGTGAGGGTCACTATGTTGAGGCCAAGTTGTTTTACTTGGGATGTACCTATCATCATGATCCTTTTTTGTAGCCGTTTTCGTCTTTGTTTAGATCCGTCTATATTTCCGAGGCTTGGTTTGGGATTTTTAGCAGTAGTTTTTTTTTTCTAGATATTAAGGAGCTAGCTCAATGATCCAACCCCAACCTGGAGGGCCAGGAAATTTGTCTTAAGGTTTTCATCCTTTAGATTGACTGTCTTTCTGGACTTCAAAAATTAATCTTCCCCTCGATTTTATACAGGCCCTAAAACCATTGGGCTACCACCTCCCCCTTTCAGACCGTTGTTAAGATCTTCTTCTCTGCCCTGGATGCCGTTGTGGGTTTCATCCGTGACCCTGGACAAGGAAACCTTAGCAGGTACTAGTTTCCCGGGTCAGGAAACACCTGCAATCTGCAGAAGGCAGGGATTGATTTACTTTCCCTGATAGGACTATCCAAAAGGAGTTTCTACCCGCTACCTTTGAGGGTTCAAGATACACGACAATAAAGTGAAGTATCTGGTGGTCTCTAGAAACAAGAACTTAGATTACATATAGATTAACAATATATGTTGCAGAAAGTCAAAAAGATTCAAATATTTAGTGGTAATGATTGACAGCTTCAATAACATATCCACTGAAATAAGTAAAATAAGATAAAAAAGTTTTAAAAACATTAATTTTATAATATACAAAGTTGTATTTAGACCAGTCACGTATATTATTCAGCAGAAAAAATTTGCCTAACTAGAAGAAAGAAAGAATAGTTGGAAATTCTAAAAGAAAGATTCTCGGAACTATCTTGTAACCAAAGAAAAGAGAAGGTAGACAGTTGTTTAATATCAAAATTAGAACTGAGGTGAACGAGGAAGAAATCATTCGTCACATAAATTCCCAATGGTTTGGGAATGTGAAAAGAAGAGGGGAAGAAGAATAAATAATTAATCAAGCAAAAATATACGCCAACCTGTGAGGGAGAAGCAATTGCAATAGCGAATATGTGCGGTGTGATATAAGCTTCCTCATTTACTGCAATTCCTTTGTGACCTAGCACACATATCAAAGTTACTTTGTTGTATTCCGCCAGCTTCTTGAGGAATTGTTTACAGTTCCAAACCATTTTTGATTGACAAATAAATGACTTTAAGGTATGTAGGGTGGCTTAGCTGTCTGATAAAATAAAGATTTTGCCCTACGAGTGTCTCAGTTAAGACATTTTTGGGCACTAGTATCTATAGTTGCACTTTTAAGAATACAACTGCAGGTGGACGGTGCTCCAGTCGATCAAGTGGAAACATTTATATACTTGGGAATGGTGATGAATGACCAATGGAATCCTCAACAAGAAATAAAACGCCGTACCGAACAAGCACGACAAGCTCTAATCAAATTTAAACCGCTATTATGTAACCGCAATCTTTCCTTCAATCTCCACTAAAGGATGGTTAAATGCTATGTATGGTCTATGTTGTTATACGGGATAGAAACATGGACGTTAAAAGTACCTTCCATTCATAATTTAGAGGCCTTCGAAATGTGGACGTTGCGAAGAATGTTCCGCATACCATGGACATATAGGGTGAGAAACGAGGAAGTTTCAAACAAGGCAAATATTGAGAGAGAACTACTCAATTTGATCAAGGTACGAAAAATTGGATATCTCGACCATATTCTGAAAGGAAACAAATACGCAATCCCACATCATCATCAAATAATACTGGCGATCTTTTGCATGCCGCAAAAGACAGACGTCTGGTCTTAAGATAATTCGCCAACGCACTATAGGTGCACGGCACTATAAGAAGAATTATATATATCATGTATTTCTGACAAAAAAATAGTTGGGGCATTTTCAAGAGATTTGGATAGTCTGAAATTTAGCACAGTTACTCCTACTCCTGCCCTTTGGCCTATCCTGGATCTATCCGTATACCGTGGAGGTGAAACATTTTATGACAGGAAGTTGACCAAAACATGTTTTTAGATGTATTTTTGATATTTGTATTTTGCACGCTGATCACGAATCATGTTCTACGCCAACAATGCAAAATTCAAAAAATTCAATAGGTGGATAAGAACAAGAAAACAAACTGGAACAAACTTGTAAACTGAATGGGACCAGAATAAACCGTACAGCAGAAGACCCGTTGGAAGGCCGCCAAAAAGGTGGAAAGATAATGAACAGTCAACAACGACTGAAACAGAATAAGAGGCAGACGAACATGAGTAATCCTAGCCGCATGAAGAAGAAGAAGAAGAAGAAAAAGAAGATCAAGAATCAGTTCTGAGACTGGAAGGAAAAAGGGTATAAGTCGATATTTTGCAAAATAGTGTTATGTGTACCATTCGACAGCATTTTTGATTCTGCACAATTTTGGCAAAGAGAGTGAAAGTTTACTAATTAAAATATTATTATTGATTATAAAGGGGTAATTTGGCTACAATGTAATCATTACGACTTTTTTAAGGATATTACTCAAGATATCTTTTTGTGAGCAAAATATTAATTACTAGTAAAATGGTATATGTGCACATATTTTCTAACATTATGAAATTAACTGGAAAGCAAAACAATTTTAGTCATATTAACCAGAAATATGTGCTAGTAAAAGGCAATAAGTCAAGATATCCCTTTTTGCAAGAGTGCGGTGTCCACGCAAATCATATTCGTATCAGTTTCTTGTCAGTACTTGTCTAAATTGTGAAGAGAGCACACACAAATTTTATCAAGGAATGTTCACTACGATGGCAACTCGAAATAAGAATTATTACTCTTCCATTCGCGAAAGAACCAAAAGGCTTGTATCAAGGTGTTTAAACAACGACAATAACGATTACAAGCCATCAAATACAAGTAAGTTAATTGCCAATATATTTAAATTTTTTAAATAATATTTTGTGATTTTGCTTCGCAGGGAATTATCTAGCTGAAAATAAAGAAAATCATGTAAATTCCATAATTAAGTTAAATATCAGTAAATTACGTTCAAACCTACCCAACCTTTGATTCGGATAAACAAATCCTACACTGTCTTAACCAATGGTAAATACGAGTAGTTCTGTATGTACCTACTCATTTTGTAACTTTTCTACTTTGACGTACTAATTATTGATGTTTATTAAAAAAATAGGCTTTATTTTAAAGTTCATTAAAATAGTAGTGATTCATCATATTTTCAGATTTTTATCCGAATGTTCAGAACGAGACTGAAACTTCAGTAAATTATATTCATACGTTCTCAGCCTTTGATTTGGATGAAGAAAAAACTTACACTGTTTTAGCCAATGATAAATATTTTTGTTTCTGTTAATTTTAAAACTCTTTTACTTCAACGTATTAATTTTTTTTTGTTATTTACCTCGATATCTTAACCAATCAACATGAAGTCTTCTAAACAATCAGATTTAAACTTCCTTGAAAATACCAGTGAATTATCAAAAATAACTTAGCGATGTTTTGGTTAAGTTACGTTAATATATTATTTTTCCGTCCATTTGATCCTGCAAATTAAACTTGACCAAACATCGCTTTGATTTTGGAGTATTTTCGAAGATATTTAATTTCGTTAATTTAAGACAATATTGAGGAAAAAAAGGTTCAATTATATCACCAAAATATCCACCAAGTGGATACATTCCATATTTTTTTTAGTAAAAGAAAATGTACAGCAAGATTTTGACTCAGACGACAGCGTAAAAGACCTGGCCTATGATCACATTCAAGAAGACTACCATAGTGATTCTGACACCGAACAGGAGAAAAATGGCTAAGATAAACCAAATTTTGAAAACAATGAAGAACATGGCCAACCAATGCACAAAATATTGAAACACAAAGTAGGAAAAAAAATAGACAGGTTTTACGAAATACGGGTAAAGGATATGAAACAAACAAAGGAAACGCAATAAAGCTAGGCAGTCAGGGCTACCGCGAGATTGTAGAAGAACGTGTAAAGAAACAATATTTGATGAACATAGATTATCTCTGTTTTAAAGTTACTGGAAAATGGGCAACTACGATAAAAGGGTAAGTTATATTGCCTCATTAATTCAAATTTCTGACAAGAAGATTACTACCAACATAAGTGATACTAATAAACCTTTAAAAAATAGGAAAAACAGTTAATAAAAATAATAAATTTATAGAAACTGTTACAAAAAAGAAAATGTCATCCAACTGTGGTATTCCTATCGTTAATGGCAGAGGCAGGCATGAACCAAAAAACAAAATTTTTGAATCTATAATGGAACTCGTCTATACCCACATATCAAAATTTCCTGCCTATGAGTCTCACTACTCAGGAAAACATACTAGTAAAAAGTATCTAGTAGCAGAATTAACAAAAGCTAAGATGTATCACTTGTATACCAAGGACGTAACATCTGAACCTGTTTCTTATAAAGTTCTTTTAAGTATACTTATAGCCATTTGCAAATTATAACGTTTTTATTAATTTGCTTAAAACCGCAGGTCAGTGTTTCCCTCGCCAGTTTTTTATCTATTATAGTTTTTTTAATTTAAGACCAGACGGGCAGCCGGACGGATAGACAGACAAACATAATCTATAAAATTGAGATTTGATTTTTGTATTAATATTTTGATCTGATAAAACTAAAAAGTTTACAAAGTAAGAAAAAAATTATATGCTTGTATTAAAACAGAAAAAGCAGTAAAACATAAGTAAATTATATTAAAAACAAAGAAAAAGGAGAAATATACCTCAGAGAATTCTCTTTATATTTTAAACAACAGACATTTCGGTTACACAATTTCGGTTTACAATTTGGATGAAGTTCTAAGCAAAACATAAATTACCATGGAATGAAATAGACTAAATTAATATTAAATAAGCCGACCAAAAAGTAATGAACGTATCTACGAAATAAACAAAGCAAGATTAAAGTGTAACAGTAAGAGAACTGACCTTTTCCACATTGTACCCTATAAGACAAATTGACGGCAGACGAATAAAAATATTATTGGGATTAAAATTCTGTAAATAATACCATTAAGAAACAAAGGAATTATGTCCAAAGATAAATATTTAAATTTGATTATATAAACACTTAATATTTAAAAAAATGCTAATAATTACAATGGTCAAAGATATTTTTAAAAATTAGTAATAATAAGTATATCCATAAATATTTTTTGTGCAAATAAAATAAGTTTAGATATTTTTAACTTACAAGTATACGATTAATACTTCATTTCTAATCAATTACGAAAGATATCTTTGTTACATGTAATTCTTCCAAGCAGTCTGAAAAAATATGACACTTAAAATGATCGATTATGAAAGGCTTACATGTGTCGAATCATTTCTTATGAGGCCATTAGATATTAATAAAATAATTGGAACAAGGCCATCTAATTTGATTTGCTAATAAAGCATTGTTATAAGATTATTTTTGTATTGTATCGTCCTGTCCAATCAACTCTTCATAGACAGTAATTTTGTTTGGTTATTGTATTTTAATTTCTTTTCCGACTTGTACATCTGCTTGACAATCATAATTGACTTTCTCTCTATTCAATATCCTTTAAAGTACCAACGAAACTTCTAACAATATTAATATTACCATAAACTATTTTGTTCGGTTTTTTGTCTTTCCCACTTATAGTTTTTAAAGAGGAGTTATTGTGATTTTAAATGTGTTAAGATAATCACTGAGTGAGTGTATACAATAAACAAATCAGGTGCTCATTTATTCGTCAAATACTAAGTCACTTTAATTGTCTGGAGGAACATAAAATAATTAACGTCAAAGAAAAAATAATTAACCCAAGTAATAATCAGCATAAAGTGAAAGAAAATTTGCTAATTAATGATACATTGTGGTTTGGTTTCACTTAAAAACTATTTAAGTGCATTTTATTTCACTATTATTTATTATTATTTGGTTGTGCTACTATTAAAACAATTAGAGATATTTCTAATTAATTCTAAAGATCACTAATATTTAAGATAAATGTGTAGAAATCTATAGAGTTTTCTTTATTGATGTATATAATATGATTAATGCGACTTTTATTGTTAAAATTTGTATTGTTTAAAATTTGTTAAAATAACTCGTACTAGTAATACTAGTATCACCTTCACTACCAATACTATCTGTCGTCTTGTTAATGTAAATAATTGTTGTCATTCATTTTAAAAACTGCGGCATCTTTAGTATCGATAGCATTACTTATGGCGCATTTTTGAAATACCCTTATAATCATCTCTACTTTCACGGCTCTCCATAA
The DNA here is from genome assembly GCA_918026665.1 of Diabrotica balteata. Classification (NCBI taxonomy): domain Eukaryota; kingdom Metazoa; phylum Arthropoda; class Insecta; order Coleoptera; family Chrysomelidae; genus Diabrotica; species Diabrotica balteata. The sequence goes on from OU898282.1 coordinate 61,808,328, forward strand.
TTTTTTCATCCAGATATAATCTTATAAAATTGTTGGTTGTTAGTTCTGTTTCGGTGACATTATGATTTGTTTTTTTTTCGCATTAATTAATTACTATTGATTTGGTGTCTTTAATTTGAAGTCCTATTTGAAGAAAAATTCAAAAAGTAAGAGACCTCCTCCCCCTCAAGCCCTTGTCAGAGCGTGGTGACACTCTAAATATTATTAGCTTGCTATCTCCATTGGCTGCGATTCTGCGTCATAGGGATGGCTTTATGTAGGGATTTTTCCACCAGAGTCTGCATTTGGTGCCCAACGTATTGGAGATCTTATTCTTGGTATTTGGTCTTCTATCTTTTCTTCTACTACCGATAGTTTCATGGTCCATGTTCTTCTTGATATGTGGCCAAATAAATTAGTTGTGCTTAGTTTACTTTTTTTAATATAGTCTTTTATATGAAGCTCTTCCAGAATTGACAGGTTGTTTGTATGTTCTGTCCAGGACACGCGTAGAATTCTCATATAGGATCACATTTCGAATCCTTCGAACTTACTACTATCGATTTTTTTTAAAGTCATGCAGCAAGTTATGCAGCAATGGCAAAAAGAAGGGCATTGACTAACCTGATCTTAGTACTTTTTACTTAGAATACTTAGAATTCCTGTTCAGGCCAGTGCCAGCCTACGCTTGACTTTTGAGAAGTAATCGCCATGGTCGGTTATCATTAAGCCCAAGTAAAGAAATCTCTCTACAACTTCGAAATTCGCCACTTGGTATATGTGCGGTAGATTATTTTTTAATTTTTAACAGTTTTGTGAATACTTTTGTTTTTCTGGTATTGATATTAAGTCTTAATTCTTCGCTTATCCGAAAGAAAGCGCCAAAGGTAAAAGCTTTAAAAGAAAAGCTATTTTACTATTTTACAAACTAAATTCATAAATTCAAATTTATAAAAGTCGCAATATCTCCGGTTCTAATCAACGAAAATGGATTTTTTTTAATTTTGGGTAAATTGTGACATAGATCATACACATGTATTTTGTTAATTTGTGAAATATTTATTTGAACGAGTTTATTTAAAAAAGTTAAAATAAATTTTTTTTTGCAAAATTTTACTTTTCTCGTGGAATTTGTAGAAAAGTTTATAAAATAATCAACAACTTAAAGTTGTATGTAGTAAAACTATAAATAATATATTTTAACAATTAATTTTACAAAAAATACATTTTTACATTTGAAAATAAAATCTCATAATAAAACGTGTTCAATATTCTTGAAATTATGCTTATTATTTTAACAATTACTATTTTTCAAAATCAGTACAAATATATTTTATACAAATTAATTGTCATAAGCTCATACATCATCTCATAAACTTTTCTACTAATATTAATAAGAGAAAAGTAAAATTTTGCAAAATAAATGTTTAATTGTTTTAAACAAATTACTAGATAAAATAAACAATTTATATATTAACTAACGGAATGTTTATAATTTATGCAAGGAGGTACCCCAAATTAAACTTCAATTTTTGTTAATAACAATAGGAGATATTGCGACCTTTATAAATTTGAATTTATGAACTCACTTTTTTAAATAATAAAATTTAGAAATAAAAAAGGGGCTATCTCGTGTAATAATGCCAACATTTCGAATAAAAAAATTAATTTTCAATATGTTGATGCTTCTATTTTACAATATTTAACATAAATTTTTTAATCCTTAAACGATTAAAATGAACCTTTCCCTTAGAAACAACGCTTGAAGCGACCGGCGATTTTGAATGTCAGTTGCGCGCACGAAATCAATATTAAATAAAATGGTGTATCAAGTCGACAGTAAAAATTCGATATCTTTTGATCAGAGTGTTTTATCGACAAAATTTAAAATGAGTTTTAAATACAGAAAGAGTGCAGCTTTTGTACGCAATTTTTGTATTTTGCCAAATATGAAGTCAGTTTCTATAAATCTGTTCAATGAATAAACGTTGCGCGATTTTTGCTATTTTTTAGAATTTACGTGAGATCAACAAAATTTATCATTTTAATTGACCGGTCATAGAGAAATTTTTATTTTTGTAGACCAACCTCAGGAAAGATAAAAGTCAACAATAAAACAATATATTATTCAGGAAGTCAAGACGGTTCACACAGATATGGTGTCGGGATAATATTAAACAAAAACATTGATGAACCAGTAATAAATTTCAATCCATACTCCAACAGAATTATACTCTTATAATTAAACCAAAACAAACCCAAAATAAACATCCTTCAAGTTTATGATCCAACTGCAGACAAACCAGAGAGCGATATTAAAATTTTCTACGAAGACCTAGACAACATTTTAAAATCCGTTAAAGCGCAATATTTAACAATTATAATGGGAGACTTAAACGCAAAGATTGGGGAAGAAAAAGTAGAAAAATGTACAGGAGGATATGGTCTGGGCAACAGAAACGAAAGCGGTGACAGGCTTATGGAATTTTGCCAAAACAATAATTTTGTTATAGCTAATACATTGTTTAAAATGCCAAAGAGAAGACTATATACCTGAAAGTAACCAGCAGATAAAGAAGAGAGAATTGTAAGAAACCAAATAGACTATATATTAGACAAAGATTCAGGAACGCAATTATATCCGCAAAAACCTATCCAAGTGCAGACATAGGATCAGATCACAACCCAGTAGCGACCAAAATTAGGCTCAAAATGAAAATATTAAAGCAAAGAACAACAAATCCAAAAATCGTTACGAGTAAATTAAGGAACCCACTCATAAGGCAACGCCTGGCAGATGAAATCAATAACGGATTAATGAATGTTAAAGAACAAATTCTGCAAAATGCTGAGACGGAGAAAAAAATGGTTATTAATAAAGACAGAAAAAGATAAAAGACAAAAACAAATTCTAATACAAACCAGATATAAAAAAAGCAATGGATCACGGATAAAATTTCAGATTTAATGAAAGAAAGGCGTCAGTATAAGAACAAAGATAATCAGAAGTACAAAAAAATGGATAAATAAATAAAATACAGAATTAAGAAAGCGAAAGAACAATGCGCAGAAATAGAAGAATACCAGAAAATACATGATAGTTTTAACACACATAAAACAAATAAATAATTAACTCACAACAATAGAACAAGAAAATCGGGAATACTGAAAGATACAAATGGGAAACTTGTGTTTAACTTGTGTGAATACTAACCACAAATTAAAGAGATGAGCAGAATACATCAATGAACTATTCAAAGACAATAGAACAGAACAGATGGAGATAAAAGTAGAACAGAATATGGTTTTAAAGATATTAAGAGAGGAAATTAAAATGGCATTAAAAAACAGCAAAAATGATAAAGCATTAGGTCCAGACGAAATCCCTATAGAAATCTTAAATTGCATGAATGATGAAACCTTAGACATTATAGTAGACTTAGTTAACACACTCTATCTTTTGTGTTATCTTTAAAAATACAAACGCTTAATATTGCAGTAAATAAAGAACAATATCACTAATAAGTCACATTCTCAAATTATTCCTGAAAATTCCATGGTCGTATAAATAAAAAAAAAACTGGAAAAAGGAATAAATGATAGTCAGTTTGGATTCAGAGTGTTTGCACAAAGATGCATGGATATGAATGTTGATGTGCATGTTGGTTACGTTGATTTTGAAAAAGCATTTAACAAAGTAAGACATGAAAAATTAGTGTCAAAATCCTAAAGACAAAAAACATAGACCATAGGGACTTACGAATAATAACAAACCTCTACTGGAATCAAAGAGCACAAATCGTAATAGATAACGAGCCCAGTTCAGAAATTGAAATCAGGAGAGAAGTTAGGCAAGGATGTATTATGTCCCCATTACGATTTATTGTATATAGTGAAGCAATTTTTGAAGAAACATTACTATCTTAAAGTGAAAGAATAATAATTAACAAAAGATCTATTAAAAACATAAGATATGCAGATGACACCGTGATTATGGCAAGCTCTGCTAAACAACTCCAATTACTGCTAAACAAAACAAATAGTTTCTGTGGAAAATATGGACTGAAAATGAATATAAAAAGACCAAATACATGATAATAACAAAGAAAACAAATATACCAACAAACAAATATTTGGGAAATGTACCGATAGAAAGGGTTGATGAATACAAATACCTAGGAACCTGTATTTCAGACAATAATAATCAAAACAACCAAAATAAGAGCTAGGATAGAAATGTGTAGCAAGAAATGCGTTTGTACAAATGAAAACAATTCTCTGCAACAAAGATCTTAGATTAGAACTGAGAGTAAGGGCACTGAGATGCTACGTGTTTTCGATACTGCAATATGGACTTGAAAGCTGGACATTAAAGCAAGAACACATAAATAAGTTACAGCACTTTAAAATGTGGTGTTACAGGAGGATGCTTAGAACAGCATGGACACAGAAAAAAACTAACACGGAAGTATTGCGAGAAATGGGCAAAGAATGCGAAATAATAAACACAATAAAAATACGAAAGTTACAATATCCGGGACACGTAATGAGGGGACAGCGATATGAACTGCTAAGCTGATAATACAGGAAAAGATAAGAAGAGGAAGGAGTATAGAAAGAAGGAGTGTGTCATGGTTGAAGAATTTAAGAGACTGGTTTAAATGCAGTTCTATAAAACTCTTTAGAGCAGCAGTACGACACTTAAAGAAGAAGGAGACCAATATGTAACATGAAATTTAAATTTTATGTCAAGGCAATAAATTTGGAGCATTTGAAATATGACTAAAAAACGCAGTATTTATACTTTTACATTTATAAGTACAGATTCTTGATAAATCTATTTTTTCCCGTTTTCCCCTATCTATTAGGGGGTTTTGGGAGAAAGCTCGAGGGTAATAAGGTAAACCTTTTTGCATCATTTTTGGCGTCCTAATATGGACATTCTCGGTAAAACTCAGCCTTTTTAATCAAATAAAAGGCAGATATCGAGCACAGTTTTTATTACATCTTACTAGGTACTTTCGCTCCTAGAGCGTCTTCAGATAGCGATTTCAAAGTTTGCATATTTTGTTAATTACATCTATTATTACCAAATTTATCAAGAGCAGCTATTAGATACCTATATCAAAGACTATCACGAAAAGACTTTTTATTTTCTAATTTCTCTGGTCTATATAGCCACATTTCATATTTCAGCCACATTAAAAAAATATTTTGTATTAAAAAAATAATCTAACAATAAGCAAAAAATAACCAAAATTTAAATTTATAAAATAATGGTAGGCCAAAACTATTTGTGTAAAAGTTCTACACAAATTGCTTATTTGATCATTTCAAAATTGATAGAAATTTATACAAAAATTAGTATAAAGAAATATCGATACTAAAATACTCTATAATATTGTACTACTAAAAATTAAAAAAAAAAACATTTTACTCATTAGTTTTGCACGGTTTATCTCTAGTAATTAGTAGAGCCAAATAGGCAACAAATACAGAAGAACTGGTAATAGATAAGGCGAAACTCTCGGGTTTGTTCGAAAAAATATTTTTATGAAATATTTTTGCATAATTACATTTGTAAGAGATCCCACAATAAGGTTCAAGAAACCGTCCATGCGAAAAGATGTCTTAATCTTTCTTAAACATTTTTTTTTCCAAATTGTAGAAATCAACTTTTTGGGTTTAGATGACACGAAGGATCCGAACATAAAAAATATTTCTCCAAGCCAAAAAGGTTTATTTTTACAATTTGTTTCAAAAAATTATTTAAATAATATTATGAGCACTTTTCGCATGGGAGATTTCTTTAACCTTACTCTGGGGTATCTCAAGAATAGTAGTTTAAACGAACTCCCTCTTTTTTCCTTATCCCTGAAGATTTTGTTCCAGTATTAAAAACTCCGCAAGGAAAAGTTATCAAACTGGCCTAGAAACCTGAAAAAAGACGTTTATTTGTGAACTATGATAGCCAAAACATTTTATCTTGCATTCGGTATTTTCTTATTTTTTAGTGGCCATTGATTTCCCCAATATTTTATAGCATATCTAGTGTGAAGTATATTAAATTCTTAAGTTTAGTTTTTGTATATAGCTCTAGTTCAATGGAAACAATGGAAAGGTTAGAAGGTCTACAATAGTTTTATTTTAAAAATTTAAACAAAATCTTTATTAAAATTAAGAATTAAGTCCTAGTGCTTAAACATATTTACTTCCGCTAGTAAATATTTTTGACTTCCTAGTAAAAATTTTCCTCAAAAATGTGTTAGTAATACCGTTTCATAAGCTTTTGCAAAAGTTAATATTTTTTCCCCTTTATTTAAAAATACGAATCAAATTACATAGTTATGGCTATAAAACATAACCGAACGAATTTATTGGAAATAAAATAGCATTTGTAGGTCGGAACGTTAAATTCTTCTTTTATCTCTTTTCCTTTCTTGTATTTCTCTTATTGGATATTGGCAATAAGTCAAGGCTATTTTTAACTCATTTACTCCTGATCTTAATTGATGTAAACTGCCCTCCTTAAATATTGTCCCTCTTTGATAATGTGGTCCCAATATTTAAGTGTTCTGTTTCTTAAAGTCAAAGTTACTACTGGTTAATTCCCCATTCAGCGAATAACTTACGTATTTGATACCGTATCTACGCATTTTACATTTAGAATTCGGTGGTAACACCACATTTTAAAACTTACTTCATATAATAAAGTATCAAATACGCAGCATCTCAACGTTCTTGATTATATGGGGATGTTTATATCTTGGTTGCAGAAGATTTTTTCATTTTGATAAATAAAGTACTGGCAATTTCGATTTAACTTGTTTAGTTTTAGAAAGATTTAATTATACAGTGTGGCCACTGCTATTTGTGGATTAATAAATTAAGTTTTAACCCTGCGACAGTCGCGTCTAGGAACAGAGGTCTGCACTGTTGATACATTTTGAAATTGTTTACATATTCATGATCCTTTGATACAGTATTGGGACCGTGCAAGTTCGGAACAGCGACACCTGGTGTCGTAAATCAGCAAAATTTACTGCGCATTCATGTTAGATCGAGGTTACCGGATAACTGTCAAGGACGTTGCCCCAAAAAAGAATAAGAAGAAAAAGTAAGATTGAGGTTATGTCGGTATGTTATTAAAAGGTAAACGTTGTATGTAGTGTAAATACAAATAAAAATATTATTAAATTACAGAATTACTGTTAATATGGATGCAATAATAAAAACTGGATTTGAGAAAGTAAATCACCAAATAACTTTTCAACCAAGCACTGAGTCAAATGGAAAAGCTTTAGTAGTGGCAAATGTCAAAAAAGAATGGAAGAATTATGTGGAAGAATTAGGAAAAACAAATGACCATAAATATTGCTAATGCATAAATTAGCAGGTTAAGCCCATGATATCATCATATTGGTTTGAACAATTAATTCTTTCCCTGTAAACTTTTGGAGAGCGAATATATCTTAATGCATCTTCAGAAAAACTTGAACTTGATGCATTTTTGTAAACTTCAAAAAAATAAAATTTAAACATTAAACTTGATTTTTGGGTTAAAATGAACTCTAAGTGAGTGTTATACACTTAAAAAGTGAACTTTTATTTATTATTTATTTCAAACTGACTTTAAAATCGGGCGCAAGAATAATGCATAATTTAGGTTGTGTTACTTATGCTTTTTTATGATATAAATTCACTTTTCTCTTTGTAGTAATTTGTGCTTCGAAGTTGGAAACGAATAAAACTTAAATTGACAATTTTTTGTTGTATTTTTACAATTTGCAGTAAAAAATGCAAGATTTCTCCGCTACTCGCGCACGATCGTTTCTCGTATCACATCCAAGTACTTGCACGTCGCCAATAGTACGTTTTTTCGGACCTCTACTCCCTTGTGCGACTGATCATGTAAGTGATTTTAGTTATCTTTTGTGGCCGTATTTTTCGTGAAACAAAGCAAACGGTATTACGTATAGATATTGTTTAGGAAAAGAAATGCTACAAATTGTAAAGTTTTACGTCAGGATGACCTGGAAGAAATAGCAGGACATATATGGAGTGATGACTAAGAAGAAATAGTGGATTTTAGTGATGAAAGCGACTGTGAAGAGGAGCACATAAATCATATTTCTAATAAAAGCGAATCTGAGCTACCCAAAAATGGGTTCGAAGAGAAAGTTATAAAGATAGATATAGAAATGAGATCGAATGAGGTAGACGATGAAAGCAACAGATTTTATATAGGTCAAAATAATAACACACTATGGAGTAGTAAGGAGCTTGTATCAGGTACTAAAACTCAATCTAAAAATATTATTCATTTTTAAAATTCATTTCTCTTGAAATGATTGACAAAATTGTTGCATTGACTAACATATTTATTTAGGAAAAAGTAGTTATGAAGTATTCAAGAGCGAGAGATAGTAAGCCTACTTGTCGAAATACTAGCCCTTTTTGGTGTAATTTTTTAATTTCTATAGAAAACAGAAACCATGTCAGTGTTTTAGTGCTATGGGCAAAAGACGGTACAGAAATGATAATATTTAGAGCCGTCTTTAGTTATAGAAGGTTTTTATTTCTACTGTGGTCTCTGTGATTTGACGACTTTAGGACAACAAGAGACCGTGAAACGTAAAACAAACTTGCGCCATTAGAGATATTTACAGTATTTTTTTGTTGAAAAATGCCATAGAAACAATTATGTTATAGAATTTATTACCATAGACGAAATGTAACACCCCTTTAGAGGAAGGTGTCATGTCAAAGACACCGGCAAAATATGGCCTTAAATTATACGCACTGGTTGACAGTAAAACATTTTTTCACTTGGAAGTTTGAACTATACTGCGGTACACAAAAACCTGGACCATGTGACGTCCAATAAACCATATGACATAATAGTGAGACTAATTGATTTATTACTAAAATCAAATAGAAATCTAACTACTGAGAATTTATATACAAGCTATTCACTGTCGCAAAAGTTACTAAAAAATAGAATTACTACTAGTGGGACTTTAAGAAAAAATAAAGCTGACATACCGATAGAATTTCTTCAAAGTGCAAGTAGACCAGTTGGTTCTTTCCTTTTTGGATGTCAATATGATACCACTATTGTGTACTACGTTCCTAAAAAGAATATGTAAGTGGTATACTGTCAACAATGCATGACTCTGGAAAAATTGATCCTGAAACTAACAAACCAGAAATAATTTTAGATTACAATAGTACCAAAGGTGCTGTCAACATAGTTGGCCAAATGTTTTTATCATATGTTACCCAAAGAATTACAACAAGCTAGCCATTAGCTTTATTTGTTAAAATCTTAGATATTGCCAGTATAAATTCGAAAATGTTCTATGACGTCAACATTGAGCCGCAAAAATCGATTAGGCGTCGAAAATACCCCAACGATTTCTCATTTGAACTCATGGGTTCCCGTCTAAAAAAACAAGAATCCAACTGAATAATCTTTCCAGTGATATTCAAACTATTTTACAAAAATATAAAAAGAACGTTCAATATAATAATACTATAGACAATACAAGAAAGAAACGACCATGCCACACGTGTGGTTCTCACAAGAACAAAAAAACGACAATTATTTGCGGTTCCTTTAACAAATTTGTATGTCTAGAGCATTGCCAAAGAAAAGTTACCTTCGCTACCTGCCTCGAAACCGAAACGGATGAAAATTAACAGTTATGATACTAAAGAAGATTTTTATCTGATACTAAAAAAGAAACAATTGATAGTTTGTCAAGTGGACCTAAGGATCGCAGACTGAATATCAGACTGAACTTGAGATGACCATGTCCTCAAATCACTCGTGCAGAATATCTAATTTAGTATGAGCTGTGTGGAACATAGCACTCTCCTGTTAAAATTAAGTTGTCCTACACAACATATTATTATGTTTGTCCTTAGTATTACCACATTCGACAATAACGCTTGTTGATGTCACTATTCATTTAAAAATGGACCTTATTGATAAAGATTATTTTACTATGAAAACCTAGGCAAGTTTCTAACTGCTTCAGAGTCCATTGAGCAAACACACTTCGTCGTCTGTAGTCATTTATCTTCAGGTCCTGAGTTAGTTGAATTTTGAGCTAGTGTAAAATCAATACATTAAGTTGTGGTCTGTGAAAGACCAAGTTCTTGTGAATAACATCAAATTGACTCCCTTGGATTCTCTTAAACACTCTAATAGACAGCGGTGATGTTTTCAGCACATCTTTCGTTTCGTCGACGTACGAGTATTAACTATAACAATGGATGACTAAAAAATGTATCCACCAAATGTATCCACTTATGTTGGCATTGTCCTCTCGGTAGGACGGCTATGGCAACCGTAAAATTAGTGAAATTCGCGGAACGTTGCCAAAACAGAACATCCATTCTCAAAAATAAAATTAATGATTTTCAGGTATCGTTGTATCTATCCACGATGATTTTAAAAAATGACTGAATATAGAGCAGCAAAGTTTACAGATACAGCTACAATAATATAGCCGATATTAGCTGTCAAAATACGCAATCCCCTATTAGACGTGAGGATTGCATAAAGCCTTAATAAAGACCATAAACTTTTTTTTTATTTTTAACATTTATTAATATTGTTTAACATATTATGAAAGCGATAGACACAAATTTGCAAGTTATATTAATATGTGGATATATTCGTTGTACTAAGCTGCACTAGAATGCCAGATAATCGACCCGTAAAAGTAGTCCAGAGATAGAAGCCCCAAGGAAACAGAACAAGAGGAAGGATCCCCGTAAAAGATGGATAGACGACGTAAAGAGGGATCTTAAAACCATGAACATCAGGCAGTGGCGAAGGAAAGTATCCGACAGGGCAGAATGGAAGTACATTGTTAAGCAGGCCAAGACTCACAAAGGGTTGTAGCGCCATTAGAAGAAGAAGAAGACGAAAAACAAGCTGCGTTTAAAAATAATCTTATATCTTAAAATAAATATTAAATATATATTAAATAGAAGTGGTAATAAAAATCACTCCTCACACACTTGGTGGACTCTATTTTAATGATAATTTACCTAGTGGGTAGAAACTCCTTAGGTTTAATATATCAAGAAAAATTAATATTACTTTCTGCCTTCTGCATAATATGCCAGGTGTTTTCTGGCCCAAAACACGAATACCTAATATGATCTTTGGTCATATTAGGTATTAGAATAATCAAAGAGAGAAAAATGCAATACTTGGGTCATGTGTTGAGAGGCGAAAAATATGAATTACTTCAAGTTATACTGAAAGGAAAAGTACAGGGCAAAATTAGTAGGTAGACGCCAGAACTCATGGCTGAAAGACCTAAGGAGATGGTTCGACCGCTCATCCGCAGAAATCTTTCGCGCCGCAGTTTCCAAAACCACAATTGCCATTTGGATCGCCAAACTTCGAAATGAAACGGCGCCATGAGAAGAAGAAGAATATGATCTCTTGTCCAGGGTCACGTATAAAGTTCAAAATGGCGGCGAAGACGTAGATGAAGATCTTCGATTCGGTTTCAATAAGTACAGCAAAGAAGCAAGCAGAATGGAGCTGATAAAGCTCTTTAGTCGTAAAAAAGGCAAGTCTATTAGAAGAAGAACAACTCTAAAATTAAACCAAGAGTGGAAATAACTCTAAAACTGCTGGAAAAGCAATCAAATAACTTTCTAGCTCTACAGCTTCCTAAATTATTTTTAATTGCTAAAAACCCGATCGCAAAGTATCTAAATACAAAAAACAGCGCTGTTTGATAATCTTTCTAAGTACAAAATGGATATTACAGTACTAGTAAAATAAAAAACGACTTTGTGCTATTTTATAGCACAGAGAATAGAAGTAGATAAGCAAAAACAGTAATGGCTATTTCAGTACAATAGCCATTGCCAATGAAAAATAGACAAAAAACAATTAAAACATGGATATGAGTCAATAAAAAAATTTCTTTCGAAATGGCGAGCTTAAGTTAGTTTTGGTAGATATTTTGGTTTTTACCGAATAATGATGCACAAAAAAATGAGTTCATGCAAACTGTAACATCTGGGCTGAATAATTTAAACGGTAAGAAAGAAATTAGTATCCTAGAATACGCTATTAGTCATAATGGTAAAAACCTTAATAGCAGTATTGTAAGACTATCTTTATCTACTATTAATTACTATTTAACTGGGAATAAGCTAACAATTAAAGGTAAAAATACGTTTATTGACGTTTCAATTTCCACTTCGGAAATCGTTCTCAAAATACAAACAGTAAATTAAACAAATTTTGTTTTTTGTGACATAGTGAAAAATTCTTCTAATAATTTAATTTTATCTGACTCATTTATATTGACAATTCAGACATACATTATGCATTTTAAAGTAGACGACTTTAAAATGATATTGCCAATATAGTTGAGTTGCGCTCCTGCGACGACTTTACTTATAAGATAGTTCATTCGATTACATGAAATCAACTTTAACTTGAGAATATCCGTCAGAAAAAAATCATAGCATGTAATTCGTCTTTAAAAAGACAAACACATGACATCATGACAGTAAAATTCTTCTGTTAGTGATTTCATAGTAAATTATGAGGGAAAAACCAGGAAAAAAAAATCTCATAATACTATCCCGACATGGTAAGTATTTGTTCGTGCATTTAGTTTACCTTCAATAAACACCAAAATTTTGATTTTTTATGTTTCGTTATTTAAAAAACATAAATGATGTATCCTCTATATGTTACTGACTTACTAATACTGGTATTTTCTTATTAATAACTTTCTCTTTCAATATTGGTAACCTGATCCTAACTATTATGAGGTTTTTTCCTGGTTTTTAAAGACGAATTACATGCTATGATTTTTTTTTTGACGGATATTCTTAAGTTAAAGTTGATTTCATGTAATCGAATGAACTATCTTATGATTAAAGCCGTCCCAGGAGCGAAACTCAACTATATTGGCAATATCATTGTAAAGTCGTCTACTTTAAAATGCATATTGTATGTCTGAATTGTCAATATAAATGAGTCAGATAAAATTAAATTATTAGAAGAATTTTTCACCATGTAACAAAAAACAAAATTTGTTTAATTTATGTTTGTATTTTGAGAACGATTTCCGAAGTGGAAATTGAAACGTCAGTAAACGTATTTTTATCTTTAATTGTTGGCTTATTCCCAGTTAAATAGTATTTAATTTAAAATGCCACAAGAAAATAGCTTCAGAACAATATCTTTATCTACCCAAGGCGAACAACCTCGAAAACAAACGAAGAGGCAAATAGATAACCTTTAGACTAAACCTCAATCAACCTAAAGTCAATATTTTCAGAAGATTCTCAAATAAACTACAAATATACCACTAATCCAGGAGCTTTGAGTTACTGGTAGAGGCTAAATTGGAGGCCTAGCATCCGTCCTAATTGAGGTATTTCATTGCTTAAATAGGTAGAAAATTAGAATTTGTGTTGTATTTAGGAAAGATGTTAATCAACTTTTACTTTCAGGTTTCAACACGAACGATGTGATTGCAGCTTAAATTACTATATGAGAGAAAGCGAGCAGACGTAATATAGTCGTATGCTCGGCATACCTACCAGAAGATGGAGCAGCAACAAATCTCCCTATTGTAATTCAAAAACTAACACTGTAAATCTACTTGGGAAGGTAAAATATTTCCTGTCTTACTACAAAATAGATTGGACATCTTATTGTACATTCTTACAAAGATTCTTAAGGCTTACATAGCAGTAAGTTACATACCAAGTAATATAAGGGTGACTTAGGCCAGATAAATAAAGTCCAATTCTGTTAAATGTCGATAAACATTATATCTGCAATATAGGTCGACGCGTACATAATGTCACATAACAAACAAATCATGTTCTGCGTCAAATGTCACATAAATGTTCATTAATTACAACTGTAAGGGTACACATACAGAAAATAGGAAGACAACATTTCTAGATATATATGGAGCATTTAATAATGCACTACCAAATTCTCTTCTACCAAAAACTAGATCAAAGCAATGCTGGAAAATATATGGATTCTAACAGACTTGCAAACAAAGGAGATTTTGTCCAAAACAGCTAAGGAGTGCTTACAAGAGGGAGTGCTTTCTCTCCATCTGTGGTCACTTCTGGTAGATGACTTAATCTTTCTCCTTGATGCACATGATTGAGTTTAAAATGATACTAGATGCAATGTAATCTACATAACATTTCAAAAATTCATTTATTGTGCTTTTTCCAGAAAGGAACAAATACAAGTAAAACAAAATTAATTTGATAATGGCATATCAATGCTAGTATCATCATCATCACTGGCTCGACAACTTTTTTTGGGTCTTGGCCTGTTCAAGGATTCTTCTCCATTCTGACCTGTTTCGTGCTTTTTTTTCTAGTTTTTAATTTTTAATGTTGTTATATCATTTTCTATTTGTTCTACGTATCTCAGCTTCGGTCTTCCTCTTGTTCTTTTTCCTACTGGCACTTGTTTGAATATTTTGTTTGGTATTTCGCCTTCTTCCATTCTTTCCACATGTCCAATCCAACGTAGCCTTCCTATTTTAATTAATGCTATGATATCCGGATCCTGGTATATGTTGTATAGTTCAAAGTTATACCTTCTCCGCCAAATCCCGTTTTCTTCTGTGCCCTTATATATGTGTCGCAAGATTTTTCTTTCAAAGGTGGCTAATGACGTTTCCTCCCTTTTAGAGAGTGTCCAGGTTTCTGAACCGTATGTGAGTACCGGTCTTATTAAGGTTTTGTATATTTGGCATTTTGTTTTTCTGGAGACGTTATCTGATCTTAGTTGCCTAATTAAGCCATGGTAACATTTATTGGCAACAAATATTCTCCTCTTCACTTCCTCTGCAATGTTGTTATCAGACGTAACTAGGGATCCTAAGTATGTAAAGTTTTTTACCGCCTCAATGTTGTCTTCTCCTATTGTTAAATTTGGCAGCTGCCTTATTTGTGCGTTTTTATTTGCAGGCATATATTTTGTTTTTGTCTGATTGATTTTAAGACCACTATTTTTTAAATAATCAAAAGACTGATATTTTTTGTACACACTTATGACAAGTCGAAAGAAAATGTAAAAAAGTATTTTTGAAGTGTGTATATTTTAGGCAATTCCTAGCTGAGCGCTTTCGGCTTTACAAAGCCATCAACCTCTTTTTAAATCATTATGGGAGACTTTAGAGGAAGAAGGGTGACCTCATGCAATCTTATTATATTTTTTTATACTTTTATATTTTTAAACAAATTTTAAACTTTATTAGAAATTTACAACATTTTATAATTCATTTGACAGTTATTCTTAATTAAAACATGAAAATACATTCTTAAAAAAATTTTTTATGCTAATTTCTTACAAATGTCCATCAAGAGATACAATTATCAATACACTTAAGTATCAGATAACGTAACATTAATACCATGTTTCTTCTTTATATTATTGTTGAACAATTTGAGCCCTTGTTTCTTAAGGATAGCTGTCAGATTGAACATACATTGACCTTGAGCAATGACTTGAGTGAATTTACAAACTAATGTCATTCTGTATGATGTGATGAACACATAAAATTTAAATAGGTAAAGAAATAATAAATAAGACTTACTCACAATCAATCATAAACATAAAATTTAATTTAAAAACTTAATTTTTAGAAAGTCTTTGATGACTATTAGTAATTCCAAACTATTAAATAATTTTGTAAGAATTTAAAAAACAATCTCTATTTCCTATATATGACATCTGTCAACTGTCACTTTTGAAAAATCGTTTAAAAGGACCGACATTTGATTTCATTAGTTTTATTCTGTCTACCTCCTCACATCAATCAATGGTCGGGTTCTTACACCCGTACCATGACAAAAAAAATTTTTCAATTTTTTAACGTGTTTGTGAAGTCCAATATCGGCTTTTTATATGTTTTTTATATGTTTTAAGAATTTCAACAACTAAAAAAAAAAATTATAATTTTGAAATATAAGGAAATGAGATCTCTCCTTTGTAGTGGTATTTAAAAATTGACGTTAAGTTAAAAATTATAATCTTTACCAATTAGTACTTATAAGAACATTTTATTGTAGCATAGCTCTGATGATGGCTTTGTAAAGCCGAAAGCGCTCAGCTAGGAATTGCCTAAAATATACACACTTCAAAAATATTTTTTTACATTTTCTTTCGACCTACTATTTTTTGCAGCTCGTTCTATTTGAGTGAATGCCTCTATCATTTCTCTTCTTGATCTTGCGATTATGTCAACATCATCTGCAAATGCTAGTACTTGCACGCTTTTATTAATTATTGTTTCTCGGGTATTAACTATTGTGTCTCTTATTATTTTTTCAAGTATGATGTTGAATAATATGCATGATAGAGCGTCTGCCTGGCGCAGTCCCTTCTTCACATCTATTGTTTCCGTTAATTCGTTTTGTATCCGGATTTTACTTTCTACTTTTAGTGTTTCTTTTATCAATTCTATTAGCTGTGTTGGTATATTAAATTCTTTCATTGCTTTTGTTAGGAATTCTCGGTTTATATTGTCATATGCGCTTTCGAAGTGTATGAAGAGATGATGTGTGTCGATGTTATATTCACTTGTTTTTTCAAGGATCTGTCGCAGAACAAATATCTGGTCTATTGTTGACTTCTGTCTACAGAAGCCACATTGGTATTTGCCAACTATTTTTTCAGCGTATGGTCTAAGTCTTTCATACATTACGTTGGACATTATTTTGTATGCCGTATTCAACAGCGTGATTCCACGGTAGTTTTCACATTCTAACTGGTTTCCTTTTTTATGTAGTGGTACAATAATGCCGCTATTCCACTCCTTTGGTAGCTGTTTATTCAACCATATCTTTCTTATCAGCTCATGTATGGCTTTAAGTAATGCGTCTCCTTCTTCTTTCAGTAGCTCCGATGATATTTGATCCGATCCCGGTGATTTATTGTTCTTTAATTTGTCCACTGCTGTTCTAATCTCTGCTATTGTTGGTGGACTCTTTTCTCTGTTGTCTGCTTGGTCTAATGGTATATCAGGGTTCATCTCCGTCCTTTTCACCCCAAGCTTTTCCTTAAAATGTTCTGTCCATCTTCTAAGTATCTCTTGCTGTTCTGTCAATATATCAATGCTAGTATACTGACAGCTATAAAACCGGTAATAGATTTGTAGCTGGAGTGTACAACGCGAAACCAAGGCTAAGCTTTAATTTAAGCCTAGGTAATCTCTTTGGGATCTTTCAAGCGTATTTACAAATTTACACTAAAAAGAAACTAATATAGAGGAATTGCCTTGACAGATCTATAAAAATTATATATGATAGCCAGGCACCACAATTGAATTATATTGACTGTTGGCGAGTTTTATTTCAGCCGCTCCTAACATGGAGAACTGTTTCGTTGTTGTTAGCTGCCGGTCCGGATAAGACGGTAACGATTGATTTTATACTAACAGGCCTCAAATCGTGTCACTTCTTCCAGATTCGCCATTCGTAAGCTTTACGTCTAGACCTTTTTTGTAGCAATTTTGTGAACTCGGTCGTCTATTCAATCCGGCCTAATGAAGTGATTTATCAAACATAATAATGTTGGGTTTCGGGTTGTGGAGCCTGACACATAATACTGGGTCGTCGCTAATTAAACTCGTACTTAAAATGGTACTATGGATACATTTTTTATTAATTAGTTGTTTTTGTCAAATTTGCTACGTTTTATTGCCGTCGTTTAATTCCAGTTAAATACCTAACTTATCTTCAGCCCAACAGATATACAGTATTTGATTATTCAATATTTTGTGATTGTATATCTAAATCAAAGAGGCTTTTACAAACTGCGGTATTGTTAAAACCTCTTCAGATAAATTTAAAAGTTATTTCTTGTTCAACAATATGTTAAATTCACTAAAAAACAACTGTGTATAACACACTTGTGGGAGATAGTTGTTTTCACTGTTTATTAGAATTTACAACTTCTAGAGCGACATATAAGTTAAAAATAAAGCGAATATCCACTACCGACTACTGTTTTCACTCTTAAACGAGTCTAATCCATTGTGGGTGTTTTACTTTAGTTTAGAAAGTCTTCTTTATTACTCTCCATAAACGTCTCATATAGTAAACTAAATCTGTACCTAGTTATATGGTAAAGATTAGCAAGTAAATACATGTATTTGATATAAGACGATTTTCTCTTAATAATTGTAGTTTTATCACTAAAGACAAAAATAACTGTCGTTACTGTTTTACAGTCGATGAGAATTTCGTATTATACTTGATTAACATTCACAATTTATTTGACATTAATCTAAATTCTTCTAAGAAACTAGGAAATCATCAGATATATTCATAAATTTCACTACATTACTTTATTAAGTAACCCTATTATTTAAAATTTTTTAAGATTTTGAAAATTTAAAACATTTTAAAAATTAAAAAAAAAAATCCTCATTATTAAATTCGGGATCAATATAATTCTCTCTCACTTAGTCTTCTTTAATTTTTCTCTTCTATTGCTCGCTAGAATATGCATCTGAGTAATTGTTTATATTGATTGATTGTCATTTTGATGTTGAACATATTCTTACCATGATATCTTATGCTCACTTATTTTGATAATAATTGTTGAAAACCCTACGCTTCCTCTCCTTTTTTAAATTGATCATCCTTTGTCGCTTTACTCATCCATCTAAGCAGTCTCATTCCCACTACCTTCGTTTAATAAATTTTTATCTATCTATAGGTTCTATCTATGACGTCCTACAGCTTCTGTTGCATCCGGCATTTTGATTTTCGTATTGATTGGTTTTTCAGATTCTTCTAATCAGTGCTGATCTGCCTCTTCTTCTTCTATTTATTGGAATAGAATTAAATGCCAAAATAGGATGCTCGTACAAAATGCCATCGTTCACCATTAATTCATATTAGGTACTGCCAAATTGTTTTAATACAGGAGGACCAGTGATAGTGATCATCATCATTATCATCCAGCCCCATTTTAACATCCATTGTTGGATATAGGCCTCCTCCAAACGTCTCCAGTTCTCTCTATCTCTAGCTGCTGCAATCCAGATTGTTTCTATTCTCCTTAGATCGTCGGTCCATCGGGTGGGTAGTCTGCCTCGACTTCACTTGTCGGCTCTTGGTTTCCACTCCAATAATCTCTTCGTCCATATTCCGTCTTCCATTCTAGCAACATGTCCAGCCCACGTCTACTTTTGTTTATTGATTCGCAGTATAATTCAATTTCGATTCGATTTTTCAACGTCAGGCCTAGCATTGATCTCTCCATTCGTCTTTGTCTTACCCTCAGTTTTTCTTCATTAGCCTTCGTTAAAGTTAGGGTCTCTGCTCCGTAGGTCAAGATTGGTAAGATGCATTGGTTAAATGCCGTCCTTTTCAGGTGAATTGGGATATTTGTTTTAAAAATGTCTCTCATCCTTCCATATGCCGCCCATCTCAACGTGATTCGACTGTTTAGCTCGCAGGTTTGGTTGTCTCTGGTTATTCTAATTTAATGACCCAAGTATGTGTATTTATCGATTAATTCTACCTTGTTGTTATTGATCTGTATCTCTTCGCTGGGGACCATATTGGTCATCATTTTGGTTTTCTCGAAATTTATCTCCAGCCCAGTTTCTCTACTGCTAGTAATGTTTGTTAAATAAAAAATCTAGAAACAAAAACGTAAACCGAAGCATAATACTTATAGTGTCTATAAAAGATGAATTATCTCAGAAAATATATAGCGGTATTGGTAAATCAATACCGCTATCAATCAATAATTGGTGTAGCAAGGGAACCCACAGTCATCACCGTTGTTCAATATTATTATTTAAACAATGCCGAAATAGATATGGACCTATGAGGGGAATTCAAATAGACCAAAAATGAACATTTGTGTTCGTATATTCGTCGTTAATATAATAAATATTTTAAATCTTTTAACATTCTCTTTATATGGAACTAAACCAAAACTTAAAAAAAATTTTTATAAATTAAGAAATTAGGTTAACCTGTAAGAAGAAGAATTAGGTAAACCTTACCATTTGCTACGTACTTATATATTTATAATATGTACTTAAATACTCATATATTATATAATAACATATTTTCATTGACATTGAGGAAGAATATGATAGTGTGCTTCGAAAGTTTCGGTGAACTTGAACTGACCTGATGGCTAAATAAAAATGAAGTTTCCGATATTTTATCGCATATTGGCCCACTTTTACGCCTTATATGTTGTTTATATGTAAAAAGACTGGTATACTTGATTTTTTCCGCCATATTATATGCCCGTTCTTGTGCAAACAGGTCATTGTTTTTGGGCTAATCGTGTTTTTCTGACATCGTGCACAATATATGTAAAATGGTAACGGTAAGGCTGTTTTATCGGTGCACCAAAACCTAGGGACAGTGTTTTCTCTATTATTTACCGACAAAATGTCTCGAAATTTGGACACGTTATTAGAAATTATGTTGCCCTTAAAATTATGTTTTTACTTTTCTTATTTTTTTGAAACTTCTGTTGAAAAATTGGATTACTAAACTTTTTACGCCCATCACTGAAAGAATTTTTTTTCTGTAATCGTTGATTTTTTATCACCTTTCTGTGTCCAATAATAATCGAGAAAAGCGTGTTCCAACTTTGAAGAAAATTGCTAAAAAATACTAAAATCTAATAGTGAAACGTGTTACTCATCATTGGCGATTAGTTTCACCGTTATCGCCTTCGTGACGTCCAATCTTATTTAAATGGAGAATGATGCATTTGTTGACATTAAACTACCCGTCGGCCAGCGCCACTGAGTAAAGATGGTCTGGAGTAGGCAGTGTTGAAAACAAAATAATACACATATTTCAAATCGCAGTGTGCTTCAACTGATAAAACAGCCTTAAGGCATAACGGTACTCCTAGCACCACTAGCACAAAGAGTGCTAGGATTCATAGTTACATGGGCAGAACATTGGAGAGGGAAAGATGAGTGAGGTATAGCTGTGCGAGAGATTCTTTTCTATTATTAGTGGCTTGAAGAGTGAAAGGTTAGTATCACTGCTTTGAAATCATCTCATAAGACCCAATTTAAACCTTCAATTTAGATTCTGATACGTGCAAGTGTAACTATACCTGGTAACATATTTTGATATACTGATGATCTTGTAATAATATGATTTCTAACACAAGAACTTATTTCTTGCTAACCACGTCAAGCATTTATCTCATCCCATATGTACGTAAAGCCTAAATCGGTGGATAGATCATGACATCCTGATTTTATACGTACATGTTTCTTTTATAAAAAGCCACACAAGTGGTTAGAATGAGAAAAGGTAGAGCTGTCTGCAAGTCAAAAGTGAAGGCATAAAACAAATGATCTTACTTTGACTTTTCTTCATCTAATTTCATAGATGTTCGAACAGCCTCTGCTTTTTATTTTTTACCTCCAAGTTGTAGTACTTTCTATATAAGTTATACTTAATACGTGTATTAAGGTCAGGAGGTAAATATTTTCTGTTTAGGTTTTAAGCTCTAGTATAATGAGACTGGTATGAGAGGAATGATGAAATGTTTCCACACTAATAAATACTATTTTTTTCATCAGTGACTTTATTTATGGGTATTTCACGTCCTCGTTTGTTTGATCCTCGTTGGCTTCTTTTTTCAATTTTTTAAGAGCTCTCGTCATCCGGCCATCTGAAATTTAGAAAGTTTGAAGAACATATTGTAGCTACCTTTTCCGGTTCAGGAAGGTACAGTCCAGCCAGTGTCTTGACTGTGATTTTTCGAATACTGTAACACACGATGTTGGAGTGCGAGCAATAAGTGGATAAGAGAGAAGAGTTTAAAAGACAGTATAACCGTAGAATGTTAAATTTCGTGAGAGAAATGGTGAAAAAATGATAAGGGATTAGTGGTGGTAGACACAAATTTATTAGATTGCTGATTTTTTTAGTGGCAAAATAACTAGGTAAAGGATAAAAATTGTGGTGTAAAAGAAAAAATATCATTAAATAACGCAGTAATTAAAATAACGTAGTAAAAGTGGTAAGAAAGAGTGATGGAATATTGATAGTAATATTTTCACTTGATAAAAAAGTGTTGAATATTGTGTTTACGTTTCTTAAGTCAGTATAGGCGAGAATAAAGAAGACCAAGTAAAAGACATACTGAGTAATATTATATTAGGGTAGAGAACTATAATTGGACGAAATTGTTATTGCGAATGTAGGCCAATCCAATCCAGTCTATAAAGCAATTACATGAAGAACTAGGCATTGGAACTAGAAATAAAGCTGGTGCTGGTATGTTACCATATATTATATATATGGTAACTGTTATTACATTTTTTTAAATAGAAAAAGTCAACTTATCACTTACAAAAATGGGCAAAATCATTCCCAAATAGATCATATTTCATGACCAGAAAATTAGATATACGAAATGTCAGGACTGCAATGTATTAGCACGGTATATTGCTTAAGAAGAAGCGATAGACACAGATTTTTAAAATTATATGGTCGCCAAAAACAGCGAAAGTAGCAAAAGATAAAGCAAAAGTATATCCAAATCTATACGATTACCTTGATACCAGAGACCATGAGACATATTATACAAGAACCAAAAATATAGCAAAGAAAGCACAAGATTTTAATCTTTATCTGAAATTAAAATACTGATTCATAAAAAATATGTCAAATACTGATGGAAAAAGTAATTTGACAGTTGATTAAATAAATAATTTAAGAGCCGGTCACCAAAACAAAAACGAGGAAGTTGTTTAAACACTTTAAAAAATAAACAGAGATAAAGCGACTGGTCCAGATATCCTGGAAATTTGTTAACAGTTTTAGGAGAGATGGGAACAAGTTGTCTGACAAGTATATTTAATAGAATTATGGAAGTAGAACAAATTCCAGACAAATGGAGCAGTATAGGTACATATTTATATATGTACGTATACATATTTATTTATAAATAAGGAAGATGTATACCGATGCATAAACTACAATGCCATAAGATCAAGTCAGACGATAAACGTATTGGATTTAATAATTGATAGATAATACGTAAAAAACAGAAATATGCGATAATTAGTTTGGGCAGATGAACAGATACAATTTTCATTGTAAGGCAGCTGATAAAATAATACACGAATAATAAAACAAACGCTCATATGGTATTCATTGATCTTGAGAAAGCATGTGATAGAGTTTTTCTAGAAATTCTGTAGTGGGCGTTCAATAAGAAAAGAGTACGTGGTATGTTTGTGAAAATTGTGAGAGATATTGAAGATAAACAATTTTTAATATGAAAATATTGAAGAAAAAGTTTAAAAAATACTAAAAAAACTAAAATTGATGTAAAAGAAATCTTGATTGAAAATCATTTATTGTTTTGATAATCATTGACGTTATTGTCCCTGTAATCAGTACAGCTAGTTATTTATCTATAATAGATATAAGTAAAACAAAAAAAAATGATTGAGTTAAATGGTATTTAATTATTAATTTAAATAATTCATGTTTAGTATTATTAATTATTCTTAAATTAAATATATAAGAACTAATTATCGTTTGATAAATAATTCTTATCTCTGTATGCAAATGTTTTAGAATAGAAAACACCTACATATGGTTTAATACAAAATACTTTCATGTCACGTTTAGTATATGGCAAAAAATTTAAATTATATGGCAATCTGAAAAATTACTTAATACACTTTCACAAACTATAAAATATATTCTAGACAGTTTTACTCGTCTCTTTAATTATTTTTAAGTATACTTGAAAATTGTCTTAAACAATAAACCTAAATCGAACAATTTTAAACAAAAACAAGTAAATAGTGTTAAAAACACTATTTTGTAAAAACTGAGTGTATAATTAATAAAAATAGTAAGTCACTAACAATATATTTGTCATTAAATTTATTGAGAAAAATACTATTTTTAATTTAAAATTGTCACAATATTTACTAAGTTTTATATCGAGCCAATATCGAGGGTCAGGGATCAGGAGGATCTATTTCGTATAGCAACGAATAAAATCATTATAGCCAGAATGATCGCCAACGTTCGGAACGGACAGGCATCCTAAGAAGAAGAAGAAGGGATCAGGAGTTAGGATCGTACTCAGTTCTGCAAAGCTCTAAAACTTATTACACTAATGTAAACATGGATAGAAGTCGTTAACAACAATATTATTTTGTACCGTTCCCGTCATAAAAAACTGGTAAAATTCTTATAATCAAAAATCGTGTTTTTTAAGTTGTGTACGTTAATCTTGTCACATGTGTCATTCTAATTTTTAGGGCACCGTTGCCAGTTCAACGAAAATATTATATGAAACCCGCTAAAAGCAGGGTTGTGTGGCAGACCGCCAGTTTTGAATATACTAAAACTTAAACATTATCAAGCATTCTCGATCAGTCAGTCACATTAAATTTGTTTAAACATGCATCCTAAAAAATTCTCATATTAATTGTGTAATTTTCCATCATCTCAATTAAGTACCCATACATTGATTTGTATTTCATAACAATTTATAAAAATATTTCAATTCAAAAATAGTGATAAAAAATCAATCTAGACATAACTTTAAATTATTGTAATAAAACATTTCAGTGAGATATTGGATTGTATCTGTCACGTTTTGAAAAGCGTTTTTTTTTCGGATATTTTATAGTGTATAATACATATATATATAGATAAAGTAAAATGTTAATTTTTCGCATTTTTTATCGTTCTTGTAATAAATAATAAACTAATCTTGGTAGTTTGCCTGTTACAAAATTTATTGACACCTAGGTTTAAAGATCCTTCAAATATTTTAAATATTAACTCAACCCTATCTCTGGTTTTATACATTTATACAAATCATTAATTTTATAGATTTTTGAACGTTATTTTTTTATTTACATTTAGTGCAATTCCGTTATCTGTGATGGCAACAACGAATTGATTGATGAACCATTGTGTCTAGTCTGAACACAGATTTACATTAAGAAAAAAAGTGTACCAGTTTTATATGACGGTAAGTGTACAACCTCAAAATCAACCAAACATACAAAAAAGTAACTCAATGTCATTACTAAGTTTAAATATCCTTCTTGGACAGTGTTTTTCGCAATGGAAAATACCTTTCAAGATTGCAATCTCTTTGCAATTTAATTAAACCAAAAAAAGTATATTTGCCTCCCGCCTATTGAACAACCAAATATGTACCTTTCTAAGTATTATCAATGAGTTCTTAGATAACTATGGCCAAATTATTATCTGAGAAAAAGTTTATTAAGCCAGGCAGCTTATAACATCGGCAGAAAATACGTCGCTTTTAAATATGTGCTCGATAGTACCACATAACTTCCTTAAAAATTAACTGCTTAGAGTAGAGCTAAATCATATGCCACCTATAACATTTTTAAGACTCTGTGCAAATCTTCCCCAATATACTCATTCTCTACTCAGTTGTTAATCCCTATAATTTACTTATTCCCTGTATCATAATAATAACTTTTATTGTTTTATGTATGATTTAAATGTAAATAACCTACTTATCTAGGAGCACCCTACACCGAACCTGCACACATTTCTGCCTTACCAAAAACTACTCATCTTACTAATCTCAGTTCAACAAATAATGATACAGCTTGTATTTCTACTACTACCGCATCAACGACCATTCTGCTAGTTTTACTTTTAGCGAAAAAACCCTACCTTTATCCCGACAACCAAACTAAACCACCCTCTCACAATCTATCGAACTTGAACTCTACATTAAATCTATCGAATTTTCTCAAAATAAATAATCAAATTTAAAAAGATTTATAAATGATGTTTTCTATCAAAAATCAATACACTATTTATATTGCATTTTAATGATATTTAATAAAAGTAAAAAAAGTTTAACTGTTAAAGAATCATAATGTATAATACATAAGGTAATATTAAGGATTATTCAAAAACTGACTGAAGAATTAAACAATACATATTTAACGGAATACTTTAAAAGGTATCTTACAAGATATCAGTATATAATATATTCATGAATACATAAAAGAGCAACAAGCAAGTAAAATTATTGTACTTGCGCTATATTTAATTCACATAATAACTTTCAATTTCCCAGTTTATTTATATTTCTTTCACCAAGGGGAACACTCTAAACGCTTTTCGAAAGAAATGGAACATGATTTTTACGGTCTGCAAAAGGGAATATGGCACTTCACGAGGTCAAAGAATGCAGATAAAGGAACTAATAAAACCAAAACACATAGAAAAAGATACACAAATTGACTACCCAAAACAGCTCAATGCAGAGGAAGAGCAAATGACGCTAGAACCGGAAAAACCAGAAATTAACACAAACGAAGAACTTAATATAAATGTACAGGAAGTTCGGAAAATAGTTGAAAACCTGAAGAATAGAAAAGCAGCAGGGAAAGAGCAGGGAGAAAGCAGCAGATACCAAACGACTAACCAAAATATTGTGAAGCAGTAGTGACGCAACAATTTTAACAACAATTGATAATATTATAAAACACAATAAAATACCGGAAGAATGAAGAACGAGCGAACTAATTCTACTATTTAAAAAATGAGATAAGAAACAGTCAGAAAAACACCGAGGTATAAACTATAAATATTACGCTAAAACTTACAACTAAAATTTTACAAGTGCTAATAAATCAGAGGATAAGTTTAGCAGATCAACAACAGGGTTTTTGTAGTGAAAAATCGTGTACATATGCAATATTCGTTATAAAGCAAATGACTGAGAAATCAAATGACATAACAAATGACACATTTATGTGTCCGATTGAACCATAGAAAGCGTTTGACAGAGTAAGAGTCAAAGATATAATAAATCTTTTGTATAATAGAGAATGTCCCGTAAATATTATAAAAACTATCAAAAACTTCTACCAAGACAACAAAATGGAAGTCAGAATAGCTGGACAACTTACAGAACCTATAGAAATAGGCAGCGGAATAAGACAAGAATTATGCTCTTCAATTTAATCATAAATGAACTCATCCACAGCGTTCCCAAATAAAGAGGATACAGAATGGGAAATAAAGAAATAAAAATACTCTGTTGCGCAGATGACACAATACTGATAGCCCAAGATGAAAATAGTCTACAATGACTGGTCCATTTGAGCTGTTTGTAAATAACAATGGTTCTGGGAGGCAAATATGAAAATGATCTCCACACGTTCAGATCTGATATACTGTAAACCATCGTGACAGCTTTAGCTGAATGAGAGTACCGATCGTACAAATGATGAAAATTAATGACATTTAAATTTATCAAATAAACCAAAAATTATTGAATCCAGAACCCAAAAAACAAATGTTTTCAACTTGTTTCAACTTGTCATTAAAAATAATTGTCCGGGAGAGATAGCACTACAAATACAAAAGTCATAGTAAGCCGGCTAATATTAACACCCTGTATAATTATTAAACAATTATACGTCATCAACAGAATCAACACAAACCTCATTAAATTTTCCATTTAAGCCAAAGTTTCACAATTATTGCTTCTATCTCTATCTACCTAATCAGCCTTAAACGCCCACTCTTGGGCATAGGCCTCCCCTTTTAATCTCCATTGGTCTCTATTTTGGGCGATCTGCATCCAGTCCTTTGCTGCCGTTCTCTTAAGGTCGTCAGTCCATCTCATCTGTGGTCTTCCTCTTTTTCTTTTCTTTTCCCATGGTCTCCAGTGTAGAATTCGCTTATTCCATCTTTTATATTTTTACCGGAGAGTGTGACCGGCGAAGTTCCATTTAAGTTTTGCAACCTGTCTTGATACATCGTTCACCTTTGTTTTTTCTCTGATCCATGAGTTTCTTTTCCTGTCTTTAAGACCGATACCCAGCATCTGTCTTTTCATTGCTCTTTGTGTTTTGGATATCCTGTCGATGTTCTCCTTTGTAAAAGTCCATGTTTGTGAGCTATATGTGATAATTGGTAATCGTTCGCATATATTGAGGGATATTTTTTAGAATATATGATAGTTTACCAAATGAAGCTTATGCTAGTCTAGTTCTTCTTTTTATTTCTTCTGTTTGATTGTCCCTGTTCAGCTTTATTATCTGTCCTAGGTATATGTTTTCTGCCACCTGATCTAATTTATTCTATTTGACTACTATTTCTAATTGGTCTTCTTGGTTTATCATAGTCTTGGTTTTACTATAGTTCATCTCTAGACCTACCTCTGTCACTTTTCTATCTAGTTCCTCAACCATCTTCTGTAACTCTTCCTTCTTATCTGTTATCAGGACTATATCGTCTGCATTTCTCAAGTGGTTCAAGAGCTCTCCATTTATTCTTATTCCGTATTTATCCCCTTCTATTTTTTTTTATATGTCTTCCATAGACTGATTGAACAATTTTGGCGATATTGTGTCTCCCTGCCTGATTCCTCTTTCGAATTTTATTGGTTCTGTAGCGTGTTCGTTCGTCAATTTTATTGTGGTACTCGCATTTTTGTATATGTTTGTTATTAATTCCGTGTACCTGTAATCAATTCTGCCGTTCTGTAGTGAGTTTTTGATGGCCCAATGTTCTATACTGTCAAACGCCTTTCGGAAATCTATGAGTGCCATGTATAATGGGATTTGATACTCGTTCGAGTTCTCAATCAGTATTTTTACTGTTAGCAGATGGTCGCTAGTACTAAAACCCTTTCTGAATCCCACTTGTTCTCTTGCTTGGTATTCGTCAAGCTTAGTTGTTAGTCTATTTGTCATTATCTTCGTTAGTAGTTTAAATACAACACTTAGTAATGTTATAGGTCTATAGTTTTCTAAGTTCTTACGGTCACCTTTTTTGAACATTAATAGTGTCTCCGCATCATTCCAGCTATTGTGGTCAATATTTTGTTCATGAGGATATGTAGGACTTCTCTAGTTGTTTTCCCTACTCTCTTCAGCATCTCTGCAGTTATTCTATCTTTTCCAGGTGACTTATAGTTTTTTAATTCTTAAATTGCTTTCTTGATTTTTGTTTTACTTATTTCTGGTTGTAGGTCAGAGTTTATATTCATTATTTTTGTGTTTACAGTAGAACCCCTCATATCCGACCTCGGGATATCCGACTCCTCGGGATATCCGACCATGTGCCCGACCGTCTTTTGCCGGTTTGCCGGCGGACAAGTCTCAACGTGAAACATGACTCATCAGCAGCGCTGTGCATTGTTTCTCTGTTAAACGGCCATTTTCGTTCTGATTCTCGACGTAAACGTTGCTCTACATACTTGACTGTTTTGTTTTCGTGATTGTTGTATATACAATCTTTGGTTTGTGATTGTGTAAAAAACTGTGTTGTGCGATTAGTGAACGTTAGCTATGGCTACTCAAAAACGTAAGCATGTGTGCGTTACCCTTAAACAAAAACTTGCTCCAACGATTGGACCGTGGTGAGTCACTAGTAAAATTAGCCGCAGAGCTAGGGGTCGGCATGTCAACAGTTAAAGATTGGAGAAACAACCGTAAAGACATCGAAACCTATTCTATGACCGTTGAAACGGAAGATGCTTTTAAAAATCGGAAAATGTTAAAAAAACCTAAGTTAGAACTCGTTGACGAAGCTCTTTGGGTTTGGATTTGCCAAGAACGGCGAAAAGGGACTCCTTTGTCGCGGCCTCTTGTAAAAGAAAAAGCCGTAAAGCTGTTTGAAAAATTGGGAGATGTTGAGACTTTCCAGGCAAGCGAAGGTTGGTTTCACCGCTGGAAGCTTCGCCACGGCATTAGACATGTTGTTATTGCGGGTGAAAAGTTGTCTGCTGATGACGATGCTGCAAAAGATTTTGTAGAAAAGTTTCAAAAGTTGGTGTCGGATAGTAATCTTGTAGCCGAACAAGTATATAACGTAGACGAGACCGGACTGAACTATAAAATGTTGTCAAAATCTACTCTTGCTTCTAAAAATGAGCCTGTTTTGGGTACAAAGCTAGCTAAGGATAGACTAACAATTGCTACGTGTAGCAACGCCGGTGGCAGTCACAAACTGCCGTTGTTTGCTTTCGGCAAATCTAAGAAGCCGAGAACTTTTAAAAATCTCAATATGGCAACACTCCCCATGTATTACCGTAATCAATCATCTGCCTGGATGGATTGTGCTCTTTTTAAAGAATGGTTTTTTCTTGAATTCGTGCCCGCTGTTAAAAAACACTTAAAATCAAAAAACCTGCCACTTCGAGCTGTGTTGTTGCTGGATAATGCACCAAGCCATCCCCCAGAGCATGACTTGAAGAAAGGCAACATAAAAGCGATGTTTTTACCTCCACATGTCACCCCATTAATCCAGCCAATGGACCAAGGCGTAATCGAGTGGGTAAAAAGACGGTACCGGAAAAAATATGTCGGGTCTCTTTTGGACAAAACAGAAGGAGGCTGCTCACTATTGGATACCATGAAGATGTTAAACATAAAAAACGCCATCTATACCGCCGCTTCTGCATGGGATGAAATTAAAGAGACAACTCTTCAAAAATCGTGGAAGAAAATTTGGCCAGCATTAAAACAAAGCGATAGTGCTGATAAAGACGATGATAAGCCCACATCATCAATGGAAGTTGACCTTGAAGCTGAAGAAAACGACGTCACAGAAACTCTTCAAGACCTGCAGGAACTGCAATATGGTGTCCAGCTGCAGCTGACAGATGTGGAGGAATGGCTGACCGAAGCTGACATGGCTGAGTCTACAAATGAAAAACTCAATGATGACGAAATAGTTGCTGCAGTTCAAAGCGCAAATAATGAAGACAGCGACGCTGAAGAAGAAGAAGTTGATCGTGATACTGGAGTGACGCATTCAGAGTCCAAAGACGCATTTGACGTAGTGTTGAAATATTTGGAGCAGGACCCGAGAGCTACACCTATGGACGTGTTATGGGCAAAGAAATGGCGTGATTTTTCAGCTAAATCAAGATTGGGTAAATTGAAGCAAAAAAGGACTTCTTCTAACTGTTTGCCTTTTTGATTAAACAGTACAGTACTGTATGTATTTATAATATTTTTCGTTGTAACATTAATATAAAAATGAGCACTACATATGTGTATTGAGTGGAAATTTGGTACAGTTCTGTACTAATAGTTTAATGCAATATACGGCTTTTTTACCCGAGAAACGTGTTTTATTATTTCTCGGCATATCCGACCTTTTGGCCGTTCCGACCACGGCCCGGTCCCGTGAGGGTCGGATATGAGGGGTTCTACTGTAATTGTTTAAGAATTTCTTGCTGTGGTTTATGTCTTGTTCTGTATAGGTGTGTATAGTATTCTTGTGTCAACTTTATTATTTGTTTCATATCATTAATGGTTATTCCTTCGCTGTTTGTCATTTGATTTATCTGAGTTTTACCGAGTCGTTGTTTTAAGCATTCCATATTTTTGTTCTGCTGGATTACTCTTTCAATCTTTGCTTCCTGCGTTTTTCTCTTGGTTTCTTTTATGTTTTTTCTAATTGTTTTAGTTTTCAGTATATTCTAACGTGTTTCTTTTGCCGTGTTTAAGTAGGCTTCTTCTTGTCTTCATAAGGTTTTCTACTTCTTCTAAGATATAATTGTCCTTTTCTGTCGTCGATTTTGCAATTCTTTTTCCGGCCTGTAGCAATGTAGTTGTTAGAATTTCATTTATTTCGTTTGTTTCTTTATTTATTAAGTAGGTTGTATTTGGGATGAATTTTTTTATTTCTTCTTTGTACTTTTCTTTGTTTTGGCTAAATTTCTCCATATCTAGTTTTTGTACGTTTTTGATTTTCTTTCTGATTTCAAAGTGGCTGTTAATTTGTATCTTAGCCTTCACCATTCGGTGATCGCTGCCTGTTGTGAAACGGTTTAGCACTGTGACATCCTTGACAACGTATTTTCGTGTTGATAATATGTAGTCGATCTCGTTTTTAGTTTTGGTGTCAGGGCTTATCCAGGTCCATTTTCTCTGTGGCTCCTTTTTGAAAAAGAAGTTCATGGCGTAGAGTTTCCTTTCCTCCATGTAGTTTATCAGGGTTGTTCCTTTTTTGTTTCGTACACCATATCCATATTTTCCTATTTTTGTTTCTTCGTCATTTAGTCTTTGTCCTAGCTTGGCGTTGAAATCTCCCATCACAATTGTTAGTCAGGTCTTTTCTTCATCCAATGCTTTTGATATTTCTTCATAGAATGTTTTAATGTCTTCATCTGAGTATGTACTGGTTGGTGCGTATATCTGAATTAGTTTCAAAGTTGTTATTTTAAATTTAGTTATCATATATGCCACCCTATCTGATATTCCTTTGATAGTTTGTACATGTTTACCAATTCTTTTATTGATAATAAATCCTACTCCATTTTTTGTATCATCTGGGTTGCTCCTGGAGTACAGTATATTACCAAATATTAGTTAAATTCTGTTTTCTCCTTTTCTTCTTATCTCTGTTAGAACGATTATGTCCCATGATATCTTGGATATTTCCTCTTCTAGCTCATGTACCTTTATGTCGTCGCTCATTGATCTTATGTTGTGTGTTCCAATGTTCAATTTTGTCGAATATCTGCCTCCCCCAGCATCCTTAAGGCTGACCGTTTTCGCGGTGTTTATTTTACAGTCTAAGCTGTTTACTTTACCCACTTGGAGTATCTTTCCATTTGTTTTGTAATTTGACGTTTTTAGGGGGTGTTTTGACATTAAAACGCCACGCTTGTCAAACGAGTTGGCGAGTTCGTGGATCAGCTGCCCTTTCAGGGTCAGACACTGTTTCAAGCCGCCCATTCTGGGACAGACGCTGCGGTGATCTAATTTTATACTAACCCTAAAATTGGGGGTTGCCACTTCCGCCATACACACCGTACTGAAGAAGTTCTTCTCCGCCGTGGATACCGTTGTGGTCTTCATCCGTGATCCTGGACAAGGGAACCTAAGCAGGTACTAGTTTCCCGGGTCAAGAAACTCCTGGAATCTGCGGAGGGCAGGGATTGATTCATATTCCCTGGTAGGACTGTCCGAATGAATTATTGCTTAACCCCGCGTAATTATTATTTATACCATTGTATAACATTTTTTATAGTCTTTTTAATGATGTATCACAAGGGGTAGTGTAGGGGTTTGCGATTTAAACTTTTTTTAGTTGTATTGGGGCTTAGGGGGTTAATAGAAGTGAGTTCTCTTTAATGTCATTTTAGTTTCCCCTTACTAGCCTAGAAACGGTTTTAAGCATTTTTCGATATCAGCTTTTGTTCGTAAGGTAAAGCCCATTGTAAGTTTTAAAATTGTCACACTGTATAAGAACCAAAAAGCTTATTTCAGTTTGACAGTTTGTATTTCTTTTCTTTTAAGTTTTAAGTTTTAAGCAGTAATGAATTTTTTTCATAAATAATCATTTATTATAACTTAATAAGGGAATGAAATTTATTTAGATATTAGATTATTGATGTCAGTATATATCTTGTTTTTGAGTAATGAAAAATATTTTTTTCGGAAGAATGTTATGAAAAAAACGGAGAAGTACGCCAGCAAATAAAAGAAGCAAAAAACAATTTCTGGGAACAAAAATGTGTCCAAGTTGAAAATTTAATGGGTGGTTCCCAGACAACGGAAGCATTGAGAACTATCACTAATCTAAAGAAGAACACCCATAACTCATTAAGCAACTTAATTTCTATAGAAAAATGGGAAAATCACTATAAAAATTTACTCCAAGAGTCCAGATTGAAATATATGGGAGAAAAATACAGTATGGAGAGACAAACAAATAGTAACATTAATACTACCAGCAACGAGGTCCGCACTGCGCTAATTAAAATGAAAAACGGCCGATCTTCAGGACCTGGCAATATAGCTGTAGAGCTACTTAAAGCAGGAGGTCCACTCCTAATCGAACGAATAACTTTTCTAATGAATCAATGCTGCCAACAAATTAAAATACCATCTGAATGGAAAACCGCTCACCAAGTGTCCATCTTTAAAAAGGGTAATCGAAAAGATCCTAACTGCTACAGCGGATTGAGTGTCCTACCTACTTTCGGCAGATTGTTTGGAAAGATAATAAATAAAAAAATACAAGATGATGTAGGACATCTAATTAGCGAAGACCAAAGCGGATTTACGCCTGGTAGATCTTGCACTGATAACTTGTTTATACTCCAACAATTAATAGAAAAAAGAATGGCGGTTGGTAACGAAGTACATCTAGCCTTCATCGATCTAGAAAAAGCGTATGATACAGTACCAAGGCCTAAATTGTGGCAAGCTTTACAACAACTCGGCATTAGTCCACACATTTTAGGAATAATCACAGAAGTATACAGGGATAACACCACTTACCTAAAAATTGGAAATAGACTATCAAAGCCGATAAAAGTAACTAAAGGACTGAGACAAGGATGCAGTATGTCACCTTTACTGTTTAATTTATATATTGAGGCAGCCCTTCAAAATTGGACAAATCACTGCCAGGGAATGGGAATCCCAATAGGAAATGACGTACTGTTCTCCCTGAACTTTGCGGATGACCAAGTCGTTCTAGCTCAAGATTCTTATGATCTAGAATTTATGATAAAGCGTCTATACAGAGAATATGTAAAATGGGGGTTAAAAGTCAGCATGAAGAAAACGGAATATCTAGTTATCAATTCAGATGCAAGGTTTGAAGTGTTGATAGACGAGGACGTGGAAATCACACAAGTGGAAAAATTTAAATATTTAGGTGCATTCATTGATAAGAACGGCTTGGGTGAAACCGAAATTAAACACCGAATTAATCAGGGACGTAAAATTGTAGGATGTTTGAACTCCTTATGGTGGGATCGCAACATTTCCAAAAGAAACAAAAAAAGAATAGGGCAAACGATGGTTGAATCAGTTCTTTGTTATGGCTCTGAAGTATGGACAATTAATGCAGACCTGAAAAGAAGATTGCTGGCAGTTGAAATGGATTATTTGAGAAGAAGTGCTAGAACATCAAGGCTGGAAAGGAAAACCAACGAATCTATAAGAAATCAGATGAATGCTACAGATACGGTCATAGACAGAATAGAAAGAAGAGGTTTAAAATGGTTTGGACACCTGTTAAGAATGCCTGACGAACGTTGGCCCCAAAAACTTCACAGATGGAAGCCCCCTGGTAGAAGAAAAAGAGGTAGACCTCGACGCTCATGGAATGAAGGTATTAGAAGAGCAATGGAATCGAGAGGTTTGGAGGAGGAGCATGCCTTGGACCGAGAGGATTGGCGGAGGAGGACGGGAATACAAATTTGCGGGCTTACAAAAGTAAGCCTGCAAATTTTAATAGTTTTTTATTGATTTGGTATATTTTATGATGCATTAAAGTTCTTTATCAATCTTGATATCAGCCCCTATCTTTTGCAGTTTAGCTGTATGCAGTTCTTGAATTTGTAGGTCAATCTAAGTCTAATATCTAGCTGTTACCCGTATCCTTACCCATCTGAATGGCGCTGTCGAGAATGAGCAACGCAGCCTTCGTATTGTTCTTGTGTGCGAGCAGCTTATTACCACCTGACCTTTTTCTCTTTGAGCACCTTGAGCTGTTTTTCGTTACCACACACTCATAAACATACACACACAACAGACGCACATACACACACACATATTTTCCCAAACGTATCGATAAGTAGACTTAATAGTTTCTGAACATACATATTGAGTTCATCATTTTATATTTATATATTAATACATTATTATTGTTGTTAATAAAAAGTAACGATTACAAAAATAAAATAAATGTGTACTGTTTGATATTTTAATCAAAATACTGGCGGGTTCCTTTTTATGTCCTTTTATGTTTATTGGTGTGAACGTAGATTGCAACAAAGAAGATGAAAAAGTTTGTCACAGTAGCTTAATTAGGATATTAAAAGTGATAGCTCAGTATTTAAGTAGGTGGCTAATGGAATTAGCTAGTAAAAATGAGATATAAAAGACATTTTAGCACTGTTATAAAATAAGATAACGAAATGAATTCTACACGATAAAATGAATGTATATTGCAAATTTTATATATTTAATATTTAATTTTAATTAATATGTATTACATAATTTAATATTCTATCTAATATAAAGATTTTTAATACACATATTTTATGAACGCTCTAACTGAGTAAATCCAAAAAAAGGGATAGGTACAGAAAAGGCGGTTGGAGACATTTTCAGATTTTAAGTAGAATTTGTGATGTTTCTGGTTTGTTTACTTGTGACTCTCAGTTTGTTAAATTTTTTTCTGTTTATTTTATAGTAGCTGCATTTTATTTTGCCATTAATTTACATACAAAGTTAATCTTATTCACTCAAAACTAAATATTGGTTTTATTTAAGTTTCAGAAAAAGTGAAAGTAACGATAAAAAAAAATATGTTATTGATTTTTTTTAGATTATGACAGGAAAAATTATTACCTAGTAAGCACAAAAACTCGTAATCGAGTACTTTGAATTGGTAAAAAGAAATAAAGGACCTTTGGAAATATGACCATCTGTTGACAAGAGGTACAAAAAGTACAACATTTAAATGTGCACTACTATAAAACTTTAATGATGACAAGCATATAATATTATATTATTAATATTATTTATTTGCCAACTTTATTACATAACAAAATATTTTTAATTAGGAACTTTTTATTTTTGTTTTTTTTTTCAATTTCAAATAAAATATTGATAATATTTTAACTTTGCTTTAGAATGTAGCAGCTGCACTTAAATTGGCAAGAAAAACATTATAGACTAGGCGGGATCTGTAAAAATTCAGACCATAATGGACATTTTCCATAGGAAGCTATTTTTTGCTGGAATCCCTTCAGAATGGGCCCAATATCGATAATCACGATATGCTCCAGTCGCAAACCCTGTGCTAAATTTTTTATTTAACAAAAGCTGAAAACAATTGAAAACTTCTCATTTTTTTACTCCTATGTTCGTTTATAATTTGAAAAATATTGATCCTAGAAAAAAATTATAAAAATCAAACTTTTTCAAATAATTAATTTCTGCAGTTTTATGATAATAATGACATTATCTGATTTGAGAATATATTTTGATTCGAAAATGATATGTTTAAAGTTGGTAAAGTTATTCAATTTGTTTATAAGTCTAAAAAATGTTTAAAACTTTAAAAGATTTTCTAGGCTTCCCTAGTAAACCGATTTTAATTTTACAAAAAGCGTTTAAAAGTTTGAACCTTTCTTTATACGTAAAAAATTTTGCAACTATCTGAGGGCCTTGTTTAGGGCCTACTATAAATTTGAAAATTTGCGATTTTTTTTCCAGTAGGCTGGATTGCGCAATTATTATGCAAAACCTATCCGACCCATCTTAACAAAATTTAGCACACGTTTTAAACATACTAAAAAGTTTTTATAGGCGGAATATGGAGCTTGTAAGTCAAGTTTAGAAAGTCAAAAACATTTAAAGGATTAACATCATTTTTTTGTACTTTTTTTTTCCAATTATTGCTATTTTTCAACAATAAACATTAAATTTTCAATTTCTAGTTAACGAAATATTGTGTAAAATTGAATTACGTAACTTTTAACTTCGTATAATTTTTTGTCTAGGATCAATATTTTCCGAATTATAAACGAAAATAGGAGAGAAAAATGAGAAATTTTTAATTGTTTTCAGCTTTTGTTAAATAAAAAATTTAGCACAGGGTTTGCGACTGGCGCATATCGTGATTATCGATATTGGGCACATCCTGAAGGGATTCCAGCAAAAAAATAGCTTCCTATGGAAAATGTCCAATCCAAAACAGATCCCGTCTAGACTATTATACAATACACAAAAAAGGAAAGAAAAAATCCTGTTTCATCGTCTCCGGGAAAAAGCAGACCTTGTTTAAAAAAGAAACTACTGAATTACCTGAGAGCAATACAATGTCACTTTGAAATACAATATACAGGGTGTTGTTTTAAAAAGGTATGTCATAAATCAAAAATAAATTAATTGAATCCAACTTACCTTAGTACAAAAGTGTACACAAAAAAAGTTACAGCCCTTTGAAGTTACAAAATAAAAATTGGTTTTTTGCATTATCTTCTAAGCTACTTGACATTTTGTAATAAAAATGAACACGTTACTTTCTTGTTACAAAAGCACTTTTTATAAAAAAGAAACAACAAAATCTAATCGCACAGAAAATTTTTTAGGTGGGTGTGCAGCCCTAAATCCTCCCAAACTTTTGGGTACGTTCAAACCAAATGAATTTTGTGGCATCATTAAATCATATTTTTCTAACGAAATTGATTTGCAGCTTTTAACCTTCTAGCAGCAGATTATTCTAACCCGTAATTGTTCTTCGTCCTCCATTGTTACAGAATACACTTTCTCTTTCATATACCCCCAAAAGCAAAAGTTCAGGGGGTTAAGATCTGGACTTCTGGGTGGCCAAGAAATAGGTGCGACACGACCACTTCCAATCTACCGACCAGGACACTGCATGCAAAGGTATTCCTGGACTTCATTACTGTAATTCCGTGGAGCACCATCTTGTAGAAACCACATTTTTTGCCTTATTGCAATATTCACTTCTTCTAAAATACTCTTGTAAATTGTTTGACAAGAATTGCAAATAATTATTATCATTTAAATTGTTGGTAAGAAATACTGGGCCTATTAGATTGTTATCCACAATTCCTGTCCAAACATTAACTTTGAAAGTCCTTTGGTGATGAGACGTTTTTTTGGCGTAAGGATTTTCGTCAGCCCAAATGTGCTCGTTATAATGGTTTGTTATTCTATTTCTACTGAAGGTAGCCTCGTCGGTAAACAGAATATTTCTAATAAAATTAACATTTCGAGTGTTTTCCTAATAACCAATTTTAAAATCCAATCCTTTTGGGATAATCTTCAACCAATCTTAAACCGTTGTTAAATGATAGGGTTTAACACCTGATCCTTCCAACGCCCCCACACCCTTACGCGAAGAACATTTATTTGAGCAGCTATTACCCTTGTACTTGTTCCAGAGTCTGCTTGAATGATTTCTAAAATGTCTTTATCAGTTGCATCCATTATTGGACGATCACTATTGCCAGCAACTTGCGGTTGGAATGTATCTGTTTTCCGTAAACGACGATCAATGGTCAGAAATAATCGTCTATTGGGTTTATTTCGATTGGGGTATTTACTGCATAACGCCTTGCGGCTGCCGCACTATTTCCTTGACATTCACCTACGATATTCCCGATAGTTTATAGAAATCGTAATTTATTCTGATCCAACTTACCCAAAGTTAAATGCATATCTACCATTTCATGAAATATGTAGGCCATTGTAATATACAAAATTTTTAATATTAATCTTATTCACGCAGTAAATGACAGCGTCAAATTATTGACTTTTATTGATGAAACTGTTTATAATTATTGTATCCGTAGATATTTGTAATTTTATGGCCAACTAGGAAAAACTAGTTTTTCGAAAAGGTGGTAAGAGGCAAACATGTTTTAAAAATTATGTGTTAAACTAATGATGCTACAAAATTAATTTCTTTTAAACGTAGCCAAAAGTTTGAAAGGATTAAGGACTGCACACCACTTTTAAAATATTTTTGTGCGCTTACATTTTGTCGTTTATTTTGTAAAAGGTTAGATTCCTTGCGGAGTATCTTTTGTATGAAAAATGCTTTCAGAACAAGAAAGTAACGTGTCCGTTTTTATTACAGAATGTCAAATAGTTTAGGAGGTAATGCAAAAGCACAATTTTTATTTTGTAACTTCAAAGAGCTGTAACTTTCTTGCTGGCCTAGATTGGCCTAGATGGGCTAGATTAGGGCCTTTCAGAAAGCAGTTTCGCTGGTACATTAAATACTCAGCTAATTACCTATTTTCAGTGAACCAGCACCTATAGAACCTTACACTTATTAATAATTTCATACACATGGGGGTATATTTATCGGACATCCAACAACAGGTATTTCTTCAGGTCC
Organism: Diabrotica balteata; assembly: GCA_918026665.1. Lineage (NCBI taxonomy): Eukaryota > Metazoa > Arthropoda > Insecta > Coleoptera > Chrysomelidae > Diabrotica > Diabrotica balteata. The sequence continues at coordinate 61,848,252 of OU898282.1, forward strand.
TATTGTCTTACCATCCTTTATCCCATTTAAAACCTCTGTAGCCTCATCTCTCATCCCCAGTAATACATTTTCATTCAGGGTCTTACATTCTCTCTTTCTTCTCCTCGTCTTGACCATTGCTGCCTTTTTATTATTTTGCTTTTAAATTGCAGCTGATATTGTTGGATTACTGCCCCACTTACTATTATATTATTGACCTTACATGTAAATGTATATTCACTTGTCAAAAATATATATTAGTTTTAAACTATAACCCACAGCTAACTGACAACAGTATTTATTTAAAGAAATATCTGGCTACTAATTATACGAGTATATAGCAAATAACTACTGGAAATTCAAACATTTTATATCCTTAAAAAAACTTTCTCAAACTAGACTTATACGAAGACCTAAAAATTATTAAAGAAAAACAGAGAAGTCCAAATTGTGTTAATCACCATGTCTCATTCAATCGAGACTTCCTTCCGCTCCATCGTCAACTATTCTCATAACCCACATCCTCACTTTACTTCTTCATTAGAATTTAGATTTTTCGTTCTTCTCTTGTCACCTGTTAATCCTCCTTAGTCCTCTCAAACTCTTTTCAATACATCTAACCCTTAACCTTTCCCTACTTCTTTCTATGAATCTGAGCTTCAATTCTGACCCCTATATCTAATATTCTCCATGCTCCTTTTTGACAAACTAAATTCAGAGCAGATTATTCCACTTTCCATCTAAACTCATTATTTATCATACATCTTCACCTACTTATCTACATATAATCACATTTTTATTCTGTTTTTTACCACACTTTATTTTAATCATCCACTTTGTCCCTCAGGGTTTGGTTTCGGATCTCTGGCGACTTCAGCCTCTTATAGAGTCTTATTTCTTCTCACAACAATATTGAAACATCACATATCTTTAGTTAAATTTAACAGACAGCCACGTACAACCCATCTACTCTTGCAGTTTTTACATATCTTTTCAATACACACTAAAAGTCTATTAACTTTATTTACATATAGGGCCTTTTTCTTAAGTTATATCTTGAGCAATGTATAAACGATACTATACAAAACCACCTTTCAACCATCAATTTTCTCTTTGTGTTGCATACTTGTCAACACACAAAAACAACTTACCAACTTTATTCATCATACTGAATCAATAATTTATGTTCATGAACTTATGACTTAAAAAATCTTTTATATTTACCAGGTACCAAATGTTGTTGTTTGGCACAATGGGCCTTCCATGCTTAAGTTGTAAGTTAAGTACTACATAAACATTACATTACAAAAACATTTTATCATATTTAAATTTTATCTCAACAGCACTTTAAATATATCATTTACTATATCACTCCTTAACAATAAAGTTTATAGAAACCATCTCCCTGCATATGTCTATTTTTCCATTTTCTAGGTATCAAATGTTGCATAACATAAAGGGCCTTTTGTTAAAATCTTTAGTATACAGCCAATTTATTTAGACTTATGTATAGTTGGTTGCCTATTAATAACCACAAAATTTCATCATACTTCAGTCTACATACATTAATTTATAAAACAATTTTTTCAATGTTCTCAACATAAATATAGGACAAATTTAGATTACAAACTACAACATTGATGGTTGCTACTGTTATAGTATTATAATTTTAACTTATTTAATTTTAAATATTGCTGGCTTCTGTCATATTTAGACAACTACCGTAAGTTGCGCTGACTGCTTTGTCCCGACTTCCATCTTAACATGTCAATATTGTCATTTTAATCAGTTGCTATTAAAAGTCCTCGTAGGCACTTTGTCTCAGGACCAAGTAACCTCATGTAGAGTCATACGTCGCCATGTTACCAATTTCAATGGTAACTTAAACATTTTAATCTTTAAGAATATATAATGTAACAGAAATTTAAACCAGCAACATTTAATGGGCTTTTATCCATATATTTTAGTGGCTCAAAACATGTATACTTAGCAAGTATTAACCACATTTTGCATTAACCTTAGTCAACATTTCAAATTTCACGTTCTTTTTAATAAGATTTAAGTTTAAGTGGTTATATACTTTTAGGTTACACTGATGATGGAATATACATTCCGAAAATGTTCTGTAATTGTGATATAGCCCGTTTGCGTATTTTATTATATATTTTTTATAAAGGATTTTAAATAAGAATTTTTTGTGTTACATGGTATATACCATATATATATGGTATATACTACAGGAATTTAGTTTCCTAGTGAATTTTATACACAGTTTTGTCAAAAATCTAATTATAAAAGTCTTTAAATATTCTAGTTCTTCTTCCTCGTTCTCGTTTAGTATTTTATTAAATGTGTAATGCGGCAAAGCTTAATGGTTAATTGCACTGAAAAAGTGTGTCTTCTGTACTACAAATAAGAGTACTATTTTACAAGATTAAACGTTTACATAATTCGAAACGCAATAAATATCACTGCAAAATAGTTCATTAAGAATAGTAGTACCATAAAGAAGAAGGAGAAAAAGGATGTATGCTATTTACAAAATATGCTAATTTATAGACCAAGAGGATGATATCAAAAGAATCTTAAGATACTAAATATACGGAAATTAGTGATTGAACATCTAGTGAACAAAGACATAATGAATTTAGATTTAAATATATAACTTAATTTTTTTACATGTTTTAATTATTAGTATGAGATTGAAGATTATTCTGTCTTTATGAAAGTCAAACAACTTGGATTTTTATAATTTATTCATTTGTGAACGATTTTCTTGATAGTCAAAAAACTTAGATTTTTAGAATTTACTTATTTGTTAACAATTGTAACCACTACTTATGTATCTTCTCTTTTTTGTTTACGGTTAGGTTTGTTTGACAGCTTAGTTTGATTTTTGCTCTGTTTTCACCCAAACCATCCACGCACTGAATTTATGAAATACGGGTATTAGTAAATTTCTTCTAATTATAGTATTTATATGTCAGAAATAGTTTTCTCACTTGTAACTGATTGTATGATTAATAGAAACAAAAGAAAAATATTTTTCAGTTTTGTAGTACCAAATATACAGATTTATGGATTTTAGACAATAGATTAAAACAGAATATCTTCAGATATAGATTTTTGAAAATTAATAATTTATTTTCCTCATCTCTTACTTTATATACATTCTAGGTGAGCTGGTTTTTATGGGGATAAAACCTTTCAACAAATTCTTTAACAAATAGGACCCTTGAATTTTGGATACGAGCCTACAACTTTTTTATGAAGAATTTAAGAATTTTTTTTTGTTACTAGTTACCATTTCTGTGACCTTCTTTTGCTCTCATCTGCTGGATTTGTTAATGAGCATTGGTAGAACACAAAAATCTCCTTTTCCAAATGAATTTCCTGCATAGGTTTGCTTCTGATATATTTTTTATTTATGTCTATGATATTTTTCTAGTTAGAAATTCCTTAAATTTCAGTTCTAACGTCATCTTGCGTGATCCCAAAGAATAACTCTGGTCTCTTAAAGATCTCCATGCTTTGCAAGAAACTCTATTAGCCCGTCTCCTTGTTTTACTTTATGTTTCTGGAATCCGTGTTAGATATAACATATTGTAGAAATGTATTCAGAAAATGTTTACAGTATTTACTTTTATTAGTGTGGTACATCAATTTGTTATCTCCAAGAAGCATTATGAGATATAACCAATAGATCAGATATTTACGATGCCATAAATATTAAAAAAACTGGGAATTTAACCGAGATGTATACCAAATTTTTGTAGATTTCCAGGAAGCATATGATTTGAATAAAAGAATTGGGCTATGGCTAGCAATGCTAGAAATGGGAATACCAAGAAAATTAGTAAATTTAACTCAAATGTGCATAAGAGACACATATACATAGGGAAAGATAGGAATCAGAACATCGACGCTATTTAGTATAGCATCAAGACTTAAACAAGGAGACCTCTTATCACCGTTACTGTTTAATTTAGTCTGGAAATATACAATAATTAAATTATCATATGAGTTGACAGAGGGATTTGTGAATTGATGAATAAAACTATAGTTGGTCTTTGCTGATAATCTAGATGCAGTCGCTCATTTTACAAGAAACGTGAGGTAGATATTTTCACAACTCGAGGAGGTAGTCTGGGAACAGGGAGTCTGGGACTTAGAATAAATGAAGAGAAATATATGCTCGTAACCAAAAATCCAAGACCAAGAGTTAGGCAGAACATACCAATTAATTACCTTAACTTCAAAATAATAAAAGAGTTTAAATATCTGGGGACAATAATCACAGATGAGAACCACATAGAAAAAGAGGTCTCACCAAGGATAGCTGTGGGGAATAAAGCACTATACTTTCCATTACCGTCGTTAGGATCTAAGCTACTAAAAAAGCTAGTATTTGCCCAGTTGTCACGTATAAAAGTGAAAAATTGACCCTATATGAGCGGGGAATAAATAAGGTGCTGGTTTAAAAGGAAGGTTCTTAGTATGATATTTGGACCTTATAGAGAAAAATTGACAGTAGAGTGAAGAAGGAGTCGCAATGCTAAAATGGTGACTATCTATGGTACTGAATATATCGTCAAACAAATTAAAACTAACCAGATAAGGTAGGCATGTCATGTGGCAAGATCAGAGTAAGACACAGTGCTAAAGACAGTGTTTTTTGAGAGACCAGACGGTAGAACATCTGTTACATGTTATGAGCGGCGAGCGTTATAACTTGTTGCAATTATTCATGCAAGGAGGAATACAGGGTAGAAGGAGTCGCGAAAGAAGACGCATCTCCTGGTTGAATAATTTGAGAGCTTGGTTTAACTGCACTTCTGCTGACCTTTTTAGAGCAGCGGCGTCGAAATTGCGAATTGCCATGATGGTTGCCAACCTTCTTAGAGGAGATGGCACGTGAAGAAGAAGACGGTAGAAGATCAGTTGGTTGTTATAGAAAAAGATGGAAGAATGATGTCGAAGCTTTATCAGGTAAATACATGCTACATATTCAACTTCAGATTATGTTACAGGTATTTAAGGTTTTTAAATGTTTCTAAAACTTTTATTAAAAAATCATTTTAATCCTGTCATACTCAGTTTTGATTTGTTTCTAAAGGTAACAATATTATTTTATGTATTGCCCCATGTTTTATTCTTGCTTTTTTTAAAGCATTACTGCCTGGTCTATTTAAATAGTAAGATATGTTGACTCAATATATACTGCGATTTTAAATACAGTTAGTTTCAAGCTCTGTAATTGCCTGTTAAGTCTAATTTATATTTTGAATGGTAAAATATATATTACTGCAGAGTGTATTTAGAACAAGTTCATCTGAATAAGCTGGCCGCCTTTGAATTTTGGTGTTACAGAAGAATCCTACGAATATCATGGATTCAAAGAATGTCAAACATGGAAGTAACTAGAAGGATAGGAAATGAGGCGGAAATAATATTAACTATTAAAAGACGAAAACTTGAGTACTTGGGACATGTGATGAGAGGGCAAAAATACGCATTATTACAACTTATTATGCAGGGCAAAATCCGAGGAAAGCGAAATGTGGGAAGACGAAGAATATCCTGGCTTAAGAACTTAAGGGAATGGTTTGAATGCAGTAGTGCAGAACTTTTTAGAGCGGCAGTCAACAGAGTCCGCATAGCCATGATGATTTCCAACCTTCGATAGAAGATGGAACTTAAAGAAGAAGAAGAAGTATTTAGAGCAAACGCTTTTTAGTTATCGTAAACTAGAGGATCTAATGAACAGAAAAAGAAGATAATTAAGTATTTTAGAAATGGGATAAAAATGAAAATTAATTCCTTAAAGACGTTTACATATTTTACATCATTACATTGTAAGTATGATGGCAGGTATAATAACATTATTACTGTAATTACCTTTATAACAGACACGATAATAGAATTCATTTCACATAACTTTGTAAGACGGGTCTTTAAGTATTATCGTCTTGCTAGTAATAAGATTGCCAATTGGTTATAAAAAATAAAATAGTTTGAAAGATAAATAATTTTAGATTATCCTTAGAAGACAGATCGCTTCTTAAACTTTAAAAATCGGATCTACAATTTGTTATAAGTATATACAATTTTTAGAAAATTATACTTATAAAAGTCACCTGAATAAATGTTTTTTTAATCTAATGGAAGGTAAACTAAACGAATTAAAATTCCACGAGGAAACTAAGTTCCTGTAGCTGGCTGTATACCATATATCACAAAAAAATTTTGTTAAAATCCTTTATAAAAGGTATATAAAAATGCCTCAAACGGGCTGTCACAAACACATTGCAAAACGTTTTCGGATTAAACAATCCATCATCAGTGCAAACGGTTGTACATGCTAGTAGCCACCAAAATATATGGGTAAAAACCCTTTAAATGTTATAAATTTGAAATTGTTTTACATTATTAGTATTTTTAATCATGTAGAGTCATACGCCGCCATGTTACCTATCCAACGGTAACTTAACCATCACAAATTAAAAATACTAATAATGTAAAACAATTTCAAATTTATAACATTTAAAGGGTTTTTACCCATATATTTTGGTGGCTACTAGCATGTACAACCGTTTGCACTGATGATGGATTGTTTAATCCGAAAACGTTTTGCAACGTGTTTGTGATAGCCCGTTTGAGGCATTTTTATATACCTTTTATAAAGAATTCTAACAAATTTTTTTTTTTTTTTTTAAACGAATTAGTTATTTATCAATTCCATTATCAGAAAAATACAATAAACATTATATTTTATTACTATTTTAGAACTAAGTTTAAACTTCAATTGTGGCTTATTTCCATTTAAATAGTAATTACTTTAAGATGCCACAAGGACATAGCTTCAGAACAATATCTGAAACTTATGTTGTCCTTTATTTAAGTATCGCTCTCTTTTAGTGGCTTCTTAGTTCATGTTGTGAGATTTACTCCGTAGAAAAAATGATTCTGATTTTTTTATGGATTCTTGTTTAAAAATGTTTTAAGAATGTTTTTAAAAATGTTAAAAAATTGTTTAAACAATTATATTTTTAACAAATTCCAGAAATCACTTTTCTTGTTCTGAAAAATATTTTTTTAGATTTTTTTTTGTTTAATTTTAAATAAAAATCCATTTTTCCATTTTTTTTATGCAACTAACTTTTTATAACTTTATAACTAGACCGTTGTTTTCTAATTGGTAAATAGGGATGTCCACTCGATTTTTAAGCCGCCGCGGCATTGGCACGCCCCACTGTATGGTGCGTCTCTGTCGCACTTATACATATTATACGTACTTACACAAAAAAATTACAGTAAGTATTGACATTTATTTAATTTTTTTCTATCAATAGTACACAACAAATTTCACAATAAACTTTATTTATAATAAATTCTAAAATAGTAATCAATGTCAAAATTTGTTGGAATTTTTCGAGTAAATTACATATAATCTGTACGCACCATATAGATGCGCATAACTAAAAATTTAAAAATGACACAATAATTTGACATAACCTCCGATTGGTCTTTAGAATCTTAAAACAGAATGTTTAAACTTTAATTAAAGCACTTGTCAACATAAAAATATTGATTTGCATATGAGTTTTCATGCATCATATGCACAAGCCTCTGAAAAATGCGTATTTTCACATTTTCCAGATTTTAAATCGCTTATAACTAGAAAACTGTCAATTTTAGAGAATAGCAATGTCAGAAATTTAAAATAACACAATAAACTTTAAAAAATATTTTTCGGGGCAAAAAATGGTGATTTTTGGAATTTGTTCTGAAAAACAATTTCTGCCCAAAATTTTTGCGGTACCCTTCATATTTGTATAAAGGAATTTTTAAACAAGAATCCGTTAACAAATTGAATCAGAAACATTTTTCTAACGGTGTCACAAAATGAACAATCGTAGATCGGAAACAATTTAGACAAATTCTTCTCTGCGTTGGGTCCTCGTCAGCAAGTCGTTATGTTCTCCATTCTTTATTCTCCTGTTTATTTTCATATGTTCTTAAGTCACAAACACTGTCTATAATCGTGGTTTCTGTTTAACTTTAATCTTACCCTTTTTTATGAGCTAAAGAAAGTCGTATATGCTGTATCCTTTGATATAACTAAGACATGTTGTTTTCTATCTTTTAATAGTTTCATAAACTCGCGTATTTTAAATTACAAACTTTGAGTACATTTGTTGCATTCTATGGTTTATATACTTTGTTCTTTACATCTATGAAATAGAAATATGGAGGGGATATTAAACATTATGTAACAACACTAATTAATAGTTCAAAGGTAAATAAATCATTGAAACAAAAACACTGGATAACAGATGAAACCCTTAAAATAATTTAGAATAAAAGAAATCTTTGTCAAAGTGGTGTACATAGTAAAAAGGAAAATACTAGTTTAAGAGACCTTATAAAAGAAATAAAACGAAAATGGAAGACTGATAAACAACAATACTATCAAAATATATGCAAAAAACTTAAGACTCACGATTAAATCCATCAGTCACAAGATATATTTAAAAATATACAATACATAACAAAATACTTAATGCCAAAACTTGGCCGCTGAAGACTGCACAGGATCCCTGAGAAGCAACAGGGAAGATACAGCAGCAACATGAAGATTCTATTGCCGGTATTTACCTATATAAAAATGATCAAAGCCAGAAACTTGTTCACCTAAAAAATCAAAGAAAAACCTAACATACTCCAAAATGTAATAAGACTGGCGATCAGTAAACTCAAGTTTAACAAAGCACCAGGTCCAGATATGATAACCGCAGAAATGAGTAAAGTTGCAAAAGAAATTGGAATTAAATTGTTTCACTTGGTCTGTGACAAAATATGGCACTTCAATCAATGGTCTGATGACTGGACAAAACCTACAATAAAGACAATACATAAAAAAGGCATTACAAAGAACAGAGATGAATGTGGAGAATTAGTAGAGGCCCATATTCGACAATCCGAATAGAGAAATGGGCTTAACAAAAAATAAAAAAGGCAGCTTCCAAAAATGCAACAACATAATTAATACACATAATTAATGAGAGACTTGAAACTTGCATACAAAGAGGAATACCACAAAATTAAACTGGATTTACTAAAGGTAGATAGCAACATTTATAGCAGACACTAAAAGAAGTGGGCATATCAGTCGCCATAAGAAAGATGGCCAAAATATGAAAGGACTCACAAATTTGACAAACCTTAAAAATGAGGTGAATCAACTGCTTAATATTCTTATAAATCTTGGGCCCAACGACAAGCGAAAAGCAGAAAGATAGAAGCCACTGAAATGATCTGTAAAAGAAGAATGTTACAAATGTTGTAAACAGACCATAGGACAAATAATTTAATTCTAAACAAACTAAAAGTATCAAACGACTATCCAGTAAAGCCCATCGCGAACAACTAAAATTCTTAGGACACGTTAAGAAAGCAGCAAACATGGAAATATTTATTATTCAAGGAAAGGTAGAAGGTCGAAGATCACGAAGAAGGTCGTTAGCAAGATGAGTTTATCAAATTAAGTAACATTTAAAACACCTACTCAGTTAAAAAAATTACTAGAGGCATAGATCTTTAGTGATGTAAAATACACTTTATCACGATCTCTACTACACTCCCTCTGGGGTCAGGATATCTTCTTCTTAAGGTTCCATCTTCTAACGAAGGTTGGATATCAACATGGCAATTCTTATTTTACTTATAGCAGCTCTAAATAGTTGGCTAGAGCTCAGACTAAACCATTCCCTTAGATTTCGTAGCCAGGAGGTTCGTCTTCTTCCTACATCTCTTTTACCTTTTATTTTGCCCTCTATAATCAAACGTAGTAGCCCATAACGAGGACCTCTTAATATATGACCGAAATATTCAAGTTTCCGCCTCTTAATTGTCTGTACAATTTCTTCCCTCTTATAAACCCTATCAAGGACTTCAATATTGGTAATTTTGTCTACCCATTCTATTCGTAGCATCCTTCGATAACACCAACGCTCAAAAGCTTCCAATTTTTTAATCTCCAGTTGTTTCAATGTCCATGCCTCAGATCCGTAGAGCAAAGTTGTAAAAATGTAGCAGCGCAATAACCTTATCCTTAGATCCATTCTTAGGTCTCTACTACACAATAGATGTTTCATTTTTACAAATTTTGCCCTTGCTATTTCTATACGGCTTTTAATCTCTTGCGTTTGTTCTACGTTTTGACTAACCAACGTTCCTAGATATTTGTATTTATCTACCCTTTCTATCTGGATATTATTAATATGGAGTGTCTCGTTGTCTTTTGGATGTTTTGTAATGACCATGATTTTGTTTTCTTTAAGTTCATTTTAATACCATATATGATACACTTTTCATTCAGCCGTTCCAGTATGTTTGTTAGACTTTGCAGAGTTGAAGTGAATATGACAGTATCATCGGCATATCTTATATTATTAATAATTTCACCATTTATTATCATTCCATCGTTACACTCTCCTAAAGCTTCTTGGAAAATGGCTTCGCTATATATATTAAACAGCAGTGGTGACAATACACAGCCCTGTCTCACACCCCGAAGAATTTCTATTTCTTCCGAGATTTGATTTTCAATTCTTATTTTGACTTTCTGGTTCCAGTAGAGGTTCGAGATTACTCTGATGTCGCGGCTATCGATGTTTTTCATTTTTAAAATATTAATTAGTTTATTGTGCTGTACCTTGTCAAATGCTTTTTCAAAATCAATAAAACATGTATACGTGTCTTGGTTCATATCCAGATTTCTTTGCATGAGCACATTTATACCGAACAATGCTTCCCTGGTTCCCGTGCCGTTTCTAAAGCCTAACTGACTATCACAAGAGAGAGAAACTACTTGATTTACGTTATTTATCAATATTCCATTGCTTCCTCTTATTTCTTGAGCCGTAAAGTACGTTCTGAAATATAATCTAAGACTACATGTTGAAAATCATAGAACTGATCGGTCTCGGTGAATGTTTTTTTGTCGGGTTTTGCTTTCCTGCAATTAAATTATTGCAGGAGAATAGGCCGCAGTATATCTCATAAGATCCTGTGACAATAATAACTGAGGAAGCAGAAATCACAGAGGAAGATATAAATAAAGCACTAATGAAATCCAAAAACAATAAAGCACCAGGACCAGGAAATATAAAAATGGAACTGCTGAAATATGGAGGCGCAAGGATAGTATCCTTTATACGAATGTTGTTCAATAAAATCGAAGCAGGAGACAAGATTCCTGATGAGTGGAATGTATTATACATGTCGTCAATTTTCAAAAAAGGTGACAAAAGGTCACCAAATAACTACAAAGCAATCAATGTAATGCCTTTAATGGCAAGAATCAGTTATAAAAGAAAAACTAGAACAACACACATTATAGCGAAGAACACGCCGGATTCCGAAAAGCCAGATCATGTTTAAATAATACATTCATTATGAGACAGGTGATTGAAAAGAACAAAGAAAAAAACATTGAAACACATATGACCTTTATCGACTTAGAGAAAGCATACGATAGCGTGCCCAGGAAACAACTATGGGAAGCAATGAGAAAAGTGCGCGTTAGAGAGAAATGGGTGAATATAACACAAAGACTGTATAAAGAAACACAAGAGCAAATAAAGTTAGGTAATCACCGCAAAAAAGACCCCAAACAGGGATGCTTCACCTACACTTTCTAACATATATATATATATATATATATATATATATATATATATATATATATATATATAATATATATATATATATATATATATATATATATATATATCAGGCTTTGAAAAGATGGTATAGATACAGAAGAGAATATATTACATTCACTACTTTTCGCAGATGATCAAGTTATTTTTGCACAAGACAGGGAGGATATGGAATATATGATAAGGAAATTAAAGGAAGAATGTGAACTTTGGGGACTTAAGATAAATATGTGCAAGAATACTTATGTATTGGACCCAAGGTTGTAGATTTGAACTGAAGTTTAGAAGAAGAGACTATTAAGAGTTGTAAGACTTTTAAGTATTTAGGGTCAATGATTAGCCGAGATGATACTTGTATGAAAGATGTAGAAATGAAAATAGCACGAGGAAAACAAACCACAAGAGCACTTCATGGAGTGATATGGAACAACACTCTAACCAAAGAAAACAAAAAGAGGATTTTTCAAAGCATAGTGATGAATATTACCCTATATGGAGCGGAAGTATGGCCAATGACAACAACAATACGAAATAAAATAAGAACAGTTGAACTGGACTTTATGAGAAGATGTCTACAAATCACAAGAGGAGATAGAATAAGAACAGAGGAAATATGGAACAGAATAGAAGTAGAATGCTCAATTACAGAAAAGTTAAAAATCAGAGCCTTGCAGTGGTACGGGCATGTGCAAAGAATGCTAGAGCATAGGTGACCAAAGAGAATATTAAACTGGGACAGAAAGAAGACGAAGAGAAAGACCTGCTACAAGATGGAAAACATACGTCGGCAATGCTATGATAGAGACCTCAGAGAAAGAGACTGGGAAAATAGAGTGCTGTGGAGGACAAAAACGGCGAACTCATATTGGGAACAGGCATATATAGGCATAAATAGACAGAACTGTCTCCGGCTTCTATACACAATGTAGCTTCGCCTATTTATACACAATGTAGCGTCGCCTACTTTCAAAAATTTTAAAGTGTTTCTTCATCCTTGTGTAGTGTACTGTAATGTTCCATTTTATGTTTATGATATTTTACTCTCATCGGATAGGCCGCAATTGACGAAATGCCCCTGAAGATGATCTAGGGATCGAAAGTACTTGGGCAAGATTAAATTATTACTGTGCTCCATATTTGCCTTTTATATTATCAAAGTTCGTTTATTCGAGCATTCAACCTTATATCAATTTATTGCTTATTTGATTACCACTTCTTTTGTATACGTCAATTTTTCAAAATCCATATGTATGAGATTGTTATATTGACTGCGAAATCTATGGTTTTATTCACTCACCTAGAAAACTACATTAACGTCTCCATTCCAACGTTTTGCCATTTTTTTGATGGTAGCATGGACTACTTTTAGAGGGAGTGCATACTAATTAAAAGAATTATTGTAGAAACTTTATAGAGCCTTTGACATTTTTACAGTGTATTCTAGCTCCTCAAATTTTCACGGTTTTATTTTTGCTTTTTTCAGATACTTGAGATATACAGTCAGAGTTATTGCATAGTGGAACCACTCACCTTTTCTTGTGGCGAAAGTAAATTTTTCTTCTGACTTCTGTTATTTGATTTTTACGCCCACCACTTTACCAGAACACTTTGCTATTGAAATTCCTCGCTATATGATATTTACAACACGTCTCTACTAAACCTGAGTTATATAAGTTTCATCGTTTTGATTTTGCATGATCTGCATGATTTGCATGATCTTCTGCTTAGTAACACATAAACGTTTAATAATTAATTCAGAGTCTGTTCCTTATTCAGCGCCTCGGGGAGTTATGGTATTTACAACACGTCTCTACTAAACCTGAGTTATATAAGTTTCATCGTTTTGATTTTGCATGATCTGCATGATTTGCATGATCTTCTGCTTAGTAACACATAAACGTTTAATAATTAATTCAGAGTCTGTTCCTTATTCAGCGCCCTCTGGTTTAACATTTAGTGCAAAGACAAAGTACAAACATCTCTCTCTCTCTCTCTCTCTCTCTCTTATCGTTCTCGTTAGATTTTCTTTTGAACTTGAAAAAGTGACAGTTTCCCTGTAATTGGCTTAAGTGGTTACGTTTTCCTGATCTATTATTAAAAGATCATTTGTATCGACAAAGCGTTCTATTTTTTCCGGTATACTTATATTTTTCGATGTCCAATTTGCATTAAGTGATTTAGAATCTCCCACAATTTTGAATTTTTATTTTAGTTGACTATGCTCTGTAAATCTTACAATCAAAAAATTTTGTTTAAGAGTACTGGTATGTAAGTACGGATTGCTGTTGTAATGGTCCCTGAACAGTACATATCACATGCGCACAAAGGTCTCAATATTGACAGAATTAGACATCAATCCTAGGCGTACCACAATCATCAACCAAAATATATTGAGGTTCTTTGAACACATTACCAGACGAATGAATGGCATGGAGAGGTTAGTGGTTGAAGGCAAGGTAGATGGTAAAAGAACTCGAGAAAGATCGCCACTCCGATGGTCAGACCAAATAAAGTGCGCTACCGGTTACTCTCTGTCTGAGACAGTACACAGCGCCCAGGAGAGAGAATAATGGATATAAGCCATTCGTCAAATACCAGAACGTCACCACATCCTTACGAAAAATAAAGGAGGAGGAATTTCGGTATTTTGAGTATTTCTTGCCAATTAAATGTTTATTAACATACATGGCGATTTAATATGGCTTCTTTATGTCTAGTTCATAATAATTGTACATAAATATCAAAGACCTAATTTTTCTCCAACGGAAAATATTACATTTAAGATATTAGTCTAATTACATTTCTATTTAAAATAAGATCCTTACTTTAAATTTAACCCTTTCAATGGATTATTTCCCTCGTGTCCAGATACATTTAAACAAAATAGGTTCTCTTAAAAATGTCGAAGACAAATTTTCACGAATTTCTGCTACCATGATAAGTAAATAACAAGTATCTTATATTTTTTGTCTAACTGAAATTGTTTATTTTAAAATATGAGTTTACTACCTGTTTGTGATTCCGTTTTTTATTTAAGCTGCTTCATCTCTATGCAATTTATTTTCATATCCTGTACCATATATCAATCCTTGCGAATAATTTTCTATTTATGATACTGTTCGATCAACAAATGTGACAAGTTCCTGGAATAAAAGGGATTACTTACTTTAAAAAATATCATGTCACATGTCCTTCTGCTAACACAGCCGACTTATTGTAACAAATGCATATTTCAATGTACGGAATCAACGAGGCATCAAATGAAGTTTAAAAAGTAAACGTTAACCCATAAAAGGATCTCGCGCTCATGTTGCAACCAATCTCTAACAACAATTAATCATAATAATAACATGTCGTATCTGTTAGCGTTTACCATTAGAAAACAAAGGTGGGATTCTGTAATGTTGCCAAATAGTTTGTTCACACATCTGCTGATGCTCGTGGCGTCTAATTGTGTATAATATTTTCAACGCCCACTCTAAATGTTTTGTGGTATATAAGTTAATTAGTATAGGACTGAATAATATAGTTTTAACGACTTAAAAGAAATCGGTATCTAATTTGTTTGGTTACCGAAGAGGAGTATTCAACATCTTGTAATGAATCATAACCCAGAGAGATCACGTTTTAACTAGATGTGATTTAATACGAATCTTAACAATTCGAACAATATATTTTATTATGGCAAATGGCAATCTTTTTATGATTTATAAAAATTTTTGACAGGCGCCTTATAAAAAAAATATAAAGTTTATTAAAAGTGTTTTTATTGGCTTCGATGGTCAAGCTCCGATGATATACAACTTGTAAGTCCCTAACAGCATGGAACTGCAGAGTTTCTTGAGCAGCTACAAAAGCACGACAAAGTGACTTGCCTATAGGGGCAGGACATGAAGGAATTTATGGTAATAGCTCGCTGATAGTACTACTAAATAAATAATTCTTATAATTTATAAAACCAGAAAATTGGAAAAGAATTAAATGCAACCTACTGAAAACATATTGTCGATCATAAGCGAAAAAAAAAATGTTCTCCCTACTTTATGTCCTCTTCGAAAAACACTCCTATGTTGGTAGAAAATAAAGCTGCAGCGGAAAAGGAAACTCTAATTCTTTTGAACTAAACTTTATTTAGATTAACTTTATTAGTTAGTAAACTAGATTTAAAATATACACAATAGTACAGGTCACAATAAAAAAAGTTTTACGAATCTTTGAAATCTACAATACACAATATAAATCATAGTCGTTGTAGGTGATTCTAGACCATTTAATAAAGCTTTGGCATAAGCGTTGCGTTGCAACCCTTCGTGAGTCTTTGTGCCTCTTTTACTATTACTTTTTACTCTTTTCGGTCTTGTGCTATTTCTCTTTGTCACCAGATTCTTTCTGAGTACAGGTAGGTTGTACTCCTGCGGTACAACCATCCCCGGCTTTCCTCCGCCCCCTGGTCTTTGGAGCCCAGGCTCTCCCCCATCAGGCAATGGGAGATTTCCGTGTATTTACATTTAAGTGGTAGGTTAGCCCATTCTACTTTATCACTATCGGTCAAGGCAATTGTTCGGCGATATAATGATGGTTGTGTGTGCCGATACTTGATTTCCCTTTTCTGCACCAAGCGCAGTCAAGAGCAAGCAAGCATAGAATCCTTTCATCCGTCATCTAACACCCAGTAATTCGTCCAGTCATGTCCTTAATCTACCTTACTTGCTAATTTAATTTTTTTGGGGCTTGCATTCAAGAGCGTCGTGCGGCGTGTCTCCGACTCTCTCCTGCATGCGGTTTTTGTTTTATTTATTTTTTGTTTTTTTTTGGTGGTTAGTACCCTTTTGTGTTAATTTTTCTATCTACGTCTTAATCCATGGACAGGTATCATTCTGACTCGCTATCCGATTCATCTGAATCTTCATCTGTACGAATAATTAAAAGTCTTACTTCATCAATAACTTGTTCTATTTTATATGACTCTAATTTTTTTTAGAATGCTCAATACAATTCCGCCATTGTTCCTCATTGACTTGGTTTAGTGCATCTGGCCAGAGTTGTAAAACGCTGACTTCCTCGGTTTATCATAGTAGTTTTTAATGATGCCCCACACCAATTCAATTGGATTGTACTGGCAGTGATATGGTGGTAGTCTTAGGACCTCATGACCATATTTTAGTGCCATTTGGTCAACGACAATTTTTTTCTCAGTATTGTGTTCTTTGCACTTATTTAATAATTTAGCTTTTAAAACTGGATGTTCGTGTTCTATATTTTTCTCCGACAGCCACTTTCTTAAGTCTTGTTTTTTCCAGCTGCTTGTGGAAAACTTTTCCTCCTCTCTGGTGTGATACGAAGCATTGTCTAAGACTAATAATGACGGATTTTCCAGATTTTTTAATAATTTTTCCTCAAACCAATGTTCAAAAACATCGGCGTCCATATTTCCGTGGTAATTATCAGTTTTTTTTTATCGAAGAAAATATAAGACTAGCATTGGGTATAAAACCTTCCGTTTTTCCTGCATGCAATATAGTATATATTTTGCCATTACTCGCACTAGTACCCAAATAGCATTTGGTAGAATCATTTTGCCAGGATGATTTGGTATTATTTCCTTTCGCAAAAATCCATGTTTTGCCAAGAGACACAAATTGTCTGGCAAATTCGGAATTCTTGTTTTTTAAATAGTTTCTTATAAATTTCCACCTTTTTCCAACAACATGGAACAGCTTGCACAACACTTTACGATTCTTGGTTTTTTTTGGTCAAATCCATATCATAAAGTTCTCTGTCCTTTATTTTTTGAATAAGTGTCTTTCTTGTAACATATTCTTTTGCTTTGTACATGTCATAAATGATATTTCTGATTGAGATTTTAATACCTTATGGCAAGTCGAGGGTTTTCGGATGCAAACGAATCCTTTTATTTTCCTTACTTAATTCCTCCTCACTTATTTTGCGAACTCTTTGCAAGGTTCGTTCTGAAATTTCACAAGCTGCACTTGTCCTTTTTTGAAATGCCAGTACTGATGTAATTGGTCCCATGTTGATTTTTTCTAAATTAAAATAATTTTCCACTTTCAACATAATTCGACGCTCACTCGGAGATAAAAACTTATATTTAGGTGTTCTATCGTTTTCTTGTACGTTGCCCATTGTCGTTATTGAAAACCGGCGATCGTTGAATACTAGTGAGATTTTTCGGAGCTCTCTGAATACATACACGAGGGGGCGTGGCCTCAGTGGCAGGGCGCGTCGGTCATTGGCCGATGAGTCCGGTCAATAGAGAGCCTCGACTCTGCAGACTGTTTACTATTTTTGCAAATATAACAACCAAAATTATCCAGTTATGCGACCGCAAGGAATGTATGCACTCCTCGAGACAATTTTATTTTAAGTAAAATTATTATAAAAGTATTTTCAATAAATTATCATCACATAGCATTCAATTTGCGATTTTTCACGATTTATAAAAAAATTGTTTTGGTAGCGCTGATTTATCCTCAAGTACTACTGCCGATCAGTACAAGTTTCGGTACTACAAAGCAGGTAGAAAAGGGAAAGCATAAAAGAGTGGCTGTAACTAGAGTCATAAATTATTTTTCGGGCGTTAATCCGAAATACGACAGGGTAAAACGACTTCAATTTATACTGGGGTTGTATTAATTTTTCACTATAATAAAATGCTGAGACGATCGTCACGAAATCAGCGACACCAAATAGTTGAAAGAGTCCATTTACTCAACGAGTGAAGTCCGTTATACAACATGTAAACTTTTTCAGGTTTATTAAAATCTATAACAAGGATATTCACTAAAAGTTGTTTTATGTAATTTCGAATAAGTATACAAAAAATTGTTAAAATTAATAAATAAATTTTGTAAATCGGTGATTGTAAAAAAATAGTAAAATAAAAAAGAATAAATAAACAATAAAACAACTCTAATTAATTTTAAAAATATTTTAAATTTAAAAACACAGAACACAAATAGTATCAAAATTCGCGTTAGTCTACAATACCGACTACTTTACCACGTTTATTTTTTTATTTAAACTGCAATACTAGACCTTCTTTTGTTAATTTCTAGTCCGACGTTATCTTTATTATTATTGTTATTTATTTTTATTATGACAAATTATTACAGAAAACTTGAATACTTTTCCGTTTCCTTGGTAAAATGGAAAATGGGAGACAAATCAGCTGAAATGTAAAACACTGAAAGATAGCTTTGAATAAGTAAATATGGGTACAGTTAGTTCTTTTAAATAGAAAACTTAGTTAATATATAAATATTTTATATATTAATTAATTGATTAATTAATCAATTAAAACTAAATTATTTTATCGCGTTTAAATATCTCATATTTTTGTTTTATTTGATACACGATTACAATACATGTGACTCCTGTAATTGTAACCCAGTTCCCACACAAAATAGAAACAGAAAATGTAAATTCAACTGATCAAATATTTAGAATCGGCCAAGTTGTTTGCTAAATTTATTACTACATAGTAACAGTTATGAATGAAAACGTCGAAGAATGTCATTAAGGACACCGATAAGAATAAACAGAATTCACGTTTTAAAATTTTAATGGATAATTAACACGTAATGTCGATAAACCTGAATTCTAAGATATTTAAAAGAGCTTTTATGTCAGTTTAATAAAATTGATTTATCTTTTATTTAATAGAGTGAAACTTGGAATGCACAAATATAAGATTTTTCTTTTTAATGACTAACTATTAAATACTATTTAAGAATAAAATATTAATTAAAATAACGATTTTTTTAACTTCGTGTATTTACACACGTCAGTTTTTACCTGTATATGATGAGATCATGTTGTCATAATATCTAGTTGATGACTTCCGTGCAATATTTTTGTTCCAATATTATCTTGGATATATAATATTTTGAGATAGATAGGCAGTAATTTTTTTTATTTTATTCAGAGAATTATCATTCGAATTTTTTTGGCCTCTTATGATTAATAGTTGTATATTTTCTTTCAAGCTTTCGTTCTATTTGAGTAGCCAGATTATCTTAATCTTAAGTCGATCGGATAGCCAAGCAGGCTGGGTGGCTGGCTTCTCATTCGCTTCAATGCGAGAGATGTCAGTTCAAATCCCCAGCTCGGTGTACAGAAAACAAAAAGGCTAACTCAGCAGTTTAAAATTTTAAATGAATCTGCGGCTTAGTCTAGAATATGCTGGTATCTGATCGGCTTATGGTGGAGCAGTACGGCAAGAGATAAAGGCTTGCGGCTCGGTGATACTCATCCATAGATCCCTACCGGAAGGGCGTGTGCCGCCTAAATACCGGGTATATATATATATATATATATATATATATATATATATATATATATATATATATATATATATATATATATATATATTATCTTAATACACTTAATTAAATGTAAGTCTAGTTCTGGAACTAAATTTTGTTCATGTTTACTAACTTTTGTATTGGACAGAACAGCGATGTTTTGTTCGATATACATAACCCAAATTTATTATATTCATGTATATACATGGTTCATTGAATTCTTCTTCTTTTTGTGCCACTCCTATCGGAGATTGGAAATCATCAAGGCTATTCTGACCTTGTTTACAGCTGACCTAAAGAGTTCATTAGTGGTGCAGCCAAACCACTCTCTCAAATTCCGCAACCATGACATTCTTCTACGGCCTGGATTCCGTTTTCCTTCTATTTTTCCCTGCATTATATTTTGAAGTAATGCGTATTTATGTCCTCTTATCAGGTGACCAAAATATTCGAGTTTTCTTCGCTTTAGCGTTAACAAAATCTCTGGGTCTTTTCCTATTCTTCTTATTACTTCACAGTTTGTTATTCTTTCAACCCAACTAATCTTCAGCATTCGACGGTAGCATCACATTTCGAAACTTTCAATACTTTTCATGTTGTTCTGTTTGAGAGTCCAGGCCTCTACACCGTATAATAGCGTGTTAAATACATAGCCTCTCAGCATTCTTAATCGTAGAGGGATGCTTATATTTCTGTTGCAGAAGAATTTTCTCATCTTTATGAAGGTGGCCCTGGCAATTTCGATACGTCTTTTTATTTCACTGTTTTGGTCTCCAGTTTCGTTTATTAAAGTTCCCAAGTATTTGTAGTTTGATACTTTTTCAACTTGAGTGCCGTTTATACTAATAAACGCTGGTTGTGTCATGTTTTTACTGAAGACCATATACTTGGTTTTTTTAATATTGATATTTATACCATAATTGTTGCAAGCAATATTTATGTCTGTAAGTAATCTTTGTAATTCTTCTACTGTTCTTGCAACTAGTACAGTGTCGTCCGCGTATCGAATATTATTTACAATCTCTCCATTAATTACGATTCCTCCGTTTGCTTGTAAAAGGGCTTCCTGACAGATGATTTCACTATATACATTAAATAACAGAGGTGACAAAATGCAACCCTGTCGTACTCCTCTACGTATTTCTATTGCTTGTGATGTTTCAGTTTCTATTTTGATGTTAGCTTTCTGATTCCAATATAGATTGAGAATTATTCGCAGATCTTTATTATCTATGTCCTTCCTTTCAAGAATCTTTCTAAGCTTATCATGGCGTACTCTGTCAAACGCTTTTTCAAAATCGATAAAACACGTATGTACCTCCTGATTAACGTCTAGGCATCTTTGTGTGAGAACATTCAAACCGAAGAGAGCTTCTCGAGCACCAAGCCCTTTTCTGAACCCCATCTGTGTATTACTAATATTGACTCCAACTTTTGATAAACTCGGTTGTGGATGATTTTTAGAAATATCTTTAGTAGGTGGCTCATTAAAGATATTGTTCGATGTTCTGAACATTCTTTAGCATTAGATTTCTTTGGCAGTGTAAAGAATGTAGACAACAGCCACTCTTGAGGTATAATGCCAGTATCGTATATTGTATTAAATAAGTCCAATATTATACATATTGATTCATCATTCAAGAGCTTTAGCAATTCGGTAGGAACCTCATCCGGTCCATTTGCCTTCCCAGTTTTGGAATTTTTAAGTGCCATTTCTACTTCACATTTTAGAATTTCAGGTCCCGTTTCGCCATATATTAGAACAAGGTTATTTCTGTTGTCCTCAAATAATTCTCTTATGTATTCACTCCATCTATTAATTTTCTCTATTAAATCTATAATAATCTTTCCATCTTTGTTCTTAAGCAAACTTATTTGACGTCTTCTTTGGGTTCCTGTAATTTCTCTTACTTTTTTATGTATATTGAACGTGTCATACTTTCTTTCATAGTTTTCCATTTCTACACATTGCTTTTCCATTTTGCATTTCTTATTCTTTGCTTTATGTTCTTATCAACCTCTTGAATTGAATTCTCTTCATTGAATTAAAGAAGGCTTTAGATAGAGTGCGTCATAATCGTTTAAAAAAAATTATTTGTTAAACCACACGAAGGACGTGGCAATTGATTTAGGTTTCTACCTACCAAACCCCATACATGTTCGTTGGGAGACAAATCAGCTGATTTTGATGGTCACTTTAAAATCTCTACACCAGATTCTTGTTTGAACTCTATGATTTCACGGGTAATACGAGGTCTTGGCATGGAAAACATGTTGCAGCATTTCACCAATCTATTGTCCAGCTGTCAGAGTGCCATTAATAATAACTAGAGGTGATATGCTTCCCAAACATATAGCACTCCATACCATAATACTTGGTTGTCCTGCTGTATAACATTTAACAGCCAAGTCTACATTTCGTTTCTCATCACTAAAACGTCTTATCCTTATAAGCCCATCACAGTCACCCAAACAAAACCTAGAATCATCGCTGAAGTAGACAAAATTCCATTGGCCATTTCAGTTTTGAAGTTTTCTGCAATATTTTAAGCTTCAAGCCTTATGTTGTGGTGTCAAAGTAAACACAAAAAGAGGGCAGTAAGCTGTCAGTCCCATTCCAAGTAATATTGGATAATGTTCTTCTTGAGACTATTCTTCCCGTAGCTGAAACTAAACCATCTCTTATGTTATGTACACTGTCCTGTCTATTTTTAAAATCAAGAAGTCCAAGATGGCGCAAATCTCGGGCTTTTAATATTCTAAAACATTTAGACCCTCCACGGCCTTGATAAAACTCCTCAGAAGACCACTAACTCTTAACACCGTTAATGGATTAGCTCTAACTCTTTGTAAAAATTTCCTTAAACCAAAACCGGCTTTTTTCATGCCTACAATGCGTCCTTTTTTAAAATCACTTAAATTATAAAATTGCCGACGACCGCGAATCCTTTGTATTATTAATTTTTTTGATAAATCAAAAATAATCCAAAATGACTGAAAATTACAAATAAACGAAAGTTAAATACTCATAAATAAACTTTCTTATCCTTCCGGTTTTTTCAAAAAAAGTTTAGTTAAAGAAAAGATACCGAGGTAAAAACGTCATCGCATATATATATATATATATATATATATATATATATATATATATATATATATATATATATATATATATATATATATATATATATATATATATATTGTTACGAACGTGCATTTAACGAGGCACGTATAACCGTTGCATACCGAAAAAGCACCTCATGCTTCCATGCGGCGGCATCTCGAAAGCGACTCATATTTCGAGAATGATCAGTCTAGAGGTGGGAACTTTCTAGAAAATAGTAACTTTAGTATATATATGTAACGATCTTAGGAGTTAGTTTAGTTGATAAGAGAATTCCGAACTGTAAAGTTATAAATAAATATATTTATATAAATTCAAACCGCTCGTTTTATTTAAAAACGGTACAGTTGGTGTCACCGTGTGAGGACAATTGATTTGAATGTAAATTCAACTGTGATTTAAAAAAAAAAAAGACTTTTGAACTTTTGAAAAGTATTGTTTGTCGGGAACATCCGCGTAGTTCAGTAGTGATCGTTGTACGAAAGAACATTTAAAAAGTACGTGTGTGCCTGACCAAAGATGCTGTTAGTAGAACTTTCAGTGAAACAGTTGCGTGAGCAACTAGAAGAACGCGATGAAGACTGCAGCGGGTCCAAGAAGATCCTCCAAGAACGACTGAAAAATGTTCTTAACAATAATGGAGATGACCCAGATACATTCCAGTTTCAATCAGCAGAAGAAGCAGTTTTAACAAAAATAATTGATGGAAAATTTGAAAATGTGTCGCATATGATTGAAGAATCTTCTAAAAAAAATGATGATAAATTCGAGAACGTTTCCAAAAGATTCGATAAAACGTCTCAAATTATTAAAGAAGTAGCTAGACAAAACGACGAGACTTCACAAATTATTAAAGAAATATGTAATCAGAACAATGAGAAATTTTAAGAAATTTCTAAAACATTCGATAAAGTACAAGAGAAGATCAAACAGATAGAGACCATGATAACTAACACGAAAGTGCTACCACCAATTAATAGGGTAGCTTTAGATCCGGTAGTGAAAGAAGAATCATCTAGAGACGAAATGACACATAATATGAGATTCAAATTACCACCATTTGATGGAAAGTCCTCTTGGTCCATATACCTTAGACAATTTGAAGCTATTGCGACAGCCAATCATTGGACAGAACAAGAAAAAGCTGTTTCCTTGACTGCTGCTTTACGAGGTGATGCTGCAGATATCCTAAGATCGATTCCTAAGGGTCAAGAAAAATGTTACCAGACCTTGTTTACTCAACTAGACAAACGTTACGGAGATGCCCATCTACAACAAGTCTACAAGGCGCAACTAAGAAGTAGAACTCAACGAGCAAGTGAGAATTTGCAAGAGTTTGAAGCAGATGTTGCTCGTATAGTGCGGTTGGCTTATCCGGAGGTACCAGACAACATTTTGGAAGAAATTGCTGTAGATACCTTCGTCAATGGGTTAAAAGAAAGCGAATTGCAGAAAGCTTTACGACTAGCAAGACCGAAAGTTCTAGATGAAGCGCTCGCTATTGCCTTAGAACATGAAACAGCTAGTCAAACTTCACGGAGCCATCGAGTAAGAACCATTGAAGAAGGCGACGAACTAAACGATAAACGTCTAGAAGAAATGGTACGAAAAATAGTTCATAACACGATGCCGAAGAGACGCGAGCCCAGATGTTGGAATTGTGGTGACGTAGGTCACATTCGCCGTAATTGCAAGAAAATGTTACAACAGTCGGAAAACTAGAACGGGTCGACACTAAGGGGCAACTGCCGACCTCAAGAAACACAGCCCCCATAGTAACTGTGAACATTACGTCCTCCGGTGGAATTCATAGCTTGTACATCGAGGGTCGTATTAATAATAAATGTATATCGTTTTTGGTAGATACAGGTGCAACAAGAACTATAGCACGACCAGAAGTAGTACGAGACCATCTTAAATTATCGCCTGAAACAGTAAAGCTTAGAACAGCAACTGGTGAGATAATTAATACATATGGCGAGGCTAATATGTCAGTATCCATTGGCCAGACCACAGTGAAACATCGAGTATTAATTGCAGAGATCTCTGACGAGTTCATATTGGGGATGGATTTACTACGGAAAGTTGGAGCTGTATTGAATGTCAAAGATGGAGTTCTCGAGATCGGTGGTGAAGAGTTGCCATTTCATGAAGACAAAGAAGATGTTATCAGCTTAATAACTACTTGTGACGTAACAATACCCGGTAATAGTGAGAAAATTTTGATGGCCAGACCTGATGGTTACTGCCAAGAGGGAAGTTTAAGGATGGTCGAAGATGTGAACAATGCCGAGTTCCTAACGGCAATAGCTTTGGTGAGAATTCGAGATGTCGTTCCTGTAAGAGTTATGAATTTAAAAGGAACTGCTATTAAGTTAAGTAAAAGAACTTTGATCGGACAGTGTGTTCCCGTGGCTTCAATTTGTTCCATGAGTACTAATGAGAAACCGTCAAAATCTAAGTATCCAAAGGAGCTTGTAGAGACGATGATTAAAACGTGCCAAGATCTTGATGATGAACGAACTAAAAAAGTGAAGTCTATGCTAATAGAATTTCAAGATGTTTTTGCCATTGATAAGAAGGATAATGGCAAAACAAGCATAGTAAAGCACAAAATTAATACCGGAGACGCTCAGCCAATCAGACAACAACCTAGACGACTTCCATTTGCGAAAAGAGATGAAGCCGAAGATATCATCAAAGATATGAGCAAACAAGGGGTAATTGAACCATCAAACAGTCCATGGACATCACCAGTAGTGCTAGTAAAGAAGAAAGATGGTTCAACACGTTTTTGTATTGACTACCGACAGCTCAATGCAGTAACAAAAAAAGATAGTTATCCTTTGCCCAGAATAGACGATACTTTGGATACACTTTCTGGTTCTCGTTGGTTCTCCACACTCGATCTGAAAAGTGGATATTGGCAAGTAGACATGGAGCCAGCTGATCGTGAGAAAACCGCATTCTCGATAGGATCAGGGCTTTGGCAGTTCACGGTTATGCCCTTTGGTTTATGTAATGCCCCAGCCATATTTGAAAGACTAATGGAGGCAGTTTTAAGAGGTCTAACATGGAAAACATGCCTGGTTTATTTGGATGATGTAATTGTAGTAGGAAGATCCTTCGATGAACATGCCAATAATTTGACAGAAGTCTTTCAACGATTGCGGGCAGCAAATTTGAAGTTGAGTCCGAAGAAATGTCACTTGTTTCGACGAGAAGTGAAGTACTTGGGACATATTGTAGCAAGTAATGGTGTTACAGCTGATCCTGAAAAACTTGCAGCAATTAAGGATTGGCCGGTACCAAGAGACAAACACGAAATTAGAAGTTTTCTTGGCCTTTGTACATATTACCGACGTTTTGTCAAAGGATTTGCCAACATCTGCAAGCCATTAACAAAGTTGACAGAAGAAGGCAAAGAATATACATGGAGCGAAGAGTGCCAAAGAGCTTTCGAACACTTACAAATGGCTCTGATCAGCGCACCGATTTTAAGCTACCCTAGACAGGCAGGAAAATTTGTGTTGGACACCGATGCAATCAACAGTGCAATAGGAGCTGTTCTATCCCAAATCCAAGATGGGCAGGAGAAAGTCATCGCTTACTTTAGCAAAGTCTTGTCGAAACCAGAAAGAAACTATTGCGTTACCAGGAGAGAATTGCTAGGCGTAGTAAAGGCTTGCGAGCATTTTCATAAATACTTGTATGGCAGAAAGTTTCTTCTTCGCACGGATCACGCTGCTCTAAAATGGCTCCTACAATTCCGCAATCCAGAGGGCCAGATGGCAAGATGGTTAGAACGATTACAAGAATATGATTACGAGATCGAACACAGGGCTGGAAGAGTTCATTTAAATGCTGATGCGCTTTCGAGAAGGCCGTGCAGTGAACATTGTAATCACTGTCTTAAATTAGAAGAAAGACTTTGCCCCGTGAGACGAACCACCGTCATTAATGATCAATGGCAGCCTCAACAACTACAAGACGCTCAAGCAGATGATCCATGTATAAAAAGAGTATTGGATTGGATGCGTCGAAGTGAAAGGCCCTCTTGGCAAGACATTAGTGCATGTAGTCCTGAAGTCAAGTGTTACTGGAGCCAATGGAATTGCCTGGTGCTAAAAGATGATCTTCTTTATAGAACCTTTGAGAACGATGATGGTACAGAATCTAAGCTTCAGTTGATTGTACCTAGAAGTAAAGTGTCAGAAGTATTGCGTCAGTTACATGACGGTGCATCAGGTGGACACTTTGGTATTACGAAGACTCTGCAAAAGGTTCGAGAACGGTTCTATTGGGTGAACTGTAAAGATGATGTAAGAAGATGGTGCCGGAAATGTGAACTGTGTGCAACCAGTAATGGTCCAGTTGGTAAAAAGAGGGCACCCATGAAACAGTACAATGTTGGTAGTCCTATGGAAAGAGTAGCAATCGACATTGCAGGTCCACTTCCAGAGACAAACGATGGAAATAAATATATCCTGGTAGCAATGGATTATTTTACAAAATGGACTGAGGCCTATGCGATACCAAATCAGGAAGCTGCTACCGTTGCAGAGGTACTTGTTAAAGAATTCTTTAGCCGATTTGGTGTTCCCTTGGAGATCCACTCCGACCAAGGGCGAAACTTCGAGTCGACCCTTTTCCAAAACGTTTGTAAATTGATTGGTGTCAATAAGACCAGAACGACACCCCTGCATCCTCAATCAGATGGAATGGTCGAGAGAGTGAACCGAACGATGGGTAAACACCTGTCCAAAGTTGTATCAGAACATCAAAGAGATTGGGACCAGCACATTCATTTATTCCTAATGGCCTATCGCTCGGCCGTGAATGAAACTACCGGCCAGACTCCAACCTGCCTGATGTTAGGTCGTGAAGTTCGTTTGCCCTGCGACCTAGAGTTTGGCTCCAGACCTTCCGAAGAACATGGTGCAAGCGAAGATTATGTCGACCGCCTGAAGTTAAGAATGAACAGCATTCATGAACTTGCCCGACAACACATCCAGTTAGCCAGTGACAGAATGAAAGATCAATATGATTCTCGATGCAAGAATGAAAGCTATAAAGTAGGTGATCTTGTTTGGCTTTATAATCCACAACGTCGTCGTAGCTTGTCTCCTAAACTGCAAAGACAATGGGAGGGTCCGTATGAAATTAAAAAGAGAATAAATGACGTAATATACCGAATTAAAAAGTTACCGAAAGGTAAACCAAAAGTAGTTCACATAAATCGGCTTGCACCTTATGCTGGCTCAAATGAAACAGAAGAAGCACGAATCCTTCAACATGAGATCGAAGATGACCGGCGACCAAGCTTTAATGAATTTATGTCAAATTACGCAGAGAGAAAGAGTGCTAGATTCGGCGTGACGACAGAAGTTCAGCAGGATCTTTTTAGTGTTCCGCATAACGTCACTCTAGCCCACTGTGTTGCCCAAGATCTTGAGATGACTAAAGGAATCTCATCCGTATTTTATAAGAAGTTCGGTCGTTTGGACGAGTTAAAAAACCAGCAGCCTAAAGTTGGAAGAGCACTGAGATTAGAAGATGGTTCTCGATCTTTGCTGTATATGGTGACCAGGAAGTCGTATACAGACAGGGCAACCTACGAGAATATATGGTGTGCTCTAACTAATTTGAAGAAAATCGTCTGCAATTACGACATTAAGAATTTGGCCTTACCCAAGATAGGCCATGCACTAGATAATCTGGATTGGAAGATTGTCAGAAGCATGCTTGAAGTGATCTTCCGAGAAACCGGTGTAAGAATTACCGTGTGTTGCACTAATCCAAAGAGATCGTGTCCTTCAAAGACAGTAGACTGTTATTTCTTGCTGAGGGGTTCATGCAGAGCTAGAGAGTTCTGTAGATTCCACCATCCTGGGCCTACATATAGAGTTGCTGATCGGGACGCTCAGATCTAAGAGGGGAGCAGTGTTACGAACGTGCATTTAACGAGGCACGTATAACCGTTGCATACCGAAAAAGCACCTCATGCTTCCATGCGGCGGCATCTCGAAAGCGACTCGATATTTCGAGAAAGATCAGTCTAGAGATGGGAACTTTCTAGAAAATAGTAACTTTAGTATATATATGTAACGATCTTAGAAGTTAGTTTAGTTGATAAGAGAATTCCGAACTGTAAAGTTATAAATAAATATATTTATATAAATTCAAACCGCTCGTTTTATTTAAAAACGGTACAATATATATATATATATATATATATATATATATATATATATATATATATATATATATATATATATATATATATATATATATATATATATATATATATGTAGATAAGAAATACTATTGATTTAAATTAATAACCATATACAAAGTTGATGGATTCGACCGTTACTTGATGGAAATTCATTTTATGTAACAATAAAACACTGAAAACTTTGTTTTCAAATAACAACCTATGCAAATATATTAAAAATAACAAGAGTAAAAATAAAAAAACAGTTAAATAGTGGCGTGTACAAACTTCAATGTGGCGACTGCCCAAAAACTTACATCGGTCAAACTGGTAGAAACTTTGATAAACGAATAGCAGAACATAAAAGGGCTTTCAAGAATAGAAAAACAGATTCGACATACGCACTTCACCTTCTAGATCATAATCATTCTCTTAATGACAAATTTAAAATTCTTCACATTCAATATAAAGGCCTTAAGCTATCTTTGTTAGAATCTATGTGGAAATCAACAAATTAAAAAACACAGATATAATTCTGAATGACCAACTTGAGACAAACAGTTCTCCCCCCCTCAACCTATTTCATTAGAGACTATAAATTTGTAAACTCAAGCCAAAAATAGATCATTAGAGAAAGGCAATCAGCCGAAACAGCTGTAGTGATAAGATTTAAAATAAATTTTGTGGAAGTTTAAAAACAACGTTTTCAGTGTTTTATTGTTATATACAAAGTTCTACATTTTTGGGCCATCAGTAAATAGTATAATATATAACGCAAATTTATTATATTATTAATTGTATGCATGTCATACTGATTTGGGGAAGGCTTTTGATAGAATGCAGAATAATCGTCTTAAATAATATAGGTATCAGGTACATTATATGTAACCTATGATCACTTCTAGGTTCGCATTGGTGTGCGCCAATATATTCTATGGGGCTAATGTGTATGCCACAAGGTGTATTCTATTACCATTGTGGTTTAATTATTATAGTAAGGCATCTCTCAATCAGCGCTAAACGAAGTCAGTCAGGGCTTAAAAATAAACTGTAAGCAATTCAATAACATAAGATATGCTGACGACACCGGGATTTTGGTGGGAACACTGTAAGAACTGCAACATTTTGCTTAACAACTCAATATGCATTGCAACAATTATTGAATAAAAATAAATCGGAAGAAAACTAAGTTCATGTCAATTAGGAAGCATAAATCATTAGAGATAAACTTGTACTAAAAAATACAGAAATTGAGTATACATTATTATAAAGCATAAATCACAGAAGGTACTAATCAAGGAAGACAAATTAAACGTTGCATAGAAGTTGCACGGTTAAATTTTAATAAAATGAGAAAACTTGTTTATGTTTATATCAAAATACCGCATCATATTCTAAAAATATTATGGATAAAAATATAGCTTCGCTATAATTTCGTGGCTTCTCAGTCTTCGGGAATGGCTGTAGTTCAATTGAATTCCGATAGAAGCGGACCTTAAAGAAAAAAAAAAGATAGATTAATATAAATTCGTTCGTTAATTATAAAAATATCAAAATGATATTTTCATTTTAAAATTAAGATTAAGAAAATAGAGTAGTTTTTAGTAGATTATTATTGTGCCTGATTAACATTATGTGATTAGGTATAGGTCCACCAAGTAAATAAAATAGAGTATTATTAAAATTGTTTTATTGTTTATTAAATTAACAGTGCACCCAGTGTCGGGTGGCTTCTTTAGGTGACACATTTTAGGGCGCGCCGATATAATAATAAAATATGTTTTTACATCCAATATTTTCTTGGATTTTGGGAAATCAAAATGTATTATTTTTCATGAGCTATATAGAAATAGCATCTTCTTGGAAATGAAAAAGATACTAACTAATATAGGTATAACATTACAATAAAAAACAAGACAATTACGATGATTTGTATTCTACACATTATTTTTGCGTATTGCGTTAAAGCATTGACGTTAAAACAAGACGGGCTACATAAGTTAAAAATATTGGAAAGGTCGTTCTACCGTAGATTATTACCTATAACAAGGGTAGACCGCATTTCAAATTAAGAACTATTGCGAATAATTAACAAAGGACAAGAAACGCTTGTAAAGCAGACATTGAAATGCAACGTAAACGTAATGCAATACCTTAATAAATGTTGTCATGAAAACAGACTAAGGATGAGTTTAAACAAAACTTAATGCGTAATTATGACTAAACCAGCAGATGCAAGTGTAGACCAAACCAAAGAAATTAAGATACGTATTGAGATAGCACGTGGGTTATTCGTTAAACTTTGTTGTCGGGGCAAAAGGTTAGGACTACGCCTAAGGATGCTTCGGTATTAGAATGTGTTAAGGGCTTTTACGTATTCGCTACTCTTCTTTTTGGCTTTTAAGCATGGACATTAAAATAAGTGAATGAATATCATGGACTCAAAGAATTTTAAACGCAGAAGGTACTAGAAGAACAGAAAGTTAAGCTGAAATATTGATTATCAAAAAAAAAACTTGAGTATTTGAGATATGTGATGAGAGGGTCAAACTACTCAGTATTGCAACTTCTTATGCATGGCAAACTTGAAGGAAAGGGAAATGTGGGAAGACGAAGAATATCGTGGCTTAAGAACAATAGATAGAGGCTATTAAGATATGACTTTCACTCGATTATTTAGGACATTGAATAATTGAATAACAAAGAGACAAGGAAGGCCCATAACCTGAAGAAATAAACATAAAAAAATATTTGAAACGCACTAAAGCGGGAAAGACAACTGGTACTGATGGGATAGTTTCAGAAATACAAAACTGAATAAAAAAAGATAGAAAAGAATAGGTAGTTGCATTAAATTGCCATAGAGAGCCCTAGTGGATATTTTAATTTATAATTATTAGTAATTCTTAATAGACTAGATCTTACTAAGTTACAATGGCAAATTAGGTAATTTCATTGAAATGGAGAAACAATCTAATTACTCTCATTAAACATATAAAAAGGTAGGCCGCTGACAATGTGATAATTACAGGTTTATATGTTAATCGGCGATGACAATCTAAATTCAGACAAGTAAAGCGAATTAAAGAATTAGGCAGATGCCAGTATATAAAATAAATTTAATAAGCTGCTTTTCTGAAATGAAAACAATTGAATGGAGAAGATTTATATTTAAATGTCATAGACTTATAGCGTCTTTCAATACCGTAAAAAAAAACGAGATATACATGCTTAATACAAATAGAAATTTTGATGGTATACAAGGCAACTATCGAACACAGTATGCTGTCTCCGGCTTCTATATAACATGTAGCTTCTCCTTTTTAAAAATTTTAAAGTGTTTGTTTGTCTTTGTGTATTGTATTGTTATGTCCAAATTTACATGTATGACTTTCTGTTCATGTCGGATAGGCCACAACTGACGAAATGCCCCTGAAGATGATCTATTGATCGAAAGTACTTGGGCAAGATTTAATTAATTACTGTGTTCGATAGTTGCCTTGTATACCATCAAAGTTTAATTATTCGAACATTCAACCTTATATTGACAAATAGAAATACTTGGATTAATACTTCTTCTTCATGTACCATGTCCTTTCAGAACGTTGGTTACCATCGTAGCTATTTTAATTTTATTCACTGCCACCCTAAATAGCATGCTTGTATCAACACCATACCAATCTCGCAAGTTCTTCAACCATGAGGTTCTTCTTCGTCCTGGACTGCGTTTGCCTGCTATTTTTCCTTGCATGATATTTTGTAGCAACCTATATTTGGGACCTCTCATTACATGTCCGAAATACTCCAGCTTTCTCTGCTTGATGCTTTTTATGATCTCAGTAGGTAGTCTTGCTGAGACGTTCTAGTATTTTAGATAAATACGGCAACCAAAAATATGAAAATATATAGGTATATATATACATAAATAAAGATCTAATAAGACAGCAGATAAATCAAGAATGTCTACAAGAAAAAATTCAGCGAAATAAGTTGAACCGTTGCCAACATTTAAAGAGGAGAAACTAGAACCATTCTTCTAATTCGGCAATAGAAGCGAAGAAAAAAACGAAAAAATAGAGAGACCAAAGATAAACGGATACATAAAATATAAAAGCTATACATAGTCACTTGAATAAGAACAATATGTTTTCAATGAATATCCCCCAATAGGTGCTTTCGTATTTACAGAAATAGTAAAATATCTATTAAAACCAATACATTAAGCTAAAATATGTTCCAGACGCGTATGGTAATTTACTATTATATAATAAATACTATTTACTATAATTAAAACTGAATTGTAGCATTGCACTTTAAACGTCTATCTTTGCATCCAACAATTATTTGAAGCATTCTTTCTTGTCTTTTTGATTGATTTTTCAATGAAACTGCTGTCAAAGTTAATTAATGATCATTTTTGTTATTTAATGTTACGCTTTGTGCGTCCAGTGCATTGCCTCACGGCGTGCTTGATGCCCGAGGTTTCGTAAACAAAGGAAAAACAAAAGGATGTAAACCTCGAGCCAGTGGTGCAAGTAAAGAAGAAATTAAAGGGTCATGCTTTTAGCACACATAGGACATCGATAATAATTACTGTCACTTCATCTTGTTAATATAGGTAGACCTATCAGAAAACGTATACATATTTAAGATTTTACACGAATTTAACACCTTACGCATATGCAGCAACAAGCAAAACAATTACTGTTGCACGTTGTCAATTTAATGACGACATGATTAAATTAAGATGCTGAAAAAATATTTTTCAAAGTACTCGTCTACAGTAATTTTTTTTGTAAATAGTAGTATTTTGCAGATTCTCTTTTGTTTCTTAAAACTGTCCATATATTTTTTAAAACGTTCAATGAAGTCAATATTTCTTTCACCGTTTCTTGCATCCTAGATTCCAACGCTCGTTATCTTTCCAGTCATCTGTTTGTAGACCTCTATCTTCCAACGCACTGACTACTTCTTCTTTCTACGATCTTCTTGGTGTTCCCCTTGTTCTCTGGTTGGTGACGATCTACTGTAATATTGGCATTGGCCATCGGTGAAAATAAATCTTTTCGATATAACCATATCATTTTAGCATTTTGCATTCTTTAGTTCCCAGAATATCGATGTCTATGCCCATGCGCTGATTTCTGTATTTTTTAATTTATCTTTTCTAGTAAGTTGGCAACATCAACTCCAACAATTTATTTCCGTTGAAAAAGCTCCAACACTTTTATTTCGGTTTAACAAATTTTATTTATTATCCGAAACTCTGAACAATATGTTAATAAACAAAGTTTTATTTAAAAAATTATTTTTATAAAATGGATATTAATACATAACAAAAACAATTGGGCTATGTTTGAAGCCACTCAATACATAGATAAAACCATTTAAATGTAATTGGAATAATTTTAGATTACATCTTTGATGTTAAAAAACTAGGATGTTAAAGTTATAAATGGAAATAGTTACATGGTAACGTAAGACTCCACTAGGGTTGCTATTCTTTTACTAAATGTCTCTTAGGACTTGTTAATTAGTGCCTGGAAAATATAAATCAGGTATATGCAAGATGCTGCATTATTATATATTAGATTATTATTCATGATATAAGGATACCAGATATGATATTGCCACGCACTAAACTCGTACACTCACGCGCATGACGTCACCTTGTGCTAAATTTTCAAAATCAATTCATCTTGCGGATGAAACGAACTGTTGAAATTCTAATATAATTTACTAGAAGTTTTATTTACTACGTGAATTTAAGCTTAAGTATTTAAATTAGTATATTGTAAAAAATAACAATTTTCCCATAAGAGTGAAGTTTGATGGAGGGAGCCATGGCCGAATGCCACAAATTGCAAACTATGGAATGTGATTTTCATACAATATATATTTTATATAAATGTAGTAGTTAGGTGCCTATAGTAATAAGCTGGCCGCCTTTGAATTTTGGTGTTACAGAAGAATCCTACGAATATCATGGATTCAAAGAATGTCAAACATGGAAGTAACTAAAAGGATAGGAAATGAGGCGGAAATAATATTAACTGTTAAAAGCCGAAAACTTGAGTACTTGGGACATGCGATGAGAGGGCAAAAATACGCATTATTACAACTTATTATGCAGGGCAAAATCCGAGGAAAGCGAAATGTGGGAAGACGAAGAATATCCTGGCTTAAGAACTTAAGGGAATGGTTTGAATGCAGTAGTGCAGAACTTTTTAGAGCGGCAGTGAACAGAGTCCGCATAGCCATGATGATTTCCAACCTTCGATAGAAGATGGAACTTGAAGAAGAAGAAGTAGTTAGGTATTATTGACTGACACGTTAGGTAAACTATTTCTTTTGAGGTTGCAGTCATTAATAGGGCAGAATAGTAAAACTTTATATATATATATATATATATATATATATATATATATACCTATATATAAATATTTTTCTTTTGAGGTTGCAGTCATTAATACGGCAGGATAAGTAAAACTCTTTGTTCTTTTATTAAGCTTTCACAAAATTTATTCGCTTCTTCAGGATATGCTAAAATATGGTTATAATTATATTCTCCCAACTATATATATATATATATATATATATATATATATATATATATATTAATAAAGTATTCAACTAGTGAATTCAGAGGTTAATCGGTCGTTCAGGTTGGCAAAATAAACAACAGAAGTCAACTACTTCATAAGTTTATAGAAGACATTTCGCTTTATACTTCTAAAGCTTCATCAGTTCTAACTCAATATGTAGTATTAAAGATGTTATTATATATGTACTTAAGTTTACTCATTATTTAGAACTAACTTAAAAAAAAACAGAAACAAAGGACACAAAAACTTTGCAAAAAATAATATCGTTTGCAGAAACACACTGGTGAGTGTTTTGTTTGTCTTCATTGAGAACCATCTCTAATTAAAGCCAAATGAACGTTTAAAATTTTGTTAAATCTTCGTTTCTGCGAATATTATTTTTTGCAAAGTTTTTGTGTCCTTTGTTTCTGTTTTTTTAAGTTAGTTCTAAATAATGAGTAAACTTAAGTACATATATAATAACATCTTTAATACTACATATTGAGTTAGAACTGATGAAGCTTTAGAAGTATAAAGCGTAACGTCTTCTATAAACTTATAAAGTAGTTGACTTCTGTTTTATATTTTACCAACCTGAATGACCGATTCATCACTTCAATCACTTTCAACAAAGTGCTTAGAGCAAACACGAGCAAATTTAACATTAAAATTATGCTGGCGTTTACACAAATGTTTCCAAACAGCTTGCATTTCCTTGTCTTTTGGAAAGCTATAAAATGCTGTACCGGGTACAAAACTCTTGCACATATTGTCAACGGCACAACCATACACTGCACACCTCATATCGGGAAAAATTTAAAGCCTTGTAACACTTTTAAAATATTATTTTATTAAATATTGGCTATGAACCGTAAATGTACATAAACGTCAAAACACAATATGGCGAAATTTAGCACAAGTTGACGTCACAAAAGTCATGCATAAGCCACGCCCACATGCGCGGTATCTTATCTGTTTGTATTTGTATCATGATTATTATTATATGAATTAGATAGTGATAGTGATATATTGCTGGTGGGATTATCAATTAATATCTGAGTTAAGATAAATGTTACTGACCAGTTCAACTATTTGGTTGTAAATAAAAATTATGATTTTGTTGTAGGTGAATTTTAGAAAAATTATTGTTAATTAAAAGCTAAAAGTCACGGTATGATTAGAGTTTGTACTGTAGTGTAGTGTGGTAGTAGTTATATGAATATGGTATTATGTGACATGGCATTATTTAACTAAAATAATCAATAATGGTTATATGTTTATCGGATAGGAAGTTTTATATGAACTTAAGTAATAATAAGGCCTTACATGTTTTAAACAACATTTGATACTTAAAAAGTATGAAGTGTTTAAGTTCTAAGTTTTTGTGTGTTGGGTGGATGAAGTGAGTTGATTCATTAGTAATTTATGTTACCAAAAATGAGGAAAACCAACAAAATTAATGGGCGAAGGGTACTTAACTTTATTTGGCTAAAATGACAATTTGTGATGTTATATTGTTATTGTGAGCGGGAAATTAACTGAACAAAGACTGAGATCTCCAGAGACCCGAAAACGTAGCCTACGATTAAGTGAAGATAAGGGACAAGGAAGTAAATTAAAAAAGAACATATGGAGGTGGATAATTTTAATTAGAGCAGTTATGTTGAAAGTGATGCAAATGTTACTAGATTATTGTATATATATATATATATATATATATATATATATATATATATATATATATATATATATATATATATATATATATATGAAACTTAGAGCTAAGATTATTATTATTACTAAAATTAATATCAAACTCACCAGTCTTCCGGGTTGAACCGCGTCGATATCCATTTTGCCGAGCTTTCGGCATCCTCTCTGATGCCTTCCTCAGGGCTTCCGAGGTCTCAGTCTCCCGAGCCCCCAGACACTACTACACTGTTCACTGATCACTGCGTTGTCACTACTGAGTACATTATATACTACACTACATTACTTTTAGTAATAATATTAATTTTAGCTCTAAGTTTCATTGTACTAACCGCGGAAATCTTTCCGGAAAAATATAATATATAAAATAATGAACAAAATACATTTTAAAATTTAGTTAAGGATAGTAAAACTTCGTTTGTTACATCTTTTAATGGTTTGTTTTAACTGATTCATAGAGAACAGAAGGAAAAAACAAAAATAGTATGATTAAAAAGTAATTCGGTGTTCTTCATGTTTTAATAATATATAATATATTACTTCCATTAATATTTGCAAAATTGCTGTTCAATATTTTTTATAGTATTTCCTGAAGAAGAATATTTTACAAATTAAACATCGGATAGAAAAACTAAAAACCGACCACCCTAGTATACCCGCCGCGGCAAGCATGGAGAAAACTTGAAAATTTTAATAAATACGTATTTTAAATAACAAGTAACTTTTATAAGAAATATCTCTTTCGAATTGCGTTAAAATCGGAAATAAAGATTTATCGTAGTACTCTAGGAAAACTTGAAAAGCATATAGTTCTACGGGATTATAATTCTACCTGAAAAAGTAAACAAGTGTAAGCTGATTTTTTTTTTCAATTCGCGATACCTAGCGCTGTAATTACAGAAAAATATGTACATAATTGCAAAATCTGTGAAGTCTGCAAAATATTTTTATGCTTTTTAGAATGAGATTCTATAAAAAATTGTTATTTCTATTTAATATTTCAAAGTTACACCGCGCCCGATCCCAAGAGTATCCTTGCTGACCATTGCTGTGGGGTCTTGGTAATATATGTAAAATATTTTTATTTTGGTCATATTAAAGTGTATTTTTCAAGATATTAAACAGTTTTCTAATACACAAAAAAGGAGATATATCAGACCTAGAGAATTATAGACCGATAAGTCTGTTGTCACATGTCTACAAATGGTTTACCAAGATCATCACAAAACGTTTAGAACGAAAATTAGATTTCTATCAGTCTAAGGAGCAAGCTGGGTTTAGGAAAGGTTATGGAACAAATGACCACCTACAAGCACTTAAAATACTAATTGAAAAATGTGTTGAATATAATAAACCACTCACGTTGATTTTCATAGACTTCAAGAAAGCTTTTGATACCGTGGAATTACCGACAGTATTAGGAGCATTAGAACAAAGCCGAGTAGACTATAGATATACAAATTTGATAAAACATATATACAACAACGCAACAGCATCTGTTAAACTCCATGACTTTACCGATAAATATAGAAAACTAGATTGGGCTAAAAGGGGAATAAATATTGATGGTGAATACTTAAGCCACTTGCGCTTTGCAGATGATATTGTTATTATAGCCGAGAGTTTAAATAAAATTCACAAAATGATGGAAGAACTAAAACAGGCAATAGAACAAATAGGCCTGAACATAAACTTTGAAAAAACAAAATAAATGACCAATTTAGTTCCAAGTGATGTTATGAGGGTAGATGGGAACGAAGTACATCAGGTCTTTAGCTATATCTATTTAGGGCATGAAATTAGAATAGGAAAAGACAATCAAACTTGTGAGATCCAGCATCGCATAGGCTTGGGATGGGCAGCATTTGGCAAGATGCGAGATATTCTAAAAGGAACGCTACCGATTTGCTTGAAGAAAAAGGTTTACAACCAATGCATACTGCCAGTAATAACATATGGTTCCGAAACAATAACTTTAACCAAATATTCTGCAAATAAATTGAGAGTAACCCAAAGAAAAATGGAAAGAGCAATGTTGGGAATAACTAGAAGAGATATGGTACCAAATAGGATAGTGAGAGAGAGGACTAAAGTGACAGATGTCATAGAAAAAATTGCACAAGCCAAATGAAGATGGGCTGGACATATAGCACGTTTAAATGATAATGGGTAGACCGAAAGACTCATAGAATATAGACCTAGAGAAGACAAAAGACACCGAGGCAGATCACCAAAAAGATGGATGGACGACTTGAGAAAAACAGTCGGAAATTGGATACAGAAGGCGCAAGATAGAGAACAGTGGAAGAACATGGAGGAGACCTATACTTAACAGTGGATGCAAGAGGTTGAGGAATGATGATCATGATGATAAACAGTTTTCATAATTTTCCTAGGGTATCACGATAAATCTTTGTTTCTGATTATAGAAACATCTACTATTCGAAAAAATGTTTTTGAATAAATTTTGCTTACTTTTATGAGGTCCAAATCTGCAATAAACATAATGGTAATTTTCATTTGAGATTTAAAAGTTTCTTTCCTCCTTGCTCTAGAGAGTGCGGCTAAGAGCTCGTGTTTGGTGTCATTCGATTATTGAAAATATTATTGAAAAATATTAAACATGGATTTTATAGTTTTTCGTTTCGATGTTTTGTTTTTAAATATTCGACCGTCCCGCTTCTTTTAACACACCCTATATATCTAATAATTAGAATAAATATGTAGCTTTTTTATTTTTCCAAAATTTGAAGCATTGTATAATATTATGCAGGATAGTCAGAGGAAGTAGGGGCATCAAAATGTCAAATGGTATTGGAAGCATTCACCCTTTTTAAATTAAGCTTCACTACGAAACTGAGTGGGACGTCACCGCGAAATATTTACTATTTATGTAATAGAATACAGTATATAAATTTTAATTTGTTACTGTGTTCTAGATATACAGCAACGATTTTCTTTAAGCATGACTAACCTTTGTTGATATTATTGATTTATTGGATATTTTTATACCAACCAGCGGTTTTAATTTTAATTATCGACCCAATTCGTGAAACAGAATCCTTTAAATTTGAAATAATTTGTATGAATTTTTATGTATGTATTTGAAATGTGTATTTATACTTATTTATACTTTATAATAAAACTGTTATTTTTATTGATACACATAGATCTCTCGAATCGTTTTATCAGCATTACTCTATGTGCTATATTATCCTAAATTATATTTACTATATTTAATGGGAATTAACTAGTAATGAGCCAAGTTGCTGTTTTTTAATAGCAGAATTAACGTTAATGTCAGTTTAAAATACCTTACTTTTGACATATCAACTTCCACTTCGAAAGTTGTTGTTTCAAAGAAGTATTTTGGGAACAATTTCTAGGAAGTACTAGTTAAAACGTTAAAGAGCGGTATTTTAAACAAAAATTCTGGGTAATTTCCATTAAATATAGTAAATAATATTAAGATAATACATAAAAATAGTTTTACAACAATAACCTTGTTATCAGCATTTTAAGTTTACCATTCCGTTTTGTAGGGCAGTTCTTGTCAATGAAGATGACACCCAAAACATCATTACATCATGCAATCAATTGGTACCTTTAACCAATTTAACAATTTTATTTTTTTGATGTAAGTAATTTACTATTTTTTTAGTTTTTAATACATGCTTTTACCTCTTTATGTTTCAAGATTCCAAAGAACTGTTTTAATTTTATTAACTTAAAATCATTTCTAATATAAATGATCATTTTACCATAACTTTGATTATTTTTGAGAAATTTTTCACCTGGCGTTTGATGCCTCTTTGTCTTTATATCAGCATTGATTGTTTGCCAAAACACTACCAAGGTAACCAAAAACAATATTATTAATCGAATTGCTGATATTTTTCTGTAATGGTCAAAATTACTTTTTTACCCTTCGAAGGGTGCTTGGCAGCAGATTGCAGCGTGATTTACTCTCTCCATTTACAATTTTAGCAGTGTTTGTTTTGCCACACTTATGTTAGAAGTTTTCTTATTGGTTTATCTGGCTTTACAATCTTGCGTGGATCATAAAATCCTCAAGAAATATTCTTTCTTTCTTATTTCTTTCTTTTTTTATGTTACTAATGGATCTACCAAACAGCGTTTTTCTAGCTAAATACCTATGTTCCATCCGCATTACATGCCCTATTTACGTCAAACGTCATATCTTAATACAGTTTACGATATCTGGGTACTGGTATATTATATAAATTCGAAGTTGTATTGTCTTCTTTTACTTTCTTGTCACTTACCGTTCCATAGACTCGCGTTAGTACTTTTCTTTCAAAACATTTTTATTACTTTATGTTAGAAGTCGGATCTCTGAACCATACGTTATTACTGGGCGTATTATTTTTTTGTAGAGTATTACCTTTATTTAGAAATTGAAACGTCAATAAACGTATTTTTATCTTTAATTGTGGCTAATTCCCAGTTAAATAGTAATTAATTTAAAATGCCACAAGAAAATAGATTCAGAAGAATAGACAGATCTGTTGACCGTATAAATTTTGAGGTTTATTTCTGCGGTAGTATTATTTTCAATGTTAAACAGCAGTTCCAGTTATATATATATATATATATATATATATATATATATATATATATACATATTATTAAACCTATTTTTGTAACCGATTCTTTTAGTGCTACATACGCCTCTCGTACAGCGTTTTCTCCTAACAATATTGATTTAATGAGAATAGTCAAGAATTTGCACTGATTTCTTATAAATTTAACCGACTAACAGCGCAGTTGTGATTCGTGATATACGTATTACTTTATTCAGAACCAGATTGAACAGTATAGAGAAGGGAGACTATCCCTGGCGCAGCCCGTTATTTATTTTAAAAGTTCAAACAGTTCCTCCTGGATTCATTACTCTACATTTACCTTTTTTAAAAATTAATTTTGTTATTGATTTGGTACTCCCGACTTTTTCATTGCTTTGAAAATTTCTCTTCGATTTAAAGAGTCGTAGTCTGCTCTGTTATCTATAAATACGATGACATAATATTGTGGAAAAAGACATGTAAAAGAGGGTAACTCGTCCGTGGTTAAAGCATTCAAAGATATCTCCTCTTTTGCGTATTTTGTGAAAGGTAATATCTTATACTATTTGGTTTTACATAATATGTAGTTCACCGAGACAAACAATCTCTGTTGCACGCCTGGTCGTAAAACCGGAAAAAAGAGTTATATAACTTTTAGAATTATATTAATATAAAAAAATAATACTCAAATGCATGTAGTCATTGGCATAAAAAATAACACACCATGAATTTTATCTTTACATCTACTATATTTGTGAAACACGAGCCGACAAATGATTATAGGTATAATTGATTGGATCAACTTATTTTATCCAAATGATATTCTATTTTTATTCCTGGTGCAGGTTTTGAGGACTGTGCTTCACTGCCATCCAAGCTCTAATGTTGTGAAGGT
Source organism: Diabrotica balteata (assembly GCA_918026665.1). Classification (NCBI taxonomy): domain Eukaryota; kingdom Metazoa; phylum Arthropoda; class Insecta; order Coleoptera; family Chrysomelidae; genus Diabrotica; species Diabrotica balteata. The sequence goes on from OU898282.1 coordinate 61,891,397, forward strand.
ATATGATTGCTTTTCTTCCTATGCCTTTGCGGCATTCTATATTTCCTTTGAACATTGGTTTTAGCAACCTATATTTGTCATTGCTCATTAGGCCAAAGTTTTTCGAAGTTATACTTCTATACGCGAGCTCCATGTTTAAAATTTGTACGGGAGTGGATCTGTGAAACCATTACATATGTAAGATAATGAGTAAGAGAGAGACAAAAGATATATTTTCTCTCTCTCTTCCTCTCTCTAGAATAAAAATGTTCCTTTTGTATATATTTATTATTATTATTATCCAGATTTAGCCATACGGCTCACACTCCCTCTAAGGGGAAAATTCACTTATCCCAGATACCTACGGTATCAAAAGGATTGAGCTCTGGTGGGACTCTTTCCATGTTATCGAGTCCTAGGTGACTTGGTACGTCGGTGTATCTCCCAAAAATTTTCGCACGCATCTGGACGTCGAAAGTAGCACCGATTTCTGCATGATCTTATATAGATGTTCATTTAGACCTAGCTTTTTTATGTTTTCTAGGAGGTTCTTCGGAATGACTCCAGTGGTAGAAAGAATAATAGGTATCGTCTGGGTACTTTCCATTCTCCATTGTCTCCTTATTTGTATTTCCAGATCTCTGTACTTGGCGATCTTTTCGTTGTACTTAACACGCAGATTATTGTTGTTAGGTATCGCCACATCGATTAGAGTTGTTTGTCTTGTTAGTTTATTAACTAGCACGAGATCTGGTCTATTATGTGCTACAGTTTGGTCTGTGAGCACAGTGCGATCCCAGTATAGCTTGTAGTTGTTATTCTCAAGTATACTCTCTGGAACGTATTGATAATATGGGAGATGATTTGTTTGTAGAAGTCCCAGTTTAATAGCTATCTCTTGATGGAGGATCTTCCCTACTGAGTCATGCCGTTCCTTATATTCAGTTGCAGCAAATGCATGGCAGCCTCCGGTAAGATGTTGGATCGTTTCTTGGGCTTGGTATCCATATCGGCATTTGTCGTTTTGGACCTGAGGGTCTTTGACAATATATTTCAGGTAATTTTTGGTTGGTATAACCTGATCCTGAATGGCGAGTAATGAACCTTCTGTTTCAGGGAACATCTTTCCTGATGTCAGCCAATAGTTCGACGCTATATTGTCGACATAGTCTTGACTGACCTCATTCGGATGTCGCCCGTGTAGAGGTTTACCCATCCAGATGCGCATTTTTTCGTTCTTAGTAAGATGGTCTATGCGCATTTCTTGTTCCCTCAGTTTGATCGGTGTTGTATCATCTACTGCACAAATCGCGCGATGAAGAGTAGATGTCTCCGCCTGCACCTGAAAATAAGTTCTTAAATTAGTAATGTGTTTTTCTAATTGCTCGCTTATATCAATAAGTCCTCGTCCTCCTATATACCGCGGTAATGTTGTTCTTTCTACTGCACTTCGAGGATGGTGTTTTTGTGCCTTTGTGAGGTGTGTTCGTACTTTTCTCTGAAGAGTTTCTATGTCTGTTTTAGTCCACTATTATTATTATATATATATATATATATATATATATATATATATATATATATATATATATATATATATATATATATATATATATATATATATATAGCAAAACTGATAAGATTATCGACCGAAACGAGTATGCGGTCTGTTATTAAAAAAAAAACTCTGTTTTATTTTACTTCTCTATATTATGCTGATTTTTTGTCAGCTTTATCAGGAGACAAAGATTAAGAGTTAAAAATATTTAAAACAGTTAGTGTACATAATATGTTCAAAACAGTACGGAGTATTTTTAACTTTTAATCTTTGTCTCCCGATGAAGCTGACAAAAATCAGCGAAATATAGAGAATTAAAAGAAAACAGAGTTTTTTTTTTTTAATATCAGACCGCATACCCGATATACCAACACAATAAATTGTTATATATATATATATATATATATATATATATATATATTAATATTAATATTTATGCGATATGTTTTGTATTATTTATTAAATGTTTATAATTATTTTAGGCTTTTTTTATTTAAAAATAATCACTGTATGACAGACAAATGCCAATTTTGAAATCCGTTAGTGTCATGTCTAATTGGCAAATCTTTTACGTGTTTGGTTCATACGCTGGTGTACGTAAGTTCGAATACCAATATGAATTTCCTTTTTTATTTTTGAAATATTTAAATTTGTTGTTGTTGATTTTTTATTTTTATCTTCGTAAAGTAAGTTATGTATATTGGCAGTTTTCAATACTTCAATACTTTCAATACTTTCAATATTTTCATTAAAATATTGATACAATCCTTCATTTACTATACTCTTATTACACGGCAAATGTTTATATACAGCAAACGATGCACCATATACCTATATACCTAATTATGTTTCTCGTTCTGCTTTCTCTTACCTATAGCAATAAATATGTAATGATTGTGCAGATTGACTCCCATATATATTTGTAACGGCAAACACGTATATAGAAGTATTAGAAGTATAACTACTAACACCCGTTTTTTTGTTAATCGTTGTTATTTATTCTACTTTTCTGTTTAGATTGTTTCAATCTGCTTGATTAGTTATATGTTGCGTTCATGAATTCATGATATTCTGTGCATTTTACGCTAGAGTCACATGTAAAAGGATTCTCGGCATCTTATGGAATTTAATTTTAGTGTTAACTCCCAAACTCTATACCAAATAACACATGTAGCATGTTCAACAACTCTAACTCTGGCGTTTAAGTTTTCGCATACATCTAATTTGTCACCATTTGGTGTATTTGATTGTAGCTTATTCAATTATTCTTTTAGTGCCCCACCTAATTATCTAAATGAGTGAACTTATTCTAGTTAAATGGAATTTCGATAAATGTAATTTTTGAACTTACACTTCTTTACTAATGTCTAAAATTAAAATATCTAATATATTTGGTCTTTTAAAGATTTAATATTTTATCCTTCAGTATGGCATCATCAGCATATAATATATTATAATTTTACTTATCGTTAATTATACCAATTTCAGTGTTATCAAGTGCTTCAATGAATATGAATTCAGATTATAACTTAATAATCAATGAAGATGATACATCCTTTTTGGACACCTCTTTGAATGCAGTTTCTTAAGTGGTATTATCGAAATATATTAAGGATGCTCCTTTGTCTCAATACAAGTTATGATTAATGTAAATATTGTTATGTTGTGATATTGTGTGTTATGAAGCAGACATGTACTTTTGTTTGTTAAAAAGACATTTCTCAGTTAAAGCTTTTGTTGCAAAACGAGATTTGTTGTCCCCAAGATCTTTCTAAATATAGATTTATTGTCAACTACATTTATATTTTAGACTATTAAGTAACTAATTAAGTAATTAATTAAGATTTGCCTAAATTTATCCCATTTGTGGGAGTTAACTTTCTTTGAATTAGCTATGAATTCTAAGTTTTTCTATTACACTACTTTCATATATATTAATAAAAATATATTTCAGTAGCTCGGTACTGCTAGTAATGAATGTAACAAGTTTAAATGTGTCCCACATTCGTATATTTTTTTTTACTTTACAAACTTTTTAGTATTACTACTCATAAAATATTCAAATTGAAATTTTCTTTTCATTACCTTGCAACTGCATAAAAGCTATAAAGTGTTGTTCCTTTTATTATCTTGTTTTGTTAGCTTTTACAAAATTACTGGATTTATGATGATAGTATTTAGTTTCTTTTTAAAAAGCTATATAACCTCTTACGAAACAAGTTTACATATAGTTTTAAAACATATTTAAAATATGTGGGTTTTGAAACAAATTCAGTTTGTTTTATCAAACTCTTTTGTAGATATGTTGTACAGAAGAAGAAGTTTTAGTCTTGAACAAAAAGTTAACAACAATTTTAGTCTTTTTTATAGTAACTTAGTAGGAAAAATGTTGTTAAACATCTTGTTAAATTTGTAATATGCCTGGAAATAAGGTATGGAATATAACGAGGAGCTGATAGAATTAAAATAAGTTTCCCAGCCTTAAATGCCTATACTTGCTGAAAAGTATTATAAGATATAAATGTTAATAGTATATTATTGAAGAAATCATTTAAACAGTTGATATAACCCTTTAAATATAATTTATTAAACATAATTTTGAAAATTATAGGCTAACTAAATACATGACTATAAATTATATGTGTTGCCACCTCTTACCCATAAGAATTTTTGTAGCCTGTTCGGCAATCCATTCGTAATATCCTGGATATCCGATTGGGAGATATTATGCCAGTCCTCTACCGTAGCCGTCTTGCGCTCTCCGAAGGATGTAGGGTCTTGTACTCTTACTCTTACCCATCTTTCAAGGTTGTCCCTAATGTGTTTAATTGGGTTAAGATCCGGACTGCGTACCGGCCATAGTATAACTTAAATTCCGACCTCATTAAAGTACTCACGGGTGGATTTTGCGGTATGGCAACGTACATTTTCGTGAATTATTCTAAAGTTTTCACCAATGAGTTTTGCGAAAGGCATGACATGATCTTAAAAAACTTCTTCTACATCTCTTAGAGCATTCACACTGCTTCTATTGAACACAACAAGATCAGTATGGGCTTCGTAAGAGATACCTCTCCAAATCATTATTGGCCCTCATCGGTAAGCCCTTATTTCGGTTATATTGCAAGGAACAAACCTTTCATTTAGACTTCTGTGGATACGTTGACGTCCATCTGACCACTTAGGGCTATCCTGCTCTAATCTAAGAACAGTATCTTCTTCCATTTTGCCACAGTCCAATCAGCATATTCTCGCGCGAAACCAAGTCTAGCTGTACGATGTTATTTGAGCAGTTGTGGAATGCGAGCTCGACGAAAAGCCCTCAAATTTCTTTCTGTCAGTCTTCTTCCAATGATACGTCAACTCACACTAATATTTCACACATCAAAAAGACAAAAGGTAAAAAACGTAAAATTTAGCCATTCGTTTTGTAATTTCTAGGTTTTTGTTACTTCTGTTTACTAAAATTTATCCTAGATAATAGGTAAAGAAATAATAATAAGACTTACTCACAATCAATTTAATTTAACAATCTGACGACCGGTTTCGCTTTCTACAATTTGCAAAGCATCTTCAGGTCGAGATACAAAGTTAAACTAATGCTGCAATAAAATAAACCCAATTAGGGTGGTGTCTCATAAAGATAAAATAAACAAATAAATTAGTTCATACAAATTATAGTAATTATGCCATTATTACATGTCTGTGGTTTTCAAATTGAATATTTTGAATATATAAAAGGTATTAACAGACAAGGTAAGACTCACAATTGGTATAAAGTAGCAATCTTACATTGTAATAAATTAATAAATGAGCAAATAAATAAATCAAAACAAACATTACTTACATGCCGGTACTCTATTAGCTGATGGATGGTAGGTCATGGTTGCAAAAATCATGTATTGTTGATTGGAGAACTTTAATGTGCTATTGCAGTTGTTTTGACAATAAACGGGAAGTTCTTGAGGAGAACAGATTTGATCAAATGAATTAGAGATAGGTATATTGTAGTTGTTTGTCAGATGAAAGTGATGTTCTTTACTATTGTATTATTTAAATTATTTACACTTATATCAGAGATATATTTTTTGGAATGTGTGTTATTTATTGAGTATTTATGTAATGAAGGAGACAGTTTTATGACAATGAATAAGAGTAGCTGTACCGATTGTGTGGTTGTGCAATTATTTTGACTTGTAATTATCAAGTCTATTGGCAAAATTAATAAATTATTGTAAAGTCAACTATGTAAAAGGTATATAAAAAGTATATAAAATTATTATAAATTAAGACGATCAGGGACAAATTAAACACACATTAACAGGAACAGAAACACTAAATAACGGACAAACATTGAATTTAAAACTTAAACTTGGGGGATGGAAGAAACTGTAAGCACTACATCTCACTGTTGGAAGAAATGAGTTTTTTCATATTTAATCTATTAGATTTAAGAGGTAAATTTGACATATGTAGGTTGAAGTGTGACAGTTCTTCTTCTATTACTGAATACTGTAAGTTCAGTTATTCAGTATTATGGAGTATGTTGATATTAATGAATGTATCAAAATTTGTTTTAATTTAGAAATCAAAAGTTAATTGATGTGTTTAATATTGGCATACTTTAACAATTTTAATTAATAAGTTTCAAATTCAAAAATTTTTTTAAGGTAACAATGTGAATAATTGAAATACATCATCTATTATAACTAACCAATTTTAGTCTAAATATTTCAGAACAAATTAAAATGATTATTTAGTAAATACAAACAAGTGTACTTGTAATTGAAAGGTATAACAAATTTACAAATTGCCTGAAAATTTTTTTTTATTTGAAATAATTGTCGGTCTGAGCTATCTATTATGATGTATGAACATTTCTTAAAATATTTAATTTAAATTGTAATAATTAATAATTTAATAAAGTAGTAATTGGGTGAATATTGATGATTATTCAAATTTTTGAATTCGAGTAATTGACTGACTTAAATCTTGAATAATTAGTTGGCAATACTAATTTATGACAATTGGAACCGGAAATTGATTCCATCCCCGGGCAGCAGGTACACATTTAAACCGGTGTAAAATATATTTTTATTTCAATTCTTTGTATCATATGAACAGACATTCCTCAAATCGACAAGAACACTGGTGAGTTTTTTACAGTAGTTTTAGTAAGAATTTTTAAAATTTTATTAAAAATTAATATCTGTTTTTGAAAGGTAATATTTCTATTTAAATTTTAAATCTATGCAGGATTATGAATAGTATAGATATATGTAATCCGAACTGCTAGTCTGAACAATTTTCAGTCATGTTGGAAATCCATAAACCACGTGTTGAGTTTGAAATGAAATATGTTGTAAATTAAGTATTTGTCGAAACCAGATGGAATGCAATAATAATTATTATTGAATATATAGTAAAGAATAGTAAAGAACATCACTTTCATCTGACAAACAACCACAATATACCTATCTCTAATTCATTGGATCAAATCTGTTCTCCTCAAGAACTTCCCGTTTATTGTCAAAACAACTGCAATAGCACATTAAAGTTCTCCAATCAACAATACATGATTTTTGCAACCATGACCTACCATCCATCAGTTAATAGAGTACCGGCATGTAAGTAATGTTTGTTTTGTTTTATTTATTTGCTCATTTATTAATTTATTACAATGTAAGATTGCTACTTTATACCAATTGTGAGTCTTACCTTGTCTGCTAATACCTTTTATATATTCAAATTATTCAATTTGAAAACCACAGACATGTAATATTGGCATAATTACTATAATTTGTATGAACTAATTTATTTGTTTATTTTATCTTTATGAGACACCACCTTAATTGGGTTTATTTTATTGCAGCATTAGTTTAACTTTGTATCTCGACCTGAAGATGCTTTGCAAATTGTAGAAAGCGAAACCGGTTGTCAGATTGTTAAATTAAATTGATTGTGAGTAAATCATATTATTATTTCTTTACCTATTTGATATGGACTCACACAAGCAACACATTCATGATTATCCTAGATAGTTGACGTAATCGATAATATAAAATTTATTCTTGTTTTTCAAGTTAAATGATGTCCGGTAGTGGATGTGATAGTTGAAGGCTAGATGAAGAGGATGATGATGATGATTTGTTTTTTTTTTGGCTATACAACTTATAAGACTATAGCATATTTAATTTTTATTTTAATTTTTCCAACACTAGATTGAAGAAAACTGTGAATAGCGGCCTTCCTTGTCTCAATCAGTTATTAAGAACAAAACTCTTCGAGATATGCCCCATAATCATAATTTTTCATGTTTTGTACATAGAATAAATATTTGGTCAGCTAAATAATTATTTTCATCAACCTAAAATATTTAAATATTTCGATAAGCTCAGACCTATTTACTATTATATTCCTGCTTAAAATCAATTAAAAACAAAAAAAACCTGACAAATTTTAGTTGTTTAAGTCTGCAAGTTCTGTTTTATTATGAAAATCTGATTTTTTCCCGACCGGTCTGTTGTTAGAAATAACCCTATATTTTCCTATACACCCTTCTGCTTGAACTTTTTACACTAATAATGCATCCTGTATATACATAAATATATATATATATATATATATATATATATATATATATATATATATATATAATATATATATATATATACATATATATATATATATATATATATATATATATATATATATATATATATATATATACATCAGAAAAAAGTTCTGAATTTACAGAAATGCATGTTTAATATCATGTCTCTAAATCACATTTAAAACCGATAATGTCGGGTGATATTTATCACAAAAATATGTTTTATGTTCTATCTTAATATATAAATCCGATATACTCAATTTACCCAAGTTTATATTTAAACGCAAATGAGTCCTTAAATAAAAAACATACTTTCAGATAAACGATATGAAAGACTGATTAGCAGCTCCCGAAAAAAGCAGCCGTACGAGTGGCATTAGCTCATATCAGATGGTAATACGATGAAACACCACAGGGTTGCGTTATTGGACCCATCAATCTGCGCGAAATTATTCATAAGTCCGCTTATCTGACAAACCAACTTAATGGAAGAAGAAGATTATGTTACATCTTAATAAAAATTGAATAAGGTAGATAATTTGTCAATGTTGAGTGTTGGGCTAACGCTACTATTGGATGCCCAGCTGTCACAGCAACAACTTTGCTAATATATGCTGGATGATGGTAATATCAGTTAAAAAGGTTGGGAACTGTCTAGATCATGTTTTTATTATAACTGCAACAATGTCTCTTAGTAGAAAAATAAAATTAGATTTATGAATATTATAGTTATTATAATTTGATTTAATATGAGATCTTTGTATGATTATGTAATCGGAGTAAAGATCAAAATGTTTCATTTAGGTTTTTATTGGAATACTTGTAGAATGTAGTTTTATTTGCGCAAAATTGGATATTTCTAAAGCCTATTAGCAGGTAAATACAACTTAAGCTGATTTTTTTGTATACAATTATATTGAATGTTCCTCTTTTTTAGTTATTTGGCAATATAGTTGTATGTCCTTAGATATTTTCTGGCAATACTTAATTTTGATCAACTGTTTCATTTAATCTGATATGAAAGTGGTCGTATTTTAAACAATGTTTAATCACCAATGTCTCGATGTTTTTTTTTTAATTTTACTTTTCTCCTTGTTGACATGCATATTTATATAAACTTTTTTTTTATATTTTGAAATGTGTATAATTTCTGATGTTACAAAAATAATTTTTTTATTTCGAAACTTTACTCACCTGTTTTCCCATCAAACTTTCCAGTGCTTGCGGTGTTTTCTAACCAATAATTAATTCATTTTGAATTGCATGTTAACCTTAAATAGAAGTTATGAACAATCCAGATGTTCGTTATAAATGCAATAATTTTTATTACTTATTATTACCTATTAATTAAATGATTCATTACATATGACTTCATACAAGAGAGACCTTTTATGGATGATCTCATATTGTGGCACACAAATAACCGTATCAATATAGCAAAATTGTTTTCAACACAACTATCTTGAATAAAGTAGTCAATGTGATCAAGGTTATAGGAAACTATAACACTAAAGGATCTGATTTACAATCTCATAAAATTATTTGTAACTCTTTGACTGGTCTGAATACGTTAAAACCATAAAAATACAGGTGCAATAGTCTATCAAAATGATTTATAACTTCTTTATTTTGCAGTTAACCAATTAAAAGTGCTATCAATTATAATTCAATGACCGCAGAACTCTTAGTGATAGCTAGACATGATCTCATACACTGACAGTGAAACATTCCGGCATTTTTATACCATTTGATTTATTATATTTATCTGTTTAAGTACATGATTCAAATAATGTGTTTTTTAAAATACACCATAATATTGCGTTCCATTTATTTCACCGGAAAAGTGTACCTTTAAAACTTCAAGAACTAAAATTTTGATTAAGATATATATTTCTCATTAGACATTTTTTAGTTATTTTCTAAATAAGTCTATTTGGATCACATATACAATATATATATATATATATATATATATATATATATATATATATATATATATATAAATATTTATATATATATATATATATTTATATATATATATATATATATATATATATAATATATATATATATATATATATATATATAAATAAGGATCACCCAGACGAGTGGTGGGTTCAATTATCGATCAACTAGGTGGAGAAATAAAAGACAAAGTTGATACTACTTCATCTATTTTGAAGACGTTTCGCTATCTGAATTCTGATCGCATCATCAGTTCATCTAAAAATTTTTACATTATGAGTACCACACATTCATGAAGTAGATGTTAAATAGTTACCTTAAAAAAGATATGTAGTTGTCAATGGTATTAAAAATACCATTGACATACTATATATATATATATATATATATATATATATATATATATATATATATTATATATATATATATATAGAGTTTGTGTAACGACGCTAAGAATACAATTCTTTGGAGGATAACTTTCGGGAAAGCGTCAAAACAAGGATCAGCTAGAGATGGTATAAGCCAGTTTGGTGTAGAACTTTATTCTAAATGTGAAATTTTCGGTGATATGTTGTCACCTTCATCAGCACCTAAATGGAAAACCTATTTTAGTACAAGTGGTGGACATTAACATATAAAACCTACATTGAAAATGTTCAGTTGGTCCTAGAGGTGAAGAACACTGTCACACACATGTTAAAAATATTAAAAAATACATTTAAAATTTTGAATAAAAACATTACAACACAACAGGGTATTATTTAAAATACAAACACAACAAAAATCTAAAAATTACAACCCAACATAAAAACTGCAACTTCATGTTATAAGTAAAAAAGAAGAATTATTCTTCTTTTTTGATGACATTTCTGACTTCTGTCAGCAATTTATTATAAATTGCTATTCCAAGATATGCCAACAGTTAGAACACACCAAAGACAAACATTAGAAGGAGAAACTGTAGAAGTTTTCTATGGGAGATTACCTTACATCAGAGGTTTATCTCCACAGATCACAAACCTTTTCAGACAGTTCAACATAGTGATAGCAAATTCAGTGTACAAAAGATTAGGGACATACTTTACTCACCTGACAGAAAGAGTTAAAAAACTGGATAACTTCAATGTAGTGTATTCTATTCCATGTGGTTCCTGTTCAGAAGTGTATGTCGGTCAAACCAGCCAGAAACTCTCAAAAAGACTAGCTTTGCACAAGAGTGATGTAGTGAGGAAACCCACCTGCACAGCCTTTAGCCAACATATTAAGAATACTGGACACATTGCTAACTATGAAAACGTGCAAGTACTAAAGAGGGTTGACAACCAATTTAAGAGAAACTTCATAGAAATGTGCTACATCCGTAACTGCAGTTCTTCTATGAACTGTAAGAAAGATGTTGAAAACTTAAGTTGTATTTATTCATTTCTACTTCAACAGGACTTGACAAGATGTAACAAACTGGAGAATGTAGGGAACTTATCATAACATACATAGATTGCCTACCTGTACTTGAGAAAAGACTCCATTTCCCGGCTGATTGTGTTTCCTGGGGTTCTTTCTTTCCATATCCATATCCATGAGGTTCTAACATGAAAATTATAACCTCCTTGCATATGCCACCCGGATATTGACAGAAGTCAGAAATGTCATCAAAAAAGAAGAATAATTCTTCTTTTTTACTTATAACATGAAGTTGCAGTTTTTATGTTGGGTTGTAATTTTTAGATTTTTGTTGTGTTTGTATTTTAAATAATACCCTGTTGTGTTGTAATGTTTTTATTCAAAATTTTAAATGTATTTTTTAATATTTTTAACATGTGTGTGACAGTGTTCTTCACCTCTAGGACCAACTGAACATTTTCAATGTAGGTTTTATATGTTAATGTCCACCACTTGTACTAAAATAGGTTTTCCATTTAGGTGCTGATGAAGGTGACAACATATCACCGAAAATTTCACATTTAGAATAAAGTTCTACACCAAACTGGCTTATACCATCTCTAGCTGATCCTTGTTTTGACGCTTTCCCGAAAGTTATCCTCCAAAGAATTATATATATATATATATATATATATATATATATATATATATATATATATATATATATTTATATTTATATATATATATATATATATATATATTTATATTTATATATATATATATATATATATATATATATATATATATATATATATATAAATTGTTATAATTTGTTTGTTTGTGTAATTAGAACAACCTATCTTAAATTGAAATTCTTATTTCAATAATTAAATTATATTAACAAATTTTGGTACTTTTCTGTCACTGAATGCCTAAATGAAACTGTTTTCCATAATAAAGATTTAATCACCACTCAATAACTTTGTTATCAGCCTTAGTTATCCTTCTTTTTGTGAAATTGCTTTTTCCAAATACACCACAATATTTTAATTATCAGCTTCCACCAATTAAAAATATTTTTCTTCGTATTAGCATCTATAAATCGGCAAATAGTCTTCTTTCTTTATTGCTTTTCAATATTTATTCTTCTTTTTAATAATCTTTTTTCTCTTCCAATCTCCAATCACCATATAATTAATATAATTTTTAATCTCTTCTAATTTCCACGTACATAATATAATTTTTGATCTCCAACTAATACTCTCTTAATACTATTTTTTAATATTCATGTAATATACTTTCCAATACTATAAAACTTTCATACTAAATCAATGATTACTGACTACTGTCTTGAATACTGCTATCCTAATACTGACCATTGACTACTGCATACTGTCCTATTCTATTTAGTGACGGACTGACTGACTGCCTACTGTCCATTGTATACTAACTTACTTACTAATGAACTGAACATTATCCTCCAAATGAGAGAGTATTTATATCATTTCAATCTACCCGAATATTCTTGAAAGAAAATATATTCGAATTGTTCTATTTCATATGTATTTAAACGTTCGCGAATATTCTACTATAAAAACAGGTCAACTTCCTTCTATTGACGTCTTATTTTAATGTTCTAGATAATTCTTTACCCTTCTATCGAAAATTTTATACACATTTGGGCTTTTCAGATCAGAATGTAAACTTATATATAAATTAAACATCTTAAATTAATAAATAACACTATTTTACATCCGTAATTATTATTCAAATGTCACTTATTTACAAAAATTTCCACAATAACCAAATTTACTTCAGTGTATATTTGGTTGCCTACAAATATGGCGCACTTAAATATATTAGAATATCAAAATTATTAAAATAACCAAATACATTGCAAAATAAAAACTTTTTAAAGTTATTATTATACTAATTTCTTAAGAATACCCTCATATAAATACTTTTTATAATATTCTCTATTATATAACTTATAAATTATTTCTTTAATCACTATTTAAGTTCATTTTAGATTACCTTCATGTCTTCTATATTTAATATTATCGCAATATATATATATATATATATATATATATATATATATATATACAGTCGGTACAGTCAGTACAGTAAATCGCGATGCAAGTAATTGGCTTATATATGGATTCGATTGAAGGAAAAAGAATTGATTAGGGGTTGTCGTATGTCACTCAAGTAATCCGCGTCATAGTTAATAGTTAGTGACATCACATGATACCAATACAAAGTATTTATGTCTTAGTCCTGTTCGTTCTTAGAATCTGTTAGCCAAATGCACTGGAATTACAGCCACTAGACATATTTTATTATATAGGCGTGAAAATATATTTGAAGATTTTTAACACTGTAAACCTAAAGAGATACACCATAGCTTGTTTCATTACATTGAGCTTTATACTTAGGTACATTATCATGAAGCACACTTATTCGGATCACACTTTGATTTGCAATCGAACGAATCTGGCTTTTAGTATAAATTGGTGCCACTTATTCGACAGTTATAATAGTTAAATATACAACAAAATATATACAAAATGTTAAATAAACAAATAATAGTTAAATATTCACTGTAAAGAGATGGTAGCTACTTTAATTATTAATTATGTTGAACACGAACGAGATATTAACAGCCCAATTCTACCGTTCTTTAGATTACTTTAAATTTACATATTTCAACTCTGAATTCTAGCTCGCAGGCCATAAAAGTAATACACTTCTCACAGCACCACCCAAAAAACGAAATTGGCATAAGAAAATTAACAGTACTGAAATAATACATACCAGCAAAATTCCTAACACAATTTACAGTATGTGTGAACGAAGTAAGTATACTTTTCGTTAGATATCGTAAAGTACATTAAGTTAAAGAGATTTGTTTAAATTGAAATCTAATTTAATTCTTTTCAGAAGAACATGTGACTTTGACCTCATTTTGGATTCAATAGTCGGTCAGATAGCCAAGCGGGCTGGGCGGCCGGTTTCTAATTCACTTCACTGCGAGTGGTTCAGAGGAAGTGAGTTCTAGTTCTAGTTATAATTCTAAATGAATTTGCGGCTTTTACGAGAAGGCTTATATATGGAGTCAATTAAAGGAAAAAAATTGATTAGTGGTTGTCGTATGTCACTCAGTATTGTACTGAACATATTGGTTTTAAATGGCTAAAAAATAATCCAAGGCGAGGACTGATGGAATAGTCTTATATTGCTGTGAAAATACCAAAATTTTCAAAATACAAACATAAAGAACTATATAAGTTTGTTTTTATAGATGGAACTTGGAAATTTTTAAGAATAAATTTATATTTTGCTCATGGCAAGATTAGTCATTTTGCTTTGTACATACATCATTATTTATGCTGGTAATAAAAAGGACTTCATTGAGAATGCCGGGGCTATATTTTTCCCTAAATTGGCTTTAAAGGACTACCATGGATAAATAAATCAAGAAAATTTTATATCGTAGTTCAAGAATCAACTATTAAAAATGTTGTCTAAACCATCCGTAATTATAACGAAAAACGCTCCACACCATAGCATGTTGTTAAAAAAAGCACCAAAAATGTCTTAAACCAAGACTAAAATAAAAGACTGGGTAGCTAACAATAAACTGCCTTTTAATGAGACAATGCTAAAAAATGAGCTTTACAGATTATTGCACAGTAAGTACGGCTAATTAGAGTGTAGTTTAGGTTATCAATACTTAATTTAAGAAAAAAGGTACCTCCAAAATACATTGTAGATGATTTAGCAGAACAATATGGCCACAAAGTATTACGTTTGCCACCATACCACTGTATTTTCAATGCTATAGAGTTAATATGGGTAATTTCCAAAAACTATTATAACCGACATATTGGTAGAGATGGCTATAAAGAATGCGATGCTTTAAACATGTGGAAAGAAGCTCTACAAACTGTTACCCCCCAGATATGGCAAAATTCTATTAGTCACACAGAAAATGTAATTAAAGTGATTCTATTAGCAGCTGTGACATAGACAGTGATACACACTGGACAATGATAATTCTCATAATAATGCCAATAATTCATTGATTTCTCGGCGCTATGATAATCAACGTCGTTCAATCCGGAAGACTGTTAAGTTTAATATTAATTATTGTAATAGTTTTAATCTTAAACTTTTTATTAAATTTTATTTAGTAAAAAATACTGAAAGTAATACACATGTATTTGTGTAAAGAGTTTATTTTCGCTTATAAATTGGATTACTGTTTTAAAAAGTCAGTACTTCCTTAATACGAACACAGTTCACATGTAAATTATATTTTATTCCTAACAGTAAGATATTTTCTAATAGTAAGATATATTTTTCGAAAAATTACATATAATTCTATTTTCTTATTTACAAAAAATACAACAGTTAAGCATTTAAATTTAAAATTGACGCGAACAAACTATTCTCATTAGCAAAAACCTTTTGTTTTGAAAACTAGCTATTATATAAGGCAAAATCTTCACATTGTGTTAGTTTATTTAACGAAAAAACAGACACTATAGTGGTGCTGGCAACTAACAGAATATTCCAACCATTTTCCAACAGTACACTTCCCCTTCGGTAAAGAACCAGGTTCCTCTATACTACAACATTTGTAACTCTCTCTTGAAAACTTTTAGTGCTATTAGATATATATATATATATATATATATATATATATATATATATATATATATATATATATATATATATATATATATATATATATCGCACTAATAATACAATAGTGTCGCAACTCAAAATTCGTCGAAATTGACATAACATTATATTCACGCGTAAAATTTAATTCCCTATACGTCAATAAAACTGTCGTTTTAATAGTGCAATAAATGAATAAGATATGGCGCCATAAGACGATATTCATGACTGACCGACTGCCGTCACCCCTTCACAATATCGCGTGATCTTTAGTTGCAACCAACGGTGATCGGAAACGCACGTATTGCTTTGCTCATCATTTCGAGTTTCAACGTTATTGCTGAATCAGGTATGTAATTTTCATAGCTATATTTCAAGTTATTACATTCTTGTTGATTTGAACCTAACCATAATGTTGTTGTTTTTCTAGTTATTACACTATTACTGATTTACACCAGCACTTTTTAAATTATTATTTTTACTAACGACACTATTCTTGGTTCAGTTCATTATTTTTGACATGCTACATTATTGTTGAATAATCACTTTAAACCATTTTTGTTGTTGTTTGTAAAACATTTATTAATCAATATCTATTTGCCGATCACCGAATAGTAATAACTCATTTAAGAAGTGTAGCATTGTTATTAAGAAAGCTTATCAACTACGTTATTTTATAAATTTAGAGTTAATACACTCTTTGTGACATTCTTCCGTCAAGTACCTATATACTTAATCTAATAATATTAATTGATTCATTTGTAGGTTTAATACCTATGAGTCGTGGGCGGTTACTTGTTGCTATGGCAACAAATGCTGAGGACTGCGAGCAGGAAATCTCTTCACCGTCATTATTGTCACTGGAGAGTAGAAATAATGAACCTGATGTCCAAATAGAAAACAGTGACCTTGTTTGCTTCAAGGCGTAACAATAACATCATTAAGTAGCTCTTCTTCAAGAAGCTCTTCATCGAGTAGCTCTTCTACCAGTAGCTGTTCATCAAGTAGCTCAGATGATAGAGTTGTTCATAATTTAAGTCGTTTTGCTGGAACTAGTGGGTTAACTAATAAATTAAAATTTTCCTTGGAAGACCAAAACAATAATACTAAGGGCAAAAAGAGGATAGAAGTAAATACATCCTTACAGCATATGCGTACGCAGTACAAAAAATGAATGTCAAAAGCATAACCCATAAATTTCTGATTCGCGGTCACTCTCAAAACGAAGGTGACAATGTGCATAGCGTCATAGAAAAGCAAGTAAAACGTTTCGTAAAATCTGGTCCAGTGTATGTCCCACAAAAATATATGACATTAATTCAGTCGGCGAAAAAGGCAGGCAAACCCTAAAGCGTGACTGAAATGACCAATGAAAAATTTTACAATCTGAAATTACTTCAAGAAGAGTGGGGTAACAATTTTAATGTTAATGAAGGAAAAGACAAAATCAAATGGCATGACATTAAGGTATTTCGTGTTGAAAACGAACATCCATTTACTTTCTTTTATAAGAACTCTTACGAAGATGAAGATTACCAAAAAGTTTTCGTACGTAGCTTACGACGAACTGGAAACCAGACTTCGTTATTTGCTAATGGTTTGACACGAGAGTACACAAACAAGATACCTTTAACTGAAAATAAGAAAAGGGACTTAAAGTTTCTTGACAAAAATGTAATACCCAGAAGTTACCGTGAAACTTACTATAAGAATTTGATCGATAAAAATTAAAATTGTATTTAATTGTAATCAGTAATAATTGATTTTGAGACTGATTGAAACTCTGAGTTTTGAGACTGAGTTTAAATAATTTGTTTTTCTTTTAAATAGGTCTTTTAATTAATCACAAATTACTTAAATATGACTATATTTTGTGTTCTTTTTTCAGAAGGTTTATTTTGTTAAATATATAGATTAAGTACAAAATGTTCAAGAATACTGTGTTTTGTTATCTGTATCTGAGTTTGTTTGATTATAATATAAACGTAATTAAAAACAGTCTTGATTTATTTATTAATACCAAAATTGACAATTCTCGGTAATTGTTAACGTGTAATACAATCTCTTTAGATCCGAAGTTAACAAATACCAAGAATCAAGTTCCCAAAATTGTTGTAAGTCCAAAAACTAACGTAAACCACAGAAAAAATAGTAAATCAAATTGTAATAACACAAAATATTTCATAAATAATGTCATAACTAAAAATAATATTTCATTTTGAACATTTTGCTTAGAGCAATACAGTGTTAACTCAAATTTTTTTAATAACTTAACTGTCAGTATTTTTATTTAACAAAGAGTACAAAGAAACTTCATTTAATATTAATTAGAAACATATTATGCATTAATTTTATTTTTACCTGCAATAGGAAATGAGTAATCAGTTTTTCGTTGATTCTGAAAAATCATCTTTTTGAGTTATGACACTATTGTATTATTAGTGCGATATATATATATATATATATATATATATATATATTATATATATATATATATATATATATATATATATATTGTTATGCTATGTAAAATTGAAAATAATATTGGTTTGCTAAATATATTTCAAAGTACAAAATATAATAATTCAAATAATTCGACTAATAAACTATAAAGATATTTCGAAGAAATTAGAGAGTTTAGCTAGATTTTTTAGGGAGAAAAGATAATTGGTTGGTTTTCCAAGGATGCAAGGCGAACAGTCGTTGTTTTCTGGTGGTTTCCCAGAAATGGAAGCAGTAGAAGTGAATGTTTGTGAGTTTTCGTGGAGTTCGTGTATCTGACAGAAGCTGATCCAGTAAAATATTGTAAGTTATATTTTCTACTTATATTCCAAGAGTCACTGTTCAGTCCAGAATGAGAGATTCAGTTTATCGAGAGGAGAAGAGGCTGGCATAATTTGAACGATACGTGCATTTGAAGGAGATTATTAAAGACCATAGGATCGCAACAATTTGTTGTAAGATTGCTAATTACCTAGAGAACTGCTAAGAATAGATAGGGTAGGCTACAAGAATCAAGGATTTGGACAACTCATCATCAGAAAAATAGTTTTACTATTCATCAGTTTTTCTTTATAAACATCACAATTTTTACAATTGCTTTAGAAAAGATAGGAATATTCTGATCAGGAGATTTAGAACAGCAATTTTGATTTGAGATCTTAATTTATACTGTATGTACCATAAATTTTGAAGGTTCACGTACGTAGAACAAAATTTTGATAATCATTATATGAGATATTTTTATTGAAGATATTTGAGTGTGAATTTTATTCCAATATATTTTTATTTCAATATATAATGTATCATATATGTTTTTTATTATTCCGGTATTCTTTGGACCTTACCTATCATATGTAAAGCATAGATATTGAAGCACGAGTATAACCCTGAGATAAGATAATTAAATAGTGTGCTAGAATCATAATTCCATCATTTCAATTTAATTGATTTCAGTCTTTTACAATCACATTAATATAAACTAATTACTATTTAACTGGGACTAAGCCACAATTAAAGATAAAAATACGTTTATTGACGTTTCAATTTCCACTTCGGAAATCGTTCGCAAAATCTTTTTTGAGATTGAAATTGAAACGTCAATAAACGTATTTTTATTTTTAATTGTGACTTATTCCCAGTTAAATAGTAATTAATTTAAAATGCCACAAGAAAATAGCTTCAGAACAATATTTAGAAACAAATTAATATATAAATATAGATATATATATATATATATATATATATATATATATATATATATATATATATATATATATATATATATATATATATATAATATATATATATATATATATATGTATATATATATATATATATATATATATATATATATATATATATATATATATATATATATATATATATAATATATATATATATATATATATATATTATATATATATATATATATATATATATATATTATTACCTCATTTATTATAACTAGTAGGTAAAAAAATAAAAAATATACTAAAAGGATACGAATTTATTGCTGTGCGTTTCTGTCGCGTTCCAGAAAACTAGCGGATAGCAAAGGTCACACAATTTAAATGAAGTCATATTTTGCAAAGACATTTTACTTAATCTTCTGATTTATGTTTATTTAATAATATTAATTTTACTATAACCTCCGATGGCAACATACAGTGGCAAAAGTCACGTAAGTTACGTGGATAAAGTTCAATTAATTGTAAATTCTTCCTTCAAATTTAGCTGTTTATTAAAAACCCTAATAGTAAACGCATAGTAATTAGTTATACCAAATACAATTATTAACTAATTGAAATTATAATTAATATAAGTAGGCAAAGGCCGTATAAAGAGTAAGAACTTTAAGATTTGCATAAATCCAATATTTTCCAATACCACTATCTTTGAAGAAAACCACACGTAATTTATGTTGGTAATTTATCTCATCTGCAGTTAGTCAATATATCGAAATATTTTTACATTAAAATGCTTGGGTATTTACTGTAGGGATGGGAAAACCTACCGGTTTTAACCGAAAACCGGTTTTTTTACTTCGAAATAACCGGTTTTATCGGTTGTTTTTTTGTCCCGGTTATAACCGGTTTTTTATTTTTAAAGTAAAAACCGGTTATTAGGTTTTTACAGTAATTAGGATTAGGTTAGGTATTGATTTGGATCCCACCCAATCATAATTATTATTCTCAAGTAATTATTCCAAACAAAACTAAAATTCAATTTTTATTTTATTTAATACAGAAGCAAAAGCTCACATTAGCCAAAAACAATTAAATTTTATTATAGTATTTCGTTGAAAAAGTATTTGTAATCAATAATATTTTTACATAAGAAGTGATCTGGTATTTATTATGGTTATTTGACTCTTTACATTGAAAGTGGGTGAATGGCTTTTTCTGATTACCAAAATAATGACTATGAATATCGAATTACCGATTATGAATACGAATCTACAAGGATTTCCCTACGTTTTCAAAACGATTTATACCCATACCGGAAGTCGTAAATGAGTTAAAAGTAATACATGATAAATTTTTTTGATGGTAGTAAAAATAAAAGATGAATTGCATTATCCAATTTATTTTTAAGTAAAATATTTATGTTGATATTATTTTCTTTAAATCCAATTTGAAAGAGTCTGGGGAATTTTGTTCTCACAAAACAGAAAAAATTGTGTTGCGAATGTAGTATCGCAAACTAAAGCGCATTGTAAATGTAACTTTTTAATCTATTTGATTAAAAAAACCGAAAACCGGTTTTTGGAAAAACCGGTTTTTTTGGCCGGTTATAACTGCCAGGTTAAACCGTAAGCAAAAAAAAACGGTATAACCGAAAACCGGTGTTTTGTCAAAAACCGCCATCCCTAATTTACTGTACTGTACTGATAGGTAACCTCCACTGAAATGAAAAAACATATCTTTCCTGAAATTTTTTTATTTTATTTCATATATCAGTCTTTTTTCAGCTTAATACAACTATTTCAGTGATTATTTTTCAAATTCTTTATACTGTAACGATACTTGCCAGGATGAAAAGTGAAAAGTTAAAAGAGAAATAGGAAATCCGTGTGCAAGTATTTTCACCTTGATAACCTGCGCGGTGTTTGAAGGACACAACGGTGAGCTTTATGACTAATGTTATGTTTATGACTATGTTAATAACTCCATTATAGCCTGTATTACTTCTTCGTATGTCGGGTATTGGTCTTCTATTTCAGCTGTATGTACCTCTATGTTTTATGTATTTCTGCTAGAGTAGTCATTCAATAGTTGATAGAAGTATTCCTTATTATCATCCTTATTATGTACTGATAATACATATTTTCAACTAAATAATGAATTCTATAAACAAAATTTTGGTCTAGCAATGGGCTCTAGTTTATCTTCATTCTTAGCCGATATATTTATGGAAGATTTTGAAACAAATATCATTTCTAAACAAAATTTCAAACCCACCAGTATGGTGGAGGTATGTAGATGATGTATTCTCAATATGGCCTCATGGATCAGAGTTGTTGGACACATTCCTAAACGATATAAACGATAAAGAAGAGACAATAACATTTACCATGGAAAAGGAATATAATAACACGCTACCTTTCCTGGATGTTTTACTGGATATGAGACTCAGGTGTATAGAAAACCAACACACACCAATAGATATTTAAATTTCAAATCAAATCACAATAAATGTAAAAAAGGGAATAATTAAGTCCTTATACGATAGAGCCAAAATTACTTGTTCTAACGAAAATTCGTTCGTGGAGGAGAAACATTTGTTAACATCTGTTTTATTAAAAAATGATTATCCTTTATCGTTTATAAATAAGGAATTTTCAACAATCGATCGAATAGAACAGAACAACTTAGAACGAGATCCTACAGCATACACAGGGAATAATATGAGAAAAATAACAATACCGTACATAAAAGGATTATCAGAACAACTTAAAAGGATAGGAAATAAATTCAACATTTTAACAACATTCAAAACAACAAACACGTTGAGATCTATTTTGTCCAAAACCAAACCTAACAATGAACAAGACAGGACAAAGAATTGCATTTATAAAATACCTTGTGAATGCGATCAGTTTTATTTAGGTGAATCATCAAGGCCATTAAATGTTAGAATAAGTGAACATCAATCTTATATTAAAAATAGAGAATTTGATAGATCTCAAATATGTAAACATGCATGAGATAATGAACATAGGGTTCAATGGAATAATTCAAATATAGTCCTAAAAGAAACGGATGGTAAAAAAAGAAAAATCAAAGAAGCGGCTCTAATTATGCTAAATGAGGCCAATTGTGTCGCAAATTCCTCGGCAGAATGTAGTAGGATCTGGTTACCAATATTGAAAGAGAAAGTTATTAATAAGAAAATACCAGTATTAGTAAGTCAGTAACATATAGAGGATACATCATTTATGTTTTTTAAATACCGTAACATATAAAATCAGAATTTTGATGTTTGTTGAAGGTAAACTAAATTCACGAACAAGTACTTACAATGTCGGGATAGTATTATGAGGTTTTTTCCTGGTTTTTCCCTCATAATTTACTATGGAATCACTAACAGGAGAATTTTACTGTCATCATCTCATGTGTTTGTCTTTTTAAAGACGAATTACATGCTATGATTTTTTTCTGATGGATATTCTCAAGTTAAAGTTGATTTCATGTAATCGAATGAACTATCTTATAAGTAAAATCGTCCCAGGAGCACAACTCAGCGATATTGGCAATATCATTTTAAAGTCGTCTATTTTAAAATGCATAATGTATGTCTGAATTGTCAATATAAATCAGTCAGATAAAATTAAATTATTAGAAGAATTTTTTTACTATGTAACAAAAAACAAAATTTGTTTAATTTATAGTTGTATTTTGAGAACGATTTCCGAATTGGAAATTGAAACGTCAATAAACGTATTTTTATCTTTAATTGTGGCTTATTTCCAGTTATAAATAGTAATTAATTTACAATGCCACAAGAAAATAGCTTCAGAACAATAAATCTCAATTAGTATTTCCTATTAACACACATCATCAGCACACATTAAGCACCAGGGATTGTTACCTTTTAGTTTCCCTCTTATCTGAACCACGCTAATGAGAATAAATAAGGACTAAGTGAATAAAAAGGGAACTAATTTTTAATATACAATACAAATTAAAATGCAATATTAATAAGTATTTAAAAATGACAATACACAAAACTTACTTACTCATATATTTAATTTACCATGTTAATAATATTAATAAAAAAATAATAATATTAATAAATATTAAATATATTTACAAAAGGAACATTTTTATTCTCGAGAGAGAAGAGAGAGAAAAAAATATCTTCTGTCTCTCTCTTACCTATATCTTACATATGTAATTATTTTGCTGCTTCACTCAATATATGAATACACACAAATTTCCAATGTCGAACGCGCGTATAGAAGTATAACTTCAAAAAATGTTTGGGAAGATAAAAATAAAAAAACCAACAACTCGGATTATGTTGTAAATTTTCATTTAATTTTAAAATTTAGCATTTTTGCGTATATTACATATATTTAATAAGATTAACGTGGGATTTTTAAATATTTTAAAAATAAAAAAGGAAATTTCGAAAAGTTGACAGTGCATATTAGAAGTATAAACTTCAACAAATCGATTTTTTGAAAATACAAGACCTATATAAACCCTCAATAAAACCGTTTTAGCTAACTTGTTTCTGTCTCTCCTAAAGCTGTCCATAGACGGAATAGAAGTGAGCAGGATAGGTGTGCTTACTTTTTTTAGCATCTTGAGATGGACATGCATATTAATACTTAAAAATAATTTTCTGAATTATGATTTTGAACTATGCCAGGGTTAAAATAAATATTTAAGATATTAATATTAGCAGTTGTCGAAGGTGCAGGTTGTTAAAGAACTATATATTTTCTAATGTTCATTATAAAAGGGATTGCACTTTTGAAATAAAATTACCTTGCATGTATACTAATTAGATATTTTGTTTGTTGTAGTTTTTATCCACAATGGTCTTCTCTTTTATCCACAATGAGAGATTCTCTTTCATCTCAAATTTTTTTGAAATAATTAAATAATTAGTTGATAAATATTATAATTTAATTAAATAGATTTCTTGAGATCGAATCTAAATTGGTATGCATTGCGTATTTTCCAGCAAATGTTCAAGATCGGATAGCTTTCTTGTTAGTAGTATTATACCCACACAAACCGCATAACAATATAGTTAACTGTCCCATTGCCATACTTACATCTCATTCATCCAGGCAAGGGTTGTTAGTGTTGGCAGTTGGTAAATTTATACTCTTGAAAAAGTTGAATGTAGGCAATATATCAATATTGCTGGGAGAACGGAAAACGCTGTACGAGAGGCGTATGTAGCATTAAAAGAATCAGCTACAAGAATGGGTTTAATAATAAACACCAACAAAACGAAGTATATGAAAATAAACACGCAACCACAAATCCTATGACCACTTGTCGTTATAGAAAACGACGTCATCGAAGCCCTGAATGGATTTTCATACCTGGGAGCGCTCCTTAGCACTGAAAATTATACTACCGCAGAATTTACACGACCCACAAATGCTATGTTGATTTCAATCTCCTCCTTAAATTCACAATTATACCGAGAAATACAAAAATAAAACAATAATACGCTCAGTCCTAACATGTGGTTCAGAGACATGGACTTTAAACAATAAGTAATGAAAACATGTAAGGATGTTTCGAAAGAAAAGTACTAAGGCAAATCTATGGAACAGTGAATGACAATGGAGTGTGGAGAAAACGATACAACTTCGAATTTTTATAGAATATACCCAGGAACCAGATATCCTATAACATATTAAGATAAAACGTCTCAAGTGGATAGGGCATGTAATGCTGATGGAACAAAACGACTCAGCTAGAAAAACACTCCTTGATAGACCCATTGGTCAGAGAAGAAGAAGGAAGACCCAGAACAAGGTTCCTTGATAATATCGATGAAGACATGAGAAATGTGGAAATACGTGCTTGGCGGAGGAAGGCGAGGGATAGGGACGAGTGGATAGAAATTCTTGAGGAGGCTAGGACCCATGCAAGGTTGTAAAGCAAGAATGATGATGAGTCATTGATTTTTTTTATTGTCTTTAACAACATCAGAATATGACCAAATGGGATTTTTCTTTCTTTCCGTAGACAGCACTTTTCAAAAAGCACCAAACACCACACAAAATACTACAAAATAACTTAATAGCCAACTTGCAATGCGAATTATAAATACTAAATATCTGGTCTGTAGTTCCTCCAGACCAATAGCTCCTCATTGCAATTGATTTTCTTATTTCGGGATTCAGTTAGTAGTACAGAGTCGGACTTTAAATATGAAGTCTACTTATTATGTAAAATGATGGGTCACAACATTTTCAATTTTACTTCGGTCAAAAAGATACAGCCTAAATTTTACATCACAACGTCACAATACCAATGTATATAAGTATTATTAGTTAGAATATCTACCTTACTAAAAGTTTTAAGAGAAGGAGACAGCCAAAAACAAATAAGTTTTATCTGACATGGTAAGATGTCTTGGCCTTGTATAAGACTTATTTCTTAACAACTGTTTTTGTCGCTTCAGGATGTATTGAGACACGAGTTATTATTAACAATTGGAGTAATATTTTAGTAAAAACTACTTATAATATAAACGGAACGAAACGTTGAATAGTCCCTTTCTAATGATATAATCCACATCTGAAGATAGTATACAGGGTGGTCCTTAAGTAATTGTACAAAAAGAAACCGTAGATTCTAAACTTTAAAATATTACGATTTAAGTGAAGTTGCTTTAATAAAATGTTAATATTAAAAAGATACAGGGTGTTAAAGTGGAAATTTAAAATTTAATTTTTTTGCTAAACTTTCATGTTTGTCAACATTATGTATTATAAAAATTTACAACTGGGTAGTATTAAATATCAGAAATTTTAATTTGATGTATACTTTGATGTATCTGATAGAGGGCGCCACATATGCCACATACGTGGCATATATTGCACTTAACTTTTTTGCTCCTCAAGTTATGGGTATTTTTATTAAAAAATATTAAAGGTACATTATTTTAACAAAAAAAAGGTATACTTCTTAATATCCTCAAAACTCAACAGTTTTCAAGATAATCGCATTTTAGAAATCAACTACATAATTCTGATTTATCTCAATTACTCCAGACAACGAAAGAAAATTAAAGAAAAACATCAATACTTCTGAATTTTGGTATAAAATACCTTTAATAAAGTTAATAGTTAATGAATTATTAAATAAAATAAATATATCAGCAGGACAAAATAACAGGATTTGATAAATAACAGAATAATTGGATTTTACACATCAAACATTTTACGTTTTGTATTAAAGTCATAATCAAAACATTTTATTTACAAACCAAATTAAGAATTGTTTAAACTAAATAACAGTAAACTTTTTGTCAAAGTAAGTGTTCGATATGTCCACTATTTCTTTAATTCATTTGTCAATACATTCCATAAAATATCGTCTCATATTAAATAGCATCATTGGTTCTAAAGAACTGCTGCAGTTTTATTATAAGTGTTATACGTATAATAATAAGTAATTTTTTGACATTTTTATGAATTAAATAATTATATTAATCTCACCACAAAAATATGACTACCACGAACAATCCAACGTTCAGGAAAGTTGTTTTAAAACACTGTCTCACTCCACTTTCTCTGTAACGTAATGCTGTACCATCTTGTGGAAACCACATATTTCGCCTTAATTTGATGACAATTCTTTGAATAAATCAATAAAATAATTTTATAAAAAATCTCGACATTCAAATTGCAAAGTAATTGGCATATCCTAAAAAAAAAATTACCAATGATTCTAACCATAGGACATGGTTAGATTTATTTAGAGTTTTATAAAATGATTTTATTGATTTATTGGGAGAATTGTCATCAAACATAAGGCTAAATATTTGGTTTATGCAAGATGGTACACAAATACATTACAGAGAAGGGGGAGTGAAAGTATTTAAAAAAAACTTTCCTGAACGTTGGATTGTTCGTGATAGTCATATTCCTTGATTATGTGGTAAGATATTAATATAATTATTTAATTTATAAACATCCCAAAATAAACCTATTGTTATACTTAAAGTACTGCAGCTGTTTCTTTAGAACCAATGATGCTATTTAATATGAGACAATATTTTATAGAATGTATTAACAAATGAATTAAAGAAAATGGTGGACATATCCAACACTTACTTTGACAAAAATTTAATGTTATTTAGTTTAACAATTTCTTAATTTGGTTTGTAAATAAAATGTTTTGATTATGACTTTAATTTAATACAAAACGTAAAATTTTGATGTAAATCCAATTATTCTGTTATTTATCAAATCCTGTTATTTTGTCCTGCTGATATATTTATTTTATTTAATATTTCGTTAACTATTAACTTTATTAAAGAAATTTTATAACAAAATTTAGGAGTATTGATGTTTTTATCTATTTTTCTTTCATTGCCTTTGTAATTGCGTTAAATCAGAATTATGCAGTTAATTTGTAAAATGCGATTATCTCGAAAACTGTTGAGTTTTGAAGTTATTAACAGGTATACCTTTTCTTTGTTAAAATAATGTATCTTTAATATTTTTCATCAAAAATACCGCTAACTTGAAGAACAAAAAAGTAAAGTGCAAATGTATGCCACGTATGTGGTATATGTGGCGCCCTCTATTGGCTATATCAAAAGTATGCATCAAATTATAATTCCTAATATTAAATAGTACCCAGTTGTAAATTTTATACATAAATGTTTACAAACATGAAAGTTACAGCGAAAAATAAATTTTTAATTTCCACTTTCACCCTGTATCTTTTTTAATATCAACATTTTATTCAAGCAAGTTGACTTTAATCGTAATATTTTAAAGCGTAGAATCTGCGGTTTCTTTTTGTACAATTACTTAAGGACCACCCTGTATATTGTATCTGATTCTTGTCATTGCAACCTACTAACTTTGTTTTTCTATAAAATATTTTATTCAGGATCAAGATGGGCATGACAAAATCAAAGAACTGCGCCGAATAGCTTTTGAAACCGAAGGAGCAACAAGTTTAAGAGGTCCAAGTGGTTTCACACGTGACTACAAAAAATTAGGTTTCAAAAACGATATCAATCCTGCCTTGGATTTCACTGAAACACCTCCAGGTCTTCTAGCTCTCGACTGTATGATCTATTTTGCTAGGACTCATCCAGAAAATTACACAAAATTGGTGTTAGAAAATAGTTGCAGGGCCGACGAACACGAATGTCCTTTCGAAGGGCTAGTGTGAAATTAGTCAGGATTTTATGCGAGATTTTAAAAATAGGTAAGAATATTTTTTATTTTAGTCATAAATTTTTAATTAAACTTATGTAAATGTACTAAAATTTTGAAAACATTAAAATACGATCAACAATTTTCTTTTAACACAATTTATATTATTCACAAAGAAAAGCTACTCTAATCACTCTCTACTTCACAATATAACAAGCCTCTAGTTCGAAAAAATAATGTAAACTTTTTAGAATGACATTCGACCAACATCTAAATTGGAAAGAACATAAAAGAGATTAAAGACATTAAAAAATTGGCAATCGAATGCCAAGCAAGACTTAATATCCTTAAATCACTATCTAAAAAAGACTGGGGGGCAGATAGACAAAGTATGCTCTCTCTCTACAGAACTCTAATCAGATCTAAATTAGACATGGCGCGATAGCATATTCATCGGCTACTGAGTCTTCCCTTAAAATTTTAGATTCAATACACAATACTGCACTCCGTATTGTCTTGGGCGCTTACAGAACCACACCAATAGAAAGCCTGTATTGTGAAGCAGCTGAACCATCACTAAATCACAAAAGAATGTACTTAAAGTTAACTTATGCAATTAAATCAAATGCAAATCCTAACAACCACACCTTCAAATATAGTATTTAGGAAGTCACTGGAAATATATATATATTATAATATATATATATATATATATATATATACATATATATATACTATATATATATAATAATATATATATTTGTTCGGAAATCCGCGATTAGTACAATGAAACCTAGAGCTAAGATTAATATTATTACAAAAATTAATATCAAACTCACCAGTCTTCCGGTTCAAACCGCGTCGATATCCATTTTGCCAAGCTTTCGGCCTTCTCTCTGATGCCTTCATCAGGGCTTCCCGAGGTCTCAGTCTCCCGAGCCCCCAGACACTACTACACTATTCAGTGATCACCGCACTACTACACTACACTACAGTTTTTTGAGAGACATTGTTTCACAAAAATCTCTAAGACGCACTCCGTTGTCATTGTTATTTGTTCCCCATATCTCCTACGACTCTGATATTTTCTTCTCTCCCTACTCTGCCGTTTAAATCTCCTAGTATAAACATTTCACAGTTTTCTTTAATTTCAGAGAGGATTTCATTAATCTTGTTGTAGAAATCGTCTTTACTTTCTGGATCTGCATCTTCATTTGGGGTATATATTCCGACAATTACCTACGATGTTGTGCCCATTCTTTTTCATTTCCAGTATTAGTAGTTGTTTCGTTTACTTCAGTCCACGATTTAATATTGTTTTAAGATTTTTTCGAATGGCAATAGATACTCCTCTCTTAGCTCTGTTATTTTTACTCACTCCACTGTAGATATGTATATATCTCTTCATTTCCTTTTTTTTTCTGGTCTCCGGTGAGAATAGATATATCTATTTTTCTTTCTGCTAATTATTTGAATACTTCTGCTTGTTTGGATCTAAGTCCTTGTACATTCCATGTAGCCAATATCATTTTCCTTTGCATTAGTCGTCTTTGTTTTGATCCATCCTTTGTATTCCGAGGTTTTGGCAAGGGATGAGTTGCTAGCCCTTCGCCTCAACCCTCCTCCTTTATCCTGGCTTGGGACTGGCACCGGCATTTACAGAGCTACTCAATCCACCCAACATTTACCGGAAGCGAAGTTTAAAATGTCTTGTTTATAGAAGAAGCCAAAATACTTATACCTTTATTAAAACCGTATACCTTAATAAGGTATACCTTATTAACGAATTAATATTTTTTAACACATTACACAATAATTTCTATTCTAAATATTTGTTTAAACTATCTTCAGACTGGTGTCAATAATCATCTAATTCTTTTTTACCACATTATCGTATGTAACAATGCATATGTAAACAATCTTCCTTTTTAAGGCGTGTTGTAGTGAAACCAGATTTTGTAGCGTATGTATTTATATTCATGTTTGACGACAGAACTAAGAATAAAAAAGTGAATATGTTTCATTGCTTTAATTTCTACCTGTTTTAGTATCGACTTATTTAGTTTATACACTAATGGGTGTTTTTAAATGATGTGTGCCAAGTTTAAATAAGAAAACATTAGTGTTTACAAATAAATTTAAGAAATTTACTGCCAATTTTTAAGGTATAATTTGACTTTTTTATTTAGAAAAGGTTTTGTTATTTGTATTCTATTAATGCATTTTTGTTATGTAGAAAATCTAAATTGAATTATAATATACAGGCTGTTAAAATTATTTGAAATTTGTTTACATTTCTAAAGAACTATCTAAAGAAATACACTGTATGATTTTTTTTTCGAAATATTTAAAACGACAAAACAAGTCACTTTTTAAGTAACATTTAACCAACCTTCTTTTTCAAGTCAAAAAGCTCAAAGTTCAAGATTAACTACCTTCATTTTGTAGTTTGGTGTATTCTGGACCTTACAAACCACAATCTTGATTTTGTTAATTACCCTATAGAGACCTTCTTCTTATTCTGTAGTAATCGGGATCTTCCTATATGTCTGTTAGGGTTGTATAACAAAGGTTTTTTCTCTTCTACAAAAGTAAGTTTGCTAGTTTTTAGATTCTATTGAGTCTTCTAAGATGGCCCTCGATCTGTAATTTGTTTCTAACTTTCGAATATTTCCTAATCTTGTCTTTAGATTTTCAGAAACAGTCCCTTCCGTATTTACTACAATTATTTCAAAATAAGCTTTGTTGTTGTATTGCTTCATAATTTGTTGTTCGAGGTCTCTTCCTTGTTTAAAAAGCAGTCTACACATCTAATTCACCACTCTTTTATCTTGATTTAACCTCTCTAAGATTTTCTTACACTAAAGATATCTTCTGAGGTCTACAGGAAAAGAAGTTGTTACAACACGAACTCACTAAACTTCACAAGCGAAGTAAGTACTAACCCATTGGGCAATTGAGGTAACATACTCAATATACCTGAATCTACTGTATCGACACAAAACGCTTTATGACACGTTCTTCTACCATCAGTTTTGATAGTTGATCAACTTTTCTTTAGAGACATCTATCTTTCCCCGCCCCTTAATATGCCCTTCGGCTGTTAACTTTGCTAAAATCCCCTATTAAGGATTTGGAATTTATTTTAGAGGCTAAGTCTCTGCTATAACAATATAAACATTAGGATAAATGTCTTCAATTCATTTTTAATAATGTATTGAATCAGATGGTAGGGCGATTTTAATATAATATGGTAAATTATACACAAAAAGTTGTAGTCCCTCATTCATATAGCTCAAACATGTCTGCATCTTTGCTTCCTACATGTTGAAACTACATCTAGTCCATTACAGTGCTATAAAATTATTTGTCAAAGATTTTCAATTATTTATTTTGTACAAGAACCAAAAAATTGTTATGGCATTTAGTAAGTGTAGTAAATCTTGTGTTACTGGGTCTATTAAATAAAAAGAAGTATTTTCTTTTACTTCCTGGTATTGTAAGTATTTACAACAGTAATTGAATAAAAGAACAGTAACTACTTTATTTAAAAGAGTTTACTTGGAGCAAAAAGTAATCTCTGTTATTTTCAAGTAGTTACTGAAGTAAGTTCTTATTTCTTTTTAGTTGAATAAAAAGAAGACTATTCTACAATTAGTAAGTAATACCTTAATATTTGTTAAGGAATCTCAACATCTGTTTTCATGTTATTGAGAATTTTTTTAAATTTCTCAATAGTAATACTTGCAAAAGAACCTTAATAAATATGTCTTTTAATTCGTTCCTTGTCTTCTCTTTACTTTTACAATTGCCGAAACCATTGAATTATTCAGAAAAACCATATGATTTATTCAGAAGAACCGTATGATTTCTCAATATTTTTATTTAATATTACTTTAATATTAGCTTTGACAGTGACTCCGACAGTTTTTTTTGGACAACTCTTTTCTCTCTATTCCAAGCCGTTGGAACCACATCACTATTTTTTTAAGCGAAACTTCGAGACTGGCGCTGTACTACTTTTTTCTCTATAATAAAGTTCTGAGGCGAACGTCACGGAATCAGCGCCAGAAGATGGCGCGTCCGACACGAATCTGCGCCAAAGATTTGGTCGTCACGGATCTAGCGGCGCCACAAGAATGGCGTCGTTACGGGTAGCGTCCATAAAATAGTGGTTCTTCACATCGATTCACGACTCTTAATCAATTCGTCTTTAGTCATCATATATTTTATTCTAAGCATGTTTAAATTAAAAACTGCAAGAACAATAACTAACAAAATAAAGACATTAAATGAGAAGTAAAAAATAAAACAATATTTGGCAGTAAAAGATTAGATTCGCAACGATTCAAATTAAAAAAAAAATGTCATCTGTTTTTTAATACACTTCTCGTTAAAAATAATTCCATATAAAACACATTTATTATTTTTAAAACAAATTGTTTAGTTTATATAATAATTAAATTATTACAATCAAATGATATTGATAATTTAATATAATTTAATATTTTGTTTGAATTGACAGTCTGTCGTAAGTAAACAACGTATGCTTTTACGTCAACAGGTGTCGTTAGTAGCAAACATAATAATTCATTTAATTATTTGAATATAATAAAATTTGTTTAAAATAATAAATAATAATAAATAAGAAATAAATAATACACTTCCTTTATTGAATTTTAAAAATATTATTTAAATTTTAAAAATAAAGAAAACAGTATAAAAGCTTCACGCTAGTGCTTTTTTTTCCTCCTCTGAATTTGTAGGCTATTGCAGAATTATTTATTTATTTCGTGTCTAAATTTTATTATATTTATTTTTAGGAGAACCCCCTTCAAACAGTGTTGTGACTTACCAACCATTATTCTTCACCCACGAC
The DNA here is from genome assembly GCA_918026665.1 of Diabrotica balteata. NCBI lineage: Eukaryota > Metazoa > Arthropoda > Insecta > Coleoptera > Chrysomelidae > Diabrotica > Diabrotica balteata. Next base: position 61,925,333 of record OU898282.1, read on the forward strand.
CATACCATTCGAAGAATGTTTTTTGTATCTGCATCGTTCTTCTTAACAAAACTTGGAAAGAGATGCGAGCTACTGCAGAAGATTTTCAAAAGTCGCCAGTGTGGGTCAAGAACAAATCGTACGTGCTCTGGAAACAACTCCTGCATCTTTAGATCAGTTCAGAGCAAGTGCACACTCTAACTTATTAACGAGATTACTCAGTTATGGCAGCTGGAACGTAATACTAGAGAGGAATGGGAATCTCATGCCCGAACCAGTGGTAGAACTAAGAGAACAGATTACTCTCCAGAAATAATGGGATTAATCAAGCAGCAAAGATGGCGTTTAGTTGAAGGTAAATTTCAGTTCAATAGATTTTTGACAAATAAAACTTGTATATCAATACCATTCAGTATTTTTCTATGCGTTTTTGGCTACATCTCTTATAATAATTTTTTATTTTTTAAGTGGTTTTCTCAAATTTTTTTTGGCTGAAAAGCTTTTATATCAAATGTTTTTTAGGTACAAGATTTACAAAAAACTCTCCTCGTGGTCAACGAATTAAAGACAAATTCTGGTATATGCGCTTGTCACCTAACCACAAGGTTCTTCATTATGGAACTGTGATGAAAAGAGCGCTCCATCTACTGAAGAACTACAATCTAAGATTGCAGTCTGTGATATTAGAGCGTTACAAGTGGGAACGAGATTGTCCCGCATATGAAAGGTAGAAAAGCGTCTCACCAGCTAGCATTTTCCCTGGCTCTGGAAGGTTTGTACTTTAATTTTATTCCATAACCACACGTT